>CP099839.1:13488528-14088528 GCA_030062745.1 Capitulum mitella | reverse complement strand
TTAAGTGTTTTCGGCAGCATTACGTCGCATGACGTCGCGCCGTATGACGTCAGCGCGTGTGATGTCACCCAGCTGACGCGTCCGTTTCCACAGGCGAACACGCCGCCCAGCCTGCAGGCGCAGCCCGTGTCCTTCGACGAGGTGCAGTCGTGGATCACCATGTGCCGTAAGGACCTGCAGACCAACATGGGCTCCTACCTGATGCGCACTGGTCGGGATGAGTCGCTGCTGGTGGGCGACCTTCACCTGATGGTGCAGCAGGTCACGGGACTTCAGGAGGAGGCAGGTCAGTGATTGGTGATGAATCTTCACCTGACGGCGCAGTAGGTCGCCGTGCTGCAGGAGGGAGCAGGTCAGTGACCTGTTCTTGGTGATGTGGCAGGTCACTTGACAGTTCCGATGAGGGTCAAATTCCGGAGAAGGCGCAAAAATTTACTTTGCTCTCCGCAAAGTAAAGCACAAAAGATATTGGCTTGTCTACTAAATGTCTTCTGTGTTTTGCGGTTTATATTTTGTGCTAAAGAATGGGCGGCTTTAGTACTTTCTACGTTTACTGTGCTCGTTTGACCCAAATAATGTTTCTTACTTGTTGTTCCAGAGCTCTTCATCTGCTTCGAGGTGGATTCGTACGGCCACTTTTTCCGAAAGGCTAAGACGAAGCCGTCCCGTGGTCTTGCACCGGAGTGGAACGAAGACTTTATCCTGGAGCTGGAGGGTTCTCACAGTCTGAGGATTCTCTGCTACGAGAACGACGCCAAGGAAGGCCAAATTCTGCGCGGCCGGGCCCGAACAGAGGTAAATGCTCAGTATTATTCAGGCCCCTGTCATTGTCACGCGTAATTTGGTGTCAGGTAACTTAAAAAATGAGCAAACGTACGACAGAGGACGGATTTGCAGTTTGCAGTTCAGACTGGGGCGCTATTTGCAGTTCAGACTACGGAAAAGCCAGGACGACTGGGCGCCAGAGTGCGCACCGTTCACTAAGCCACCTGAAAATGACTGCACTGCCGACTTCTTGTTGCACGTGAGCCATATCGTGAGCAGGATGCAATTATGCACTGACGTGGCGTCCTTGCCTGTTCTAGCTGAGCCGCACCTGGCTCACGACGTCCATGCAGGAGCGCACCGTCAGCCTGGAGGGCCTGAACCTCACCATGTCGGTCAAGTACGCCTCCTACGAGATGACCAAGCGGAGGCCACCGCCGGGCAAGAGCAACAGGCTCTTCGGCAGCAAGATCCAGGACGTCTGCAGGTACGTGCATCACCTCCAGCGGATGGTGATTGCTAAGAACTTGGTGATGTTGAGAGGATCACCGTTGTGATCCAAAATAAAAAAATACGATCTTTCTGTATTTTACCAGAGGTGAGTACTTTTACAAAGAATTGATTTTATAGCCTGTTTATGCTGGAGCAGAATTTGGGTATTCCTCTTCATCCTGCCTACCCCTATCAGATTTGATCAGGTTTGGTCATTGTTTTGACGAATACGCGTGGTTCGGGTACGATTCGTCAGAAGATCTGACAGCGGTAGACCCAGCCAGTGTGTGGTCTCTGTGTCCGGCTGACCGTCACCGCTGTGATTTTGGCGACAGGCGCGAGGACCGCTCCGTGCCGTTCATCATCACCAGCTGTCTGCGGGAGGTGGAGCGACGCGGCACCAGCGAGATGGGCGTCTACCGGGTTTCCGGCTCCGCCACCGACATCAACCGGCTCAAGAAACTCTTCGAGACCAGTGAGTGCCCCCCCCCCCCCCCCCGGCAGCCCGCTACCGGCCGGCGGTCATCTGCAGTATGGGAACCGGCGGGGAGCCCTGCGATAACGGAAAATGGATAGACACTGTAAAGCCATGGGTGGTTGAAACAGGAGTAACGGTGGCGAGAAGACAGCTGTACCCGCCCGCCGGGCCGGGCCCCCTATCGCCAGTAGTCAGAGAGAGCCAGTCAGTCCCGTCAGAGCGCTCTTCTGCGTTCTCGCAGACATATACGAGGCGGAGCAGCTCATCAAAGAGGTGGACATCCACTCCGTGACGGGCCTGCTGAAGCTCTACCTACGCGACCTGCCCGAGGCGCTCTTCACCGACGAGCTCTACAGCCGGTTCTTCAGCGCGTTCGGCTGCGGCGACCACGAGCAGCGCCGGCGCCGGCTGCTGCACTTGTTCTCGACGCTGCCGCAGCTCAATCAGAGCATCATCGTCTACCTGATAGAGCACCTGATCAGGTAAGGCCGACGCTGGCCGGGCGCCCCGCCGCCGCCGCGCCCGGCGGAGTGTTACGGAGCTGATCAGTCCGTCCGACCGCCGTTCACCCGGCCATACCGGCGGCCGATTGTCGGCGCGTTGCTATTCACCGTGCGACGGAAGTGTCGCACAGCGTGTGAAGTCGGTGGGCGCGGTTCACACGATGCCAGTCGTGCCTCTCCACCGCGCCCGGACGTCCAGTCGGGACGCGCCCAGCCCGGAACGAACGGAGTGTAGCGTGAGAAGGCTCGACGCGGCTCACTCATATCGACCGTTATCGGAAACCGCTCAGGCGGCGGGGCCGGGGGTATTTCTGGGTGAAACTGCCCAAGAGCCGTAATAGTCAGTAGTCGTGTGGCTTGACTTGAAACGTGATCTGTGGGTGCTATTTTGGAAGTCTTATCGTTGGCTGAATGGGGAAAATTCGTAATAAGCTGCTGGTAAGGGAGTCTGCTTTGAATTTAGAAACGGCGGTGTTACGTTTTGTGCAACGTGATGCGAATGGTGGGTTGCGTAACGTCCGGGCGTGCGAGTTGCACAAATCTGGGCCACAACTTCGCCTTATCAAAAAAAGAAAAAAAAATCCGGTGCACACGTGGTCCTACTTTCTGTCGGACGTCCAGTCAAAGATGAAATGCTACCCGGAGCTCCAGTGGACAGTTAGCCGTCTGGCAGTGCGGCCGTCTGCCGCCTCGCATAACCTGGACGCCACCATTGCCGCGGATCGGGGGAGGGGGTTACCCTTCGTCCTTTTCCGCCACGTCCAGCAGTCTGATGGGACGCAGTGTGATCACAGAACCTGATCCGTGCCCAGCGTCCATTGTTCCGGACTCGCCGGCGTCTACCCAGAGCGGCGAGCGCCGTACCGCCTCGGGGCAGACGCCGTGCGCCCGCCGCCTCCGCAGCCGGTAAACCGTGCCTCCCGTCCGCCGCAGGGTCAACAAAGCCGAGGTGTTCAACAAGATGTCGCTACACAACCTGGCGACGGTGTTCGGGCCGACGCTGCTACGGCCCGGCCCGCAGGCCGACGGCGGCGTGCAGCCGGACCTGCTGGCCGCCGGCACCGTCGACGTCATGGCGCAGGCCGGCATCCTCTACTTCTTCCTGCAGCGGCGCAGCAACGGCGAGCCGATCCAGGTCGGCCTGGAGCCGGCCAACAGCTGACTGTCGGGCGCGAGCGCCGCCCGGCCTGCCAGCTGAACCGGCGCGTCCGGCCGGCGTCGGCAGTGGCTGAGGACGTGGCTGGGGGTCGGAAGGGGGGGGGGGATCGGTGTCGTAGTTTGGTCGACTGCTGGGTGATGTCGGAGAACTGTCCGGCGCCGACGTTCGGTCGTCGGTGCCGATCGAACGCAGTGCGAGTGTTTTGTTCTCGTGCGTGATGGAAAGTGTAACATTCTTCCCCGGTCTTTCCGTTTGGACCATTGACGTTAGCCTTCCAGCGTGTTTTTTTTTCCTGTTTTGCTGCATAGCTCCGCTGCAGTATCGGACCGTTAACGCGACCTTGAACAAAGCGGCGGCTGACGTTGGCGTTCACGGAGGAGGGTTTTCCCCCCTTCCGAAGTCAGCCTCCCCGTTCGTGCAGCGTGTTGCCGGCCGGACGCGGAAGGAGCGCAAAGCCAGCCGCAGACCATTCCACCGCCGAACTGGATCATATGTCCCAGCGGTGAGCGTGAAACGTCGCGGCGCGTGTGCCGCCGAACGCTGGCGACTCCAGCCGAGACGTGGCAAGGGGCCCGGGGACGCCCCGGGCCCGGAGAGGGACCCAGCGGGCGTCTGTGACCGGAAATAGAGAGAAACGAGCATGGTAGCCAACCGCCAGCGGCCGTTACCTTTGAATGTGACGTCACCGACGTCATCGGATTGGTTTAAGTGTTTAAACTAGTCACAGCTTGTGATGGATGGTGCCGTTCTGTCCATGACCCTCGCATAATGTATCTTGATGCATTACGTGACTCGTGCCAAGTGTTCTTTGTAAGCTGCCCTGCCCAGCACAGTGTCGAAGGCGTTCCAGTGACCAGGCACGCCTCGTATTTTGTTTTAGTCTTCTTCATTTTGACGAGCGGAGCGCTGTATGAGACCAGGCTCGTGAGATCCAATCACGAGACGTTTGTAAATGCTTTTGCACGGTTCTGTGCGTTGTGGTAGACGTGTGGTAACCGCAAATAAATGAGTCGAGAATGAACTACCCAAAAGCGTGTTCAGTTCCAGTCAGTTCTGCGTCTGACATGGCCTGCCTCTGCGTGCGTGATAGGCGTGAAGAAAATATATGTCCTGTGGTGTTTCTCGCAGTAAGTGCCATAATAGCTTGAATGAGAAAATCCGCGTCACCTGATTGCCTTCGAGAGAGCCGAAGTCATGGCGATACTGAAAAGAATCTTGTCCCGAGGAAAGGCGAACTGAAGATAGACTGTACACGCATACTGACCACACATCTGTCGTCAGTTGACTGTAGAAAACTGGTGGTTGCCTACACTGACGAATCCAAGAGTGCTCTGCGGTATATGTACACCCTCGTACGCCTGCGAGCGACTCACGGGTAGTATCAGCCGCACAAGTGCTCCTCACTACATGCCACTCTATAAGACCGCCTCACCGAGTGTCTGAAGATACCTGTGAAACTGACATCGATTTCGATAAGATACTGAGGATATTCAGTGTCTCAGCAGACGACGCCCGCTCCTTGTTAGCTGAGTCCGTTCGTCTCCAGCGGCGACCAGTCGGGGCATTTGTTGTCGCGGCTGCAGCCCCCGCGAACAGGAGTCGTCTCTAGCACCGCCCACCAGCGAGGCGCACACTTCCCACAGACGACGCTCATTGCGCGTCGGGCGTCTTCGTATCAGGCTGGACCAGGCATGTAGCCAAAATTCCCCTCAGGGGCGCCAAATGTCAAATTGTGTCATATACCACTGGCATATGACGAAGTTTATAGGAGGAACGAAGAACTTTACGTCATTTATCTCATTTTTAACCCACAGGAATACATGTTTGTTTTCGCAACATATATATATATATATATATATATATATATATATATATATATATATATATATATATATATATATGATCACTATTCCGTATTCGTGCGAAATCGCTATATATCTAGCGTGCACCGCTTGGCTCAGGGGGGCCATGGCCCATGCCCCCACCCCTTGGCTACGTCCCCGGGCTGGACCATGGCACCAGGGCTGGCAAATGGAAATAGTTGAGGTAACCGCTACCAAACTGGGACCGCCATTCGGTCAGAGTCCAGGTTCCCTCGGACAAAACGGTGTCCCCAAGGTTATATACGGAAGTGGGACAGACTCCGCTGCCTTACCTCACCTACCGCTATCGCTTACCGTGTCTCTGGTCTCGGTCAGGCACGGGCCCTGGTATCCATTGCTTTCGCCATGTGCATCCCGTTTGAACTTACCCTATCAGCGGATTTGGCATCACTCGCGTTGTGCGCTTCCTCCTGAATGCCACCACCTCATGCGACGTCCACTTATATTCGTTAATTCAAAGCAATCCTAATTTTAAGTACAACGGCAATATATGGCGAAGCAGTTTTGGAACCGACGTAGTAGCCACACTCAACAAGTACACGATAAAGTTCTGTCGCGACCGGCAATTCACCGGAACCGCGCCGCTCTGAGCGCACGGACGCCCCGCCCTCCGACCTGAGCCCCGCGGCCGCAGGGCCGTGGCGCCTCCGGCCGCGGCGGCCGCGCCGGCGCCCCGGCCCATTGCACACGGAAAGCTACCCTCACGACTACGACTGCGTCTAACATCGAAAGCTAGCACACTATGTAAATCGGCCGGCGCGGCGGGGCGAGCCCGGAAAGACAGCCGACCGGTGGCGCCGTAAAAAGGCGATGAGAGCGAAAATAGAACGATGCCACGAGTATGGGACACGGATGACACTCGGAGGGATGGGTGCGCGGTGAGGACGAGATGATGTGCGAAACCACACGCGCATCCGGGCTTTCGACACGCATTCGCGCGGAAGATGAGAGGCGAGATGAGACTGGAGGGCGCCAGCGGCGCGCGACGCGACGTCGCCACCCGCCGCGCCGCCCGGCGTCAGGCCGGGCGAACACATCGGCGTACAAAACACGCATATGCATAGACGCGCAGCGGTCACAAAACCACTCCCGATGGACATGATTACGATCTCGGCTTCCGAAACGCCTTGGACAGTTGATAGACACACTGAATCAGATGACACGGTACGAATACGCCCCGCGCGGGCGGCCGGCCGCTCCGCCGGGCCGACCCTGGCCGACACGGCACGGCGACGGGTCCCGCCCGCCTGCGGCCGCCGCCCGCCCGGCCTGGCAGAGGCGGCCGCAGCTGGCGCCGACCGGCGGCCGGGGCTGGCCGCGGCGGCGGCGGCCCGCCGACGGCGCGCGGCCGGTAACAACGATGAACTAGAGGGCGCGCCGCTCAGTCGGCGGCCGACGTGACGATTGGCTTGACGTCCTGAGAACAAACCTCCTCCGACTGGTGCGGCGAACACTCGGAGGACACCTGCCGGGATACACAGACGACGCTAGTAGGCGAGGCCGGCGCAGCACTCGAGCGGCGCCACCAAACCCGACAGCAACGCCCCGCTACGGCCCAGCAGCTGGAACGGCCGGCGGGCACGCCCAAACAGGGCACTCAGTGTTCCGGGCGACACAAAAGGACGAGAAGAGCGCCCCAAAAGATGTCCGGCCGTTTGTTTACCGCACATTGCGATCATCTGGACAACTCAGAAGCCCAACACACGACATCCATCCGAAACCACACGACGCAGAGTTTGAGAAATTCATAAAAAGCAAAAATAAGCACTTTCCAAGAAGACGAGCGATGTACGAATGAAAAAAAGTCGTCCCAAATACAAACAATGAAACATCACAATAAAATGACAACAAACAATGCAGAGCTGACGAGTGAACGGAAAACAACAACGAATGGCAGTCACTAACGGCTAAACAAAATGTGTATCCAACGTAGTGCTTGTTGCTGTTTTCTCCTCCTGGTCGGCCACTAAATCAACACAACACGGCATCACCGGCTAGTGCCTACAGCATGCACTTACCGGGAACCGGAACGGCCTGGAACGGCGCGAAACCAAAACAAAGCGGCAGACGTCCGGGACCGGCATGCCGTGCGGCGCCCTCCCTCGAAAGCGGCTCGGGCGAAGAGACGGCGGGCGTCGGCCGCGCCGCCGCCTCACCTGGCTGATGTCGTCAATATCGTCCGACTCGCCAATCATCTCGACCGTGATCTGCTCCGGCTCGGCCTCGTCCGCCTCGACCGCCTCGGCCGCCTCGTCCGACTCCATCTTTGGAATGTGAACGACCGGATGGACGACCTAGCGGCGGCCAGGCCAGGCTCGGTCAGCCGAGGCGGGCCCCGGCCGAGCGGGCGGGGCGTGCAGCTCGCCGGCCGACCGCTGACCAGCCGGCCACGACCCACCACAACCACCACCACCACCACCTCAATCACCGCCACCACTACCGCCACCGGGCGCAAGTCCCGCAGAGCCGTCGGGCGCTCAGTTAGTACAAGCGACGATTGTTAGGGGCGCTGCCGGTACGGCATCAGGCGCGGCACACGGCACTCGGGGCGAACTCACCTGTAGCGTCTGACCGTCGGCACTCTGCACGTGCTGCACGTTGGCCACCACCGTGTGGTACATGGACGAGCTGATGGGGATGGTGACCATGCCGCCCGCCGAGAACCCTGCCGCGACAAGGCACCCGTCAGAGGCCGCCCTCGCCGCCACGCGAGGCAACACTCAACCCGGCACGGCCGAACACTCATCGACAGAGTCGACCCGGGCCACAGCGCGGCATTCGGACGGGCATTCTGCCAGACCTTCGGCAGGGCACTAAGACGGCGCTCATTCCAACGAATTCCTCGAGTCCAACTAGACACCGCAACCACCTCGCCGGGCGGTCGACGGCGGCCCACCGCCGGCTCGGCCCGTCCCCTCACGGCCGTCTCACCCTCGTCGCTGACGCCGTTGAGCACCAGGTGTCCCTCGGCGTTGATGGTGGCCTCGGTGACCGAGCTGAGGTCGATGTTCATCGTCTGCGTGCCGTCGCCGTCCAGGCCGTCCGCCTGCAGCACGTCCGGGCCATCACTGTCCACCGCTCGAAATAACGGACAGTCACTGGCCAGTGTCACGAACCCCACACCATTACAGTATGGAGCTCAGGACTACTAAACACATAAAATGTTCCGTGTCAACACATGTCATAAAAAAATGTTAGCATAAAATGCACAAAGGAAGGTAACGACGACTGCATTCTCCGTTGTCCTAAGAGCGTCAGTTGACTTTTGCCGGGCCTCCCCAAACCAACTAACCAAGCAAAAGCTACATGACATTTTCCGTCACGCCAAATGCAAGAACGGCTTGGATCTAGCGATGGCTTGTTCAGACGTTTAGTGGCCAACGTGCAAGAACGCAGATTTCGTTCCTTGGGAATGGCTCACTGTGTCAGTCACTGGTGGATGGAAGGGGGGGAGCATATACAATTTGTACGATAACGTCAACAATGTTTATAGTTTTACAACACCGCTACATAAATTAACAAAGTCGAAGGTAACTGAACCCTCACAGCACAACTGATTGTGTGCTGAACAAAGCGTTCAACGACAGAAAATTACACTGAATGCCAGGAAGGGATGATGAGTACTACAGTCTACCATAAAGTTGAACTATTAACCCAGCTGTTTCGAAAGCCATTTCAAGCCTCTGCCCCAGGCCCGAATCCAACTAACCCTTCCGTTTCATCTTTTATTGTCAAACAGCATGACAGCTTGCGAACACGAACGACCACAAAAGTCGGACACGTCGTAAAATAAACGTCCAACCGCCATCAAAACGCCAAATGAAATAACCATCATTCTAAACGCTTTAGCCCCACTCATACAAACAAAACCGCCACCATGGCTGTTACGATGCCGCCTCCAAGCCGAGCCGTCCCCCACGGACCAGCCGTCTGTCCGTCCCCGGCGACCCACCGTTGTGACGCCCTGCACGTGCGCCTGCGTGCCGTCCGGCAGCGTGATGACCGGGTTGTTGGGGTCCACGTGGATGATGCTGACGGTGCCGTCCGGGTTGCTGATGGTCTGCACCACCGTGTGCGAGTACTGGGACGACACGTTCTGCGGCCACAGACGACCTCGTGTAGCGGGACAAGGGCAAATACACGGTGACGATGTTACGGCGCCAAGCAGTCCGACACGGAATTCAGAGCTGCCGGCACGACAACATTCCACACAATCAACCTGATCGTGGCCCGTTCACGTGGATGCCGTCGAAGAGGCAGCCGCGTCTCGAGGCGGCACTCACCATGCCATGGTGGGCGAGTTTGGGCGGCGCCGTGCGAATGACGCCGCCCGTCTGGCCTCCGCCACCACCGCCGCCGCCGCCCCCACCGCCACCGCCCCCGCCGCCGCCGCCACCGCCGCTGCCGCTACCCGGCAGCGACTTGACCTCGTCGTCGTCGGAGAAGGCGGGCAGGAGGTCGTCGCGGCCGTGGTAACGGTAGCAGTTGATGACGATCTGTCGAAGCGCGTGCGTCCACGAGACCTGCAGCCGGGCGGACGGCGCGTTACACCCCGCGCTGCGCGGGACCCCTCCCCGGGGCCGGCACTCCAGTGATCGGCGGCTCACAAGTACCTGGACCGTGATTCAGATTTGCAGGCCCCCTGTTCAAATGAAACGCCGCAACGACTTCGCGACTGGCTTGGTAAGACGATTGGACAATGAAAGCGACAAACACGACGGAGCGGCTAAGACTAGCATTAAGCTATTTTGGTTCGAATGTCGAGCTCACAGTACACCTACCTTCGCCATGCAAGTGTGCGAGACATCACGCCAACATATCTATCAGTCAGTAAAAACACCACAAAAATCCGCTATTCAGGCAAGCAGCAACTGCTCCAACCAAGAAAACGCCTCGGCGCAACCAAAAGAAACAAAAAAAGGGTGCGTACTTTGGCTTTATCTTCGTCAGACCGGTTGTCCATTCTGACATTGGCCCAGGGGACGTTTTTGGGCCACCAGTCAGGCCGGGCGTTGCTCTTGCCCCAGCCGGGTTTACCCTTGCCTAATGGGAACACATGCAAACGTAAGCCACGAGTACAGAACGACACTGAGCCATGCGCGGTGTGCGCGTCCCGGGCCGAGCGGCAGCCGGCCGGTCCGGGACGCCGGGTGAGTGATGCCACAACCATTCACACACGGGACGGGCGGCCGCCGCGGCGCCGGTCACCTTCTGCTTCTGTTCGTCAGTGCGCGCGTCCATGCGCACGTTAGCCCAGGGCACGTCCTTGGGCCACCAGGGTGGCCGGGTGGCGTCCTTGCCCCAGCCGGGCTTGCCGCGGCCTGCGGACAGTGCGGCGCCGCCCCTGAATGGCGCACGCGCGCCGCCGCCGCCCGCGCGGCGGCACACGCCGCACGCGCCGGCGCCCCGCCCCGCACACGCACACAAACACACGCGCTCACAAACTGCACAGGCAACTTGCCCGAAACATCGACACGAAGAGAGAGAGAGTATGAACACCGAGCCACCACAATGGATGATGTGAAAACGCCGAGACGTTTCAGCATGTTCCACAGACGCCCAGACGGTGCAGGCCGATAACGCATTATGTTCGGGTTCAGACCAAACTTGACAAAACCCTTAAGGTCCAAGAGAAAGACTTTCGTCCAAATTAAACGTGACTTCAGTTGTCAACATCAGACGATGACCAGACACAAGTATTGCCACGAACATCACGAAATATTGGTTACTTTCACCATTCTGGGGCCGATTCTGGTGTATTTCGAAACCAAGCGAAACCTCGCATTTTACACCGTATGAATGACAGCAGCACATTCTTCACACTGTAGGTCCTTATGTCTTTCAAAGGCTGGACTCCTACAAAAAAACGCATGTTCTTTCGCATGAACAGCTGCCCTGCTGAGCCCCCTCATCCCCCCGGCCTCAGGTCATATACGCAGGATATCAGCGCCGGAACAACCGATGCCGGCACGGGCGCGCGGCCCGGCCCGGCCGCCTGCCCCACCTGTTGAGTACTTCAGCATGAGTGGGATGAAGGCGCGCAGCTGCGCCTGCGTCATCTTCTCAACGGGTGTCGGGATGCCGTCGATGACGAGCGGCGGCAGCTCGTGGCGCGACGGGTCGTCCTGGACGGGCGGCGGCGCGTGCCGCGACAGCGCCGCCTCCAGCTCCTGCATGACGGGCACCCGCAGCGCGCGCATCTGCCGCACAGAGCAGCCAGTCGGCCTCCGCAGCCGGGCACCTGCGCCCAGTCGGCCGTCGGACGGCGGCGGTACAGACACGACGGGAGCGGCACAGACACTTCAGGTGGGTGTCGTACAGCACCGTTCGGGACGCGTCTGTGGGGCGCCCCACAGCTGACAGATCCAGCCGGCCGAAGCGAATACCCCACGAGGCTCGGTCATCAGGTGAGGAGGTGTAAAGCCTGGTGCAACATGAGAACCTGACCGAACTCAGACCGACGACCGCCTCCTAACAGGATCAGCGAGGATCACGGCTGTGCCATGTGCCGCCTGGGCGTCCGGCCCCTTCCACCGCCCCAGTCTCTGTCACGGCTGCGCCAGCCGGCGACGGCCGGCAGACACTGTACGCCTCTACATTCAGCCCTGACCTACATCCAGCCCGCCACCAACCCAGACCTGGCCCAGGTTTCCGCCGGAACCACGTGCACATCTACTACATGTGCACGTGGTTCCGTAGACGACAAGTATGTAAACTGTTGACAAATGGCATTATGGATGTGCTGTAGCATGGAGCAGTGACTCAATCCGGTTCCCTCGTCGCAGTCCCCTACCCCCGTCCACCAGTAAGAGCGCAACGACAACAACAAATTACGACCTGGCTGAACACCTGTCACCCCACATGGTCAGCCGTCATTTTAAGGATTCCCTTAAACCACCCAACTGCACAGCTCTCCAGCACCCAACAGCCAGCAATCACTCCCAGCAATCCCATATCGTCCAAAGGGCCTAAGACTTCATGAATTCGAAATGTATAAATCGGTTCGAACGCCTCAATCGTCAAACGGATCTGACATTGAAAACTTCCTGAATCGCCACCGCACACGTCAGAACAGGACCTCCGAACAATCGGCCCCAGAACAGCACAACTGGCCCGACAAACTCACCACGTCCTCCAATGGCTTGGCACCGAACACCTTGTAGCTGTTGTTGGGCTTGCCAGGCGTGACAAACATGACGACCGCCTGCTGGCCCACCCGTGTCGTGTACTCGTCAATCGTTTGCTGAAACGGACAGAGCAATCAGCACGAGCATGCAGCTTAACGCAGGGTGGCAACGAGGTCGAAAATCCTAATCCTAGTTACGACAACTTCAATCGATAAAAGTACGCCCGTGTCAGATCACATTAGCCAGATAACATTCAATCTGAGCCGTATAGGCGCGGGTCAGACGAGATGGCCCCCAAACCCGCGGCTAGCTCGCCGTTAATTCTTAATGTCACGAGCGTGCCGCACCAAGCGAACAATACCATGGAACAAAAGGAGAGAGGAAACGAACGAAATCAGGAAGCAGACGGCAATGTATTAAGGGTTGGCTAGCTGTCGTTGAGAGGAGAATGTGGATTTCGTACTTTGTACTTTGTACTTTTTACGTAACGGGTACACGTCAAGAGTCAAGCCCCGGCATGAAATGCATGCGGCTCGCAGCCGCACGTAGCCATGAGGACTGCGAAAGAACCAAAAAGAGAGGAGGTCGCGGCAACACGTGGGTGCGGCACACCAGACTCCCTCTGTTTACCATGGAGCTGGCAGTAGTTTCAGTCCACCGGAAATGATTATTATTTCACCGTCAAATGAGAAACAAAACCAAGCTCCTCATTCCCCCCTCATCCACAGCATCAAGGTACGATGATATGTCATAATGTCTGAACATGTCATACAAGCTCTTGCACTAAAAAAAATATCCAAGTTTTAGCTCCATTAAAACTAACAAGAGAATCTAAGTGACACGGGTGAAGCATCGTCTGCCACAACGCGGACCTTAAGTTTCCTGATGAGTCGCGTCTGTTGCCTCTTCCGTATGGACGGGTTCGTTTCGAAGGCGTGGGGCCTCTTCCGTTTCTTGGCGGAAGCGATGGCGGCGGCGGCCGCCACGCCGACGGGGCCTGCAGTAGTGGCGCCGCACGTTATTGGCATCGCGCCAGCGGCGGCCACCCGACACCGCGCGGCCCCCTCCGAGCCGCCCGCGGCGCCGTCTGAGCGTGGGCGTCCCGTTTCAAGACGGCCGGCCACGTCCGGCCAGGAGACAGAGTCGGCTGGCCGCGGCCGCCGCCCCAAGACCGGTCACACAGGCCGTACAGGACAAACCAAGAACATTGGCTACATTGTCTATCTGCCAAATTAACCTCAGCAAGGGCAATTATATGCACTGGAATATATTACATTACATACTATATTCCTACAGAAACTATATTTGTTTCTTTTCTCTGACTGTGGAGGAAAACATTCTGAGCCGATTAACATTTCCCCACAACGCTGGGTAACTTCAAACCAACCGATCGCGCCTGTTCTGGCAGGCTGATAAACCCGCAATACCCTCCCTGCAGTCCCACTACCGCCTCACCTGCCGCCGCCAGCTGAGCGGTGACCTCATCCGGGGTCAGGCCAGACGTCATCAGGCCGTCGTCGTCGTCGTACGAGCCGGGCGACGACAGCATGTCGTCGTCCTCGTCGTCCTCGGAGTCCATCCTAATGTCCTGGTGGATGGTCTCGGCCGCGATGTTCAGGGGGTTGTCCGAGTTCATGCCAGGCCGGCACGCGCTCGGCCGCCGGCGTCACGCTCCTCTGAAGAGCGCACTCAGGTGAGATGCCGCCTCACAGCATCGACCAGGACCAGACAGCCGACCACAAGCGGGACGAGGTGGATGAAATATCAGACACCGTCCGTCCAGTTCCCCCCCCCCTAGTTGATGTCATGCAGTGATAAGCCCCTTCCCGTCGTTACTTCTGGAACACTGCCCCAAATCGCTCTTGGTTTGGATAACGCAAGACGACAACGTACAAAAACATGAGCGAGCAAAGTGTCCGGATGAAACGAGAACAGACTGAAGTATCTGTTACCAGTCCAGATGCAATTTCCACATGGCGGGTGATGATGATATGATGATGAATTGAGTTTAAAGGCGCACCGACTAAAGGGTAAAATAAAAACAAAAAAAAAAATTTTGTTCCGACGGACAAGAACCGCTTATTACTATTTCAATAATCTCCCATTGGCCAGCTGATAAATCCGTTCACGTACATTTAACTGTATGTGGCATATATTCATTGCCACATACAGTTTTGAATTTTGAATGAATTGACATATATTCATGCCAATTCCGCCAGCGCGTAATGAAGGTCGTGTAGCTGGGATCAGTTCATACCAAGTCCACCTCGCGGTACGAAACCCACCCAACCACTGTCGAACCACAACCGGTCTTTGCCAAAACGTGAAATTTCCCTCCAGACCCTGAACCGCACGACAATGAAGGACCCATATCCCTCAGCGCACCATTTCGTGATGAGCCGGCCTCTGATTCGCCAGCCAATTGCAAGCGCGCCGTGACTAGGACTCTTACCAGTGCCTGCAACACACCGAATCATTTTGCGCAGCTTCTTTTCCACCTTCCCACGGTGGCAGCTGTCGAGGGATTGCGGGCCAAAATCGACATTTCAATCATCACATTCTATGCCCTAACAGAATGCCCAGCACTTTCTGGTCATGAATCAGCACCCACAAATCCATGACATGTCAGGATGCTGGAAAAATTTAACTCTTCTCGAGATAAAATACACCCCATTCTCAAAAAAAAAAAAGACACGATGCTGGAAAGATGAGCGAAGCCATGAATACTGCCCCGCATGACTGTGACAAATATCCTTAATATTCGGCAGAGACGGTTAGATTTTTCAATTTCACCATCAGTTACCCTTTGAAGAAACTGGCAAAACGTCAAGTTTCCCAATAGGCCACGAATGACTTGAAATTTGATTTCCGAGAAGCTAAAAAACGTTTCAACTCGATTCTTAAAACATGGTCACCATGGCTGAAGTGCATTCGTTTCTAAAAGGCCAAAATCACCCATTTACGGACAACGTAACAAAAATGAAACAATGCTGAGCAGCAGCGACAGTGGTATTCGCTCCATTCAAGATTCTCCTGAGTTAATCTGTGACCTATTTTTCAGGCAATTGCTCCCAAGTGTTTTGAGGCGGGCCTCGATGGGACCAAAATCCACGCCAAGCAGAGCTTATTGCATCGACACTGATCCCGCCATATAGCGCCTCCAAAGATGGAACAGCTTCCTCTCGAAGTACTTCACTACATGCTGCTGTAGTGCCTTAATCGCACTGTACAACTCCGGTCGTCTGTTGTGAGAATCGAACCAGGT
Source organism: Capitulum mitella (assembly GCA_030062745.1). NCBI lineage: Eukaryota > Metazoa > Arthropoda > Thecostraca > Pollicipedomorpha > Pollicipedidae > Capitulum > Capitulum mitella. Next base: position 14,072,856 of record CP099839.1, on the reverse strand, counting down.
CCCTGCCTCACACCGTACTCCGTGCTCGGCTCGATTTTCTCTCGGCCACCACGGTAGCGGTAACAGTGCGTCCGCGACCGGTTTTGAAAACATCCAGCAGACCCGTGGACAGTATGTTAAAAAAATCAGGACAGAGACATAACATGGGCTTCTTATACCTCAAAGCAAAACTGAAATTTGCATCCATCTGTTTGCTTCCCTAGATGTGCCTATGGCTTTTCCAGATTTCTTGCTGAAATCAAAGTACCTTAAAAAGCACATGGAATAACCTGTTTGCTGATGTCCACAACTCACTATATCTTCTATTTCTGAAATGATATGTCACACACTTTCCTCACAATTGGCTTTTTCATGCACTTTTTACAAATGTGGCATAAATGAAATGGTTGCCTGAATTCCATATGAAGGTACATAACAAGAAAATATCTTTGACAGTTCTGTCAATGCTTAAAATGGCTTACATAGCCCTTTAACAGATGGCAAACAGAGAACTTGATGGCAGCAGTAAATACTTTTCAGGGACACAAAATATCACACACCCACAGAACAAACATTATACACTAAACTGTTTGGTCTCTGGCAAGATACTCAAATTAACTGGCAGGTACTTAAATATTTTTAAACCAAATAAACTTGTAACACCATATATCCCATATTAACACTTCTTAATTCATCCCACACATAATGGTTATTGAAAAGGGAAAAATACTGAAACAGTAGAATTTACTTTCAAAATACCATGAGTATTCCACAAAACAATGCAAAATTAGATATTGATACCATGAACAATCAACATGTGTTTAAGCACAAAGTGATGTGTAGATTCCAGGATATCTGGAATAATTATATGTGGCACAAATCCTGTGGCAATATCAATCCTGCATACCATGGCTCACAATCCTGGGGAACTGAGGAGTCCAACCCCCAATGTTGAGGGATTTTAACATTAGGCCTATGGCAATAACTGGAAAGAAATCTGTCTCAAATCCTATGTGGACCCCTCTTCAGTAATTTTTGGAAACCTCCAGCCATGCCACATACTTTACCAACATTTTGTGACAATATACATTTTCAAATGAACAAGTTGTAACACTATGCCATTAAAATCACTGCCTAGTATGTTCAGATCACTGAACAGATCACACAAGTCCTAATGTAATGTTACATGACATCAAAAAAAATTGCATATCCATTACACGAATACACTTATTACACCTATCTACTTTGCTCTGTGTGTCAAACCTCCATTCCTTCTTCAACTTTGATTAGTAAATCAGCCAGATATTTGGCTGAGACAAATATTTTAGAAAACCATCTTTGTATGAATGCCACAAAACTTTCACCTTAATTGATTTTCATACCAAAGGTGCTTCTATCACGTCTCTGCCGATCCAGAACAGAAATCCAGAAACTAAGTATTTTTCTATATTCCACATCGGGGGGGGGGTAAATACCCTCATTCCTCTGCCCTGGATCCGCCACTGCTTGACTGATGACATAAACAACCAACGGATTACAAATAAAGCCCATGGAAGACATCACTTCCCAGGATTTCTACCGTAAACGTTTTTTTTTCAAATCCGATGTGCCGTAATCTGACATCAAAACGGATCCCAGCGTACCATCATGGAGCATTCTTTAAGTCGGAAGTTTCCATCGACCCGTTGTCATGGAAACGGGAACGGCCACGATTGGCGGCGGAGATGTGTGGAAAATCAATAATTGCAACCAGTCTGCTTTCCTTCAGGTTCAAAAAGGCCGTAAGTGAAGCTTTCTTTTTATGAGACATCCCACTAGGCACAAACCCACAGCCACGCCGAACGGCTTATTCAGTTGAATTCCCTTTGCACAATGGGATGGCAGAATCCGACTCGTCGTTTCTCTGCCTCAGCAGCGGCCATGCGGAAGCATTCCATGCCCCTCCGGATGCCTTGGGGCACCGAAGCCCACTGGCGCTCCGACCCACCCGACGACACCCTGGACGTCGGGGCCCGTTCCTCACATGCGTGGAACGGTTTGCGAAGCAACGCAGGCCCAGCGAATTTCGGCCGTCTACGGCTGCGTGTGCACCTGCGTCACGTCCTCATTTTGGCTCAGTTGGCATCGGGCAGCGGTCCAGTGATCACAGTGATTTTAGCGACATAAGACAGGTCCCCTCCGCAGGACTTATCGCAATACCTTCTATCATCCCTCAATACCTCACGGGCAACATGGTATTCCTGTGTTATTCCAAAATAGCCGCGAACCGCATCGCCTCCCTACGTCGCCCGAGGCATTATGGCGGCCCAGCACCATTTTTACGGAGTCTGCGCAGTAGCGTTCAGCAGAAGGCTTTACTAAGCCGAGACAGTGAGTGGTCATCGCAGCAAACGCAAAAGGCCTTTCTACAATTTGCATCGTCAAACAACTCTGCATCTAAAAGAACACTTACCAACTTTACGGCTCCAGGAATCTCGGATCTACGTTTTCACCACTCGGTTCCGATGTCCCAACACAAATAAAATAGCAGATCGCCGACCGTGCATGACAGTGCCATCTATTGGCTGTCTTAACAACTATCTTTATGCTTAATATTTGACGAAATCGCAGCATTTAGACTACAAATTTACGCTGAACGGCTTCTATATGACAATGAGAATAAAACCTTCTTAAAATTTATTTCTTGAGAGATTAAAGTCATGATTCATTAAATACAACAGCATGGTCGGCTGCTTAATTGTACGGTTAACATATTTCACCACAGGGGAATTGAATTGGGCACAATGCCGGTTGTAAGCGACTGTGGTATACGGGGGTCGGGGACATTACTTGGGGCTTTTGTTGTGGATGAAAATGTTCCTTGTCTTTATTTCTAGTCACAAACCAGCAACATGCAATCGCAGTTTTGTATAGCACAGTATTGGTAATGTTTTGTGCGTTCGCATATGCTCTTGTAACGCGTTTGGTCCTGAACACATTTTCATTGGTCAGGTTCAAAAAAGGCCATGTATATATGTGCAGCCCTTTGTGCAATACTCTCATGTACAGAGTTTCCACCAAAGAGAATTGAAACAGAGACAGTGGATGTTGTCATGTACAAGCACTCCTGAATAGTCAGAATAATATTGTGCAAATCCACACAGATACACACATTTGATACTACTGGATGTAATCAACAATTTAATCATGTTTTCCATGATTTTTCCCATGCCTGCAATGTCCAGTTAATCTCCTGCTCAGTTTGAAAAGGGGAAATACTGTGCCATGTGGTTGTGTTTGTGTCTGATAGATTGAAGGCCTGCTCATTTCTGGTTAAAAGTACTGTTTAATCATCCCCAGTTGAACTGGTAGAAGAGATGTGACAAAATAGCCCATTAAGTTAGGGAAACTGTATGTGGAAAACCATGGTGGTGTTTGAGAACATGGCTTGCCTGGGACAAAATTACCCAGGATGTTGGTTTACTTGGCTGGTGGGTTTGGATTTCATGTAACAAGTTCTGCTGATTGTGAACTATAATGGGTATTTCCATTGTCATTGGCATTAATGTTGGTATTTGCCATTTGGTTGCCTTGGGCAAGAATATTGGTACAAACCCTACCATTGTCAAACCTCATGCCACTGAGTTACAAAATGGACAAAAAACAGTGTGTACCTTGGTTGTTAAGCTACACAGTAGTGCTCTGTTTGATCCTCTTAGGCCACACAGTGACCTTACATTTGACCCCAAAGGAAGTCATGTCACTGTGTTTTGGTTATCATTAGATCCTACTGGATGTATTATTAAGGGTGCTTTTGAGGGGCAAAAAACATCAGACAATGCATGTTGACTAAAACTACAGTATTATGCAAATCAGTGCTCCTGAATACTTAAAATCTCATATGAGGCCAAGAAAGATAAAAATGCCAGCAACCTCAATTCACCATTTTAATATAAAAGACAATTTTGATCAAAGAAAAAGATTACAAGGTCAGTCACACCATGTATACCATTCATGGACAAGCTCAAGTTGAGTGCTGCAGAATGCATTAAAAATCTGTTATATGATGACCAGTGATATTATTATTTTTCCATGACATGTCCTTGAGGAAGACATCATAGGACAGTGACCTGTTAAGGTGATGATTGCCATATTATGATTTCTACATGACTTGTGCTTGAGGATGACATCAGCCTTAACAGGGCTGTGACCTGTTAAGGCATTGATCTCCATTTCCCAAGAATCATGTAAAAAAAAAATCAGAACTCAACTATGCAAAATTTCAGACCAACTGGAGCTTTTTTTCAGGGGACTTGAGAAAAACTGTAGGCTCCACCAACCTCCTCTGTTGGCAAGGGTCAAGCATTCAGGTAAACATTACAAATAAACATCAGGTACCTCTGGGCACAATGCAAGGCTGCTGTCCTTGTGTGGTAAGCATGTCAGTTGCAGTCATATGTTCAACTGCTGCTGCTGTCATCAGACCTGATTCCTACATCTTTGGTTAAATATCCAAGTTTCCATGAAATTTGGAGCCCAGTTATACTATCAATAATGGGAGGTATGTGGAAATAGAACTATTGTCACATTTAACATGTGGTTCATAATTTTTAGCATCCTGAAAAAGAGAATGCAAGACAAATGCTGTCTTCATGCATATATTTGACCATGTGTGTATGGGTTGTTTGCTCACTCCAAATGCCCCCAAAAAAGCTTTAATGATGCCAGCTCTCCTGGTTGAACAGAACATCAGACATCAAGAGGTCCATAGGTCATGCTTAATGCATATGAGGCTTGACAAATCAGTACACTAGTTGGAAATAATGATCTTGAAACATGATACCATCATGGAAGCCATCTGTTCCCTTAAGGGCCATCACATACTGAAATTTTTGATCATGTTCATATGGGATTACATTCTTTATATTTGAAATATGAGAGGAATCATTTATAAGTTGGATGGATAAGGCTTGGGATTGCAAGATATTTTGAATGCTTAATTTGCCATAATCATGCAATAAGCTGTCTGTGAAACATTTTCACAAATGCAGTATTTTGAACTTCATATCTTTCATCCACTTGGGTTGAACTCACCTTTACACAGGCATCTCTGGGGGTATCTGGTATCCCTCTCAAAAAGAGAAAGATGGAAGAAGCTAGTACTCCCATTGCCCTTTTTCATATTGTCATGTTGTTTCAGGATGTAATAAAACTAAGTAATTTTGGTCCACTGGCATGCATTTTTTCATAAGTCCATGGGCTGACCTTAGGTTGTACCTTCTGAGATGATTTTCTCTCCATTTAGCTGAAAATTATGCATTATGTGAAAATTTTGTGCATCAGAAGAGGCATACCAACCATCTTTCATGCTTGCCAAGGGACAGAACAGTTTTCTCCTGAAGGGTCAAAAAGGTCTGATGAGGCCAGTTGGCCAAAGAAAAAAAAACAGCCAGACAGAATGGGAAATGGATGGTATTTCTCTTCACAATACGCAGTGTTTGTATGCATCGGTCACTGCTCGTCAGCTTGGCCTGGCATGACCCAGCATCTGAAGTAATAATCCTCCAAGGCATCGGTTGGCCGCGTGAGAAGAGCGGTTGGCCGTGGCTTAGCTTCGTACGGGTCCCGGCAGGCGTGCCCCCGGAGGATGATCTGATTAGGCGATAATGGCGAGGTGCTGATCGTCCGGCGAGCACTCGGCACGCGGCGCGCACCTGTTTCAGCCGGCGGCGCCGGTCCGAGCCACTTGTGTCCGTAAGTCCGAGGGAGTCGGAATCGAGTCGAGTCGTCGCCTGGGGACTGGGGGTATGGCCCGCTCTGAGGGCTGCAGTGAATGTGACTGTCCGTGATGGTTGTGATCTTGTCTTTTCACGTCTTGTCGAGAAGAAACACGTAGCCTTTGTGAGAATTCAGTTACTTGGTCATGCATTTATTATTCCTGAGGTCTTTCGTAGTAATATCACAGCGTCTGTGGCATGCCACGTATGCCGCATATAACAAGAGGCATTATATTTCACAGCTGTGGAGCTGAAAAGTTCTCCTGGGCCGTCTCGCAGAATCCGGCTCGCAAATGGTAAGTGTGCTGACCATCTTTAAAATGGCTTCTGACATCTTGAAATATTTGGAAACGCAATCTTATGGTTTTCTAAAGTAATCAGGAGTATGCTGTTCTGTCACATGGGTATCAATTTCTTTCTTGTGGCAGCATATCCTAAGCGGCCGCGGCAGCACGCCCTACTGGATGTAGCAGGCCCCGATGATTGGTGCTGCAGTTTGGAGTCACTGTCTCGTTTGTCGGTGACCGGCTGGGCCGACTGGAATCAGACCTGTCGTGTACGGTCTCTGGGGGATAGGAAATGAATCCCTGGTATGAAATCTACATCCATCTGCGAACGCCCTGTTCATTGCGTCTTACGTCCAAAATCCAGCAGTACGCTGCTTCTGCGGCGTCGTGTCGTGTTACGACGACGCGTGACACGTGAGGTGTACCGAATTTCATGCCATAATCATCTGATCTATGACCTCTGCCGTGACTCCCACCCCTATCCCACCGCCAGGAGACGGAAGTGCGCAGACGCGGCGGCCGGCAGCGGGTGCAGGCGGAGCGGGCCGGCCGAGGCGGCGGCGGCGGCGGTTCCGACAAGCGTTCGGCGGCGGCGACGGGCCGGCCGCACGGCTGGGGCCTGCCGCTGCTGCTGGCGGCCGCCGTGGTCGTGCTGGCTCTGGCCGTGCACCAGGCGGAGCTGCGGCTGCCCAGCCCTGGCCCGCTGGAGGCCGGCGCCCGCCGCTTTCTGCGCCGGCTGGTGGCGCTCGGACCGCGCATCTGCGGCTCTGAGCAGAACGACCGCCAGGCCGTCCAGGTACCGCGCCCGTGTCCTGTCCAGGCCGCCTAGGTACGGCGCCCCGTGTTCTGACCAGGCCGTCCAGGTACGGCGTCCCTTGTTACGTCCAGGCCATGCAGGTACGGCGCGCTGTGCCCTCGTAGTCGTATTCTGACATTCTAGCAAATAAATTGCATTGCCGTGGTCCATGTTAGCTTCATGAATGCGTATGTTGTGGAACAAAATGTGTTTGTCTTAGGTGTCCTCGCTGACGATGTCTGATCTCGCTCCAGATGTTTCTGGATGAACTGGAAGAGATAAAAAAGACCATCCTTAGCCACCATCGGCTAGACATTGATCACCAGGTAGGTGATGCGCTGCGCAGACCATATACTGTGTGCAGTTCCGATATATGTGGCACGATATGGTCGCTGGGCCTCGTCGGATTACCGTCATATTTCGAGTTCTGAACAGCCGTGGTCTAGACTCGAGACTTGACGGGTCTGGCCAGCTAGGCGGCGAGCTGTGGTCCCGGTGTGCAGCGGACGCGTGATTCGTCGGTGTGGCACGCGAACAACGGGCTGAATTGTCGGTGTCAGGCCGGTCGCGGCTCTCCCATCGGCCTGTCTGACGCCTTGGCGCCGCGCGCAGGTGGTGTCCGGCTCGTTCAAGATGCAGAGTCTGGACGGCGTGACGAGCGAGTACGCCAACGTGCAGAACGTGGTGGCCCGGCTGGGCCCGGCCGCCGAGTCCAACCACAGCCTGCTGGTCAACTGCCACTTCGACACGGCCATCGGCAGTCCAGGTACAGGGTGGGGGTCCTGCCGCCCCCGGTCGCCGCCGCCAGCCCGTCTCGGCCTCCGTCTCTGCCCGACTGCCCGGACTAGACGCGAGCTGTTACAGTACCGCCTGGGTGCCATACTGGCCGGCGAAAAAGTGTGGCGTTGGTCCTGTACTCTTCTCCCATCTTTCGATTAAAGTTTCGAGAAGTCCAGTCTCTGATCACGACATTCTTCTCGACTGGTCAGTAGTCGCTACATTCCTTTGTCCAGGCCCCAACAATATCTGCTACTGTTGTCACGTGCATCCTGTGACACCTCCGTGGCGGTGCCGCCGCCGCCGGCGCCGGTTGTGACCGCCGCCGTCTGTCGGCCGGCGCAGGGGCCAGCGATGACGGCGTCAGCTGCGCCGTCATGCTGGAGGTCCTGCGCCGCATCGGCCAGAGCCGGATCCGGCTGCGGCACAACATCATCTTCCTCTTCAACGGCGCCGAGGAGAACATGTTGCAGGCGAGTCCGGCGGCGCGTCTCGGCGGCTCTTGGCGTCACGGCGGGCGGCACGGCCGACCGTGGTTCAGCGCAGCAGTGGTGGCTGACTGATTCTGGCCGACTGACCCATTCGAGCGGCCCCGTCTGGTTGACTGAAACCGCTCGACCCTGTCTGACTGACTGAATTTGGCTGATTTTGTCGGCCACAACTGGTTGGCAGATCGATTGGCCCTGACTAAGGGACGGAATTCGGGCCTGCCCCCGACTGGCTGCCTGCCTGGTTCCACGTGGCCCCGACTGACGGTTGACGACTGCCGCCAACTGCTCGCGAGGCCTGAGCGTCATTCTTCCGCGTAATCGTGCTGTGGATGAGACTCTCGACTCTGCGATTTTCTGACTGATGCCGGCGCTGTCTGTGACTGTGTGTCGTGCCTCTGCGCCGCTGCCTGAGACGGCCGGCGCCGTCTGCCAGCCGGGCATGTGCTTGGATCCCGATGGAATGCACGTTATCCCCGTGTTGTATGCAACTCCTCATTGACCTGGGTCATCGGGTCATTGTGTCTTCTCGGAAAGTTCGTGTTACTCCGGAGCAAAGCGTCCTCCAGGTAACGCAACACTTGCCCTGGTCAGCTTAGGATCCGATGCAAAACGAGGATATCTTGCATTCCATCGGGATCCCGGCATATGTCTGCTCTCAGGTGACGTCCGTGGCCGTCTGCCCCGTCTCTGGCTGTCCTGCCTCCGTGCCGGTACGTGCCTATGACCATTGCCGCGGTCACAGGCTGCGCACGGCTTCATCACGCAGCACCGCTGGGCCTGGTCGATCCGCGCGCACTTGAACCTGGAGGCGTGCGGCGCCGGCGGCCGGGAGCTAGTCTTCCAGACCGGGCCCGGCCACCCCTGGCTGGTCAAGGTGAGGCCGACCGCACTGACTGTCCAATCCTGCACTCTGGTCTTGTCAGATATCCTGGATATTTGAGGAGTGATTTGCTGATATGGCCGCCGTATGATTCCACTGTCTGTTCACTTTGAAATGCAATGGACAACATTCTGTTGATAAATTTGCCCCAAGAGGGGCAAAATGGGTAGCTTCGGGATTGGAGTTTATGCCAATCCGAACTTGTTTGCAAGCCGATATGTACGAGGAGAGTGCCATTCCCCGGAATGTAGCGGATTACGCAGCAGCTGCGGTGTGTGTGGAAGACAAGTTGCGCTCGTCTGCTCCCCGCCTGGCTGTGTCTCTGGCCCGTGAGCAGACACTCCCGGTCTGCGCTCAGGCTTACGCCGAGTCCGTGCCGCACCCGTTCGCCCACATCGTCGGCCAGGAGGTGTTCCAGTCGGGCATCATCCCCTCCGACACGGACTTCCGCATCTTCCGCGACTACGGCCACATTCCAGGTCAGACGCCTCCTGGGAACAGGGCTGGAGACGAGCTCTATGCTCTAGGCGTCGGATCATGAGTCGTTACGTCAAACATTCAGTTCTGCTGACGGTAGGAGACTTACCGTATGTACCAATAATAAATAAAGCTGGCAGCTTAGGTGCATAACAAACCATTTTAAGACATGCATCTGAAAGATGTATTAGATAAGATGTTCGACAAACGATTAATTACATTAAAAAACTGCCATGGTATGCCTCGACACAGGTGAACGGCAGTGTTCCAGCCCTACGCAACTACCTGTGATCTGAAACTTGCGACCGTCGAGGTCACCACACCGCGTGGCGAGATCCTGCTGTTGTGACCGGTTCTGGCGGCGGCGTGTCTGCGCGCTTCGATGGCGGCGGCGCCGTCCGCCTCCGCCCGGCGCTGACGCCGTTCTCTCGCGACCCGCAGGACTGGACACGGCCTTCATCCGCAACGGCTACGTCTACCACACGCCGTTCGACGACGAGCGCCAGATCACTGCGGGCAGCGTGCAGCGGGCCGGCGAGAACGTGCAGGCCATCCTGCTCCGGCTGGCCACCTCCGACGACATCGTCGACGCTCAGGTCAGCCCCCGCCGGCTGTACAGGCGCTGTGTGGGCTCTGCTCCGTGGGGTTGGGCGTGCGCTGTGCGGGCTCACACGGGCCCAGGTCAGCCCTGCCGGCTGGACGGGCGTTGTGTGGGCTCCGTCGCGTGGGGTTGGGCTTGCTCATGGACCGACATTGTGCGGGCTCACATGGACCCGGTAGGCTTGACGTTGACTGCTGAACATGGTTGGTTCTGTGGAGCATTGCTGGGTCTGAGAGGCATTGTGTTATCTGTTCTTAGAATGAGATGCGTTCTTCGGGGTGCGCTGGGTTTGAGGCATTGTGTTATTTAGGCTTCATTGAGAAGAGGCTGACTGAGGTAAGAGGACTTAAGAGACACCGCATGTCGCGCGCCTCTGAAGTTTTGATAATTTGATAAAGAGCCACAGGTCTTGGAGGAAGCCAAGATACTGGAGACACTCTGAAATCCGGTGCAAGACGGTTTATATGGGAAATGTATGAGTCATCGCTGTTTTACCGTAGTACTCAGACCGTACGCTACGATTATGCTCCATTCTGACATGGGTCATTCTGTTTCAGAAACAAGAGGTGAGCACCATGGTGTTCATGGATATCCTGGGTCTTTTTATGGTGGTGTACCCGGACTGGCTGAGTGAGGTTATCTCATTCGTAGTGGCCGGAGTCGCAGGGGTCACCATCATGCGCTCGCTGAGGTCTAAAGGTTAGTGGACAGCTGAATCTTGATCTGTGGTGGTGTGAGACGCCCGATAGGCCTGAAGAGTGGGACTTGTTTTGGTTTATACGGACCATGAGGCATCAGCTTGCAAGACCGTAGTGTTATTCAGTGTTGTCTCACCTACTGTCCTTGTAACACTCCCAGCAGTTGGTGTGTTTGTATATGTGTGCGTCCCCGTGCATATGGTGAACCACTTGACAGCGGTTTGCGTTCAGGGTGGTTGGAACCTGTGACGTGAGGGCGGTTTTCCCAGTTCTGACCACCATTCAGCTGCTATCCTGGATGTTGCTCCGAATCCGACATATGAGTGGTGTTTTCAAGTCCGACCTCCAGTCAGGTGCTACCCTGGACGGGGCTCTGAGTGTCCGGCGTACGACTGATGCGTCCAGATCTGACCGTTCGTCAGCTGTTATCGCCAGCAGTGTACAGCAGCTGTCCTGGTAGGCGCTCTCAGTCTCTGACGTGTGACTGGTGTTTCCAGATCTGACCTTCAGGCAACTGTTGATGGCCGGCGGTGTGCAGCTGCTCTCATGGGCGGCAGCTTTTGCGGTGGTGATTCTGATCGCTGTAGGACTGGACTGTTGGGACGCCACCATGTCCTGGTACGTCGCCACCCTCACACCCCGCTGGCTCCCAATCTATCGATAACAGCGAACGGTCTTGTAACCGCCGCCAGTCATCGTGCAGTAAATCACCGACGCCCCCGAACGGCTTCGCGCTGACGCTGCTCCTCGGCTGTGTCTCTCCGGTGGTCGGCTGTGCCCCCTGTGGCAGACCTGGCGCTGAGCCAGTACCGTGGCCCTCAGGTACACCACTCGCGGCTGGATTGTGGGCCTCTACATCTCCTCCACTCTGGGAGTGGTGATGACAGTGCAGCAGGGCATGGCCGGCTGGCTGTTCCCCAAGGTAGGGCTTTACGGGGGTCCTTCGGCAGTCGGCAAGCTGGGTTGTTGAAATGTGTTTAGACGCTGGGTCTGTTTTTTAGCGATAGCAGCAGAGCAGGTTCTTGTGCGTTATCTGCGGGTTGATTGCGCTGTTTAGATGCTGTGTATATTTTTCCGTTGTGTTCAGTTGGCAGTCAAAAATTTGCATAGACGTATGGCCGTGGTGTCAGTTTCGGCCTCCGGCCACTTGTCAGTCAACACAGTATCGTCTTTCCGACTGCTGTTGTCACCCCTCTGACGAGTTGTCTGGCCGGCACCAGCAGTATGGAGTGCTCTCGCCCTCTGCGGCCGCCCCTGGGGCCGCTCCTCAGAAGGCTCCGCCCTCTGTGATCACCCCTGGAACCGCTCCTCAGGAGGTGCCGCCTTCTTACTGCTCCTGGGACCGCTCCTCAGGTGGCGCTCGAGCCGTGGCGGCTGGAGGCGCTGCTGTACGAGTCGCAGCGCGCCCTGCTTCTGGTGGGGATGCTGGCGCTGGTCGTGGCGCGGGTTTACTCGGCCGTCCTGCTGCTGGCGCTGCTGATGTTCCCCACTCTGCTGCGCAGCGTGCTGGCCGAGTCCGTGCTGGGCGTCTCCTCAGGCAAGTGCAGGAGCGCTGACCGCGAGCCTCTCGTGTTGGCGGCGTCCGCTCGGGGTTGAATCGTTTGTGTTGGCGGTTTCCGTCGGGGCAGCTGAGTCGCAGAGTTGGAGAGAGGTGCTGAGCTGTCCGCCCGCGCTTTAGACGATGCTGGTAGCCGGGAATAACAGCAGAGGCATGTTGATGTGTTGGAGCCGTCCATGTGCGACGTAGTGTTTCGGGATAAGCCGTGCGTTGTCGTTTGTTATGATCGTAGTGCGCTGATGGTGTTTTGTAGATGGCTGCTCTTTTCTGCTTTTGACATTGCCTTTAGAAGCTGTCGCTGAGAAACCTGAGCCGTCCAGCCTTACGCTACTGAGGGGCCCACGGAATAGGGTGGTGATGGACGATGAAGATGGCTCGGTGTAACCGTTGATACGTGGACTGATTTTAAGGAGAGGTAGACTTGGTCTGCATTGGCGACGGGCGGTGACGGAGTACGCCCTCAGAGCCCGGTATCTGCTGCTGTGGCGACTGCCGCTGTGTGCAGTATTAACAGTCTGATGCATAGTCACCTGACTGGTTGCATAGTCACCTGGTTGATGATCACCAATTGGTCTGTCTTTTATAACGCTGTTTTTTTTCGTAGTGTGTGCACGTTTTGTATACTAAATTTGCACGTAGAGTTTGCAAGGAATACCTGCGTTTTCGTGTGGTTGTCATGTGGCGATATTTTTTTATAACACGCAGTTGAATTTCCTGTGCACTACAGCATCCAGCAAAAAGACACCGTTCTGTTAGTGACGATGTTTCAGGTCTGCATTGACCGTATCGTTCCATTTTACATAACTGTTGTCTATACTTTGTCAGCTTCTTTCCCATGTAACTGCTCTATTTTTCTGCAGTTTTTGGATCATTCCTGGAGAATATCCGTTGTCATTTGGCAGCATTTTTTAGGTTTCAGATCAGAAGAATCCTTATTTGGTCCTTAGTTGGTGTTAGTAGAAAGGAAGGCTGGTTACTTCATGCTTGCAAGTAAGATATGGAGATGTGCATGTCATATCTTCTTGCAGTTGTCTCTCTCCCGAACCATGATAGTGGCCATTGAACACCCCTGCCCCGCACAGCCGTCTCCCGATCCCCTGACAGGGACGACCCGCCACCGGGTCACTGCTCCCGCCGTCGTCCCAAGTCCTGAACCAGCGGCGTCTTCGTCTGACGGGGCGCGTCTGCGCAGGCGCCGGCCACCTGGCCGCCTACCTGCTGAGCCAGCTGCCGCCGCTGACCATGCTGGTCTACTTCGTCACCATCACCCTGGAGGTGCTGGTGCCGATCATGGGCCGCACGGGCAGCGTCACCAACCCGGAGCTGCTGATCGGGCCGCTGGCGGCCGCCTCCGCCGTCGCCTGCAGTCTGTACGCGGTGCGTGGCGCCGGCCGCCGCGCGACCGCCTGCTCTGCTGTCAGGGAGGGAATTGTCCTTTGGCGGGGGAGAGTCCGTCCCTGCAGCGAGAAAACAGGGAGCGTGAGGGCCTTGTATTTCTCCGTTATATCGGCCGTCCAGAGCTCAGTCCTTGCGTGTACCTTTGGACGGGTTACACCCAGGCTTTGTCGGACTTGGTAACGTGCTGCTGTCAAGCGATTGTCAGCTGTCTCTTGAGGACGCTATTTTCTGTCTGACGAGTATTGGCACGTTTTTGAAGTGCATTCCGCTTCGATCTTACCCACTTGGAGTGGCGCTGACCTTGATGCTCTGCCAGTGTACCTGCAACCTGACCTGATCCGACCCCGTGTGGCCGCCAGATGACCTCCATGTCCCTGGTGAGCTGCCACCGCCAGTTGTCCCGGCTCCTGCTGCTGGTCGCCCTCGCGTCGTTCGCGCTGGTGACTCTCACTCCCGCCGGCTTCCCGTACAGCTCAGAGCGGCCTCACATCCGCGCCCAGCGTGTCTGGATCCAGGTGAGGTGTGACACCAGACACCCATTGTGTCTGGGCACAGGTGAGGTGTAACACCAGACACCCTCCCAGCGTGTCTGGGTACAGGTGAGGTGTGACACCAGACACCCTCCCAGTGTGTCTGGGTACAGGTGAGGTGTGGCACCAGACACCCTCCCAGCATGTCTGGGTACAGGTGAGGTGTGACACCAGACACCCTCACAGCGTGTCTGGGTACAGGTGAGGTGTGACACCAGACACCCTCCCAGCGTGTCTGGGTACAGGTGAGGTGTGGCACCAGACACCCTCCCAGTGTGTCTGGGTACAGGTGAGGTGTGACACCAGACACCCTCCCAGCGTGTCTGGGTACAGGTGAGGTGTGACACCAGACACCCTCCCAGCGCGTCTGGGTACAGGTGAGGTGTGACACCAGACACCCTCCCAGCGCGTCTGGATGCAGATAAGTTGTGACACAAAACGTCTTGTCAACATGTCTGGGTATATGTGAGATGTGCCATCGGACCGCCTCTCGCCAGGTGTGCCCTGTGAATCCTGCGAAAAATAGTCGTTGCAACGCGTGTTTCAAAGATCTGGGAGCATACGGACTCTGTGTTATGTGATTTCAGATGTCTGTTTTTGTTTTTGCGTTCTGTCTTTTTTCTTACTTTTTTGCCGTGGTGTCGCATTTATTGCATTTTATGTTTTGTTGGTTCTGGACTGCCTGGCATTGAAGGACCGCAATGTTTCTCTCTCCCCCCACCCCACCCCACTGGAAAGACAGTAGCGTTTTGCTGCCGTCCATGTTACTGTGCGTGCAGTCCTTGGAGTGCACGCACAGTAACATTTGCGTTGCCGTTCAGCCAGGATCGACTCGACCCCGCCTCCATTTTAGGCATACGATCCCAAACACCAATCACTAGCTTCGGCTCAGCCTAGGCACCAGCCGAGCTTGATGTACCGAAGCGTCCGATTGGCTGCCGCCGGGGCTTGCCTGGCCCGGAGCGACATCGTGGTGCTGACGTCTGTCACCACCCTGCTGGAGACTAACGGCGCCGTGCGGCGGTGTTCGACAGCACGTGGAGCGCACGTTCCGGGACCAGGCGGGAGGGGTGCGCCACCATGACTCGGGCTTCATGGTGATTAACCTGGACCGGAACAGCCCCCGCACGCTGCTGCCGGCGCTGCCCGAGCTGGCCGCGGCGCACAACACGGCCGACGACTGCGAGCGCGAGCTCTACTGCGGCGTGCCCTACTACTATCCGTTCAAGAGGCGCGTCTAGTGAGTACCGCACTCGGCACGGCGTGTCTCGTGTTGGCCCGTGGCGGGACTGCGGTGCTGCGGACGGAAGGCCTGCTGAGGTGTTGTCTATTTGATGCCTCGTGGAGTTTGGCTCCGAACATATTCTCACGGATGTTTGCATCTGTCGCGAATGGTGATGCTTCATTTTCGGTCAGTGTGACATGGAGATGCGCACATGGAGTTTCGGTTGTGACGGCCTTTGGCACCCAATGGGTCGTGTGATGGATGGTCATTTTGGCTCTGTAGACTCTGCCTTCCACATGAACGCGTGAAATCGGCAAAAGAAAACGAAAATAGCTATCGTCCAGTGTCATGTGGGTGATTACCCGGTGCAGTCTCGCCGTCATCGTTGGGGTTCGGTATGGTTCCAGCCTGAATAGCTATATCCGGGGTCCGGCGCCCAAGTTCGCCGTGCCTCTGGTCTACAGCACCAGTGTCGAGAGCCGGCCGGACGGCGTGCGGCGGGTCCACTTCAACATCACCGGTGAGTCTCCGTCCTCAGGCTGACCCCGCCACTGACAGCAGGCACCCCCCGGTCACCGTCCGCAGGCTGACCCCGCCACTGACAGCAGGCACCCCCCGTCACCGTCCGCAGGCTGACCCCGCCACTGGGAGCGGGCACCCCCCGGTCACCGTCCACAGGCTGACCCCGCCACTGGGAGCGGGCACCCCCCGTCACCGTCCGCAGGCTGACCCCGCCACTGACAGCAGGCACCCCCCGGTCACCGTCCGCAGGCTGACCCCGCCACTGGGAGCGGGCATCCCCGGTCACCGTCCACAGGCTGACCCCGCCACTGACAGCAGGCACCCCCCGTCACCGTCCGCAGGCTGACCCCGCCACTGACAGCAGGCACCCCCGGTCCCCGTCCGCAGGCTGACCCCGCCACTGACAGCAGGCACCCCCGTCACCGTCCCCAGGCTGACCCCGCCACTGGAACGGGCACCCCCGTCACCGTCCACAGGCTGACCCCGCCACTGACATCGGGCACCCCCGGACACTGTCCACAGGCTGACCCCGCCACTGGGAGCGAGCATCCCCGGTCACCGTCCAAAGGCTGGCCCCGCCAATGAGGGTGGGTACCCTCCCCCGCTTCGGACACCGTCCACAGGCTGACCTCGCCACTGACAGCGGGCACCCCGGACACCGTCTGCGAGGGGGACATCGCTTGCCTCGCTGCGAGCTCTTATGCTTTGCAGGGTTGTTTCGAATTTCTGGGGAAAGATAAGGTTGAACGGTACGTGGCGGGCAAATGTCGTTCTGGGTGTGAGCTCTTGTGTCCTGTAGAGCTGGACCGACTCCCCGGGCCTGGAGGCGGCGGGTGGCACGTGCTGGGCAGGAAACTGTCCGGACGTGAGTTAGACGCCCGGAGTGTCGTTGGGACGTGGCGACGCACTGGTCCCATTTCTCCGAGCTCACGCGGGCGATCAGTCTGTACCGCCGTTTTGTCGTGGACGTGATGTCCGAAGCCACAGCCACTCCAGTATGTGATTTTTCCCATCGTATCCAAATCCAGTTTGCCCCATCGCCGAGACATGCAGTGTCAGTCCGTGTCTCATGTGTGTCTCGTCTCTGTCCTCTGTGGAGAGCGCCAAACAAGCACGTCATTACCAGGTAATCCCAGACTGCCACCATGTTTTCCTTTCCTGGACGCATCTGCCGGTCCGTCGTAACGTCCTCCTTCGTCCCTGTCGTCCCTGTCCCAGTCCCTGTCCCGATCCGAATCCCTTCAGGATCCCGCCTGACTGGACCCGGTCTCGCAGGGCCGGACCACATGACGATGCAGCTGTCGCCGCGGCCGGGCGTGCAGCTGCTGCGCTGGAACCTGGCCGACGGCGGCCCGCTCACCGGCCAGGAATTCCAGGGCAGGCCCACCTACTTCCTGTACTACTCCTGGGGCAGGAGCAGCGCACCCTGGGTCGTCTGGGCCGATCTCAAGGTGGGTCCGGGCCGGCCGCTGACGTGCGTCGGTTTGGATTTGTTCTTGTCATTTGCCGTTTTTTGTTTTTGTTTGCGGGAACTGTTGTAGACGATGACATGTGTGCCAAGTTGTCATTGGAACAGAAAATCTGCCGTTTTGGCTGTAGTACCAACCTTGGCGTTAACTTTTCATATCTCTTCTTTTTTGCAGAGCCTAATTGGTGGACTATGTTAAAGGTTACCTTATTTTTCTTTCTTGATTTAAACGTTTTTTCCTGCATTGCCCCTATCTGGTTGAATGTTACGTTCTGCGTCCTGGACCAGTCCTGTCAGTTTTTTTTTTATTTCTATCTACGTTGTCATTTCGTCAGTGTATGTCTTCGTTGCCAGTCTGTCAGTGTTTGCCGCCGTTTTCAGTTTTTTTTTCTGCCGCCGTTGTCAGTATCTCAGTGTCTGCGGCCGTTGTTGGTCTGCCAGTGTGTGTCACCGCTGTCAGTCTTTCATTGTTTGCCGCCGTTGTCAGTTTGCCAGTGTCTGCCACTGTTGTCAGTCCGTCTTTATCTGACGCCGTCGTCAGTCTGTCAGCGTCTGCCGCCGTTTTCAGTGTGTCATTGCGCCGTCGTTGTTAGTGTGCCATTGTCTGCAGCCGTTGTCAGTGTGCCAGTGTCCGCTGTCGTCATCACCCTGTCATTGTCTGCCAACGTTGCCATTATGCCATTTGTCTGCCGTTGTTTCCAATCTGTAAGTGTATGCCGCCATGATCAGTATGTCAGTGTCTGCCAACGTGGTCATTGTGTCATTTGCCTGCCGCTGTCGTCAGTCTGTCTGTGTCTGCCGTCGTTGTCATTGTGTCCCCTCCCCAGGTGTCGTCCGACCGCGTCGCCGGCGACTACCTGCTGGACGCCGTCATCAACGGGCACCACATCCACGGCGCCGAGCACAAGGGCGAGCCGCTGCGCGCCCTGCTGGCACGCCTGCCCGACTGGACTGTCAGCGTGGGCTTCTCCTCGGCGCTAGAGGCTCTCCGGCTGTAGGCGGCCCGGGCAGGCGCAGGCGGCGAGCGGACCGGGACCGGATCGCGCGGAGGTGGTCCGGCGGCCGGTCAGGTCGGCCTGGTCCGTCCTGGCACCGTGCCCAGGGCAGGGGCGCTGGTGCCCGGTGGGGTGGTGCTGGTCGCGGGGCAGTCTGGGCATTCGTAGGCAGTGGAGTTGCAGCACTAGTCACTTGTCACTCGTTGGTGATATTTTCTGTCATGTAGGTATTTGTGTTGTTGGTCGATTGTTTTAAATTAGCAGTCGCTCGACGGTTTTAAGGTGATATTTGGGCGATTTTGCGACCCCATTGCTATTCAGACAACTCGGCTATGCAGAATGTTCGGGAATAGCAGGTGGAACAGGTGTGGTATTAGTACGGATTAATTATTTACCTCACAGTTCCATGCACTTGGGCTGTGCTGCCTCAGGACCGTCGTCTTGTCTTCGCGACAGCCAGTCATGTTTACAGAAAAGTTAAACTGTTTGTTTATTTTGAAGGGTTTGCTGTTTTATGACACAGTTAGCTCAGGAATCGGGCGTTTTTCCTTCCGAGCGCCTTCGACCCGTAGTAAGCTGGACAATTGCTAGGTTGACCAAGAGTAATGAATTCCAGTTTTCCATTTGGGATGTGTTCGCTGGCCAGGCTCAAGACGCGTTCATCGGACGAAACCCGGGATGTTCCATCCCGCACTGTGTGCAGCACATGAGTTAAACGGCATTACAGTCGAGCATAGTATCGGCAGGTATCCACAGTAGCATCGTTCTGCGCCTTCGAAGAGAGTTCTCCCCACCTGCCGAGTCCGTTAGTCGTACTCGCCCAATGCTTTGACATCGTATGAGATGCTAGGAAATGGTACCACTCTCACTCCCTCGACAAATGGTTTGGTACTTCCCAGCTAGTGTTTATGTATTGCCGCCCCCCCCCCCCTCACGCACACAAGCATTTCCAAAAGTGACTTCTCTGTATGGGACTCTTCGTATGTGAACTCAGATGCGTAAACCGCCAAATTGCTTCGTTTGCTCGGCTTTCGCTACGCGCGTACTAGATAGGCCGTTTTGATAGGCCACTCTAAAGCTGTGTGATGGAAGCGATTCATCACTGCATCAAAAGTCCGTAAGGGCAGCCAACGTTGCCGAATTGCTCAACGATTTTTTATTAAGGCTGGGTGGACATGAACCACCGAGAAACTGCCTGGGATCTGTTATGACAAGTACTTGCAGTCCATGACTTTTTCCCGCTTTGGTGTCCGCGCATGCAGTATGGTGTTTGTCTCAGTAGCGTTTTCCGTCACGCGACAGTTATGCAATACACTGATTTCACGTTCAGCCTTTTTTACGGGCAGGCAGCGTGCTGGGTTTGTCAGGAAGCGCGAGCAGTGAGTGATTAGAAAGGTCTCCCGCTGCCTTGTACCAACCAAAGGACGACCTAAGCCAACGTCATAATGCATCATAAAGAGTCTGAATAAGGAACACAGACCGCGAACTGCCTGGCTTCCCTGCAGAGGGTGACGATGGCAAAGGGGGCCTTCAGAGTTCATTTGTTTACACATTATGTTACCGAGTGTCGAGTGAACGTAAAAAGTAGGCTCCGTGACTCCTTGCGAGGAGCGTTGTGAATAGTTCTTATCCAGCCATGTGTGGCCAATCGAACAGTCGTGTAGCGCCCGCAGGAAGCCTCTTGTTGCGAGAGCTCGCTTCGAAAGCATTTCGTTGACTTTAGGGCTTAGTGTACGACTTGCATTTGCATTTGCATACAACTTGTCAAAGCATTTTGTTCAGGGCAAAATACACATGTAGCTGGGGATATGCAGGAAATGGGGTTGGCTTTGTTCTCCATGCCTGCTCAGCTCGCTTCAGAACGACTCATGAGCGGAACCGGTGAATGCACGACAACTGATTTTTCCTGCGCGGAGAACGGTGGTGTATAGTAACGTATGGACACCAGCCAGCCACCCGTCAGCCACGTGACGGCCTGACAGCGTCGAGAACTGACGAGAGAACGGCGAGCTAATTAGAAAGTTACCGGCCACGGCGTTCGCGGCCATGCCCAACGTCGGGTCCATACGCTGCCGTGGGAGCGCGCTTGGCCGGCTACAGGCCAAAACTGAATGTTCCAAAATTCTTGAGGGTGAAGAGACCATGGTGAAGCCCATTCTTTCTAAACAGCGCCATAGCTTTAAGCAGCATACAAACTATACAAAACGATAACCTCGGTGTTGGACCGCGACGACATAACACTTAATCGCTGCTGAAAAAAAGAGACCCGATTCAAATTTTGGTACATAGGTTTTGCACAGAAACGTAGGCATTGCAGACAACAGACATCCCTTATGTCCAAACACGACCAATAAACACGCTTCATTGTATGTGGTGCTCACACTCATGAACCCGTTTTTCAATATGGTGGTCTGATCTTAGCTAGAACGCCTTGGCGCGTTAAACACGAAATCAACGCACAAATCCACGTGAAAGAACGGTTACCGAGTGGGTTTGCTGCGCTGTTTTGTCCGCTTTCCAAGGGTGAGCAGCCTGTGGTGGGTGTTGGATGTGGGTGTGGATTGATGGGTGTTGATGTGGTGTTGGATGAGATAGCAGACTGCGTGAAAGGTGTGCAGCGCGTAGATCGCTTGTGCGTCGGAGCGGTGAGCCTTGGTAAGAATAATCTAGTTACATGGATGAAAATAGTTTCAACTATGCTGGAGGGATATTGGAAACAATAACCACCTGTTTTGCCAAATTTCTGGTGGGAATTAATGCGTTAAAATCCGTTAGTGTTCCATTATTTTTTTCGAGAGTTGACCTTGGTCTCCAGCTTTACCATGTGGTATGAGTACAATATATTGTGAGAAAGGAAATTCATGCAGTGCATGGCGTGAGTTTTAAGTGTTTTAAGTGTTTCCGGGATGCTGGAGTGCCTTTCATTTGTATGTCGGTGGAAGTTACAGGAAATGTGTACAGTGGAGGAGCTTTTGTTATTGCTGCTTATGTCCACATCAAGATTGGGGAAATCCTTGCAATTTTTTTGCAGTATAAGTTTTTTGTGATATTCATTTGGCTAAGAAGCTAATCTTGTGAACAGAGGGATGGAATACTTTACTATAGTGTCACAGTTGTTGTTCACAACAGCTGGTTATGTTTTTAATTTGGAATGTTTAGCATTGCTTTTCTATTTTTTCCAGTTAAGCTCTGTAGTCAAGTTTTTTGAGCTACTTCTGACCAGTGATGATGCTGTGTTTTGTAGTTGGTTTGTAAACAACAGTATTGTCTGTGCATCTTCCAGCATTTCAGTAGCCATTTATTTTGCTGTACAGCTGAAACACTGATCAGCTCAATGGGGACACCTATGGACTTTGAGGAGACTCGGCAGATCCTTGCCCAGTTTAAGTCTGAGATGGGGGACATTGCTGGTGCCCCATTTAATCTGCCAGTTACCATCACAAAGGAGAAACTGCAGCTAGTCTGCAATGCTCTGCTGGAAAAGGTTGGTGTCACTGTGCTTCTTGTACTTTGTTATGTCAAAACATCACTGTTTTGAATGGGTTCTTTGTGCAGAAGAGCTGGAATAACATGACTTTGTGGAAAGAAAACATTATTTCCAATATTTTTTTTGCACTTTATGTCACAATTCATGGATACTTTCATGTACCACATGTATAAAATTGCTTTTAAACGTGGTGGCACCAGAGCCATTTTATGTCATTTCTATGTTTTCAGCACCATAGAGCTAATGTTAGAATTCTATAAAGCTGGTAAGCAAGCCATCTTATGTACCCTGCAGGGTGTTGTACCCATGTTTGCAGCTCCAGGTGTTGTATTGTATCCATAAAGCACTGACTGCTCGTTTTCAGGAGGAAGAGCCTGTGCCATATGCGTTTTACGTGGGCGAGGTTGAGGTGACATCTACACTGCAGCAGGCTCTAGAGCAGTTAACGGTGGACTCGGAGAAGGTGCTCGATATCGTCTACCAGCCGCAGGCGGTGTTCAGGGTCAGGGCCGTGACACGGTGCACAAGGTAACTGGTAATCGCGGTAAATGCACGCCATGAGCGGAACGTCCACCGTCCTAGTCTTACTCATCGCGTGTCACTGTTGTGGTCATTGGAGAAGGGGATAAAATATCTTAAATATTTCCATTTTGATATGCTTCAGCGTTCCAGGTTTGTTGTACATGTACCGTTGTGGGCCTTTGACAGCATGTTGGCTTCAGTGTTACCTGAGTTCCACGTGAGATACTGTGGCACCACATTCTGCGCACCAGTGACTTGGTGGCAATGCATACCATCAACTTCATCGTCCCAATCCAAATCCCTTTTTGAAAGCTACGTCTATAGCTGTAAACTTTGTTTGTGAGTGCTTGGAGCACGATGACTTAGAAACGGTTCTGAAGTATTTTATTAGTAAATAAGAAGTACGAGTACCCTCTGCCTGCTACATTTTGCTAGCCCTTTTTCGGTTATCCCACCCCCGACTGGGGGGTTGGCCTCCTCTCCCGTGAGGTTTTTCCGAGATTGCGAGAGAACGAACAAACGCAGCGTCATGAAACTTTGTTTGCCTTTTCCTTGATCATTTTTCATATTGTATCACATTTTTGACCGCAGGTCAAGTCAGACGTCTAGCTTGACACTCATCTAATTTTATAATAAGATGAGTGTCAATATAACGACACTTACATAATTTCTCGGAATTTTTTAGGTCATTGACCTAAGGTCAAGCCCGTTTTCAACACATGTCGACTTTTTTCGAAAATTGACGGGTTTTTTCTTACAATTTGAGTGTGGGCAGATCCAGACATTCAGTTTTCGTCAGCAGGCAAAGTTTCACTGACTTCCGACTACTGACCTGAGGTCAGGCCACGAATAACTGTTATGGGTCGAAATGCACTGCCATCAAAATCGGCGATGAATGACTCAGATGGGGTAGAAAATGGTAGAATTGGCTCCAACAAGTGCGAATCATACCGAAAAGCAAAAAAAAATCCTAAAATTGCGTAATTTGGAAATAAGAAGGCTCTCGCGATTAAAGTTCCACCAGTGGTGAAGATTGATAACTATTGATTTTTTCGAAATTAAAGCACGATAAACCATCATAAGAACCACTAGGATCAAAACATAACACTTGGAAAGGCTTATTTCGCGAAAAAAAAGAACTCTAAAATTCGTTCCCGTTAATTCATACCGCATTCGGTTGCGGTGCCCGCCGGCAGTCGGTGCGAAAATCGCCGTGTCTTTATCTCAGTGTTTCCGCGTATATATCAAACAAGTCAGAGGAATTATACTTGTATCGACATGTGCGGACTTTTACCTGTCTGCTGACGTCTTTACCTAGACTTAATTAGTCACAGCCCGTGAGATTCAGGCTGTTTTTTGGTCTCATGCTGTTGGCCATGAGAAAAAGATATCGGACGCAAATGGCTTGCGTATCATCCAAAACTAAGAACGAGATCAGTTTCCAGTTCTACTCGCCACGAACTTTCCAACGGTGTGCTTATTTTTATTGTGCGACCAGCCCTTCGTAATTTAAAGGGGGGACGGCCAACCGCCCTCGCCCTAGTCGGACGTGCATGGCGCCGACTGCCAGTCGGGGGCGGGTTAAAGATGTGCTCCAATCCACAAGAATTTGCTCTTTTGTGCTTAAGTCTCATTAAGGCGTCCACTTGGCAGATTATCTTCGGGATATTGGGAGTGGACGAAAAACGCGGCCGTGACCCGGCTTTGACCCTCCATGTCCCAAGAGAGTCAAACTTGAGTGCGCTCTGAACCATCACTGACCCTTCATGTCCTCCATATTACCCAACATACACTCACCAAACCCCGACCTTTCTTGACCCTACCCTGTGCGTACATTGTGCTGATACTGGCCCGTATGGCCATGTTTTGAGCTGACTGACTGTCCTTGGTGGTCCTTTGTCCCGGAGATCGATGCTGACCACTGAACCGACCGAGACCGAGCCGGATTCTGACCAATCTCGACCCATTTATGACCCGCCCCAGACCCCGCCACGACGTGCTGACCTCGACATGCGCCGGCAGCTCGATCCCGGGCCACGCCGAGGCGGTGATCGCAGCGCGCTTCTCACCGGATGGTCGCTGCCTGGCCAGCGGCTCGGGCGACAAGACGGTCCGCTTCTGGGACGTGTCCACGGAGACGCCGCTGCACACCTGCTCAGGTGAGCCGCGCCCTGTGACGGCGTTCACAGTCCCGGCTGTCCGTGGAGATGCTGCGCCGCTGCACACCTGCACAGGTGAACCGCACGCTGGAACGGCGTCGCAGTCTCGGCTGTAACTCGCGACCATATTACTTGCACAGGTATATGATTCGCAACCATTCTGTTTGCAGGACTACGTGTTTCGGTGGTAGTAACCAGTATCGCAGTCGTTGCCGTATACCGCTTCATTGTCTTCGTAAGTCGCGACGTCAGACGTCGCGAATTAGGGCTGTCCTTTTGCAATGAGTTCCAGTTTTTGAATGGATGTCGTCAGCAGAGTTGTGGAACCAGGTTCTGCCCGATGTCTGTTTTGTGGTCCCGCCAGGCTACCGTCACTGGGTGCTGTGTATGGCCTGGTGTTCCCTGTGACCCCAGACGGTGCGTGACCCCGCCAGGCCACCGTCACTGGGTGCTGTGTATCGCCTGGTCGCCGGACTGTCGTCTCCTGGCCTCCGGCTGTAAGGCAGGCGAGGTGCGACTCTGGGACCCGACCACTGGCAAACAGCACGGCAAACCTCTGACCGGACACAAACAGTGGATCACGCACATCTGCTGGCAGCCGTTACATAGGTTGGTGCCTTGTCATTAGAGTCCTGCGATTCTTTACTTATTTTTTGTTTATTTATTTGTTTATTTTCCTTAATTCTTTTGCCGGACGCTTAAAGTATAATACGGTTATGTAGCGACTGGCGCGAATTCAACGTGAAACAAGCAGAAATTTTAAGCGATCACGACCGTAAGCGTTAAAGATTCAAGATCTGGCTGTTGTCAGTGCTTTAGGTGGTCCTTTGTCGGGCTTCAGCGACTTTATCCTGTAGTGTGGGCTGCGTTCTGTTCGCTTTGCCATCCGAAAGTGACAAGGCGCTGTCTTGTTCCGGTTGCCGCTGACTGAGCCCCCCGCGCCCAGCTCGGAGACGGGCCGATGCCGGCTGCTGGCCTCCAGCTCGAAGGACGGCGACGTGCGCCTGTGGGACGCCCAGCTTCAGCAGTGCGTGCGCATCCTGACCAGCCACACGCAGTCGGTGACGTGCCTGCGTTGGGGCGGAGCCGGCCTCATATACAGCGGCTCCCAGGACCGCTCCATCAAAGTCTGGAACGCCGCCGACGTGAGTCGAGTCTGCGCCGCCGTCGGCCGCTGGCGTTCGGGCCGTCCGGTCGTCGGTCCGAGCGCGACCGTTTCTCGGTGCTGGGGCTCTGTTTTGAGGACGGGGAGTTTCGCGACGTGGCTGCCTACAGTTGGGATGATGTAACGTGTTACATACAGTTACTGTGGCAGACCGACTCCTTGTTTCCTGCTTTCTGATACCGCTGATCTATTTTTTCTTCAGTGTTAGTACGCAGGAACATTCTGAAAGAGACTTATTAATTTTCATGTTTGCACTTTCGTGTTCAGGTAGTACTTTAGAACTCTAACGAATCAAACCATATTCAGATATGAGCGAATGCCATGACGTTGCTGAATGAGGGATCGTTCGGCGCATTGACACAAATCGTTTGGCAGGGTGTGATGTGCCGCGCTCTCCAAGGCCACGGGCACTGGGTAAACACACTGGCGCTCAGTACCGACTACGTGATACGGATGGGGGCTTATGATCCGGCCAGCAGAGACATGGGACATCTGGTGGACGACCTTTCAGGTACAGGTTCACGAATCCGCCACCGATGACGTTGCTTCTTGGTCTTAAACGTCACGTAATTTTGTTCTGCGGATGGGTTGCTTGTCCCTGACGTCTAAGCAAATGTTTTCTCAACAGATGAACAGAAACTGAATGCTGCAAGAGAGCGGTATTCGGCGGTGCTGACGTCTAGTGGAGGCGAGGAGAGGCTAGTGTCAGGAAGCGACGACTTTACTATGTTCCTCTGGAACCCGACAAAAAGCCAGAAACCCATAGGTTAGTGGTCTGACTGAGAGCTTAGACTGAGATCTGACTGAGACGTAGGGCTGAGATTAACCGACTGGCTGACTGATGGACACCTGAGACTTCTGACTGGAATTTGGCCTGAGAAACTTCCAGGTAGTCTGACTGATTGTCGTGATCAGCCGTTTCTTTGTAAATAAGACAGTCGAACGGGAAGTAAAACCTGCTGCTCGCCGTCGTCTTGGAAAATGGGAATAATTAAGACCGCGCTCTGCTGCACTGTCGTTAATCAAGTCATTCGAGGCAAACCGGCCATCAGCTGATTGCCCGGTCTTTTGCCATGGTCTGTCTTCTCCAGCTGAGTTGGAATGTCGTGGAATGGAATGCTGGAATGATGCGAAACGTGTTGTGAACATCAGTCACCGCCTTCGTTTGTGTTACGAAAACACCGTTTGCCCAACGGTAGCCTCTTGGAAGTGTATTGCCGCAATATATTTTATGTTTGCTTTCTTCAAGCGCGGTAAGATATCGCAAAGAGCCGTTTCGTACCACTTGGTAATGCTTGTTTCCTCAGCGCGGATGACCGGTCATCAGCAGTTGATCAATGACGTCAGATTCTCTCCGGACACGAGACTGATAGCGTCCGCCTCCTTCGACAAATCCATACGGATATGGGATAGCAAGACTGGAAAGTAAGTCAGTCAGAAAGTACGTGTTGGATAAGTGTCGTGTGACCGTGGCGGCAGAGCGTCCTCACCCTCTGAAGGCATCGTTTGCGACGAACAAGACTGCACTCGCGTCAAAGAGGAGCACAGCGCCCCGTCGACGACCCCGGACCAGCTGTCGAACGACGTTTTGCTTGGGAGAAGGCTCGTGCCTGTGCGGTCGAAAGCCGTGAGTCCAGCCTAGTAGATAGCGTTATGAGAGTGGCGTTTGGCTGATCCCTCAGGTTGACGCTGATAGCGGTGTTCATTGGTTGATCCCCTGATTGGCAGTTGGTGCCAGTGTCCTTGGGTAGGCGTCTTCCGCAAATAACATGACGGATGCGATGGATGTGTTCGTGGCCGGTTTAACGCCATTGGTTAACCCGTCCCCGACTGAGGGGGCAGTTGACTGCCCCCCTGAGGTTTTTCTGGGATTGCGAGAGAACCAACAAACACAGAGTCATGAAACTCTGTGTACCTTTTCTTCCATCAATTTTACATCTCGTGTCAAATTTTTGACCTCAGGTCACGTCAGGTGCCTGACCTAGTTCAGGTCAAACAGACCTATGTCAAGAAAAGTTTAGCACCCTGTAACTTTTTCGCAAAACAAGATATCTCAATAATACTTTCAGGGATTAATGATCGTGATAGATGCAACAAATCTGCTATCTCAGATTTTTCGGAATTTTCCGGGTCATTGACCTAAGGTCAAGCCCATTTTCAAGACGTATCGACGTTTTTTTCGGAAATTGACGGAATATTCCATAACATTCTTAGTGTGGAGTCAAGCAGACATCTAGTTACCGTCACTGGGCAAAGTATCAGTGATTTCCAGCCATTGACCTGATGTCAGGTCATGAATAACTGTAGTGGGCCAAAATGTACCACCGTCAAAATCGACGATGAATTACTCAGAATGGGTAGAAAATGGCAGAGCTAGCCTGCACAGACGTAATTAATACCAGGAACCTCCAAAAGTTTGAAAAAGTAGCATATTTTGCAAATTAACAGGCTGTCGCGAATAAAGCTCCACCAACTTTGTAGATTGGTAATTAATCAATTTTTCCAAAATTTAGGCATGAGAAACCATCACAAGAACCACAAAGATCAATGGAATTGACATAGATGGTCTTTTTTCGCGAAAATAAAGGAACGCCAAAATTAGTTCCCGTCAATTTGGTACCGCATACGGCAGCGGCGCACACTGACAGCTGGCGGGAGAATTGCCGTGTCTTTAACTCAACGTTTCAGCGTATATATTGAACAAATCTGGGGAAATTGGACGTGTATCGGCAACCGCGAACCTTTACTTGTGCGCTGGTGCCTTTACCTATGCGTTATTAGTTACAGCCCTTGAAATTCAGGCCATTTCTCGGTCTCATGCAGTCGGCTATGAGAAAACATATATAGGGCGTAAATTGGCTTACATATTATCTAAAACTAAAAATGAGACCCGTTTCGAGCTCGACTCGTCACAGGCATTCCACCGGTATGCTTATTTTTATCGTGCGACCAACCGTTCGTGAGTTAGAGGGGGGACAGTCAACTGCCCCCCCCCCCAGTCGCCCATGTTCGAGACGGACCGACGGTCGTGCGCGGGTGAAGAGATAGGCCCCATGCGTGAAAAGCTACAGGAGGCGGTGGGTAATAACAGGATGAAACCGCGTCATGCAAGGTATGGAAGACCCCGTAATATCTGTGGTTTACGCCTGATATCGATGTCCATTGGTAGATACGAGTGATTGGCAGCTAGCACCGATATCCATCAGCAGATCCACTTTACATGTGGCTGTGGTCAGCGCCTAGTAGCTGATCCCCCTACCCGCCCCCACCCAAGTGCCCATGTGCTGATGTTTCTGATTGACAACTGGCATTGACACCCATTGGCTGGTTTCTGATATTTGCAGATGAAATGGGCATGCATTGTCTCTTGGTTATTGTCTGTCCGCGCTGTGGCGACGCTAATTTGCAGAACTGCTACTCTGCATAACTGCTCCCCGGCCGGGCCTCACTGCGACCCGTCGCTTCGACGCCGTACCGCGCTGGGCGGCCATCTTGACGGCCGCCAAGTCTCGGCGGGGATGACAGGTTATCGGTACCGTTCATTTCGCTGACATGGGCTCGCGGCCCGCCACGCCCTCACGGCCCGCGTTGGCACCGTGCGCGCGCTAACGGAGCATGCCGGTCCGGCGGCGGCCGGGCCGCCCGGCCGGCCGCCCGCGGGCCGCCGGCCCCAGACAAGATCTGACAGAATTGGGTGTTGGCGTTGGCGCCGGCTCGGGCGCATAGCGGGCCGCCGAGGGGGCCAAGTCATCCGAGCCGCCCGGCGCGGCGCCGCCGACTATTAATCGGCGCGTCTGAGCACACAAACACGCCGTCCGGAGCGCGGCCTCGGTCGGACACGAATGCGGCGGGTATGCCATTCATCCGGTCCGGGCGGCCGGCGGCGGCGCGGGGACCGGTCACAGGAGCGCCTCACCTCCGTGATGTTGGTGAGGGTGTGCGACCGACAGACTGCATCGTATCAATTCTGGCGCGCCGTGTCTTAACGCCGGGATTGTCATTCAACGCGGGGTTAGGGCGTTTCGCTCTGGGCCGCGAGGCCTAGGGTGGAGTCCTGCTGGCCTTGTGAATTTGGTAGTGCTGCGAGGCAGCCCGTGGGAAGTGTCATTCGATTACCAGGACAGTCGTCGCGGCAAATTACAACAGGGCGGCTACGTCCTTGCTGTTCTATCGGTGTTCTCTGATTGAGAGACTGGTGGTCCTCCCGGTCCCCCGGTACCGGTGGTCCTGAGGTAGGTACCGAGAGACCGGCTTCCAGGTCTCCCGGTGTTGGTGGTCCCCCTGAGGTGGGTGTCCGTCAGCGGCGGCGGTCGTTGCAAACTGACTGACGGGATCGGTGACACGAGGACGTAGAACCCAAAGAATGTTCGCGATTGTAAGTTGTACTCAGGGTAAGTCGTAAGACGACGTAAGCGTACGTCATCGTCGGTTGTTTTTATCCATTTGTTGTGATCCGTTATGACATGATTCCGTGAATGAACCATGTGTCTGGAATGCTTCACAACCGAACTGATGGGAATTGGGTGTCGGAATGAGAAGGCGTCGTCTCATATCATGCCCAGCCAGCACAGGCGCGCTATGAAACTGTGTCGGGCCGCTGTTGGAACCTCCGGCCGCCGCCGCCGCCGGCCCACCGCCTGCCTGGGGCCGGCCATCGATCTGGCCGGCGGCGGCCGCCGCGTGACGGAGGCCCGCCACTGAGTGGGCCGTGTCGGCAGGTTCGTGGCGGCGCTGCGCGGCCACGTGCAGGCCGTCTACATGGTGGCCTGGTCGGCCGACTCCAGGCTGCTGGTCAGCGGCAGCGCCGACTCCACGCTCAAAGGTACGGCCAGGGGGACGGCCCCGGCCGGTGCCGCCGCCGCCGCCGAGACCCGGCCCTGGCGCCGTGGCGGGACTCCGTGCGTCCCATCAGTTTGTGCCTCGTTAATGTGGCGCTTGTGCCGTCTTGCCGCCTTTAATTCGCCCGTCTTGTTTGGTCTGTTTTTTTATTACATCTGGATTCGCTTTTAGGATTATTGATCCAGTGTTTCTGTCGCAAGTTGTTTGCATGCGGTTTGCATCCGGCTGCGCAGGTAGATCCGTTGTTCTCATTCCTTTTTCCTTTGTTCTTATTCTCATTCCATTTTCTGGCTGCCGTCATTGTATCCGGACCTCCTCTAGTTGAGGACGGGGTGCGCGCCTCCTAAACACTCCCCGAGCTGCCCTGAGTTCGTCCAGAGTCGTCCTAGGCCATCTGGAGCGCGTCCTGTATCCGTTCTGCTCACTTTCCCTCGTTGTCTTTTGTCTTTTTGTTGTCTTTTGCCCGTCTTGAACCATTCTTAGCTATTACGATTCCGTGCTGAGCCCACGTTTATGATGCCCTGGTCTCTTCCCCGCCTGTTCTGAGCTCTGCTGGACGAGCTCCTCCCCAGTGCTGGGGCCGTCTTCGGACAACCCTAACCTTGATAGCCACGCCGTTGGCCAGTGCATCCGATGGCAGACGACTGTCGGTTGCGGTCTGTGAGACGCGTGCAACCCGTCCCCGCCAGCGGCGCCGTGCCGCCGCCGTACGCCGGGCTCTGCCGCGCCCCTGCCGACGCGCGCGCCGTCCGTCCCACTGACCGACTGTTGGGCCGGCAGTGTGGTCGATGAAGACCCGTAAGCTGCAGCTGGACCTGCCCGGTCACGCCGACGAGGTGTTCGCCGTCGACTGGTCGCCCGACGGGGAGCGGGTGGTCAGCGGCGGCAAGGACAAACTGCTCCGGATGTGAGTCGACTCCTTGGGGAGGGAGCGGGGAGTAGGAGACGAGCCGGGGGAGAGAGGCCGGGGGAGGGACGGAGAGATGCGCGGGAGGTAGTCAGGGGACCGATGACGGAGACTCAAGGCCGTCGGCCGTCGGTATCGAGCGTCGGTCCGGACGTACGGTGTCGCCGCGCGGCCGCGACCTGTTTTCGATTTTCAAGGTCGGCCGCCGGCGATCGATTTTCTTGGCCCGGCCGTCGCCGGCGAAGGACGGCCGCGGTTCGCCGGCGGCGGCCGGCGGCGGCTGGGCCGTGGCCTGGCCAGTGACCTGACCCGTGACCGAGCGCGTCAGCTGACCGGTGTCCGTTTTCAGATGGCGGCGGTAGGCGCGGTGCCGGCGGCGGTGGCCGACGGCCTCGACCTGGCCGCCGTTATTTATAGCCGGCTGGCACGGCACGGACGGCGGTTGGCGACCGTCAGGCCGGCCGGGCGCCGACCCCTGCAGCCCACCCGGCCTGGCGTCGTCACATGGCGCCCACTCGGTCTGGTGTCGCCCTGTGCCCTCCGATCTGGTGTCACCTGGTGGCCACGTGACGTGGTGTCATTACCTAGCGTCACCACCTGGTGTGCGCCCGGTCTGATGTCAGCGCCTGGTGCCCACACGGCGGCGCGTCACCACCTGGTGCCCCAGTGGCCCCGACCGCCTCCGTGCCGGACCGGTGCACAATACACGTCACGAGGTGGGACGGATCCTTGTCGTGTGGTGAGCGCTGGCGGCGGACAGACGGAACTCGCCTCTTGGATAACGTCCCGGCTGACTGTCGGCCGACCGCCGCCGCCAGCTCCGTTACGGGACTTCGCGGAACTGTCCGGCTGGAGGAGACAGCCCTCGACGGCGGAATTGGTTTTCGCGCAGTGGCGAAGAACGCCAGCGGCGGCGGCGTATTCCCGAGGGCAGGGAAACCGGCAGATGGGTTCCTGGGGCGTGGAGAGAGCCTGGCGGACGGAGGGTATCGTGACGACCGGTTTCGTTTAACGGCAGACGGACTTCGCAGTGGCGCGCGTGTAGTCTCCGATTCAGGTGACTGACTGTCATATATAGCAGCGAATACCAGCAATCGTCTTTGATTTGAGTGCAGTAAGATCTCTGAGCTACAGCATAAAAAATTATTCTCCGTATGTCTTATCGGCCAGTGTGTCTCAAAACCCATAAAAAGGGGTGATCAACCGCCTAGGAGACCAGCATCCAATCCGGGCGTGCGCGCAGCCATCAAACACAGAGTAGGCTCCAAAACTGGAATTATAATGAGTATTGCACTTATCTCACTTTCTTGTATGTAAATGACGCACACCGAATAACCTGGCAGGTTTTTTACATGCTCCAAAATCATGAAGCTTTGTCGACTTTACTCTCACCTCACGAAAGCAGCGCCTCATGCATCTGGTTAATAAGGTTGTGCCCCTCTTAGCCCCCATAAGTCACACGCGGTAATGACATGTACAGGTCATTAACCCATCGCATGCAAAGAGGCCCTCGAGCCCGAATATCGACTTTAAAAATGAAACATTTAAAGCTGCTTTGTTGCACCATCAGAACAATAGAACCGCACTACAGCAGCGTCAGACTACAAACCTGAGGAACCAGTTCCTCGTCTTGGAAAAATACTCTGTTAGTTTTGCAGCGTGCATCGCACCGTGAAAACACACCAGCGTCAGCAGCGTTTGATTCGCGCCATTTTTGTAGGGGCTCCGCGCCGGGCAGAGGGCCGTGGCCTCCGGCGGGAAACGGGGCCGGGCCGCCCCGGCCCGCGCTGAGCCGGTCGGGGGGGGGGGCGCAGCGGACTACGTGCGGCGCGGGGTGTCTCAGAAGCGACGGCTGAAGCGGGGCCGAACACGCGCGGCGGGTCTCGCCGCGGGTCTGGGTCAGTAGCCGTGGGACGCGGAGCGGGCCGAGGCGGCGTGCGGGCCGCCGTCGCGGCCGACCGCGGTCCAGGCCCGGACGGTCCGCGGTCCAGGCCCGGACGGTCCGCGGACCGGGACCGGACCGCCGCGCCCGCTAGGCACTCGGGCTGAAAGACTGCGCCGGCTCCGGCGAGCTGGCCGCGGCGCCGGCGGCGTCGGCGCCTCCGCGCCCGGGTCCTACCTAACCGGGCCGGCTGCCGCGACGGGAGCCGGCGGTGCCGTCCGCCGCTCGAGCCGCGGCAGCCCTGCTGCCGACCCGACGACCACCGCGCCGGCTGGCGAGGACGTCCGGGCCGGACGCGTGGCGACAGTGTTCAGCTGAGTCCAGAGTCCGTCCGACTCGCACCGCCGCGTCCGCCGTCCGGTCAGGCCCCGGCCGGCGCGACCTCTGCAGTACGCCGCTGCGTCGTAGCGCCCGCGCCACCACACCACCGTTCGTATCACAGGCGCCGGCGGCCGGCCGTCTGAAGAAAGCTCGCGGTTTCAAACCACACTCCACTTCTCCTCGGGCTCGTCGTCGTCGCCGGCGGCGTCGTCGCTGCTGAAGTCGTCGGCTGGCGAGTAGCGCTGGCTCGAGCCGGTCAGGATGCGCACCTCCAGGTCGTCCGAGTCCGTGTCGGACGCCTGCCAGGAGGGCGGCCGCGGTGCCCGGGGCTCGGCCGCCGGCCGGCCGTACTCGGACAGCGCCGGCCTCCAGACCGCCTGCCGCACAGAACGCCCACCGGGCCACGGGTCACCAGAGGTCACTCGCGACATGTCATACAGACAGGGTCATTCGTGACATGCCACTCAGGCTGATTACTCAGATGGGTCGTCCACACAGGGGGCATGACAGGTCGCCAAGACAGAGGACACTCATGAAGGCCATTCATACAGGTCATACAGACAGGCCGTCGAGGCAGAAGTTACTCGTAAGGGGTCACTCGTGACAGGTCACTCAGGCAGAGGTTATTCGTGGCAGGCCACAAAGACGGGGTCACTTGTGACAGGTCGCCCGGATCGAGTTTATCCATGGCAGGTCACCCAGACAGAGGCCAATCATGACAGGTCATACGGACAAAAGTCATTCGTGCCATGTCATCCAGAACGAGGTCACTCACGGAACAGGTCATGCGTTCAGAGGTCACGCAGCATTAAGGGGGAAGGTCTCACAGACAGAGAGAGGTCACTCACCCCTGAGTTACCCCATTAAAGGCAGTGTTCCTAGACAGAGGTTACGAATGGCAGCGGTGACCCAAGTATGAGGCTATTCAAATTAGTGAATAACCGATCCCAGCAAATGCTGACACTTTCGCGTGCAAACGGAGTGTTGCATTGTTTAAATGGTCTCTTCTACACGAAGGAGAGCCCAAAGTTTTGTTGTGACATGCTCTATACGGGTCATGAAAATAACTGACAGCTACATCTTTCCGTCTACATACTGTGCATACAGCGCGACTGTCAATTCGGCTAAGACTGCGGATCTGCTCGACAGCAAAAATCAGCCATATAGATCAACGTTGTACGCCGCGCACCTTTGCATTGTGATGCATCGTAATAGCGTACTTTCTCATGTATTATAACGGCATTGGAGCAGCTTAACCTTTATCGCTCACGCAAGCCGTAACTGAAGCACAAACAAGAGAGTAATGAAACATTTCCAGTATTCCAACCGACCTAACATACAAGCCACACGGCCCAATTTCTAATACGTCCTGCGCGTACAAAGCGACATTTAACCGAGTAACTGCTCTCCTGCCGACAATAGCGAGTAATTGCCCGCAGGCAGACGACATACTACGCAGAAGGTGCGGCGGGAATTTCGGTCGCGCTCGCTTTCGAGGTGTGTTGTTCCTGTCGGGCGGGTGTCTGTTCGAAGGACGACCGTTGCGTTAACGGGGTTGGACCGGCCACCGGGATATCGATTTCGTGTGGCGCGAAGTGGATTCTGGTGCTCGTTGTCGCTTTGGGTAGCGTCTGCAATCGCCGGACAGTGAAATAATGCCTGCTCCGGGCACTGCGCAGCCAGTGCACCTACGTGCCATGACGACCGAGCGAAAATCATAAATATGGGAATAACATAGTTCGTCGGCGGTCGCAGCACCTCACATAGCGGAACAGCAGAAAACAAAGCAAAATAGATCGGTGCGTTACAGCGGATGACCTCAAATCGACGCGAGTTTGCAGCACTGTAGTTTAACGGTCTGAAAACCAGGTAGCAGCTCACCGTGTCGTTCACCAAAACTGGCGGCGACTCGGCGTGGACCGGGACCCGCCGCAATTTCACTAGCCACGTCGGCAGTCGTCGGCACCCGGGGTGGAAGGTGGACGAGGACGCCGACGGAGGCACCTCAGCTCGCTGGGTAAAAAAAATCTATTTCGTTCGGCAACAGAGAGGATAATTCGAGTGGGCTACCCCGAAGCCCGCCATGTGGTCTGCTCTGTTCTGCCGTCTGGCCGATGCCCAGACCCCGGACGGCCCGCGCAGGCGGCCGGCGCCGCTCGTTTCGCTGCGCTGACGACACCGGATCCCGTGAATTCGTCCGTGCGCGCGTTCCGGGTCTCTCAGAGCCGTTTGATTGTGTTAGATTGCAGATCAGGCCTTGCGCAGATGGCGCGAATAGGTTGAGCAGATGTGGAAGACGGCAGGTGAACTAAGGCTGAAAACCACCCCAATTTATAATGTCCGTTATTAACATTCCGCTGACAACGCTCATCCTGTGTGGAACCGCGTATTCCCTTGGTTAGGTTAGGTTAGGTCAGTCGACTAGAAGCAGTCGCTTGCCGTGGATTTAAGCAGTGGACAGACCTAGAAGCAGTCGCTTGCCAACTGCTTCTAGGTCTATCCACCCTTAAAACACCGCGCGGGAGCTGGGTGCCAGCGCCCCATGAACCACTGCTGCCGCTTCCGGTGCCCCGTATTTCGCGACCGTATGCGATGGCAATGGCCGATTAGCCAGCGAGCATGCCGTTATTCCCACTCAGCATAATGAAAAGGCGAATACAGGGAGCCGGCACACGCCAGCGGGGTCATGTCCAGCCGGCGTTTATGCATGCCTAGCGTCGGGCGGATGGTTGAAATAACCCTCAGGATCCTGCATCCTGGCGGTGGCTTTTCACCTCCCGGGGCGGCAAGGTTATGACTGGCGCGAATGCCTACTCGGACGCCGTTTTCGCGTCGTGTGGCACCGATTTACGGGCACGCCACGGGTACGGCAGGCGTGCTGCTCGCCCCCGGCCTGGCCCGTACGCAGACACGGCCAGTGAAAACACGCCGGGGAGGGGCCGCCGGTTTGGACACACGATCACGGACTGTTATGTAAAACTCCGTGGGTTTCGTGCTGATGGGTCTTTCATTCGGTGGTGCTCGCATGTGTCGTGGACAGCGGATCAACTTCGGTCAGTGGAGAACAAAAATCAATCCCGACGTCGCTGTCATCATGGCGTCTGAAGTGCATCGAAGTTGGGGTTTCGCTTCCTCGACCAAAGCAGTCGCTCCTCAGCCAACCCACCTGAATCCCCCAGCAGTCGTGCGCTGGTAACCGCGCCGGCGGCGCGGCGCTCGTCCTGTGCTCACCTGGTCGGGCTCCTCGCGCGGGCTCCGGCGGCACGGGATCACCGTGCACGCCTCGAGCCGGCCGGAGCCGTACTCGGGGTAGACGGTGCGCACGATCACGTAGCTCGGCTGTTGGCGGCCGTCCGGCTGGTACGAGAAGGAGCGTCCCGGCGGCCGGCTGGCCGGCCGCGCCGCGAACGACCGGCCCGCCGCCCGGCCGTCCGGGTGGTAGGAGAAGGGTCGGCCGGCGGGCCGCGCCTCCGCGCGGTACGGGTACGGCCGGCCGGCCCAGTCGGCCTCCGGCGCCAGGTACGAGGAGGGCCGCGCCGGCGGCTCGTACAGGCTGCAGGGCCGCCCGCGCAGCGCCGGTGACGCCGGCACGCTGATGAGGCCGGCCGCCGCGCCCGGCAGGCACTGGTCCCGGTACAGCGCGTGGTACTGCGGCACGGCACGCGCCGGCGCCGCCGCCGGCGGCCGGCAGTCGGCCGGCGGGGGCCGGTACACGGCGGCCGGCGGCAGCAGGCGGGCGGCCGGCGGCGGCGGGCTGCGCGGCGCCGGCTCCGACGGCGGTGGCGGGCACAGGTCCGACGCCCGGCACCGGTCTGCCGGGGAGAGAACAGCCTTCAGCGGTGGACCGGCCGGGCCCAGGGACAAGACCCACACAAGGCAGACGGAACCCATGGCGGACAGAGACGGTAACCGCGCATAACAGACAGGATTCACACAGATAACAGGCAAGACCTACGCATGCCAGAGAAACAGCACTGAAGAATGGGAAGCCAGCGGGGAATGGCTGTGAAATGGTTCTAGGGCCACCCGGCACTGGAGCTGGGTTCCGTCGGTACAAACCGCTTGTCCGTAGATACAACCCACGACTCGAGGATGGAACCACTTATATCCCACATGAGCTGCGTCCTGGAAGTTATGGTGATGACGACAGCAGCGCGCCGTGCAATATGAAATAGGGCAGCGCAATGACAGCTTAATTTCATCCTTGGGTACGTGATGCGGTCAAAAATTTCAGCCGAACAACAAAGAAGTCTAAGACTCGTAAGCTGCATTTGGGTCCATAAGCCCATCGACTGCTTTAATGTCCCCAGGCAAATCGCAAATACACTGAACTAGGTTTGTAATATTATAAATAACTGATCAAATTGTAAATACTCCGAATAACCCTCCAGGTCCCTATCTGTTGTCTGCTGGAACTCCTGAAGAGGAAGTTCATTTGTTCTGACCATCATTCTGACCCAGAAAAGGGCAAGCTACTGACATCTTTTGAGCAATGCATTCCATGTAGCATCTTATCTTGCTGTGGACCCCCATTTCCTAACTCTATCTCCAGAGTTTGTCAGCTGCAGAATACAGGCCATACGAGCGCTGAGTTGCCCTTGACCTTAATCCTCGCGCTCGATAACGTCGATAACCTCATACCTGGCAGCCCGATTTCATTAACCACATGTACTTACGGACGGGCGTCTGATTGTCTCACCGACCCCTGCGTAGTCAAATACTTTGTCAAAGTGAACGAAACAGTGGTCTTACATTTTTCACTGCAGTCGAGAACAAACAATGCAAGGAAGAGCAGCTAGTGCCAGGAGTAAGTCCTGTTAGCCAGAATCTTCACAGTCACTGCGAGTCACTTGTTAATCCCTAACCTTGCCGTGTTCGTACCCGAATGGAATGTCCGTCCCTGTCCTGTCCCTGTCCTGTCCCTGTTCAAGAGTACCGAGTGACGTCAGCAGAGATGCGTTGTACAGCGCGACTAGCCGTCCGCATCGCTATCTCCTGTCGATGGTTGACGACGCCGACATCGCCACGCTGATAGCCAAGTAGCAGATTTTTCCCGCGTCATGGCTCCTGTGTCCCCACACAGGAGCCATCGGTGCTTCGGAGACATCGAACTCGAGAAAGCTCGCGACGGTGGGCGTGGGCGCTGGTCGGCAGCCGACTGAGACTCGTGTCTGAACTCGGGACCATTTTCGCTAGATTGTCGCACCCGACAGTCAGCCGAAGACGTACACAGCCGCAGCCAGGAGCTCGCTTGTGACAGTGTTCATTGCGCACAGACAGCTGTTGTAGAAGGCTGCAGACAGCCAGTCGCTCCAGGCGGTTCAAGACAGTCGGCCTCTCCAGACAGCTGGCTGCTCCAGAGAGATGCAGTTGGCCATAACTGCAACCGAAAAAACTGCGCACTCCACCGATCATTCGAGACGGCTGCAGACAGCCGGCCATCCCGCATGATTGCAGCCAGCCTGCCGCTTCAGACGAATGCAGACAGCCAGCTGCTGCAGACAACAGGCCGCCCCAGACCGCTACAAACAGCCCGCCACCGAAACCAGCTGCGATCGGTCGCTGCAGACGGCCGCAGCCAGTCATTCCAGACGGCTGCAATTCTGTCTGGTTGCCTGCAGCCGTCTGAAGCGGCTGGCCGTCTGCAGCTGTCTGCAGCGGCCTCCTGCCCGCAGCCGTCCACAGCGGACGGCTGTCTGCAATCGTCTGAAGCGCCCGGCTGTCTGCAGCCTCTCCGGCCGCTGCAAGCACCTGCAGACAGCCGACATCCCAGTTCCTGCCGTGGAGCCGGACGGTTCTCGGATGAACTGGCCGCCGCCGGCCGCGGCTGCCGGAAGAGCCGCTCCCGCAGTCTGCCCCGGGGGTAGATTGGTGTCGGCCGCACGCAAGCAGTGACCCAGTTGCACTGCCTTTGAAGCCACAGGCTTTTCAAATGTAATGTCGGCTTTGATGGTTTAACAGGAGCTTTTCGATGGCGCTTCGTTCCCTCCGGGCCGGCCAGCATCACAATGCACATGTGACCATCTGGTGTCAGTATTTATCCTAAATTAACTGAGGACCCGACGTAGCCAAATAAGTACAACCTTAGCCCGCCCCCGACTGGGGGGGGGCAGTTGACCGCCCCTCCCTGAGGTTTTCCTAGGTTGCGAGAGAACGAAAAAACGCAGCGCCGCGGAACTAGGTATACCTTTTGCTTGATGATTTTTACACCTGCAGCCAATTCCTGACCTCAGGTCAACTAAGGCGTTTGACCTAGGTCAGGTCAAATGGACCTATGTCCAAAAAAGTTTAGCGCCCTGCACCTTTTTCGCAAAACGTGATATCATAATAAAACCTTCAAGGGTTAGAGATTTTGATAAATGCAACAAATCTGTTATCTCGGATTTTTCGGGAATGTAAGAGTCACTGTCCTAAGGTCAAGCTCGATTTCAACATAAGTCTTCGTTTTTTTCGAAAACTGATGGAATTCTTTAAAACAATTTAATTGTAGGATACTGATCACTGCTGAGTTTTTTTTAATATACTGATGAAAAATCATCCCAAGAACCAATAGGATCAAGCAACAACACTTGAAATGGGATATTTTGCGAAAATAAAAGAACGCTAAAATTAGTTCCCGTTAATTTCATACCGCTTTTATCGGCGGCGCCCGCCGTGCAGCAATGCGAAAATCACCTTGTCTTTAACTCAACGTTTCCGTGTACATATTACACAAATGAGAGAAAATAGGCACGTATCGGCATCAGGGGACTTTTACCTCTCCACTGGTACCTTTATCTAGACTTTATTAGTCACAACCCTTCAGATCCAGGCCATTTCTCGGTCTCATGCAGGCGACTATGAGAAAACATATAAAGGGCGTAAATGGCTTACATATTATCCAAAACTAACAATGAGGCCAGTTTTGAGCTTTACTCGTCACGAGCTTTTCCAACGGTGCGCTGATTTTTATCGTGCAACCAACCGTTTGTGAGTTAAAAGGGAGCGGGCAACCGTCCCCCCCCCCCCCCCCAGTCGAGCGTGCATGGCGCTGACACACGGTCGGGCGCGGGTTACAAGGCAAAAACACCCTGAAAGCAGCAATGCGATTTCATTTAAACGAGGCGAGGCATGCCTGTTGCCTTTTCTGAGCTCAAGGCATCTTGAGGTGCAGATAAAAGTTGTGGTTCTATTTTCGCCACGCCACTCGGAGCAGCCCCAGCCGACACCTTCCGGGGCGCGAATGCCACAACGAATTAAAATAATAAAATATGCCCACAGAGCATTGACGAGCAATGGGGATAAAACTGGGCAACACGAAATGCTGCAACAAATACCTACTCAAAGATTCCTCACCATTCTGACAATTTCAGACATTCAAGGAGTTTTTCATCGGGCTTTGTATTTGCCATTTGGATACCCTGACATTCAAGGAACGTGATCCGGTAATCGCCGGAAACCGTCGGTAATGCTGCCTGGTATTTACCCGGTGGATCGCGTGGTTGCCAGGAGTGCGATTCCTGGAAACTCAGAATATCAGGCAGAAGTCTGCCGATCTATTATTTCCTTATAATTCTAAGCAGACCAGAAGGAATGTGAAAACAAACTAAAACGTTTGTTAGAAAGGAAATAAAAACTGCGCAAACTCGAGGGAGAGGCTAACACAGAGGACAGATTGTACGATTATGAACTTGCTCTATTTCTAGTTTCAACATGTGCGACCTTATTGTTACTGCACTGATCCCGATTAGACGATCAACAAAACAAGAACCATCTTTAGGATAAACAAACGAGATAAACAAGTATGTACACAACTGAAAACAGGTTGTACGAAGTTCTGATTATATTGTACGTACATACACAGTGGGCAGCTACCTTCCGACAATGCTGTACGCACACAGTGGGCAGTCACCTACCGACAATGTTGTAGGTGCAGAGCGGACAGGTGCGCCGACTGATGAGCCACGGGTCGACGCAGCCGCGGTGGAACTCGTGCCGGCAGGGCAGCACGCGCAGCTCCTGGCCGGGCCGGTACTCGTCCAGGCAGATGGTGCAGCCCTCGGGCTCCTCGAGCCGCGGCTTGTGGCCGTCGCCGGGCTCGGGCGAGTCGGCCGCGCAGCAGCGGGGCCGGCCGGGCCGCGGCGCCGCGCCCACGCCGCCGTACCGCCGCGTCGGAATGTGGTGCAGCACCGACTTGGCCACCCGCAGCGCCGGGTCCTGGCGCACACACGGAGCGGGTCAGCCGGCAGAGGTGTCCGCCGCGCAGTGATCGAGGCCCTCGGTTCGGCGTAAACACAAACCACAATGTTCGAACTGAATGTCGAGGGACAGTGCAGCGAATTCAAACGGCCCGGCGTCAGTGTGGTTTGCGACCGTCAACCCTCGCCCCACCGGCACCCTGACGTGGACGGCCGGAGCCCCTGGCGTTTCGACGTTTCCCCCTCTATTTCGCGAACAGAACGTCTGAGAAAAATAGCACGTCATCAAAACGCTCGCCATGAGTATGTTCAAAACCGGCCATTTTTAAGTCTGAAAATGACGCATTTGTTGTTTTATGTATGTGTATCTGTTACATATATCAAAAATAGGACGAGCTAAGAAGAGCTTGAACTCCGCCCGTAATAAAGCTGAAGCAATTCTGAGCATGGTTGTGGAAAGCTAATAAAATCTGCGTTACGATGACACATAATTTACAACGTGCATATGACCATATATTGCCTCAAGTGACATAATATAATGCCGTTTTTTATTTCGTTATATTTGTGAGGTGCTTGAACGTCGCAGGCAAGTTCTCGTATATGTCCATGTATACGTTCCAAACCTGTAAAAATGACTTGCACGAACATTTTTTAAACGCTGACGGATTAGAACGCCCATGACCCAGCGTGACCTGACCTGACCTTGTGGCCTGACCTTATATTCAGCCGTTTTCCTTGCTTTATTTCATGTTCTGTCGAGGATCAGTAGCAACACGAACAAAACGGCAAGTGATACCTTCGTACTGAAATTCGCTGGGTTCCACAACCGTGACCTGAGTGACCTCATGTCTCAGCGTGGCATAATTTTTTTCTGCACAAATTTAAATGATTCTTTTCCTTACATGCCTACTCATGTTGTTTATGCCACTTGCGTGATTCCATCATTTCTAACGAGACTAAAGAAACGTCAGGAAAGCTGCATCACAAAAAGTCCAAGGTTAAATAGTATAGCTGGGTTGCCTCCGATGACGTAACGAAACCTCGGACCTAAAGTACCCGGTAATCATGATCATAATCATAGTCATAAAAGTAAAGTATCAGGGTCTAAATATTTCATAAATTGACTTGGGTCATTTATGAGCTTGGATGCCTTCTAAGGTACTTTTAGGCACTTCTACCGCATTCAGGGTCCACCATTACCTGAAAAACCCACAAACCCACAAAACCCATAAAGTCTGGTTCTGGAGCATAACAAAACACTGAATTGATAGGGTGCTATATAAGGTTCGTCATATGGCCGAACCTGACGTAGGATCATGGCCTGATTTAAAGGACGCTTGGGTTTCATCTTCCTATGCGTAGATCTGCCATTATGTCATGAAATAAACCAAAGGGATAAAGATGAACATCTAGATTAAAACTCGGCCTCTGCCACGGTTGCCTCGCATGAATTCAGACGACCTGAGGTCACTTCGCAGCTTGGAAACGTCTTGGAGCAATTTTGGACTGCAAAATCGACTTCAGGGCCTATTTCTACCCCAAGGATCATCAAAATGTGCTTTTATACCCCTTTTTGTTAGCTCATCCCAAATGTGACCTGTCCTGGACCTATGACCCTTCATATGGATCAACACCATTTGTCGTAGTTAGTGACTTCCTTTGCCCAGTAATGCATTTCAGGTGCCAAAAAGTCGAAGAAATAGTTCAAAACCGTTAGAAATAGGGAAATATGGCTGAAATTAAGCTGGTCTTACGTTCTTAGGAATGTCCTCGACTGCTGCTTATGAGAGATTCAGGTCGATCGATCGTACGGTGTGGTTCGTAGAAGACTTTAAAAAACTCGGAGATCCCTTTCTACGCGACC
Organism: Capitulum mitella; assembly: GCA_030062745.1. NCBI lineage: Eukaryota > Metazoa > Arthropoda > Thecostraca > Pollicipedomorpha > Pollicipedidae > Capitulum > Capitulum mitella. The sequence continues at coordinate 14,029,035 of CP099839.1, read as the reverse complement.
TAGGTCAGTGACCTGGCATGCCGGAAACTGAAAACTCTTCAGGACATGTGCAGCTCGCTCTGTCAGGTTATACATTTCCATGTGACACGGCAGGTTTGATGTTCCAATTGTCCAAAGTTGGTAAAGTCGCCGTCGAACCTTCCTTATGGCCTGCTAAGCCCATGCGGAAAATGTGCGAGATGAAACAATGAATAATGAAAGATGAAACAAGGCAAAAAGATATGATATTATCTTTACGCCATGACACGAGCATTACACCATCCGGTTTAATTGGTTCCACGTAAGCACTTGTTGGAATCTGCGAAAGGGTTTCTGGTTTGAAGATAAGATACTTTTCAGAATTCTTGTCATGTGCTTTTCAGAATGTTTTGCATCGATGTCTTCAAAATAGCTCCGGTTCCACCACCTTAGAAGCCATGCCTATGACCATGGTTACAGCACAAACTCTGTTGTCGTCATGTTGCCAGGCACGTAGCCAGGATTTTTCTCAGGGGGAAGCAAATGTCAAATTATGTCATACGCCAATGGCATATGACGAAGTTTATAGGAAAAAAACAGCAATTTTACGTAACTGGCCTCATATTTAACCCACAGGAATACATACAATGTTCGTTTCTGCAACATAAGTATGATCACTTTTCCGTATTCCTGCGAAATCACTATATATTTGGTGCAGACCCTTAGGCTCGGGAGAGGGGGGAAATGGCCCCGATGTTCCCCTCCCCCCTTGGCTATGTCCCTGCATGTCGCAAGGTTTTACATCTAGCACTCTGGATGAGATGACGTTAACATTAGGTATTTAGGTTGTAATGGAATGCATGAGCGGATTAACACTCATGGGTAGAGACACCAACACCACCAGGACCTGCCAAGTCCTGTTCCACCATGTGGCTATTCCAGCCTTCTTTGCAATTTTCTATTTCCACTTATCTTTGTATATGAAATGTAGAATCTGAAATGGTTGTTTCAATGTCAGCGACCACTCTAACTGCAAAAGCGTGCTGCACATATAAAATAATGCATGTTTAATGTAATAGATGAGAAGATATACCACGCATTTGTAATACAGTGGGATAAAGATGTGGGTGAGTGCATGATGATCTGGAAGGCACATAATCCATGTCGGTGGTATTTTCTTGTTCCTTAAATTACGTGATTTTGTGATTTCTTCACACAAAGGAAAACATGCTTTGGTTCATAAATTCCATGAAGATACATGGGGGGGGGGCTATTTTAAGCAATGAGGAGGCTATTTTGAAGATTGGGGGCTGCAGCCCATAAATAAATACAAATCTCCGCTAGTGCTACCAAGTGCCACACTGGCTGAAGCTTCACACCGACTGTAAAGGAGCATGGGACGCAGAGCCGAGGTCGTTGAACCTCGACTAAAGCGTCCTTCTCAGGCACCAACTCAAAACAAGGTGCTTTTATGGAGCATTACCGAAATCGTCCATGATCCGCCCCATATAAAAGCCGCCCGAAATGACGGCTTACTGCGGCAGCTGGGCTAGATAGCTGTGTGATTGAACCGCGGAGCCCGCCTACACGTGCCTTCCGGCTTGCAGAAGGCATTCCAGCTGAACGGACGTGAAAGATCTATCGTGGAAATGAATTGTCGAACGAGATGTCGAGAACAGCTTTTGCCCTAGATTCACCAGAGACGAAAGAGATCAACCTTCGACAAAACGAGACCATTACTCTGGGAATAGAGCCTGTATTCCATGAGATGCGCTTTGTGATTGCGTTTAAGTAATTAAATAGCTCAGCGTGCTTCAATGTTTAGTATGGAATGCCGAACAGCAATTCATTTTGGTTCAGAATCCTCAGTGGCAGTACTGCCTGTTCAAGAATGCGTGGTTTGCATTGCACTGCAGCACATCAACTAGCGTCCTAAAAATGACGTCTAATGAATCGATGATACAAATGACTGAACGACATGTGCGCATTCTTGGTGTCTACAGTAAGGCAACTGATCCCTCATTAACTCTCTCATTAACCTCTCTCATTAACTTTGGTGTCGGAGAGCCCGAACCACACATAACTTCAAAACTGATCTCACACCTTGGTTTTCAGTGCATTAATTAACATTGCGAACAGCGTAATGGAGACATGATCGTTTTGCTCGCAATTAAATAGCACCTAGGCCGCAGAAATTTTGCCTTGAAACAAAGCCAAACAACTTGCTGCACTGCACGTGGTACTTCATACACAATTCATGAACCCCGTAGACCCACCAAATCAGGACATTTGTCCAGAGCAATTGCTGAAAGCCATGCAGGCGGCGACGGCTGAGTGGTGGTGCCGGCAAAGCACCATGCTGACTCCATACAGAGTTGGTATTCAGAAACGGAGTTGGTAACTCAGCGCACAATGAATTGCCCACACTTTTCAACTCAGCCGCCGCTAAATGGTCCGAAAACAGTGACGTCACTGTCGCCGAGTCGCCGGCACACAGTGTCCGAATGATTTGGACCGTAATGGACTCACGTCTCATTCCACCTATGAATAGAATACTTCAATGCGAGAAACATTTCTTGAGACTGAGTCCTCTCCCCAGTTAATCCTACTTAGCACCATGGATCGTATAAGATCCAGGCATGCTAAGGCGTAAGAAAATGAACATCGTGTCGTATTAGTGAGTCGTGGTTTCGTGACTTTTCCTGAAACCTGGTTGTTTACCTGCTGTGAAAATTTGATCTTCATCAGTCTTGCAGAATTAGTCACGAAGGAATTTTCGGCGAAGTTTAGGCCCCCGTGTGTAAAACAAATGGGCAGAAATCCGAGTAAAAGCTAGGATTTGGGGAAGAAAACGTTTTGACCCACCATTGCGTATCGTCAAGCCAAAAAACTCGCGGCCGAACTCTGAGGATAAATTAGGATGCGGGAATAGGTTCGGCCTGGATCCTTCATTGCGTACTACACATTCGGAGATCCGTGGCGGCACCCTTGCCAAGAATCGAGTCATACTGCGTAATTTAGACATTTCACTTCTAACTGACGGTGATTTTCGAAACCGAAACTCTGGGAACTGTTATCAATTAAGATGCATTTTTATACCAAGGTATGAAGGTTCATCCCACAAAATCCTTTAACGGCATCGAGACTACCATTGCCAGCAGCTTCACGCTGGTTTTGCATTTCACATTTCTTAAACATATGTCTTCAAAGTTTTTCACTTTTTATCGTGTAAACCATTTTTGGTACTTCGTTTAACGACCTTCGAAAGGCGCAATGTCATGCAATGTTCATTGATTCACGGCAGTCCTTGATTACCCATGATATTCAATATTTAGGGCAATGTTATTGCATAATGCGCTCGTTCAGGTACGCATCAACTGCAACAGACTGCCTTTCATCAAATGACAGCAGTTTCCAAACTGCGCGTTTCGGTTTAGCTTCAGCCTCAGAGCTAAGGTGTCATTTCCATGCTTGTACACAGCATGAATGCGTCAAGGACCATGAACCCCTTCGCATTCAGTTTCAGATCCCTCTTCATATACTCCAAGCACTGTCGCACACTTTGCTCCTTCGTGTTCAGTTTCAGATCCCTCTTCATATACTTTAGGCATTGTCGCGCACCTTAACATTTCAGGTATCTGGTCAACGTCCGAAACCAGGCAAAACCGCGTCAATGTGACGTCTTAGGTTCTCCAGTTCCAATAATTATTTCAATCGAATGCTGTCAGTGATAAGAATATGAGCATTATAATCCTAACAAGCGTCATAAAAAATTATTTCATGACAATAACGATTTGAGAAACAGACCTCTGCTACTTTCAGTACTGCTGCAGTCCAGTCCGCTCCGGCTCTGTCCCCGCGATAACAAGGACAGTCACGAGCAGTGGCGGCAGAAGCGGGGGGGGGGGGGCAGCGGGGGCAATGTACCCCCTTTAAGCGACGAAATTTAGCATTAGATGAATGGAAAGAAATGGCTGGAAGAGTGGCCGGTGCCCCCCCCCCCCAGCAGGAACATGTTCCGCAACTACTGGCCGCAAGTCGTGACTTAATTATATACCTGCATTCGCTAGCGGTTGAACCTTTCGATCGTACTACTGCTTCTTAAGACACGACTCTTCTGTCTCGCGGTGGCGTCTGCAGCGGTGTGCACCTACCCGCCGTCGGCGGCTGCGGATCTTGTACAGCACCACCCCGCTGAGCAGGCAGATGAGCAAGAAGAAGACGATGAAGAGCGCGATGTCGAAGTAGGTGAAGGCCGGGCCGGGCGCCACCGGCTGGCGGGGCCGCCTGCTGCGCGTGACGCGCACGCTCACGCCCACCGGAGAGCGCAGCGAGTCGTCCAGTCGCTGCACGTCTGGGTCGTCCATGAGCAGCACGGGACGCAGCAGCTTCGGGTGCCGCTGCCCGGTGAAAAGCTGAAACGTCAGGAGAAAGTTCACAGTCCGGCTGCCGGGTCGGTTCGAGGCTGTCTGATCGGCTGTTTCGATATAGCTATATCTATCGATATATTGATATCGATATAGACATCTATCGATAACTATATCGATATAGCTATATATATAGATATAGCGGTGTCTGCTTGCGGCGCGTTTCTGCATGGACTGCACCAAGCGTGTGAGGGCATCCGTTTGGGTATCAGAACTCTGCCCGGTTGTCTAAATATCAGCACTTCGTGCAACTGTCTTTGAGCATGAATCTGCCAGACAGTTTGACGAGACAGTTCAACCGAACCTCAATGGCTGCACCCAAACGAGCCAACTAGCGATGAGCAAGCTGAACCGCGGCCAAATGCCGGCAGTTCGTGCAGCTGTCCGTTACAAATGGGTAAGGCATTCCCGTTGGGTAAGACAGCCAGTAACCTGGCCCACCACGGGTCATCACTCACACTAACCAGCCAAGTATGCACTGGAACTCAGGCCGCATCTCAAAATATTCATCGCAAAGTAAACTAATTCGGTGAACAGTCGGCGTCCATCAATACCATTCTCGAAATTAATATCGCTTGTCGCCAGTCAGCCCGGGACTGAGCTGGGACAGGCCTTCAGACGCTGGCTGCCGGACGCTGGCGGCCCTACCGTCTCAAGGCTGTGCGTGCTCTCCTGGGCGGCGGTTGGCGCCGGCCCCGCGGCGGCTCACAGCGACTGACGTCTCCGGTCGTCTCGCGGCAACGTCTTGTCGCCAGGCTTCCAGCCACTCAGAGCACGTCTGGGGTTCTGACCCAGTCTGCCGGCCCGTAACCCGGCCAGAACAGTTCTGGGGTCCAACCAGTCGGGCCACATATGGGTCCACCAAGCCAGAACACCTCTGGGGTCCGCCCATTCGGAACAGCTCCGGGGTCCAACCAGTCAGAGCACGTCTGGATCTACCCAACCAGAACACCTCTGGGGCTCACCAAGCCAGAACACCTCTGGGTTCCACCCAGTCAAAACACCTCTGGCCTCCATCCAGCCGGAACAGCCCTGGCATCCGTCCAGCCTGCTAACTCTGATGCCCAGCTGATAGACTCTGACGCCCAGTGGCCTGGTCAGAGCCACGCCCGGCGCCCATCCAGATCCGCAGGAGTTTCCTGGCACTCCATGAACGCGGATGCCTGCAGTCAGTAGCTCAGCCCCGGGCCGGGATTGTCAGCAGTCGGACTATCCGTCTCGTAACTGTTCATCACCGTGCTGGTTCCAGGAAACGGGGCGTCTCCTGTTCACCTTTGGTTTCGCAGCCCAACGCTTCCGCAGGCTCTGCACAGAGACTTGGCGTCGGCCTCAAAGCGAATGCAAAGCCAGCTGCTGGCGAGCTACGTGCATGAAACACGTCTGCCAATGTCTTCACGGGGCCATTTCGCCGCCGCCTCAAACATACCAGACGGCGCCGACGCGAGCCTCATCGCGGCCAGCAGGCGGCCTTATCTCGGAGAGACAGTCGCCGCCGCCGGCCGGCAGAGCCAGGGAGCCGCGGACACCACCCCGCCGACAGGAACCGCTCTGTCCCGCAGACAGTGGTCTGTCTAGTCCACAGACAGTGACCGTTATGTGCCGCAGACGGAGGCGCTCTACCCCGGACACAATGGCTATTCTACCCCCGTATACAGGAGCCGTTCTACCTCGATACAAAAAGCGTTCTACCTCTCAGACAGCGACCGTTCTACCCCGCATACAGTGGCCGTTCTACCCCGCAGACAGTGGCCGTTCTACCCCGCAGACAGTGAACGTTCTACCCCGCATACAGTGGCCGTACTAACCCGCATACAGTGACCGTACTAACCCGCACACAGCGACCGTTCTATCCCGCAGACAGTGGCCGTCCTACCAAGGATACAGTGGCCGTACTAACCCGCATACAGTGGCCGTACTAACCCGCATACAACGACAATGCCACCCCGTGACCGCTCTACACTGCAGACAATGATCGCACTACCTTGCAGACGGAACAGCTCTAACTTTAACTGTAGAGGTCTATCCCACGGATAGCCGTCGGTTCAACCAACAGACAATATCCACTGAACCTCTGATAGTGTCCGCTAAAATCCACGAAAAAAAAAACAGTAAAACTCGCGGACAGAGGCCGCTGAAACTCACGGGCTTAAGTGTTTCTTCGGATCCCGACCGCCACAGTCCACGAACAGAGGGCACTTTAGCCCTCGTCCGTATAGGACCTTCTGCATAACTCGAACATATGGGGTGGGTTGGTAGAACCCCTCCCGGCCATTTCCACACCGTGCGTCCTAGCGCGTCGCGGAAAAAAACAGCGTGTTGCGCGTGGCGAGATCTCGCGACTGGTCTCTTTTTAGGGTCTCAGGTCAACGGAATGACCTCCCAGGTCAGGCCAAATGTCAAAAATGGGCAGGAAGTGGTACTTTTTCGAGTTAAAACGCAGATGGACGCCAAAGAATAAATGATGACGAAGCGAAACGGATATCACAGTGTTCCTCAATCAATAATGAGTCTATCTGTACCCCACATGATTGTATTTTACCCATGAAGTCCGATCCAGGTCGTGCTAGGCCGATCCTTATCAAGCGGGGTCGTCGGCTTAAATTCGTTCTCGGATCTGCAGAAGCATTTTTGTAAATTATAACTGATGTTGAAATAAAATGTAGCATCGTCATTAACGAGTAGTTTTGTCGAATAATGTACACGGGTCAGCATAGGTTATCCAAGGTTATCTGAAGCCAATGACCTAGAATGACCTCAGATTAGCTAAAAATCGTAACTTAGATGTCTTGAAGGTGTTTTTCGAGTCGATATCACACATAAAATCTAATTTTAGGCATGCCGTGATATTGTAGGTCCATCACTCCGCGACCGACGCCGCTCCGTCCGTCGAAGCAAGTCAGGCTGCATTGCGCCTTCTTTTCATGAAATAAAAGATAATTTAAACCAAATTTATTTCATTCGATTCTCTACACCTCAAGTAATCCGAATGGGTTGTTTTGCGATGCCCGTTCTTATCGCATATCCAAAAATAAAAAGTGAAGTTTTCCCGCTGTAATTCATGACCGCAGCTTACACCGTCGATAACCCCGGCAGTGGACAGAAGCCTATAAATATCAATAAATAACACTTATGAATAATCCTATGAAACATAAAATTTGCGCTCGACTGATATAAACGTACATATGTATGTATATATATATATATATATATATATATATATATATATATATATGTGTGTGTGTGTGTGTGTGTGTGTGTGTGTATTATTGTATTTGTGCTCACCAGCCGTCTTACAGTGAGACAAAACTGAGACCGCTGTAAACCGACCGCGTCGGCGCGCGAAAAAGGTTGACATGGTTTCCGCTATGACATCATAGTTGATTACCATGGCAACGTCGAAGAAATTTTCAACCCTCAAATACGGGCGAGGGTCAATACGCGAGAAGCAGACGACACAGCGCGCGTATAGCGGCGGCCCCACCCCGCATATGGCCGACCTTCAACCCCGTAGACGGTGGCCGTTCTTACCTCGCTGGCCATCTCCGGTGCGTCACTGATATCGAATATCACCGCCACAGCTCCCTGTTCGAACGCCTTGCGTGCCTGCAGGATGGGATACTGAGTGTCAGTGGGTTCGTGGTCACATTTTTCATATTTCTGCATGTTTTGGCATGCCGGCATCATCTCTTTCCATACAAGGTCATCGGATTCCAGCAGAATGATCCATCATGTCGGGAGCACCTTTCCCGCAGCCCACTGTTTCCGCCGCCGCTGCGATAGACAGATACACGCCGGTGAGGATTGCTACTGTCACGGTCGTGCCTCGTGTTGATCAAACCGTTGTCCATGCCTGTGGACGCAAATCTGGCGTGTGTTTATGCAGAGGCTCGGCGGATTGAACTGCACTTCGCTGGAAATAAACAAAGTCGAGGCGCCCGGCCACAGAAACACGCTGGAATATCCGGGCCACTCGGAGCCAAACCGGTGTAGTTCGTGGCAGACCTGAAGTTTGCTTTCATAAGGAATGAGTGCGGCTCAACGCCACTGTTTGCTAGCGTCCAGAATGGTACGAAGCGAGAAGTTTACTCTGTCAATGGGGCCTGCGCTGTGATGTGTTGCAACAAACGTTGCTGTGATAATGATGCAGCATGGTTCGCGACATGGCATTCGTTATTTGTGCCTGTTGTATTCGTCTGCTGTGGTTTTTACAGTTCGTTCATTTCCTGCGTTGCAAAGATGTTCAAACTAGCGACCTCATATTTAGGCGCGTGCTCTGCGCGCGGTCTGACGGCTTTATGGAGGGAAGAGCAACAGGTTGTATTTTTCCCTCCTTTCTAGTCCAGTGCTTTAGAGAGCTTCGTGGATGTTTGGGGAAACTAGTCGATCGTTGATTTCCTTTTTTGCAAGGAGGTCAACAAAAATTTGCTACGCTCAAAGAACAAAAGAAACAGTATCTCTGAGGTCCTGGTAATTACACCAGCCCTGAAAATAAAGAAAATCACAATTTTTCCGGTGACATAGACATTTTGTTGAGAAGGCCTCGAGTACATTCAATTCTGCTCCTGTTCACGTTTAAAAAGAAACATGCAGCCAACCCTCCCCCAGAACTCTCAAGTCAAAACTGTTATGAAAACCAAAGTCTGTAGGCGATTTTCCACCAAACATACCGCTTCTTTTAGATCTGGCAAATTCCAGACCCTTTCCACTAAGACCGCTAGTGACACAGGAGACCATGAATCACTTTTTACTCCACATTGCGATCTGCCTTTAAATTGCTCCTCTCTGTCCTATCCTGACGAGCAGATGAATTAACAGCAGACCCCAATGGCCGCCATTTTCTGAGTCCAGAACAGCCTTCTTCCCGCAGCGTCCGCCACACCTGAACCCCAGCATCTGTCAGCTCCGGGCGGCTGGTATGGCTCCCTTCCTCTCGAGACGCGACCGACCGTGGCCCTGGGCGAGCTCTGGACGGCGCCGGAGGGCTGCGGCCCTCACCCCTCACCTGGCTCCGGGCCGAGGAGCACATGGGCGGCTCGAGGTTGGAGGAGTCCAGATGCAGCAGAGCCACCCACGGAATGGAGCGAGGCTTGTCCGCACCCGACGGCGTCCGACACAGGTGCAGGCTGCTGACCTGGAACGATGGGCGCTACTAAGGTCACCTGAGGAGTGCGACGCAGGGTAATCCAGGCCATCTGATGAGTACAGCAAGCAACGAAATACAGAGATTAGGTGTGCCGGGGGCCACAGGAGCAGCATCAACTGTATTCCACAGGGCGCGGAGGGCCCGTCACGCTTTTCCGGGCATGAAAACCAACGCACAGATACGCTCGCCGTTTACAGCACACAAAAGTTGCTTTCCGCGATAGCTCAAGTATAGCACATTTCAAGGGCCAAGAAGACAGTTCTCAAAACTTCAGATCGTCGACCACATCACGAAGTGACAGGACATCGGACGCTTAGGGTTCAGGGACGTCCAAACACGGACTGCCGATCTTCTGGTGCTAATGAGGCGTCTAAAGGCTCACTGGTGAACGCCGACAAGTGCGAGCCGTTGCTTAAAGTTTGGGAAGTAGTTCAGACAAAGGGAAATGGGGTGAAACTTTTTGAATGATTCGAGCATTATAAATGCTTCAGCACGATGCATTCAGACCCCTTCAGCCTTTGCTTGGACAATTCACAGTTTCACCGAAGTCGGGGACCATTTCCATTCAAAGCTCACAAAGCCTTGCCTCGATGACACTACGCGATACGAGTCGAATTTACTCAGAAATACCCCATAAGGAAGCGCCTGTGGACACCATATCGATCTCCGGTAATTACGGGTGATTGACCATAACAGCGGCGATGCATCATGGCACAAATGGGAGTGCGCCTCGACCTGGCTCGAACATGACGAGCCACAAACAGCGGAGCGTGGCACGGCGCCAATCCACGCAATGGCTCCAACAACATCCAGCCACCTGCACTGTGATGGATCAGTCAACAGCGCGCCGCGCGGGCACGGGCCCCGTTTCCTGGCCGACGCCGGGCGGTGCGGCGGCCGCGACACGGCCGACGCAAAAGGCCCCGTCACTCGTTCCGTCGCCGCCGTCGAAATCAAAGTGCTGCCTGGTCTGCTGGGACGGGCCGCTGTGGCGGTGGGTAGATGAGGAGAGGGCGGCGCGTGCCTCCAGCGCTGCCGACGGGTGCACGGGGCCGGCGGTGTTTGGACAGATGTACTGGCGGCGGGCGGGCGGCGGCCGCTCGGCACGCCGGCCGCGCGCGGCGGCGGCTGACGGCCGCCTGCCGGTCTCATTAGTCTCGTCGGTCGGCCGGGAGGGGAGGGATAGGTCCGGCGGTCCCGGTCCGTCGCCGGCAGCGCCGGTCATCAGGGCGCGCCTCACACCCGCCGGCGTGACGTAGCGTGACGTCCCAGTCCGGACCTGATCTCGGGCCAACTCGAGCGGGCGCCGCACCAGGGCCCTCCGCAGGCCGGCTGTCAGCGTTGCCTGCCGTCGCCGCCTGCTGCCGCTGGCGGACACGTGCCGCCCACTCTCCGGAACATTCTGCATGGACGACTGAAGCGGCGGAAACGCCTGCTGGCCGTCCGGCGGGGCGTTATCGCGCGTCCTCTCGGACCGCGACAGATACGCCCCGGGACGAGCGCCGGGCTCGATAAACCGGATGTCCTCATCGCGCCGGCCTTCGCAGACGGCTGCATGAAGCCGCGCCCCGACGACAGGCGCTCCGAGTTAATTACGGCCTGTTGGAAGATCGATAAGCGCGGTACATCGCAAGATGCCGCCTACCTGGGTGCTTACCAAGGCATCGTCTACCTGGATCTTAATGAGGCGTTTGATTCTGTAAATCATCAGATTCTTACGAACAAGCTAAAGAGTCATGGAGTTCAAAACTCTTCATTGAATTTTGGTAATTCAGATGTCTTTGATTACTCTCAGATTACGGCATAAAACATGTCTGAGTCAACTGTTCTCAGACCAATGAGTCTTGGTGCACTGCAGAGCTCCATCCTTGACTCGCCTCTTTTCCTTTTCTACATAAATGATATTCACAAGAGCTCCATTGTACCAGAATTCCTTTTCTTTGCAGACAATACAACCCTGCTGTACACCGCCTCTAGTTTGGAACATCTCCAATCATGCATGGAGTCTAACCTCCCAGGCATACATTCATGGCTTTGTTGTTGTTTTTGCTACAGACTGACGCCAAAAGCAAAGAAGTCAACAGGTCAGTTTTGCTTTCTGAAGAACCGTCATCATGATCTGTGGGTAGCAATCAATAATGCTCGGTCCTAAAAAAATCTTTACCAGATATTTAGGAACCTCCATAGATGAAGATCTGAGACGGAGGTTGCCTGTCACTGAGGTTGAACGCACCATCGCCAGAAACATTGGTCTGATACGGAAACGCCAGACATGTAACAGATTCTGGCAAACTTCTCCTTCTGCACAACGCCCTTAATCTGCTTTCCTCGCCTACCGTCTGGGAGTGTATGACACCTCAAATAAGTGCCGATTTCATAAATTAATTACACTTTAGAAAAAAGATAATTGGAATTATTGGTAGCGTGGACTACCTTGAACAGTCCAGTCTCGTGTTTAAAACATATAAAACACTTAAATTTAAGTATCTCATAGAATTTGTACAAAACAACATTATGCATAGCTTTCTGTGCAACAATCCTCCATCACCCCTAGCAAATAAATTTTACTTTTAACATCCCCAAAATCAGGCTTTGACCAGATGCATCAGAAACCCACCCCACTTCGTAGTTCTATTTGCCCCTACAAACTAAAAACGGTTTTCCTTATTTATAGATGGGCTTGGTACGTGGAATAAAGCTGTCTCTTTAGGCATTAAAAACTTTAATGGCATTCCTTGAAAGGCATTACTTTTAAAAAGAAACAAAGTTCTTTTTTGACCGCTATTGGGCTTTTATGGAAAAGTTCTTTGGCGCTAGATGCAATTTGCAGTTCTCCTTTCTTTTTCCGTACGCATAAAGTGTTTCTGTTTCCGCTGTAATGTGTTATATGTGGCTGTTTTCTCTTCTCTGTTCTCTGGCTGTTCTCAGTTCTCTCTCGTTTGGCTGACTCGTCTATTTCTTACCTAAACTTTGTGCATGCTGGTCTACAGGGGCAAGAGAACTCCTCTCCAGTTGGGGGAAAGTCATTTTGGGTCATTTCTTTTCTTTGGGGTGGGCTGAGGCCCCCTGGGCCTTAACCTCCCGTGTCTACGGCAGTCTACTTGCATACTGAAATTTTTTTCTTAAACTTTGCAGTTCATTTTCCTGGTAGGCTTGCAGGGAGCTGACCACAGGCACGCCTTGCTGCCCCTGTAAGCGTGCTTTCGAATTATACGTCCATTTTCTGCTCTCTGCCCATTTCCTATAGATATCTTGTTCCTTCCAGCTGGGCATCGTTCTCTCTTTCTTTCATTTACCCGTTCCTCGCTTTCTTCGTTTTCGACGGTGGGTGCCCGTTTCAAATCCCTTCTTTTTTTCTACACCGCTTTGATGGCGACTTTCGTTCTTTCCTGCAAAGCCGGTGTATGCCAGCCACTTTTCCGGTCTTAGGGAGAGTTCGAATGCTGCGTCCCTGCAACGTCGTCCTGTCCGTACCAGGACTTCGGACGACTTTCTCGGCCGGAAGTAGAAAGCTCCGACCTTGGCGGTGCCCTCTGCTTGAAACAGGAGCTAATGGACCAGTGCGGAAGTCGGCATCAGCTGGATGCCCGCTGCCTGGGTGCCGCCTGCCGGCTGGTCACCCGCCGGCTGCCCCCTCGTGAGGTCATACTCTCCCTCGGTGCATAACTTTAATTTGTACGTGGCATGCTTCCACTGCTTCATTGTTTCCTTAATTGTCCTCTCTCCCTTTGTTTTTACGTTCCTTACGGTACTGTGCCTTTGGTTTTTGTTGTCTGTGAATAAACACGGACGGATGGCAGATTCGTCTTGGACCGGCCGTCCGGCTGGCCGCTCCGGAATCGAACCCAGTGTCGGGTCGGGACGGGCGCAGCCGTTCGAAAGGGCGTGCCCGAGTCCGGGAGGGCCCGACACTCCCGCCGCCGCCGCCGCCGCCGCCGTGCGAAGGTTCTCGCCGCGCGGCGCGAAGTCAGGTGAGCTCGCTCCGGCATCGATCGTCGAGCGCGACGGCCAACCGGACGGTGTTCCTAGGCCCGCACGCTCGGCCGACGCCGTCCCCCCCCCCCCTTCCCGCTCCGGCGCGCGGTCGGCAGGACAGGAGCCAGGCGATGGAGAGAATCCGGGATCTGATGTAATGGGGCCCGCCAGCCGGGCGCTGCTGGGTCAGAGCATGATCTAACGGATGTCAACAGCATCGAGTGCAGGAGGGGCCCCAAAGATCGCGCTATGAGTGTTCTAAAGCTGCAGAATGGGGCTCTACGAGAGGACACCTGTTGTGGGACCAGGATATGGATGGCGATCCCGAGTGGGTTTGGAGGGGTCCGCCCCCCCCCCCCCATATTCAGGTGTTTTAACATCAGGCTTTTGGCAATGACTGGAAATAGTTTAAAATCCATGCGAGCCTCCTTCCCAATAATTCCCGGAAATGTCCTGCCATGGACCAGGAGAAAACCTCAAAAGAGGTCTTCTAGGCAGGACTCCATGTTACGTCTTGAGAAGTGGACTCCAGAACCACCGGGATCCACCGACCCCGACGTGTCATTAAAAAAGCCTCCAGACAGGAAACCCTTTTCTCATGAGAAAAGTAACGTACCCGGTCGATGTAAGTGTACTTAATTTGAATTCATTAGGTGTCAAGACCTAGCAAAAATAGGTCAGGCTTTCAAACACACCGCACTCGAGTGAGCCCCAAGAAAGCAACCTCGACAGAACTCCTGGACAGGGCGCCAGGAAGGAAGTCCAGGGGCCAGCTCCAGGAGCGAGCTCCGGCGTCTGGACAGACGACCGTCCGAGTCCAGAAGAGGCCGCGGCGAGGCGGCGGCCCGCTCCCGTTGCCATGGCCGACGTTCGCTCCGGCCGGCCGGAGACGTGTCTGCGCAGCCCGCCGGGCCGACTGCGGGGCCACGCTGACTGTCTCCGAGGGAACAATGACGCGCCGCGGCGCCGCCGGCCAACAGCCGAGCCGCTGACGACGTCACGTGGCGCTGACCGTGGCCTCTGATGCGGCGGCACGTGTTCATGAGGCCACGTGGCGCTGGATTCGACGTTTAGAAAGGCGGCACCTGGCGATGATTATGTCATACAGGGATCCGTGCGACCTGCGGTGGGAGAGCACGTGGTGATGGTGCTACTTGGCGCCGGACTCGGTATCTGATGCGGGGCACCTTGAGACGATGTTACGTGGCACCAAATATGACCTCTAATGATATCCCATCGCGCGTTACGATGATGACGAGGCCGATCGGTACCGTGCGTGACCTCTGATTGGGCGGCTCGCAGTGATGTTGATGACGTCACGTGGTGCCGGAAGGGAGCTCGGATGGGACGGCACGGGACGGGGACGGCACGGCCAAACCGCCGCCGTTCGCTCTCAGCCTGCCACCTAACTTCTGCCGTTCATTTCCGCCCTCGACCGCAATCAAGGGGCAGAAACTTATTCGGACCGGAAACTTGGCTCCGAACGGCATCCGAGGAGCACCTGAGAGCCTCTGAGCAAGAAAACCACGGTAATTCGAGGAACACCCGGCAGAAACAAGCAGTACAAGAAAATTTTATAGCATTGCGAAAATCTGTACCCATCCTATCAGATGGCAACTGGGAAAACAGGCACGTGTTTTGTATTCGATTGAGATCTTTTGCAGCAAAACATTTTGACGCTCCCTGGCCGACACATTAAGCTTTTGGCACAAAATCAGCTGTTATCTGGCATTGTTCGATCGTAGGAGTTGGAGTCTGTGCAACAAGCTATGCCTAGCACGGGCTCTGATTCCTAACATTACCCAGCAACCATTCGGATCAAATCTGCAGAAAATAAATAAACACATTATAATGGCGTAACCTGAAATACGACGGCTGTCATATTTTTGCTATTGCAGAAGTCATAAAATCGTTGCCACTCGCTTTTCGATTGTGTGGCCTGTAGCGATAACCGCTCATTACTCGTATTTCCGACTTTCAGTACAATAGCTCGACTGCAGTTTGCTGTGATCCTTCGTTGCCAGCTGTTTGTCATTGTGCAGTCATGACAAAGTTGAACGTCCGTCCACAATTCTTTAGTACCGCATTAAATGTCAGCCACACAATACCTTTAAAGCTACGCCTTTCTGCGGTTCAGCGTGCCGTACTCCAACGGATGCTGCCCCATGACAGTGAAACCATGGACACTTAAAACGAACGTGGAAAAAAGACAACTGCCTGGAACTTGGAGTTTAAGCGGGAGTCTGATGAGCAAAAATAAGATGAGTTTTCACAAAAAAATGCAGCCCGATGTGATTCCGTGACGATCTTATAGCGAAAAAAATCCAAACCATTTTACTTTTCCTTCTTAGTCGGCAAGAGTTGTTGCGTTTATAGCCTGCAGGTTATACGGACGTCAATTTAAGGTACAGCGTAAAAATTTGGGGAGCGTTGCCATTGACATGTGGGATAACGTTCATAAATACACATTTTTAAAACCTTAACGTACGTATGAAAATGCATTGACAAAAATGCTTTAACATCTATTACGTACCTTCCTTCCTTTTTAAATTACTGGTAACTTCTGAACTATATACTATAAAATAAAAACATGCCCTTGCTTTCCAGCCAATAGCAATCGTTTTCTTTGCGAGATATCTGATAATGAGAATTACGTTTGTGAGCGGAAAGTGTGATTTAGTAATGTAAATCGGTGGTAATAAATCTTTAAACTTGGTTGGCGGCACCATTAACAGCGCGTTTACACTTACTGAAGGAATATAGCAATAACAAGTACCTAAGTTTATCACGATTATGCTAAACTCTGTTCGCATTATTTTCAATGGACGATTGGCGAGTCTGCATGCGTGGTAGCTTCAGAACGTGACGCGTGACAATAATCAGTGAGTAGTTTAAACAAGTAACCCTTTTCAGAAAACTTGATCTCTTACTACTTCCTGTAGACAATACATTTTTAGGCATAATCCCAGCAGTCGGTGACGATTACTTCCAACACATTCTTCGCCATGATGCGGAAAAACGTATTTGCGAAATGCTTTTCAGAAACACCATAACCTATAACGTACAAATAGTAACAGTCAGGCTCAATCGTAAACCCATCATGCAACCATATCAAACCGTCGGCTGTTCCGGATGTCACGGCATGGCTATCTTGACATAATCATAATGTATCTAGAAACATGAGTGAGTCAGAAAGGCTGGCTTGACTTCGACATTTTGACTAACGCAGGTTTCAGTTCTACCCAAACCCAGGAAACATTCGTGTCTATTTTATGTGATACGTATGCACCTCTTTTGCTGCTCATTGGATCTGGGTGTACAGGGGCGAGGATCAAGTGCTGAAATCGACACGTACCTTGGTGACGATGCCCTCGACCTCGAGGACCGGGCCCATGGGCAGGTACAGCGCCTGCAGGTGGCCAATGCTGGTCACCCCCTGGCTGAGGACGGTCACCGTCACCATGGCCTCCTCGGAACGGACGCAGCCCAGCGCCAGCAGCATTCCCGTCACGGAGAACGCTAACGACCTCATCACGGCCGCAGTCGGAGCACGCGTTCGCTCGCCGTCACTCCCTGCGCTTTTTGCCGCGCGATCGATCGGCTGTTTTTCACCTGAGAGATTCGGCCGGCGACGCGTCGTCTGCGGATTCCAGAAGACGATCCTCGCTTCCGCTCTTTCGCCCGGTTTTCCCGGTCAGCTGATTCTTAGCGTTCCTTCCCGTCGGTTTGATTTCAGTCGCAGATGCCGAGGGAAGCTCCCGTCAGCACACCCGCGCCCAGTGGCAGGGTCCCGCAGACAGCGACTGGGGCCCGAAAGCACGACCCGGAGCAACGCCAGCGCGCGAACCGCGCGGCTCCCCGGAGCGCCGGGGCTCACGGCCTGAGGGCAGAGGAGCCGAAACAGGCCGCTCGTGGGTGCCGCCGGCTCCGTTCGGCGCACGGTCAGAATCGATGAGGCGCCGTGCGCGCCGCCAGCCGCCGGCTCCGCCGGTCCTGCGTCGTCCGAGCTGATTCACGTCCAGGCGTCCACATCGACCACATCCCGCGCGGCGTTAGTCAGCCGCGTCCCGACCGCGACGCCGGAATCGACGTCCGACGGCGACTGAGTCACGCGCTGGTACGCCGAGCCGCGCCGGGAGGCGGGCTTCGAGCGCGGCCGGTCCGCGTCCGAAGCGTCCCGCGGCGTCCGAGCAGCAGCGTCCGGCCAGCGGGCCGCGGTCCGGCGTCACGACCGCGACCGCGGCATCGCGAGCCGCGACGCGCCGCCGGCGGCGGAGCCGGCGCCCGCCCGCCGTCGGCGCCGACACGCCTCGGGAGCAGCTGATCGCGGCGAGACACGCGTCGCACGCCCGGGCGAACACGCCGCGCCGGCCGCGCTACGCCGGCGCCGAGACCGGTGGTGCCGTCACGCACCTCACACCTGGCAGCGCGGCACCTGCCTCCGCGGGACGACCCGGCGGCGAAGGTCAGCCCGCCGCCAACTGGCGACGCCGCGGGCGAGCGCGCTCCGACCGCGACCGCGAGCGTCGGCCGCTGGAGCCGACTCGTCGGTGAGCGTCGCTCGTCGCTCGGCGCCGCCGGCCGCCGCCGCCGCCGCCGGTATAAGCGCTCTTAAAACAAACAGCAGCGACGGCACAACTATTTTGTGGGGCCGCACGGCCAACTCGCCGTCGGCGGCCGCGGACGCCGACCAAAATAAACCGACTGACGACGCCGCTAGTTGGCCGCTCCGATCACAGGTGGCAGCACTGGGTCGGCCGACGCATGCGCCCAGCCATCTGCATATGCACCGAACATTCGTTCGTCGGAGGGCGGAAGGCATGGGCCGAAGCTGTGGCTGATAGAGTCTGGCGCTAATAGAGTAAACACTGTTGTTTAATGCGATCATCAGCTATGGCCTTCAGGAACTCTGGCAGAACTTCGAGTACATGGCTGGAAATCTCCAGCATCATGGCTGAAGATTTCCGAAAATAATTGGGGGAGCGGTCACATAGGATTTCAGACTATCTCCATCCAGACATTGCCGTATGCCTAATGTTAAAATCCCTTAATATTGGCGGAAGGTCCAGACTCCCCTCCCTCATCCCCTGGATCGCCGGCCATTCATGGCGTGTTTTCAAGCTCAGTGTGAACTTTGCGATACGCCATCGCTAAGTATGGCCATTCACGCATGTTTATTCCAACAAAAAGTCTGACAGGAAGAGGAGGAGCTTTTCGGAGCCCAGAGGTTACGTTGAAAGGACCAGGAAACGGGTGTGTCTTGCAAATGATTCATGATGTAGTAACATTACATCTATAGTGCACCCTATAGCGCTAAGGCTCCCTAAATAAGGTTCCCTCAGTGTTCCCTAAGAAACAGAACACTTTTTGACCATTTTCGGTTCTCTCGTCCACTGGCTGTAATGTCCACTGAGTGACGTTCGTCTCGGACCTGTTCGATTATTATATATCCATTAATGAATCATGCATTTCGGATTTTCCATGAGATATTTCTTTTCAGCGATGCATGTCAGTTACACATAGCACCAGGGGCGTTGGGACCAAGGTGGCGGGCAAGGGAGGCAGCTGCCCTCCAAACGACATTTCGCATTAACCCTACGGCGTTGCATGGGAAGAAACGACGTAAAACTCACGTCCCCCCCCCCCCCCATCTCCAGAGAGGTTCCACCGTTCTTGCATAATACAAATATTGCTCAATGATATATATAGCGCGCGGTCTAAAAATAGATGTAATAAAGCTCACTTCTCAGATATTCAGCCAGCCTCAGTCTAAACATAGGAAAGCTAGGCAATCTTCGCAGGTTCAGGGGTGCGCTGTTCTACGCCATTGGCGTAAACGGCCCAGAAATGAGCGCCTTCGCAGTCTGTGCGCACACGCGTCATCTGCAGCTGGCCGTCGCAGGTGGTCATTTTTCAAAACAGGTCTCCGAACGTTATATACCTTGCCCCTCATAAAAAGTCAGATGTTACAAAATTACCATAACATTTAGCGCTGAGTCGATGGTGTTCGACAAAAGTCTTTAGTGAGTTGGCTGGATTGTCAGTTCCATGGATGTGCACCTACAACGTAACAAAATTTTGTAGTTTCATACTCGAGGTATCACGAACACCTTAATGAACTCCATATGCCACATCTGGAGGATCCTGTAAGTCGATTTGGCCCACGTTACACATTTTCGCTGAATGTTGCACAGCGTTGCGAAAGCCGAGACCTTTACGCCGGTACGCAACGGTCCACCTCAGTCATTCAGAGCGTCAAACAGAAGCCACCAGTTCAGGCGCGAAGCTGAAATGTGCATAAAATCGTCAAAGATCTCACTACAAAAAATTGTTACGTTGTTGCAAGGAACTACCTTGTAAGTTGTATGTGCAATATCTTGCTCGAAAATTTGATGATCTATCGGGTTGTTTCCAAAAATCAGTTAGTCCAGTTCCGTTTGTAAAATGTATTCCCACTGCATCCAGAAAGTGGAAAATGCATGTCTGACCTAGGATGACTTATTATGAGGTCAATGGTGTTCTATATTGAGCTCTTAGTTATGCTGATATGCAAAATAAGACACAGTCACCATGCATGTAGAAACGCCGGGGAGCGGCGGCGAACCAAAATTGAACATCGAGTCGCAAAACATGGTTGTCTGTACGATGTCATAAAGGCGTGACTTGGGATGGCATTCTTTCCATTTTTCTCAGTATGTGCCCAACTGAAGTATGAAAAGGCACTGAGTTTCAGGACGCTGTGTTCCTTCACGCGGGAGATATCTAAGAAATGCGCCAGGGCTGGGCGTTAAACGGCCCTTCCGCAGTCATTATTAACATAACAGGGTTAACATACATAACAGGGTTAACATTATTCGAAAGAAGCTGGCAGCCTTTTACCAGCCGTACGTGTCAGACCGATTTCTGGTCCTGATTCAATGGAATGAATCAACAGCGCGGTGCGAGGTGAGGTGAGTTGCCTAGTAACAGACATGCCGGGGATGGCTTGCGTTCTAACAACGCAGTTTGTACTTAATTGTACGGTGTGCAGCGTGACTTTGTACCGCAAATTCGTGGTATGTGAAAAACATTGTCCTTGTGATTCTGCGTGGTGTGTTCTCTGTTTGAATAGGTCTGTTGTATTTTCCGTCAGCTGCTGACTCTGCTAACTCTGCTATAATTTCTGCTCTGCTCTGCTATAACTCTGCCATTTCAGCAGGCTTGTGTTGTGCCTCATCTGAACCGGCCTTGGACGTCTGAAGTGACCTGAGTTATTGTCAAGCTTGAGCTATTTGTGTCACCAGTTAGAATCAACCTACAAATCCCTTGGAAAGCTGGAAATTGGCACTAAATCGAATCGTAAGCGACCTTTATGTCCTAAATCTTATGTAAATGTAAATTCGTAAAAAAGAAACGTCTCTCCAAAATTAAGGCTGCTGAGAACGAAAAAAGAGCACTGTCTGATGATAAATGTCTCGGTGCTTCTCCTGTTGAAGATGCTGTTGATGTTTCAGGGCCACGTCTGATTGTATCGTAGCTTGAACGATACATCTGAACTAAAGTGTGAATACACGTTTGTCTTTGCACTTTTGCACCTTTAGGCCGGCTGAACCAAACGTTGTAGAAATAGGTCTATGTATGCATAAGTATTTTCATCATCTAAGCCCGCGCTCGTTCAAGTAGGTAGCGTTGGGATCTGAGTCCATGCTAAGCTGCGCTCATTGCGCGGACTCCGACCTCACCACGCGTATGTTCCCAGACATCGATCCATTTTACCTCAGGTACCGACCCAGATGGCGCTGGAGAATCTACAGTGTCGTGCAGCTCCACGACACGACCGCCCCGTGACCGGTTCGGGGCAAAATACAGATACAGCCCGCTGTTGGAGTCGAATCCATTGTTTCTGGCAGACATCGGTCTCTGTTGTTCGGCTCCTCATTCACTAGGCCATGGTGGCAGTATGTAGACTTATGGATGTAGACACGAGATAATCATATTGGAAACGGTTCATTGTATCTAATACCGATAACATTACTTTTCCATGCAGATCACTCGACAAAAGCTTTGAGGAACTGTTAGCTCTAAGGTATTTTTAATTCCCGTTTTCTACTAGGCACGGATTTCTCATCTTCCCAAACAGCTACGTATTCGTCACCTCCAAAGACATTCCGCTTTCTTCCTTCACAACCACTTTAACCACGACGAAACGAGCTTTTTTTTTGTCCACTTGACTCCCATGTGATAGCTTCTGCGCGACAGAGGCTGGTTATCTCGACTATAAGTAAAAGTTGGATTTACAGATCGCCTCCACGCCAAAGTTGCCTCTGTTCAGAGATTGATCTGCCTGGGCTGAATTTTGCTAGTCTTATTGGCATTTTGCTTGTTTATTTGTTAGCGTATGAAAAACCGCCATGCAAGGCATGGAGTGTAAACAAGTCGAGTTCACAAACCTGATAAACGTCCCGTGTTTATGCTCTTTGCGGCCCACAACGAGGCAGGCTGAATGACTTTATAAACGAAGCATCATAAGTGCTACAGGTTACCGTGTTTTGTGTGTTTCCATCGTCTTAGGAATATTATGCAAACAACTTTAATCGACAAATACACCGAGATCATACGTGCAAGACAGCTTTGCGCGTATTTCCATGGAAACTTTCCAGTGCTTAAGTTTGGGGACTTGGGTGCGGAAGAAATAGCGTGGTCTCTGGATGTCTATGTCTGATGACTTAAACCTGAAAATTCCACAACTTTATGCCGAGATACGCAGCCTGAATAACCAGGATATTGATGCAAGATGATAGGATATTGAAGCAAGATGTTCATCAGCTCTTGAAATTTAGGCGCGGAAAAAAACATTAATTTTCTGTGCGAGAAAGTTGAAGACTTTCAGGGAGTTTACATGTTGAGAAACGGGTTGAAAGCCTGTGTTAATTCAGAAAACTTCATGCAGGTCCTTGACGTAGTAACTGTTGACAGTGTCTTTTTTGTTGTGTCGGCTTCGTTTGCCTCCGGCGACAGCCGACATGGACATGCATGGCATCTGGTGGCGCGAAACGACCCTGGCGGCCGACCGCGTCGATAAATTTAGTGACATTTGAGTTGTGTGAATATTTACACTGACATCTGTGGTGATGATGAGCTTTTCAATGGTGGTGATGGTGATCAGTGTTTCATTCTATGGTGATGTATGGAAATAATCATCTCTTAAGTAAATTTGGGAATGTCATTCCTCCAACTTTTAGGCATTCCTTTGCTTTTACGTCGTCATGTTACCATCGGTCATGGCAGTCTATGCCTTTGCTTTACTTGGGCTGTACCTTTATTTATATTCTCCTATTCTGGCACAGTTTTCCACTTGTCATCCGTCGTTCATACGTATTCGCTTCATTGCCCCGGCCAGTGACCCCTGCAACTGCCTGGCCGCCGAGGCGCCACCCTCATCCCCTCCGTCCCAGCTGCGGAGCCCAGCGACATGCGGAGCACCCAACCCCAGCCCGCCGAGAGGCGACAGCGTGGGCCGCCGCCGACGGCGCCCACCACCGCGGTCCGCCCGTGGCCGATCCGCCACGGACTGGCGCCGCCACTAAGTAATGATGACAGAGCGCGCCGGCCGGCGGGCGCGCTTTGTGGCCGCTCCTGCAGCGCGCGGACCTGTTACCGGCGCTGACTGGCCGGCCGGAGCGCCTGTCTCCGCCCGAGAGCCGACGACGGCGCGCCGCGAGCGTGATAAATGGGGCAGGCCGCGCCGCGACGGCGGCAGGTATTCACGATTCACGGTCGGGCTGGGGTGCAGGCCGAGGGGTCCGGGGCAGACGAGACGGAGCACGGCGTCTGTGGCGCAGTCTCGTATGTTTTTGCGTGGGGCGGAGACTGGGAATAGAAAATTTTGGATTTATTAGCTGCGTCTTGTCATAGTTCCCGCTGCAAAGGAGAGGATGACGGACAGTGCATACACAGTCTGTCATTCTGCTCGACTATGACCATAGACGGACTGCGCATGCACGGTCTGTTTGTGGTCTTCTGAGACAATTTTTATTTCCTTTACGCAATATCTCCGCAGGCTCCTGGGACTTCACCTAGGCGCGGATCCAGATGCGATGGGGCGATCCTCCCTGAGGCCTAAGAAGGGGCCCCTCTGGGACTCAAAAGGGGTCCCCTAAGGGACCCCGCTTGAGCTTCATGAAATTTCTGTGAAAACGTGACGGGTTCTTGATGTAGTCAGGGGACCTCTGGGAGGGTTAGATGACCCCTGGGACGCTTAGAAGG
Organism: Capitulum mitella; assembly: GCA_030062745.1. NCBI lineage: Eukaryota > Metazoa > Arthropoda > Thecostraca > Pollicipedomorpha > Pollicipedidae > Capitulum > Capitulum mitella. The sequence goes on along the minus strand of CP099839.1, from coordinate 14,005,287 downwards.
CCTCTGGAGCTCCCAAAGGGCCCCTGAGACCACAGCACGACTTCAGCACGGCAGATTGTCCCTGAGACCGCCAGAAGCGCCATGAGACCGCTGAGACTGCCAAGATGAGAACTGAGTCTCTGGAACGGCATAAGGACTCCTAGAATGTCAATGGGGGCCACGAATTAATTTCGCTGGCCATGTGAAAAGCTGAAGGTTCCTGATGAAGTCAGCGAGCCACCGAGAGGGTTAATGAAACCCTGAGACGGCAAAATGGTCCCTAAAATGAATAAAAGGGCCCCTGAAACTCTTCATGGTCCCTGGGACCGCAAGATAGGCTCCAAAACGGCAAAGGGTCCACGAGGCCTCTAAAAGTGCCAGAGAGAGCCCCGAGACAGCAAGAACTTAAGAGGGTTTCTAGCACCGCATTAGGAGACCCTGGCCAGCCAGAGGGGCCCCTGAACAGGGATTCCTGTGACCTTAACTTCGAGAGGGGCACCAAATGGGCTATACTGGTCTTTTTGAAAACCCGAGGAGTTCCTGATGTAGTCATGGGATCTTGAGACGGCAAGATGGGCCCCTAAACAGAAGATGGACCCTGCGAGGTAAAGACGATAAGAGGACCTCTGAGGTGATATGGGAGCCCCCGACGGGCAGAGGACCACCGAGTGTGTTAGACGGGCTTCTAGCACGGAAAAGGTCCCTTGATACTGCCAGTAAAGCCCCTGAAGCGCCAACAAAGGCCTCTGATACAGCTAGAGAGGCCCTAAGACTGCCAGATATACCCCATGTAACTAAGGAAGACCCTGATACAGCCATGGAAACAACCGGAGACGTGCACAGGCCTATGACACTGCACGGGGTCCTGAAATCGTCAAAAGATCTTCCGTAAATGCCAGAGGGCCCCTGAGGCGTTAAAAATGTTCCTCAGAGAAGACAAAAGGGCACTTAAAATTACAGCGGGTTCCCTGAGAATGCTAGTGAGGGGCCTTTGCAACTGCTAATTAGCAGTTTCTGCCCTGCCCGAGGTGCCCATGAAACCATCAAAGGAACGCCTGAGACGTCCCGCGGGACACGTGAACCTGTGAAAGAAACCTCAGACCACTAGAGGGCCCTAACACGGTAAACGGCCCGAGACCACCAAAAGTGACCCTGTAAATGCAAGAGGGAACCTAACCTAAGCTAGCAGAATTGTCTCTAGAAACTACGATGAAGGGCAGAGAGGCCCCAGGCCAGATACAGACACATTTCATACAGAAGGAGGGACGCAGCCGCCTAAAATCCCTCCGTTGTCATACTTCGGACACTTTGTAGGGGAACAAAACGCAAAACTTTTTGAAATAACGCGACGCGCTTGAATTGTGTTGGGGGTTTCGTTACACGGTAAAAAAGGTTTCCCTGAACCCGAGCAAATCAACGTTTTCTCCATATCTGAAGAACAAAAACTGAGGGGGCGGCCGGCAGGGGAGCCCCTGGCTTTACCTCGCCCCTTCGCAGGTTCGCCTGCCGCTGCGCGGTTTCTGCGGGGCTCCACTGTTGACCTCTGCCGGGGACGCCTGTTCGGCCGCTCACCAGCATGTTGGCCGGTGGCGCCATCTGCCCAGACGGCGGCTCTGCCCGCTGCGGTCCGACCGACACCAGCCGCCCGTACCCGAGTTAATCTAGCTGAAACCGTTGTGGCGCGGGCCGCGTCAAAGGCGCCGCGCCGATACCGCCACCTTTGACAACAGACCTTGACCAAACCCAACGGTAAACAAGCCCACAAGATGGATGGATCGAATTAGGGACCATATCCAAGTGGTGGAGGTCAAATCAGCCCTATTCATCGTACGATTTTCAGGGCAAGTTGCGCGTTGTTGGTAACATTTTTCGGTGGTTGTTTCTAGGCCGAGGTAGATATTTGCTTTGACGACGTAAAGAAATCGATAATTTATCAGCCGGCAGCAGTCGGGCCCTCATCAACCCAGTTGTTTCACGGCATTGATAGGGCGGCGCTCAAACCTTGGAAATATCGCAATACATCCGAGTCATTTTCAGGGCTTTTTCACTTCCACTGCCACAAATCGTAGTTAAATAATGTGCTTGATCGGAGTTTTTAGGTAACATCAATACACAAGGATTACTAAGTGCGAAGGAAACGAACTGCAATGCTTCTGGAGTGAGCGTAATTACGTAATTTATGGTGAGTCAGTGTAGCCACCATTTGAAATTTCCAGCATAGGTTTTGCGCGTAGAATAGGCAAAACGGCCCATATCGTCGGTGCTGTGACTGCATTGAACATGGGTGTAGGAGCCCACAAGGCAGGTCGGAGGATGCCACTGTGGATTTCATTGTGCTCTTGATTATTGTTTCCTAAAACTTGGGGCGAAAAAAATAAAATCATCTGGTGAGAAGTGTCTGGGAAAAATAAAAACGTGGTGGTTGGCTGCAAAATATTGGAAAGGCATTTTTTACTTTCGATATCCACACCCGCCTCACGTATCTTTCAGTAGATAAGAAAGAAGATAGGTTTTGGAACAACTCTTGTTCGGCTGCACTGGCGGCTTATCGATACCATACCAGCTGCTGAGCTAGCGTGATCGGTAGCTAGACGAGTTTTAAACGCTTCAGCACCAGATGTCTGGATCGCGTGTCGGCTGGCAGCTGGCCAATAAAGGGTTACGCTACCACGCGATCGTGTCGCAACTTTTGTGGCATACTAACCCTCGTCCGTATAGGGGGTTTCTGCATAACGCGGACATACAGCAGGAGGGAAAGATACAAACCCACTTCCCATTTCCACGCTAAAGCGTCACGGAAAAAAGTAGCGTGTTGCACGTGACGAGTTCTCGTGACTAACAAGGTTTCAGATCAATGGACAACATTTCAGGTGGAGTCAAATATAAAAAAATTGGTCGAAAGTGACACTTTCCGAGTTTAAGTACAATTGAACGCTAAAGAATTAATGATATGAAGCGAAACGAATATCATAGTGTTTGCCAATCATTATGAGTCCACATGCACATCACATGATTGTATTTCACCCATAGATTGCAATCTAGGTCATGCTAGGTCGACCTTGTCCAGCGAGATCGTCGAATTTAAATCAGTTTTCGGAGCTGCAGAAACATTTTTTTGTAGATAACGATAATTGCTGAGATCAGCTGTAGCAGCTAAATTAACCATCCTTATTGTCGAATGACGCCTTTAAGGTCATTCTGGTTATTTAAGGCCATCTTAGGTCATCTAAGGTTATCTTAAGCCAGTGACCTAGAATCACCTCTGAGTATTTAAAAATCGTGACTTAGATGTGTTGGAACGTTTTTAAGTCGATGTTCACCACAAAAAAATAGTTCTAGACATGTCGTGGGATTGTAGGCTCAATACCTGACCTGCTTCCGCCGCTCCGCGGGTCGGAGCAAAAGCCAACGCTGCATTCCTCCCTTTTTTCATGAAATAAGAGATAAATTGCATCAAATTTATATCATTCGATTCCTTACAGCTCCAGCATTCAGAATATATAGACTGTTTTCCGGTGCTTGTTTTGTATCGCATTTCCAAAGGTAAAGAGTGGCGTTTTTCATAGCTCATGACCTTAGTTTACGTCCTCGATAATCCCGACAGTAAGCATAAGCCTACCAAATATGCATATCTTCTTACAGAACATAACATTTTCAGTCGATTGACATATATTTCATTGCATTTGTCCACTTTGGCCGTCATACAGTGAGACAAAAATGAGACTGTTGCCAACCGGCCGCGTTGGGGAACGAAAACGGCTGACGTGGTTCACGTTATGACGTCACAGCTCGTTCCCACGGTAAAGCAGAGGGGATTTTCTGTACCGTAAGATGCGAACATGATGCTCCAGATGTTGCATCACGTTCTAGGTGGATCAAACGAATCGTTAGGAAGTTATCATCGGAATCGGAAACGGAATAGGAAGTTATCTCGGAAGGGACATCAACCTCCTTCCCCCTCCCTCCATACGTGCAAGGATTAAAACTTCGCCACGAAAATCTGCCGTGACCTGTCCTGACCGAGTTGTACGATTGGGTGCGGGCTTTAGAGTCCGTGCAACGAGTTTCGCTTAGAACGGGCTCTCATCCTATGCGTCACCCTAGCAATTGTTCAGATCAAAGTTTAATATAAAAAATAGTCAAACGATGTCAAGAAACAGTTCCCAAACTAAGCGGTATGGTTTGCGTCGCCTCAGCAGCAGTGCGACATTCGGCTGGTTCTGAATAGCCGATGCTTGACCCATCTATCAAGTCAGCTGTCGATCTTGTTAACGTCTGAACAGCGGGGTATCGACCGCACGCGGCCCCATGGCACCCACTCAGACTGTGGCTGCAGTTCCCGCGGCCAGACAGTTCCCACGCTATTGTGCGCTCGTGGAAACATCTTTGGACCAGCGGCTCCGTGCCAATTTAAGACTGGATCACCCGACCCGCCACCCACCTGGTCAGACTATAATGGGCTCCTATTCGCAGGCTATTCGCAGGCCGTACAGTAAATCTTCCCGTCTCCCAATGGGTATCGCTGCCAGCGTCGACGAATCTGTCCAATGGTTCACGGGTTATTGCCGGACTCGTTTCACGAAAGGTGTCTAGAATGCCCAGAGCTCCTGGCACATCGACGCGGTTAGTTCGCTTCCCTTACAAGTTATCCCGGCGAAATACCCATTGTCTTGTACTGAAGGATGCCATTGAAAACCACATCAATCCAGTGGCGGCGCCAGGGTTCCACAACGGGTGAGGCACCGTCATAGGTGGAACATTTCGCCACAGCGATGGAAATAATGGCCGACCAGCCTGAAACAGCTTTTTATCCGAGTTTCGTTCACCTTAACACGCGCACTGGAAAGGGGGTCTCTTTATGCCCCCCCCCCCGCCTGTTTTTCTTGACTATCTCGAGAACGAATCGGTGCTGGTTATTGCTACTTTGTGACATCTATGACAATTGAATAACTCGTCAAATGACACGAAAAAGTCGCAAATCGTCCGGAAATTTTTTGAAGTTTCAAGCATTTGAAGTCAGGCAAACATGACGAAAACGACGGTTGTCGCTGACAAATGGGAACTTTGTGAAAGAACTAACGTTCTACCTAAGATTACCGTCTGAACACAATCAGGTGATGTTATTCGGGCATGAGTGATGGATGTACCAAGACCACAGCCAGGGTCAATAAGGGTCAAGGTCATCAAAGGTCAAGGGCAAACAACTTGTGACCTGATCCAGATTTGCTTTGCTACAAACCAGTTTGTTTGAAATATGCATTCAAAGACTCTAATAAAAACACATGTGCGCACGCTGATACGCTTACATATACCAAGATCAGTGAGGCCAAGGTCATTAAAGGCCAAGGTCAAATATCTTGTGGCCTGGCCCAGATTTGTTCTGCGACATGTCGATGTGTATGAAATATGGATTCAAAGACCCTGATAAAAACACCTGTGCGCACATGGAACGCATACATATATACTAGAGTCATTTCAGGTCAAGTCATCAAAGGTCAAGGGAAACTGTTATGTAACCTGGTCCAGATTTGCATTGCAATATGTCGATTTGTATCAATTGTGCATTCAATGACCCTACTAAGACACGTTTGGCACATTGATACTCACATGTACATACATATATACATGCACGTACATACATAAATATAAACGCTGGAAGTAGCCAAATGTACCGATGTTGGCTACCTTCACTGCAAATACGCCAAAAGATACATGTCGCGCCCTCATTTACTCTCAGACTGTCCCGTGTTGTTCGAAATCTGATCTGCAAAAGATGAAAAAATGACGTCATAGGTCAATGACCTGACATGACCTGGACCCGAAATCCGCCGTCAAGACGTCAAATGAATGGAAGTGTATTCTACGCTTTAACGCCCAAACATACACCCTTTTTCTGTTTCGTTCTAAAAGTTGTACGGAATGACCTGTACGGACCGAGAGTGTCCAAAGTTGACCTTTTCGACCCCATTGGACCTTGAAGATATTGACCTAGTGTCATGAAAATTGCACACGATGTAAATCATTACAGCCCCACCCTGTCCATAACACTTCATGTCTATAGCTCTTTTCGTTGCCGAGATCGAAGGGAGGCACTTTTAGACCCCCCTTCCAGTGCGCGTTAGTGCGAAACCCCCTTCCATTACGCGGGTTAACATGTATCGTAGGAGCCTCTTTTTCGATTGTTTTTGTTGTTTTATGCCCACCATTATCAAGGCATCAGAAAAAAGAAAATCATACGGCACGTTCATTTTATGTATAGCATGGCTCAGCATTTCGGCACTAATTCAGGAACATGCATCGACTGTGCCAAACATTTGCATACATTTATCTGGCTCGCAACATCTTTTAGACTCAGTTCCTAATATGAGCTATTTGAAGAAAGCTGACAAGAATCTCCACTTGGCACTTGACAAGAATCCCCGCTTGCAGGTTACGTAGCTATGAATGCTCCCGTACCTTGCGTATGGCCGCCGCCCTCTAATAAAAGTGTTGCATTATTCATTTCCATTTTGTGCACACATAATTCAATGCAGTACGGGAACATTGGCCAGTTTGCTTGAGAGGGGACTTCGACCCTTTCTGTTATCACTGATGTGTGTACATTTTGTTGGCGTCCGCCGCCCGAAAGTCGTCAATTCCAGTATTACCGGGGTAGGCATCACTTCCAAAAAATCGGGGTTTTAACATGGAACTCTTATCAGATACCCCTTTTCCCTGTGTTTGCCAGTCTATGCATGCGTTGGACGCCAATCAGAAACAAAAGTACGATCTTTACGTCCGGTTATAAAACATTTGTTATGCATAGCAGGCGAGCACAGCATGGCTTCATGAATCCATATCTTGTCTGTCTGGGACATTGTCAAGCCTTTTTATTTTAACTTTGGCCCCTCTTACCAACATCCTAGCTACCTTATTGGGCATAATCATGGTATGCACGCCTGGTAACCATGATATGCTTGATCCATGGCCAAAACTAGCTTCATCATGGCTCTTACATACTTGAGCTCTCATTCTCGGGTTGGTTGACGCACTACCATTGCTACTGCTATTGCAGGCAAAAAAAGAAACTAAGCATTACCTGTAACAAATCCACCGTTCGGATCTACCTGCACCAGGCGAGTTGACACCGAACGCAGACATTCACCAACGCGCAGTTCATGAATTGAAATGGCTCTCAGTAATCAATTTGTCTGACGTGGCAAAATCAATCTCAGATAGCGCGTTGTCAGTTTTATATGGCAGCCGTGTGAGGAATGGCTTTTTCAGTTTTTCTCAATGGTCTTCAAATGAGAACTTGTGCTGTTCGTCAAAGGAATGTGCTTTAATTTTCTCAGAACAATGAACAGGTTGAGCTGCCATCGATGTTCTGCTTTCTACAGAATGGTAATCTGGCATCTTGATACGAAACTTTGATAAGAATAAGAATAATCAGACACAAAAATATTGGTAATACGCATCACTGCAGGTATGGTAGTGCCTCATCTTCCTTAGTGAAAGAATCGCCACTGGATTAATTTGTTTTTACTGAAAATGTATTAGGCTTACATTTTGATGGACGCAGAATCTGATTGCGGGGGTATAAAAAAAAATGTTGGAGTAATGAGTTCTGATAGAATTCGAACGTACGTTATCTAAATTAACTCTTGTAAATATAAGCGTGTTATTCCGGTAGCACACCATGTCAAATGTCCAGAATAACAGATGATTCGCTCGAAGAGAAAACCTTTTTTCCGTGCTTCATGTTTCTGAGACAGCGTCTTGAAACAGGCAATTAAAGCAAGAGCCGTCACAGTAGACTCGTCTTCTATGTTATATCATATATATGGAGAACGCTTAGCGTTTTCTCGAGCTGCAAATGTTCTTTCTTTAAAAGGATTTTTCAAGCGTAAGCATCTGACAAACGGTAGCACCCGGGGCTGGCTTAACACCAGTCTAGTACATTGATTTTAGACATAAATCTCGCTGTGGGTCTTATTTGCACGGTTACGGTAAAGAATATTGTTCTTTTGTACGGCTTGCGCGACGTTCTCGAACCTGGACAAAGGGAAGGCCAGTTCGACCAGTCGAGCCTCTGAAACAACTATTAACGAGTGGTGATGAATACTTAGAAACATTTACACTGTTGCAAAACTTTCATGTATGACGATGTCGATTCAATAGAAGCATCGGAATATTAGCCAAAAGATGTGGCGGTTTATGGCAGCGGCGCAGCCAAAAGGGGAGCTGGGGGGCCCGGGCCGCTCCTTAGGCTCGCACTTTTTTGTGAAAACCATTGCGTATCGTCTCCCCAGAGGCGGTTTTCGTATGATTTCAGGTCACACTGAGCTCCGAGCCCTCCCCCGTTAAGAAAATCTTGGCTGTGCCCCTGGTTTGTGGCATGTTTCGAGGAATAGGACTTCGATGATACCACTGATTTTTTCGACGCGCCGTGGTAATCGACCCGATCTGAAAATGTCGATATTTTCGAACTACAGATACAGGCTGTATGAGGAATAAGACATTATATTTCCGACATTTTCGAGCTACAGGCTGTAAAATTTCAGGGGTCAGACGCGGTGATTATTCCATCGGGTTGCACGCAAAGTAACATGCACCTACAAATTAACCGTTGTGAAAACGGCCATTTAGAAACTCGTGGTACCTAATCAAACACTGGCCTTTCTCCATGACGGTCTGGGCCCTCCTGAGACGGTCGCCTGGATCCGCCCCTGGACACCGCGGTCGCCACCGTGACCATAAGGGAGGTGGGAGCAGCCCGACTGGCCCCCTTCAGACCGAGGGCTCCCGCTGACCGTCTCAATGGCCCAGTGATAATCCAGAACTGATCCTTTCAGCTACTAGCGATCGCCTTTGTCGCCGAGATCTATGGCGCACGAAAGTGTTCCAGAGGAGGCATTATTTATGAGGCGCGAGGGCAGGGGACCACCCAGGTGATGTGTATGTATGTGACGTGAAGCGGCGCAGTCAACGGGCCGGGGAAGGCGGTCCAGCCATATTAATGACGCACCTTGCACGGCGGCGGGGACGGAGAGGAATGCTCGGTACGGACGACATGGATGCTCTTGTATTGAATTGGCGTGGTGGTAAAGAGTAGGGCGCTGGATCACGTAGGAAAGGGTGAGTATTTGAAATTTCCGATCGGAAACATTGGCCCACATTCTGTGAAACGAAAATGCATAACTCGCTGAGGAGGTAAGAGGACGCATGTTCATACTACAACATACTGTTTTTTGCTTCGTTAAAAAAACAACAACTACGTCTTCAGGAGCCTTCTCGCTCCCTCTGGTTTGTTCACAATATAACTCATTCAACAAATATTGTCAAGTTCAGGTACGGGCCCAAAAATTCCATGTCGCATATTTTCTGGGCCGTATTACGGTTTATCATTGTCGCTGCATCAAGCTGTTTCATCAAGACAGATATATTCTTGCGGACAAAGAAAGATGAACTATCGGACCAAAGACGGGAGTACATATTTCTCCACCCGTCTACCCGTGAATCAAATGGCCAAGAGTGTCCCTTCTCTAAATAAGAGAAACATTAATAGGGGGGTGTGATGGAAGTTTTGACGCTCCTAGCCTAGCAAATAACAGGAAATGGGTGAGGAATTGTGAATGCATACGTACGTTAGTAAGAACCATTAAAGACGAGATATAAGTGGCATCAGCTAACAGGTTTTCGGTTGGGCGCAGCACGTTCATGCAAGTGTTACTCTGCAGCACGGAGTTTGTGCTTTCGTAGCGCATGTAGTCTCTGGTTGTGACCACTATCATATTTAGTTTTTGGTCCAGGCTCAACATCGGTACCGGGACGACCGCGTGATCAAATTGAAAATCAAATGAGGAGAGGGACGAGATCAGATGAGGAGAGGGATGAGATCAGATGAGGACATTTCGACGGACGGCGACGCAAGTTTCTGCGTTCCGGCGGTCTGTCTTTTCTGGCCGACGCTTCACGGCTTTCACCCCTTAAAACCTCAACTAGTCACTGATATATGATCCATTTCGAGCTAATGCCTTTCTGCACGCCTCTCCAGCGGATCCAAGAGCAATCAACGCTGGAAAAAATTCATCCCCCGCGGGGTCCCGTTCATTTGCCGACGCCGCAGCCGCATCTGTCACCACAATGGCGTCGGCCGGGGCCACCGGCGCCGCGTGCGCCTCCCTCCCGCCGCTACCAAAATATGACTCGGCGGCGCGCCGTGAATGCCGCGGCCGGCAGCGGCTCGGTGAGCGGTCAGCGCCGCCGTCGCGGCCAGTGTTGATTTCGGCTGCGACGGCGGTGACACGCAGCAGGCGGGCTGGGGCGTAATTGAGGATGGGTGACGGACCGCGGACCACCGGCGCCGGCATTGTCACCGCACCTGACGTCTCGCAGGCGCGCTCCCACTCCCCCTCCCGCGGGCACCCGCTGCGGCGTCCGCCGCCTGCGCGGACATCCCTTTCAGGACGCCTGCGAGCTTTGTCACCGTTATCAATGAGCCAGCTCGGCGCCACTTAACAAATACTGTGAGGGTTCGGCTAATGGCCGCTAGATGCCGCTGCGCCGTCTTGCAAATTCTGGTGTTGCTTCTGGATGTTGTCCACGGCCCTGCAGAAACAGGAACTGACTTTTTAACTGATCCCTAGTTGTCTCGCAACCGGAGTGATCTGAGGGGCATGATACATGTAATTCAGGAAGTGCTGCTTGTATTGCGCGCCGTCCTGTGCTTGGTGACGTCACGCATTTGAACCCGAAAAGGAACGAAATTTCTTGGACTAGAGCCTGTACATTTCCGGAAGGGACAGGATCGGAAGGAACGTTGTGGATGCAGAAAGGTGAAGTGGCTGCTGGTTACCACGGATTCTCACAGAACATATCCAGTTTATGACGACATAGGCTGAAGGCCGAGCTAAGTTTTTCGCCAAATGGCAAAAAAGTTGACATTGAGTGATCGAATCCTACCCGACGCCGACCGTAATGATAAAGAAAATACATATCTTGAAGGATCTAAGAGCCATAAAGGAATGCAAATGACAAATTTTTGCTCCCCTCTCCCTCCCCCTCTCCCTCTTTCTCTCCCTCTCTCTTGTCTGATAGAGTGGAAGCTCTCTGCCTCATGAGATCAATCTTCCTCGCTCCTGTGCATCGTCCCCGGCATCATTAAGGCGTGCGTTGTTGGCGGGCCCACCGAAGGAAGGTGCCATGGCTTCGATTCAGAGTTCACCAGAAATTGCATGTGCCTGAGCGAGGCGGCACGATGTGCTGTATGGTAAACATGCTTCGCTCCTCGCATGCTGGCTCGTGCTGAGAGTTGAACGTTTGTTGGTGACCAATTGTTTTTCCAGCATCAGGCCTTTACGAGGAACGCAAATGCTTGGAAGCAGGCATATGTGTTCTTTCTATGCATTGGGTTCTCTTCATATATTCAATAGTCGTCAGCCTCGAGAAAATATGGTTTTGCTCCACTTTTTGACAAGCACGTTTTACATGCAATAATTTGTTTGCCTCGTAGATAAGCAATACGTTGTATTACAAAATGATTCCGATCCGTTTTTCTTTTTTTTGTTTGTTATCGCTCGAGTCATCAAGAGCAAAGCCATTGTTCTCTCTGAGGTGCTGCAGTTTCCGGGAGCACAGCATTCTTCAGTAAAGACGTCCCGAACGGAACCCACGAACTCAATCACCCGGCCCCTGCTGACGAGCTCGGCCGCAGCCCACCGAGCCGGCGGCGCGCTCACTCTCCATCGCGACTAATCCCACACTGGCGCCGCAGTCACGGCCCAGTTTATAATGGGCCCTAACAGATCATCGGCACAATCAATTGGCGCGGCCAGTGATCAGTCGCGCGCTGCCAGCCGGCGCCGGCGCGGGCCGCGACAACAAAGTGGGCGCCGCCAATGGCGGCGCCCCCCGGCCGCCAACAATGGCCGCCTCTGGCTGAATTAATCATCTCGGTAACAGGAGCCTCTGCCGCTCTCCGCGCCGTATTCGCCGCCGGAAGTCATGTGGAAGTGATGTCCGTTTACAAATGACGGCGACGGCGGCCGGCCGCTTTCAGGGGCGGCGGCGGCGGCTCTGACGGCCACGAGTCGAGGGGTAGGAGGGGGAGCAGGCGGGAGGGGGCCGCACGGGCGGGGCAGGAGGGACCCATGCGATCACGAGAAGTGAATAGTGCGTTTTCGATGGAAATGGTGGGGGCCCCTTCTTCTAGTCGGATTTATATAAACGGTGATACGTCTGAATTCCATAATGTTTGCAAATCATTTTGCCGAAAGGTTGCGGTCATCTTAGTTCTTCTGCGACCTAATCAGCTAAAGGCACCGCGACCACATAGTTTCAGGATTCTAGACACAATAATGGAAGTACTGCTCTTGATCTAACGACACATTTGTTCCTGTCGCAACTTGCCAAATCATTGCGCGTCAGCAAATTCGGAGTTTTTGTCATAAACAGCCGCAAAACTAGTTTTGATACGATTAAATTCATTTATTTTGATGTTTTAAGAATAGCATGATCATTTAGGATCATCCTAATAGGATATTGGATCCTAACAGAATAGGATCTAATCATTTAGGGTTTTAACGCATAAAGCAGAGTGGACGCTCAGTGGCTTGGTTTTAATTCATAAAATTTTGGAACAAGTTAAGTGGCCATGTGCTTGTCTGTCGACGTTTAGCATGCGCAGACATATTTGCTCCAGACTCATAGAGCTGCGTTGGTCAGTGAGGGCCAAGCACAAGGCAAGCTAGTGATTGTTAATTTTACTTCCACAGTCTTTCGTTCGACAATCTGGGAAGACGTTTCTAGATGTCGCACTCTTTACAGAAACACTAAATTACATTCAAAGCCATCTTTAGATCGAAATTGCAGTTAGGCATGCTACAAAAATTGCTGCAAGGAAACGATAGAAAACGTTGATTTTCCTTCAAGTTCCCCACGCCACTTGAACACAGGCAACATGATTCAGACAAATGTATTCGATGTATAATCAGAGAATAAGACATTTTTCAGAACACGCCACACGCCACGTACCATCCATTGCATACCACACGCCACGTAAATAAATAATGCACTTAACTTAAAATCATTCACCAAAAACGCCCGCCAACACGGCTATTGCAGCAGCTTACACGGGCCCGCGCCGTAACTGAGCGGATAAGGCGCCAGCACACCACGCAGCGGCGACACCACCGACGCGTAGGCGGCGTACAGCGGCGCGGCGTGCGTGCGCTGGTGCTTGTTCAGGTGGTCCTTGCGGCCGAAGCGTTTTCCGCAGAGTTCGCAGCCGAACGGCCGGTCGCCCGTGTGGATGCGCGTGTGGCGCGTCAGCTCCTCGTTGCGGGTGAAGCGCTTGTGGCAGGTGTCGCATTGGAACGGCCGCTCGCCTGCGGGGAAGCGCGGAGTTACCGGCCGAGCGGACAGAGGCACGACCGCAGACTAACGGTGCTTATTAGAGACGATAGGTGTGGCCTTTAGGCAAGGTGTGACGAACCGTGCTGCGAAACTTTTAAAAATGGTCTGAACTTTAAATCAGTTAGTTCAGGGGCTTAGAGGGTATACTTCTTTCCTCGTGGTATTTACTTTAGCCAGGGTCATACGAATTTGTCCATTGTTTCTTTAAGTGCTTGCATTGTTTCATTCAACAATTCGAGCTCGCCATTCCATTTACGAAGTGCAGGGGCTTCAAGTAAGCAGTGGTTTTGTTGAAAATGTACTACAGCGAAACCCCTTTGGACCATACGCAACACTGCCTACCGATTTCATATTTTCGTAGAATATAGTTTTGAAGTAAGTTAAACCATTTCTGCTCCAAACATATGACTGAATGAACTAATTGCTCCTTCCGAAGAAAACATGAAATAACTGGACGTAGTTCCCGAAAGCGGTATAGGTTTGAGCGAATTTCACTGCGTACACAAGAGGCAATTCGCGGGGAAAGATGCATCGTGTACTTCCATAACAATATCGCTGCAACCATGGATATAACCACGGGGAGAGTCTGAGGGACATGTCCTCTCCAGTCGTGACAGAATGGGCCTTTGTGTACCCCCCCCCCCCAATTTTGGTCCGAAGGTGGACGTTTTTCACAATTTCCCGTTAAAAAATAACACTTTGGGTCGGGTCGTCCATCCGGATTCTGATTTGCCCCCCCCCCGTAATTTCTGGGGCGTGGCTACCTACACCCATGACTTCAACGACCCTTCACCAAGAATAGTTGGAACAAAAGCATAACTGAACTGAGCCTGCTACCCAGATTCAGAGACGTAGCCAAAGGGGCGGCCATGGGGACCATGCCCCTCCCCCTGAGCCAAGCGGTCTACACTAGATACATGGCGATTTTGCATGAATACGTAATAGTGATCATATATATGTTACAAAAACAAACATTATATGTCTTCCTGTGCATTAAATATGAGATAGATTGACAAAACTGCTGTTTTTTCTTGTAAACTTCGGCATATGCCTGTGGCATATGACAAAATTTGACATTTGCGCCCCCCCCCCCAGGAAAATCCTGGCTACGTACCTGCCCAGATTCCTTACCTAAGAAAAAGAAAACCGCATCACTTTATGCCATAGTGAGAAAGAAAAGAAATGAAAACGACTAATGAAATGGATCAAGATTGAAATAACGCACTTAAGCGAAAAACACCAATGTGAACACAACATCCAAAGCTCGCACAGGTATTCCTACATGACTATCCCAGACTCCCATTCTTGCTAGGAATCAAAGTTACACAAATTTAGTTACAAAGCGTAAAGGACAAAGTGCAAAATACAAGGTTACACGAAAAAACAAACACGTGACAGCTGTCAATGCGTGCACGATATCATTGATGCATATGTAGCTCTGGTTAAGGGGAGCTTAGAAAACCGCCTTGTGCACTATTTCGCTCATGTTAGCTGTGACAATCGAGATAAATGCAAATTCGTTATCATTCTGAGTATCTGATGTCATGACATCGATGAACGCAAACCAGGTTACAATCGGTCCAGTTCCGCATATTATAAGCACTCGATTTCTAAACTTATCCGATTGGGCTTGGAATCATCAGCTTGATAACATTGCGATGACACGTTCTGGTACATTATTCAAGTTGGTAAAAGGCACTGCTGCCCAAACTAGAGCATTCAGGCCCGGCTTACTACATAAATTAGAGTAAGCTGGAGAAGCACAGGCAGCATTAGTCGGTTTGCTGCTCTATGAAGAGCAATGAGACTTCCTTCACCGTATTTTTATTGCTTTTTTGAGGATTTTTTTGACCACCACATGATCACGAAGTGCAAGTGCCATCGGAATGCCACTACGCCCCAATAACCAAATAATCATCAATGAAGCGTACATGCGGCCCTGAGACGATGCCTCTTGGAGTCATTACTTTTTTGTCTCCACCCGACTTATCAAACGTTCTCCATTTTTCCGGAGAATGTTCGACTTGAATTCTTTCTTGAGAGGCATGACGATTTCATAGTGGTGTTCATGTTGACTATTTAACGTCATATTATCGATGGACACAAACCACACAAAAACAAACCAGACAGCAAGTGTTTCAGCCCCATTTCGTACGAGCAATCGATTCCGAAACTGATCCAACTGGGCCGCGGGAAACAGTTTTACTTGCAGGTTGCAGGCAGTGCAAAAAAGGGACGAAGAACAGTTATGATTAGGAAGGAAGTACAGCCTTTATCATACGGAAGAGTTTGTTTCATATATCAAAACAAAGGCATGACGCAGGACTGCTCATTTCGGCGCGAGAAGGCCTTTCATCTAGGCTTTAGAAGGCCTAGATGAAACGTGGTTTACACTCCTGGAGGTTGCCTAGCGCCGAAACGTGAAGTTTTTCCTTCCTTCCTGTATTTTATGGAAAAAGGCACTGAAAAGCTTCTTCCCTAGCTATGCCGAAAGTTCGGAACCCTATGAAGATCATCTTTTAATTTATTCAGAATAGCCATCGAAATAAAAGGTTTTATTGGCTATGCTTGTAATTTTCTAAATATACTACGAAAGTTATTTCAACGATCTTTTTGATCCAACAAATAGGAGAAAATGACAGCAAAGTCGTTGCAGGTGTTACGGCCAATGTTAGATGACTCAGTGGCAACGAGGGATATTTCTAGCTGCTAAACATAAGCGTTCATTTAGTCGCAGTTGTTCACCATATCACATGTAGGCAGTTATACATGGGTGGTCATATGATACGTTCATGGAGGCCGATGAATAGGGAGAGCGCTTGAAAGCGCTTTGCACGATCACACCTGCTTGAATGAACCAGCGGAAATATTTGATATTCAAGGCACTCTTACCCTTTCCTAACCTCTCGACGTCCATACCCTTAAACACGCTTTTCGCGAGGACACACGGACGTAGCCACATTCCCAGCTCCGACCCCCAATCCTGAGTGCCCGTCGTTCCTCGGCATACCTGTGTGCTTGCGGAAATGCCCGGTCAGCTGGCCCTTGTTGGAAAAGGTCATCGGACATTTGGGGCAGCAGAACTTCTTGTCGCGCCGCCGCTTGCACGCCTCCTTGCGGCGCTCCTCCTCTGCCAGCAGCTGGATGGCGCTCCAGGCCAGCGGCGGCGGCGGCGGCGGTGGCGGCTGCGTCGGCGTCGGCGGCGCCGCCGCCAGCCACGCCCCCAGGCAGGCGGCCGGGGTCAGGCCGGCGCCCCAGGCGGATCGTCGTAGGGCGTCGGCCGCGGCCGGCGGCGGCTGCGGCCCGGTGTCTGCGGTCAGAGGCTGGCGGGGTCCCCTGACGCCGGACGGGCTGGAACGGGCCGCCGGCTCGGGTGGCGGTCGCGATGGACTCGCGTCGGCGGCCGGCTCGGCCCAGGGTCGGAACAGCGACGAGCACATGGGCGACATGCCGCGCGCGTCGCGTCGTCCGGTTGTCGCAGCGCACCTGCGTCGCGCGAGAGGCCGGGTGCCCTGCCGGCTGCGGCCGCGGCCGCCCGGCCGCAGCGATGGTGGTGCCGGCCAATCAGCGGCGCCGGCGCCGGCTGGCGCCAATCAGAGTCGGGGGCGGAGCCAAAATTTGCTGACATCCGCTGCCTTCCGGGCTGGGCTCTGGGTTGCAGGTCGACTTTCAAAGATTCATGATATGATTTCACCTGGCATTACTGGCTTAGGAATGACACTGTTTAAACGTTTTTGTTTAAAGAAAGCTAGATGATGGTGGGCCATATTTTCTTTATTGAAACGTTATAACAGAGAGTGGTATTTCACAGCCTTACGGCTATGGACGCCGTCCAGTACAGATGAGGCATCATTCTTTTGAGTCGTATTGCAAGGATGTTTGTGTGTTATGCCCAATCACCATGCTATTTTAGGTCGACTTTTTCGCTATTTCAAACTGTGCCGCGTCATGTTTTTAGAACTCATAATGGGTATCGAATTCTTCCTTGCCTATTCGATTTTACCTTCCAGAGATCAGTGGCTCTTGTTCTCATAATGACGACGTTTTCCATCCAAGAATGAAAGTATTTTTGCGCCGCCCTATAACCCTTGCATGCCCAAACTTTTAGACGTCTTTATCCAGTCTTTGAACTGGGCAGGCCAGTGCTCCTCCTTTGTAATAATTCGACCAGGGAGCGTCAAAACATGCTCTGAGGTGGTCCCCACTGTACGAAACTCATACTGTGTCAGGAGCCATTCATAAAACGGATGGGTTTGTCCTCCAGATAGCGAAAGTCTGGAGAATCTTCCTCATTGTGGTCATCGGTACTCCATCAATTTTCCATCCTGCCTCGGAATCAATTTGTCATATGAAAGAGGTCAATGTGATAGCCATTTCAGTGTCGTGAATGGCAGGAGGCCGGCCTGGGCCCGGTCTGAATGTCGAGCCGAGTGAGTCGTCACAGTCTGTGACTCAGTAACGGGGACCGGTCACCGCCCGCGGAGCGATCCACCGGCCGCTCGGGAGTCAACAGTGGCCACCGGCGCGGCGCCGGCCGCGGCATTCACGGCGCGCCGCAGAGCCGTATTTTGGTCGCGGTGGGAGGGAGAGCACGCCGCGCCGACCCTGGCCGACGCCATATTGTGGTGACAGCTGCGGACGGCGCGGCGCTGGCCAATAAACGGATCGCCGCGGGGGATGAAACCGTCGCAAGCGACGCCGCCGCAGAGTGCTGTAACCACGAGATCGCTGCGACCGATAGACGAAAAAGTTCTGGTTCCTTGTTGTCGAAACAGGCATGGGCTCCATACGTGTGGCAGCTCATAGTGTAGATCAGGTAGGAGGCGGTCTCAGCAATGTCAGATAACTTAACAAAGTCCTGTAGTGCTGCATGGAGAGCAGAGAAAGCGGAGAGTCTGGAAATGGCTCTAGTCTTTCCGACTTGCGAAACGCCCTTACATCTTGGAAAGCTATGATATCAATAAAGACCACGCAAGAATATAAAAAAGGTCTTTGTGTCTATTCGTTACGCATACAAAGGCTCTTATTGTCACATTAGATGCGACTTCAGAGTGTCGTGTAAAATCTAAAAATGTGAAATATTCCTGGACTAAAAGTGAATTTTAGGCTATTCTTAAATGAGCCATGTTACAAACCAGATGGTCATAAATAACTTTTTATTCAGACACTAATGTTTCGGAAATATCCTCGTCATTCTTTGAACAATTCTGTTTTTCCGTCAACGGACATGCTTGCCCTTGCTTCCGTGAGATGTGTTGTTCAAAGTTGATGGTAATTTCTGTCATTTAGCATGAATGACTGCAAACGCATAGGAAAACATAAATCCTGAGATTGCTGCAGCTTAGACGATCTCGTTAGACAGTGCTAAATAAAACGTGGAGGCAGTTCATTGGATTATTCAGGAATTATTACCAGCGCTTCAGCAGACGACACAGCTTCACTTTATATCTGGCTTACGATAAAATTCTCAAAACGTCAAGCTGTCATACAAAGCAACCAAGTACTTTCATTGATTTTTGTCTACAAACATGGCCTCCACGGAGTACAGTTATTTCCCATTGATAAAAAATCAGTTTCAACATCAAGGAGGGATTTAAAAATCTCCTAGGCGGCAATACGTCAGGGGATACTGTAAAACCTATTGATAGCCAGGGGATCCCCTAGTTTACGGATTTTTTTGTCTTTATCGTATGCTTTGTCGCTTTGTTTCCAGGTCCGTTTTTCCCGACACAAGCCCTCCAAGGTACGAGGGACGTCCCTGTCGGAATCCGACAGTGGTCGACAGAGCGTACGCGCACTCAAGAAGTTTTGAAACCATTAAATGTCATGGTAACATCGCAAAATAACCTGCTTGTATTATTCACTCATATTCTCGACATCACGTGGCAAATATTACAGACGTAAGACTTGCCTTTACTGTAGAAGCTGTGCAGACTTCAACGCACGGCAGTAAGACGCCTAGGACAGAAGACTTCAACGCATCATACAGCGGCGGCTCGTCTGCGCTCGGTGCAAGGCAAGGCAAGAAAGTAAGGCCGAAACCGGAGACTGGAAAGGTCTTCAGGGCTTAAGGTTTAGAAATTTCAACGGGTGCTCGTGAGAAAATAAGTGAGTAGTCTCTCGACCTGACTATCGTTACCGCTTCTTATGATGATCGTTTACCGTCTGTTTGGGTTATTCGTGGTGACTGTTACAGGAGATTCCGCCGTCTTACAGCAGACCGTCGTCTGGTGGTTTGTGAGTTAAGACATGCGGGCTCAGGTGTCCAGAGTGTGTTCAGAGCCCTTAACTCGGAACCCTATTCTGCTTGCAAAATTTCAGCAATGAATGCCTCCATTAGTTAGATACCAGCCCATATTAAACAAGCATGTAAATAACAAATACCATATAAATAATGGCGTTTTAGATTCATGTATTCCGATAATGCATTGTGTTGTTTATGTTTTGACGTTGGTTAACGTATGATCTGGAGCGTGAGAACAGTAGCAGTGATTATTAACACTATTAGTAAGGCAATTACAGATCATGTTGCGTTTTACGAAGCAAAATGTTCACGTTAGAGCGTACATGCTAAGCGTCCAAACGTCGCGTCTGTACTACCGTTTTCTTAGATATGACTTTAATAGAAATGGTGCATGCTTTCTTCACGACATGGCGTTTGTCATGATAAACCGGCATAAAGCGTTCTTTGACTTAAAAAAAAATGGATCGAGGTGGCACTATAAAACAGACAACGTCGGGAAATCCGTTTCTTGGAAAGACTTTTGAAAACGTCTGCTCCGAAACTACTTGTTCGGCAGCCCTGTACCGCATCAAGCTGAATCGGAAGCTCAAATAGATTGAAGGCGTTCGACATCTGCTCGGATTCGACAGCTCCCCGAGAAGAGGCGCCGCCGGTCTGACCGGCCCGGTCTGCGGACGTCTCACTCGCCGGCCGAGAGCGCGGCACCGCCGCGCCAGCCGGCCGGCCGCCGATTTATTCCATTTCCACGCCATTGTGGCGACATGGAAACACCTTTGTTCCGGCCGTCAATGCGGCCCGCACGGGCCTATTTCCAGCGGAGGGCCTCTCGGCGGCTGAAAGCGGCGCGGCGACGGCGCGGGGCGACAGCTGGCGCCGCCATAATGCAGCCCACTCGTCGGTCGCGTTCACAAACCGCACAATAAATCGCGCGTCGCGGCCCAAAACACGACTGCCGGGCCGCCGGCGGCGGCGGCGGAGGCAGTCGTGCCGCGGACGGCGCCGGCCGCCGCGCCGCCGACCCTTTGACCGGCGACAATGGCCGGCGAAGCGTGGCGCGGCGCCCGGCCCGTGCCGGCCTCTCAGAGGCCAGACGGCGCGGATTCCGGACACTCTGGGCGGAGCGACACAGCAGCCGGCCCTGGAGGCGCGCCGGCAGCTCGCTTCCGCTGATGGGCCGCGCAAAGCCTTGGCAGATACGTAGTTGAAGAAGCGACGAGCTAGGAACCTCTGAAATAGAGGTAAAATGGCGTCGGCCTGAGCAAGAAAAATGATGGTAAACAGAGACGAGGAATGTACACCCTTGTGCATATTAATTGACTCAGTACAGTTTTTCCATGTTTTTCGAAGATACTGTTTTGTTATACAATCACACAATGATTTCCACTATCATAGTCATGTTTTTTAACAATGTTTGTGCGTAGGCTTTTGTAAGAGCTTTTTCGAAGCGAGTTTGGAACCAGTGTGTACTGCGCATGCGCGAACTTTGATTGGCTGATCCAATACACGTCATTGCGTCAACGGCATTGATTCACTGAGCATTCATCGCACACACACAACAGCTCTAACACAATGGACATCACGCCTAGGAAGCGGACGAAGATTTTTACTTTATTCGAACATTCTGAGAAGTCACAGAGAGAGATCGCTAAGATAGCTGGTGTCAGTCAGCGCTCAGTCTCACGGATTATAGAACAAGGAGTTACTACTGGATCTCTATCACCAAAACGAAAAGGGAATTGTGGAAGAAAACGAAAAACGACGCCGAGAGATGGTCTGTATTTGATACGTCAAAGCAGACTTGCACCACGAAAGAATAGTGATGATCTGCAAAAAAATCTAGCCGGATCTGGAGTTAGTGTGAGTTTGAGCACTGTTCGAAGGAGGCTTCTAGAGACCGGTCGGAGGGCTCACAGACCACTAAAAAAACAACTTCTTACAGAGAAAATGAAGGCTAAACGTTTGTTATGGGCAAAAAAGTACCGGCACTGGACAAAGGAAGACTGGCGGAAGATCATGTTTTCGGACGAAAGCCATTTTTTCGTTCAGGGACAGAGGAGTCAACATGTCCGACGCTCTCCTGGTGAGAAAGTCCGTGAAGGTCACATCAACCAAACCGTGAAACACCCGAAAAGAAAATGTTTTGGGGTTGTTTCAGTTTCCGTGGCGTGCGATCACTTCATCCTGTCGAAGGAATGATGAAATCTGCCCAATACATCGACGTGATACGGAGAAAGGCGATTCCAGACATGCAGAAGGCGTTTCCAGATGTTTCAGGGGTTTTTCAACAGGACCTGGCTCCTTGCCATACGTCGAAGATTGTGACCAATTTTTTCAAAACAAACAAGATAAATGTTTTGGACTGGCCGGGAAACTCACCGGATTTAAATCCTATAGAAAATTTATGGCCTATCATAAAGACTCGTCTCCGCAAAAAGGATTGCACAACCAAAACCAAGCTGATACAAGCCATAATTCAGGTCTGATACCACGACGAACAGATAAAAGAAAACTGCGAAAACTTGATAGATTCCATGCCCAAGCGGGTTTCACAAGTGACAGACAATAAAGGTGGTCATACTACGTATTAAAATGTTAAAAAATAAGAAGAAATTATGTGAATAAACGATTATTTTGACAAAAACCATGTTTGAGTCAACTGATGTGCACAAGTGTGTATTTCAGCAATATTCGACAAGGACTTTCTGGGGTTAAAGCACCTATGCGTATGTGATTTTAACGTTACGTAGCGGAGCTTAAATGTTACGAGGCACAGCTTTCCAGAAACCTTTTCAAGTGAGAGACATTCATGCGAGTAATGCCTTGACTAATCCACTGAACTAGTCTGTGTCCACTAAAGGACTTAGTTCGTGCTGATCCGAAGAGACGGTGCTTATAACAAGCAGCCAAGCTTGAGCGTTAGTATAGAAAATAACGAGAAACTTTCACTTCTCAACCTGGTTATGAGCCGCATAACACCTGAAATGTCTGCGAGATACGCCCTTTGAATCGAATGTCTGACCAGCGTCTCTGAAAAGCTCGTTTTAGACATTAGGGTAACAAATATTCTGATAATATTAGAGACGATATCAGCTAAAATGGAACGGTGATGAAGTCTGTTACAGAAAACCTGAACAGACCATCAAAACCTCCGACCAAAGATTCAATCTCATTGTACTAAGTTTTGTTCAAAAACAAGTTTAATACTTCAACAGCTAAAACATGGACATGTTCCGATAGACCAAAGAATGCATCCATATTCCTTTTTTTCTTTTTAGAGGCGCTTACCCAATGTTTTGTGTTTCGCTCGTAAGCGAAACACCGCGATGTCGGAGGACGATATCGCAGGATACGTCGAGAGTCGTTGACGCGAAGAGTGACGCACTCTTCGAAAGTTCACAACATTATGTAAAAGACATAGACAAAGACAAAGACAAAGACAAAGACAAAGACAAAGACAAAGACATTTGCTTCTAGACATGGGATAATAACGAATGAAATAACCTTGAGTCATTTTCAGAGTCATGAAGACCGGCCATGACAAGAACTAGTCGTCAAAGTAATGAATGCTCTCACAATCAAGCGACACTTTAAGCCCATTAAGGATGCGATGAAGATGCAAAGACTTCGGAAAGCTGAGTGCCACTTTTTACGAACATTGTCCGGACTCATTTGATTTTGATGTTCTAGACATTCTAGATAAGTTCCTCACATAAACATGCCTAGTCGGATCATTGGATCAAAGCTTCAATCAATCGGATCAAAGCACACAGAGTTGGTTCTGCTCGCAGACGTCATAGAACCCACGTCATTCATAAATCCTTCTAGAAACGTTCCTGATTTGCATGACATGGCTCGTTTCGTCTTTACAAAATTCAAATCACGCATTTCATTCATGAAATCAGCGCGAAAAGAAAGATTCTGGACAAACCAGCTGGGACGAAGAGAGAAGCGCCTAGGGCCGCCCCTAGCTTTCCCGAAGACGCTTCTTCTTTTCCTTTCGTCTTTTTCCTGGGATGACACCGCACTTTCTCTTAACGAGGCTCCATCGTGGCAAGGATCTTGAAAAACCTTACCAGTACCCTGTTATATGGGTTCATGCAGCAGCACGCGGAAATGGATTTCTCCAAGTGCAAGTTCATCTGAGCTTGGATGCTGCCGCATACGGTCGAACGGCTGTGGATCGCCGAGAAGTCCTGCGTTGTGATTGCCACGAGTTCGGTTTCCAAGAAACGTTGCACCGTTTGATTTTATGTTTTGTCCTTGTTTATTGGTACTGCAGCCAACAGCTCTTTAACAAAGGCCATTGTGAAAAATCGGCGCACTGTCTTGCATGGAAAATTTAGGTCAAGCGTAAGCGCGAGGCTAAAAGGTTTGGCTTCCAATCCATTCTGTTCAGGAACTGATAACGCTCATTTAAGCTACTTGGTGCCTGGTCAGAACATTTAATGCATCATTGACACCGCACTTTGTTGCTTTATATCACTTTAGTTGAACCCTTACCATGGCCTTATCCGTTTCAGTTATCCATTTCATCGTGCGATGACAGCTAGGTATTCTGTGCTGTCACCAAGAGTAGCTCTTAAGTATTGACCTCCTAGAGGGGCCTCTTCGAGGTACTCAGCGTCTCGAAAAGAAGTTGCCCCGCCTGCGCTGAAGATGAACCAAAAAGGTCCCTGAGCTTAGAAATAATCTGAACTGCCAGTGGAATACGGGTGACCTTCGTACATCATCTGTATAAACTTGGGATTTCCTCTGAATAGAAAAACCTGTTTGCCAAACATTTCGTTTTCAATCTGGGAGGCAAAAATAATCAATGCCCAGAAGTCAGCACTTGGAAGAGCCTTCACGCTTGTTTTGCGGGACTTCACTTTTGCTTTTGACTTCAAAAAAATGTAGATATATATTTCGGCTTCCCGACCCCACCCTTCCACCAAGTGCCTACGAGTGCGATAAAAGACACTGAAGGCAAATTACAGTATCTCACAGGGGTGTACTTGACCAGTTTTGTAGCTCAAATGACTGGTGTTTCAGTAACCACAGAAATAAGGCTCGTCATAAATTAATGGACCGCCTATATGTATGAATGAGTGAGGTATCTCGTTTTTTTCACGTCAAACACTTCAGACTGCTGGTGCATGAAAGAAATTAGTGCACAGTTTCTCCGAAAAGCATGACAAAACTTCCTCCTCCGAGTCTGTTGCGGAGCCAAAACACTCAAGTCGATTCCAGTTAGAGATATTTATACCAGACCATGGCCAAAAATGTAGGAAACTAAGAAACGATTTGGTGAAGCCATTCTGATCTTATTTTTGAACAAGCATCTACCGCATAAAATCAAAATAAAAAAGGTTAGGGTCGCCATTCACACTGCCCCACAATCTCACTGGCACGGTTTCAACGCCCATAGACTTGGCACGCGAGGTTCTTCCAGTATCCTTGGAAGACTTACGGGACTTACGGGGACTGCTGGAAGCATGATATTGATGTAAAACTCATAAAAATGTAACTTTTCTTGCATGAATCTAACGTTGAAATTATGTTTGGACATAAACACACTATTCATCCTAAGGCATTTACTACGACAGAAGGATCAAAGAACAAGATACCAGAGTAAATCATATTTTCCTTTGTTAGTCTGTTTTTTTATTTTCTTAGTCATGTTTTCAAATTTTCCATGGGGCATTTACCACACAAACAGCAGTGGAATGGACAAAAAATTCGAAAGGTATTTGATTCTTTTCAATAGAGACAGTGATAAAATGAAGAAGGCCGGTGGTCTTACCATGGCTGGAGACTTCAGACTTTATTGGGTAGTCTGAACAGGAGCTCTGACCGTCTCCTTCCAGTCACTGCCACAAGCCTAATGTTATCATAACCCCTGAAAAATATGCATTTAAACCATCCCGCCTCGGGATCTCCAGGGTGGGTATGAGTAGTTGGTTAAACCTCCTCCGACCCGTTAGATCACTGAGGAGCTATGGGATGAAGGAACATGGAAAACATACAATTGGATGTGCCAGACAGCGGCGATATAAAGGATAATGATCGGAAAACGAGGATGATAGGACGGATGGGGGATCTGCAACCATGGGTTTCACAGCCAGGCCCATCTGACATCCACATGAGGTCAGCGCGTGCTCAGTTGCTCCATCCCCCGGTGGTGGCCGGCAGAACTCTCCGGCGGAGAGTGACTGACCGGGCGGCCGGGCCGGGCCGCCGGCGCGCCGCTCACCTGTGCCACAAAGGGCGCCGGTCCGCGCGCCGCGGCCGGCCGCCCTTTCACGGCGCTCACTAATCTGTTTGTCGCCGGTCGCCGCCGCGCGTCGTCAAAGGAGGTGTGAACAGTCCGGGGCGGCCAAAGGAGCCGCCGCCACAATAGTTTCAGCTAGATTAACTTTGGCGCGGCCAACTGTAAAACATGCCCGGCTAATATGCGCCCAGCCGCCGGCCCGCCAGACCGAGTGGCGCTGAATGGATCAAAGGCGTTCAAACGGTGCCGAGAGGAGGCGCACGGGCGGCGCCAGTGCGCGCCGACCGGGGAGGAGACTGCGCAGAGGCGATCCGGCCGGGACGCCGCCGTTGGCGTGTCGCTCCGTCCCGGCAGGGGCGGAGGCGCGCCCAGCCGGCCGCCCTCTGGCGCCGCCTCTGCCGGCAGGGGCGCACAGGTGGGTCGGGGGCGGGCCGGCGGCCGGCACCGCCGCTCGCCCGCCGACGGGTCAAAGAGTTGAGGAGCGCCGGCGCGCTGTGACGAATGGCGGGCGACATAGTCGGACCTGCCCGGCCTTTTGAGCGGCGACTTTCTCACGCCTGGCGCCGAGAGGCGGCCGCTGCCGGCGGCCCCGCTACCGGCGCCGGGTGATGGACCGTCGACCCGACGCGCCGCCCGAGCGCATTCCGCCGGCGAAACTCGGACGGTCGGCCGTCCCTGCACAGCGCACCCTGGCAGACGGTCGCCGGCTGTGGACAGCTGCTATGGTGGTAACTGTTCCATTTCGTCACGGTGGTCTGACTTGTTATATATATATATATATATATATATATATATATATATATATGTATATATATTAAAGTCAGCTATGCATACAGATAGCCTTTGTAAATGTCTGCGTTTTCGTCGATTTACAGACCTTTGCTTCCGATGCAGAATAACACACAATGGTACAGCACCCATCGGGAAGCCAAGCATCATTAATGGAAACCAAGACATTTCGTCATTGCCTGTGAGGTAACTAACATTGGGACAGATACGATAAAGTCGGACAGTCTAATCGCTTCAGCGTCCAGCTTAATTTAGAGCACATTTTGAGCAATGACTGCTCCACCATAGCTTCTAGGCTGCGTCTGCAATGCGCCGATCTCCGTTCCCATGAAAAGGAATGGCTCTGTTCTGTTCCTCTTCACAAGGAAGGATTTCTTCAAATTCACGTTACGCGATTCGTGTGCGAACTATTGGGCGTTGCTGTATCCGAATTTTCTACCTTGGCTTGATTCCAGCAAAGCTGACGCTAGCCACGTATGACGAAAAGTGATGCAACAGATCAGCTTCTCGATCTTGGAAACGGATCGCCAGACCAGCCCTTGGATGTCGGGCTCGGAAGGCCGGAACCAGTGTCGCCGCGGAACTCAGATTCTCGGGGCAGAACAGCCGGGGATGACTCACCGGCACCCCCATCATAACTTGCGTCAGGAGGCGATGGTCGGCTGCCGTCCGCGTCGCCAACCGTGCGTCACGCGCGTCTCGTCTCTGCGTCACGTCGCGACCGTGCGGAGTCTGCCCTCAGACCGCAGGGCGCGACCTGAGCCGCTGATCTGGTGACGCCGGCCGTCGGTGAGGCCGGTGGGCCGTGACGTCCCGGGGACATGGCGGTGCAGGGGCGCCGCGCAGCCGCCGGCGGCAGCTCGCAGCTGCGGTCTCCCGGCTCCGCGCCGTCCCGAGAGAAGAGATTGGCGTGGCGTCTTCCGCGGCCGAAACATCTGATCGCCATGCGCTTGTCTTTGCTGCCTGAAGATACAGTGTTCGATCAGAAGATCAAAAGCCTGTGTTCAACGGGCATGTTCACCAACACATGAGAATCACAGGCAATTGGAACGTTTTCGCTACTGTGAATGAGTCTTATAGTGCTCCTACGTGAGACCCGATATGACCCCTCACATGTTAAAGTTTTTGAAAAGAGATCCGAAGTTTAAAACACGTGAACGACACATTTGGACCGATTGCAGTACTTTGGTATGCCGAAACATTCTTGCTACGGTTATATCCGTCCACATAAGACCCGAGAAGACTCCTCATACATACAAATTCATAGTTTACTATGAGAGTGATAATTTTTGTTGGTCGTTGCACGATATTTTGGAATTTGTCTCGAGGCATTTGTAAAGCGTTTCAAGGTGCAAAGTCTTTTATGTGAACATGTTGGGTCCTATTTGTCCCATGTGTTGTACTACCTTGCAGCTGTAAGAACAGCTCATTTGTGTTAACATAAATAATTCATGACTCATTCTTTCTTCATATCCGTTTCCTGAGACTGAAAATCTTATCCCAAACCGAAAATTAAACTCGCAACTCAAAGAATGATAGTTAACATTACAGAGGCTCGCCGCTGCAACGTGAATAAGAGCTGGATCATATGAAGTCTTCAAAACAATGCACATAACGGGATTCAAGGAAATGCGCACCTGACTCGGAAGGTTAGTGTTCACATGACGCTTACATGAATACAGTTATGCGCTACAAACCGTGGTACGTTATCGGTGTTATTATAGGTGCGGTGTAGCCAGGATTTTGGTAATTGGATCGAGGGCCGAAAAAGACACTGTAAAACATGGCATTTCACCACCCGACTGCAGTTAATGGCTAAAAATGGAAATTTTTGTGCAAAAAAGGCCAGTAAGCCCTCTTGGCCTTCCAGGTACGCTCATGGATAAGGATGATCCATTTTGCACAAAATACCATTACCATGCGAGTTTTCGTGATCTTATCATTTTCAAAACCAGACCCTACCATTATCGTTTGAAAGTAGCAGAAACATGACACGCTAGAATAATAAGAACAGGACAGCACTAAAATAGACGGTAGAGCGATTTTTATGAAACTGCTGCCACTCCCCGATGTCATCATTCAATTATACGCAAATTAAAAAAGTATGTACTTGGCATACTTTGCGACAAAAGCGTTGAAAACAACAGAAAATATATTTCACTTGTTCAACGAAATCCTTAAGTATCAGAGAAAAGCCAGAAACACCCGTCTCTGTAGCTTGCTTTGTTTATCATGACTGTTGCCTACGTCCGTGAACGAGCGGGCGGATTCCCCGCCTCCGGGTAACCGCCAGCGGAGACACGGCGTCAGCCGGGGCGTCCAGCGGGAGCCGCAGCCTCAGCTGATGACGTCCTGCGTCGCCCGCAGAGCCGCGCCCGCGCCCGGAAATCGAGCCATCTGAAACATTCATGAGGCAGTGACCACCGACACCGCGGTCGGCGGCCGATCTGTTGCAGGAACGGCAGTGAAGTCTGCGGCTGGCCGATCCACCCCCTGACGTCACCAAAACCACATGTTGCGCGGGTGAGGTCACAGCCTCATCCGGCCTAGCAGAGTGAAATGCTCCTTTTCCATGTTTTGCACTCGTTTATGTGTGCTTGCGTTCCAAAATATTCAAAAAGGTAAAAAAACTTTAAAAAGTGTGCAATGTTTTTCCGCGTTTTTTCCAGTCTAGAATGAATAGAAACTTCCTATACATGTTCATTTATGTGCTCCAAAATTTGTCAACGGCTTTTTCCAATATTTGTCTTATTTTGGTTCTTTCTCAATACTGTTACGCTATGTTCTCCTTCGATGCACATTTGTGAGGAACGCAATAAGAAAACGAATACTTACCAAACCAGATGGAACAAAAACAAAATCCATTGACAAAATGTCGATAGCAGATATACCAATCAGGGTGTCGAAAATTACGATCATCCTTTGCTAGGTATTGGCTGAGCATGGTCTTACAAAAATCACCAGAAAAGTTAAAAGAAGTACATTCTGATATTTTTGAGATTTCAGAATATTTGATATGACAAAAATGGAATCCTCGGCCGTGAATACAAGCCGGTTGCGACATTATTTTGCCATAATTGGCTCATGCTAAGAAAAAAAAAACGTTTTTTGCTGGACACTTGGCACAGTACCCGGGTTTCTGAAACTCGCAATTATCAACTGGTAGTGAGCAGTGTGCATGTGTCACACCAATCAGGAATTGTGGGTATTGGACGTATGTCTTGAAAAGGTACATAAATGGTTGAACATCTGGTGCTCGTAATTCTGATTAATAACTGGCCCCAAGTACGTGTGAATCTTATTCGGCTTAAGTTCGGCCCCAGCTGTACACATTTTGTTGGCCGGCCCGTCATTTGAAGTGATTCGTCATTGTCGCGAAAGAAATGGCATCCCAAAACCTACGCAACTGCGATGGACACTGCTGCGCATTTCCGTTTAGATCGCCGCCTAGCAGCGGTTTTGCGCATCGGCAACCAACTGCGGGTGACGTGACGATCTAGCTTGTCGCCGGTGGTTTCCCCTGCTTGCAATCCGTGCTACTATGCACGGGAGCGCCTCCACGCCGTCTACCTAGGCGGTGGCCTTTGCCGAGAGGCTGCGTCAATCGCTGTCAGATTTGACCAGAGATTCATAAATGTCCGCACTGCGGCCAATCCGTAGAGGTGCACAAAACGTGAAAACTTATAACCCACAATAGTTAAAAACCCCAAAGTCTGTCAAATTTCCCCTTCGGCCAAATTGTACCCTACCAGTCGAAATAACACATTAATCGCCTCGTTTCAGGTAGTGCACGGAGCCGCTAGCATTTTGACAAAGTTCTTTTACTGCATGCCTGACATTTGTATTTTCCTCAAATAATGAGTATCTGCCGCACGTTTACTATAATTGTAACCAAAATCTCTCACCTACACTGGTAGGCAAGTTGGTAGATTTGTGCACCTCAGCCATTCCGTGACAGAATGCAGCGTCTGGCCGTGCTCTCCTCCGCGGCGGCACCGTCGCCGGCTCGCCGTTCATCTTTGCACCAGGGTCGACCAGGTGCGTGGCTCCGCGCGGGCGGCGCGGCGTCTGCCTCCTGCCCGCTGACTGTGCCTGCCTGCCTGCAGGCAGGCAGCGGCCCGGCGGGGGCCAGGCCGTGCGGCCGCCGCGGGCGCCGGCTGCAGTTCTGCTGCGAGCCGTCGGCCGAGTTCCGCCAGCAGGAGTCGCCGCCGGCGGACCGCGGCCGCGGCGGTCCTGACAGTCAGCGGCCCGCCGTGTTGTGTCCAACAGCGTCAACGGCCGGCCGGCAGGACGCCAGAGCTGCCATGGGTGGCCGCGGTGGGCCGGCGGCAGGCCGACGGCAGCGCGCGCTGGATCTGTACCGGCTCTCTGCTGGGCCCACGCCACCTGTTGACGGCGGCGCACAGCGTGGCCGGCGCTGTCGGTCGGCTGATAGCGCGGCTCGACGAGCACGACCTGTCCGCCGCGGCTGACGGCAAGCGCCAGGAGCGGGGCGTGCGCCGCGCCGAGCGCCATCCCCACTTCCGCGGCCGCAGCGACGACCTGGCCGTGCTGGACCTGGACCGGCCCGTGCAGCTGCGGCCAGCCGTCACCCCGTCTGCCTGCCCGAGCTGGAGACTAGCCTGATCGGCCGCACCGGCTGGGGCCGGCTCAGCTTCAGCGGCACCATGGCTAGAGTGCTAGCAGGAGGTGCTGGTGGGCATCAGCGCCGCCGACCGGTGCGAGCGCCTGCTGCAGCCGACGCCGCTGTACCGATTGCTGTTGCCGGCCGGGTTCGGTGGCCGCGTGCTGTGCGCCTCGGACCCACTGGCCGCCGACCGCGACGCCTGTCATGGCGACTCGAGCGGCCGTCGGTGGTGCAGCGGCCCGACGCTGCACTCAGTTGGCCGGCCTCGTGGTGGGCGGCGTCGTCTGCGGCTATCCCATGCAATCCGGCTTCTACACGCCCGTCGCCAGCTATGTGAACTGGATCCGCAGAGAGATCGGTCGCTCATGACATGCGGCTGACCTGCAGGCCACCACAGGTGACCTTCTGTGGTGGCCTGCAGGCCTGCTGTGTGAGCTGGCCACAGGTGACCAGCTGCCTTAGAGTGACCTCAACTGGTCTGTAGATGATCGCAGGTCTCAGCTGGTCTGTGCGTGGCCCGCTGCTGACCCGGCGGCCCCGGCAGACCTCAGCTGACCTGCTGTTGAGTTTCCCGGACAGATAATCTTGGTTCTAGAGGGTGTTGCCTTGCGTGATATCACAGCTTTCAGTTTATCAAGCCAGATTTGCTGTCCGTGTGCTGATACAGTAGTCATAGGCTGAAGTATCGCCTTTATCCTCGAACTACTTTTTTGTTGTGATAAATAATGTGCAGCTGGGGCTTGCGTTATTTTAACGGGTGAATATGTACATTTTTATACATATGTCCAAGAAGGAATATCTGACTTGCGTTGTGACCCAGTACCCAATACCGTCGTTTTGTTCAGAAATACAACATTGGAAAAACGCCGAGTTTGCATTCATCGACCTATTGTCATATTAAACATCATCATATTATATATCATCGTATTAAATATCGTTCAAAGAAGGTGAGAGCTATCGAAATGAAAGATCCTGCCACGGCTGCCGTCGCAGCTTTTTAGACAGTATGCCCATGAACAGCTGGACGCACCTCTTCTGATGCCTGCGCAATCCACTTTGACGTCTGAGCTCTCCTTACACCCACGACACGTCATAAGAAAGGTGATTGCTCTTTGGGATTTTTGTGTTCCTGACATCATTTTTATACTTACAAGGCATGAGCTTCCGAACGCGAGGAGACCGGGAGACCATGGTCCCCACTTTGGGGAAAATTTAACATAAGCTCTATGGGAAAACAAGTTTTTGGCCCTTTATTTTTCTGGATACTCCTACGACCCTGTTTACAAGCATATGCATTTTGCGTTCTCTTTAATATCAGTCAAAAGATGAGTTCGGAAACCTGGAAGATTTATCCAAAGAATCCCAAAAATAAAACTGTTACAGAAAGAGAAATGCACCAGGCGTGATTAACTTGAGAAGACTAAGATTATTGCGGTCAAACTGAAAAACGCAAGCGTGGTACAAACAGGTGCAGGAAGCACGGGTTTGGTGGAAAGGAAACAAACGTGTCGAAAAGGAGTCCGTTGAGTGACGGAAGACTAAAACCGCTCTCATCTACATTTGCCGCAGCTTCATGCCGTTATCAGCCGCGCATATTCTAGAATCGGGGAGGCTGGAATTTTTAGGGCATGGAATTCCTGCCGATGTTGTTAGGTTTTCGCACAATCTTGCTTCCCACCTTCTCAGCAACGATCGTGGAACTCCGGTCGCCTGAAACCACTGAAAGAAAACTGGCGATGTTTTCCTGCCGTGGTCTGCTTCGAGCCCCCTCCCCTGCACCCTGGTGTTCTGCGGCCCCCACCCCAGCCCCAGCGGCCGGAATGACACTGCTCTCCATTGCGCCTAAAATAGGCGGCGGCTCCGCTGATAACTCGATTACCGGCGACAAAGGCGGGCGCCGCGAACACTTGTGTTCCGGCCGGACGGCGTAGTGGTCAACCCCTGCAGCCGGCCGGCGCACATTCAGCGCACCGCCACTGCCGCAACAGGTGCCGCAGCGCCACGCGGCGCCGGCCGGCCGCCGCCTTTGATGTCGCCGCCCGGACGGTGCGCCGGCCGCGCCGCGTCGGCCGCAAAACGCGCTCCATTTCGACGCCAGAAATAGTTTGGATTCCGGTTAAATGGACTTGCGCGGTGTGAAGGGTAAGGGTGCAGTGTAAGTGGACATTCGATGGATTTATGCTTTCCGCACACCTTGAGCTTTCCGTGATTGTTTCCCTCGGCAAGACCATTCCAGCTCAGCATGTCTGCCCACACGCACAGCGGCAGCGGAAGCACAAGGACTACGGGGCAGTTGTCCCCAGTACCTGGAAAACAATGTATCATTACTTGAATGACATACGTAAAAAAATGATGCAAAGATGACTATTCTCCGAAATTGTTCTTCCTTGTCGGTCTAGACACACGCACAGGCAGAAATGGTTTAGTACTAGTGGCCACTTTCGTTCCTTCGAAGCATGAAATCGATGGCGTTGCATGAGTTCTCAAAAGCCGCGAGCCATGTGGTTTTGCATGGAAGTAAATTGCCCCAGAGCAGCTTTGCCCTCCCAACTTGAAAAACTTGCTACGAAGCAACTAACTCTTAAATGGAATGCTACACCTTAACACGTATTTTCACCTGAGATATCGAAGTTGCTGGCACCAGTCTTAGAAGCCAGTCTCTTACATACATAAGGTCCCAAAATTCTGCACTTACACGAGGCTCACAGCGATTTCCCTTGATTCTGCCGTGTGTCCTATTCGACCGTGGCCTGTTAACAACAACTGTGCGACGATGCGCCGTAAACGCATGCGTGCAACGGCCAACGAACGTTTGCATTCATTGGCCGTCGCAGACCTGTAATGCATCACGTGGGTGGACGACAACAAAATTTAGTTCTTTAATAATTACATTGTCTAATGTTTCTATACACTTTTCAGAAAATGCGTATTGAAAACGTCATCAGTGGAATTTTCAGATCAGCCAAGTGTTTTTTTCAAAAATCGACGAAGGTGAAACAATACATTACGTAAACTTTAAATCAAACTAAAAATATATAAAAAAATTAAAATACCAAACATTCCACTATGTGTTGCAAAATACAAGGAGACAGTACGTAGAAAGTACGTACTACTTTCTATCTATGTACCATCTGCAGCCGTGGCCGTGTCCTGGCTGCGACAGGAGGCGGGAGACGCTCCGGCCAGGCCGAGGCGTGACCCGCAGCCGGACCGCCCTCACGCGGCACGGGACCAGACGTCGCACCGGTTAATTAGACGCTGTCTCGCCCGGCGCGGCTTCGGACCCTTTCCCGCGCAGTCACAAGTCCGGAAAGGGTAATTTTCCGGCTGGCCCATTGTGGCCGTCTCCAGGCGCCTTTGTGGCCGATATTGGCTGGATTCGCTGATGACGAGGGCTGGCGAGGGTCGCCGGCGGCGGGAACGTACCGCATCAGTCATGCCGCCTGACCGGCCGGACCTCGACCGACCATTGTGGACGGGCCGGCGCCCATTCAGCGGCCCTGGTGTTTACGGTGGCTACTGTCCGTCGTCTGCTGTCGGGCCGGCCGCCGGACTGGCCTGCCGGGCCTCAGCGGGTCACTCTTACCTCCTACCACAGAGAAGACAGGTCGCGCCCATTTTCTCGGACAGATCTCCAGAAACTGTGTGACAGGGAACTGGTCGCGCCCGCTTTTCTCAAATACATTTCCAAAACGCGCAATACCGAAAAGAACGGATGCTCCATTGCACAAGAAGAAATAGAAGGTTTAGTTACTATGAACATGTAACGACTAAACGTAGGTCCGAAAACGGGCGAATGAAAGGTGAATGAGCACTTAAAAATGAATTCGTCATAACTGAGCATAACACGTGTCAAATGTATCCGACGATGCTAAACAGCAAACGTCTCTCTTAACACAACAAAATTTATTGCTAACAGCACTGAATTTTTCAGTCAGGACAGCTGCTTCACATCGCCTATTGAAAAACTTGCGTCCTTGTGCAATAAATTCTACATCGAACGTATTGCCAAACCCTTCATAAAGCTGCCACTTACCGTGTATTAGGCACTCAAGATAATTTGTGCTTGATATTTTAGCCGAGTTGGCACATTTCAAAACCCCTGATCATATACAGCTTTTGCAAATTAGTGATAACCTTGTCAAGGTGAGACAGCATTCG
This sequence comes from Capitulum mitella, assembly GCA_030062745.1. NCBI lineage: Eukaryota > Metazoa > Arthropoda > Thecostraca > Pollicipedomorpha > Pollicipedidae > Capitulum > Capitulum mitella. The sequence goes on along the minus strand of CP099839.1, from coordinate 13,969,842 downwards.
CCTGTGAGCAATTTTTTGAAGGCAAGAATCCTCGTTAATCGAAGATCATACACACGTCAATAATGAGGAATGTGTGTAATGTGACTGAAATGGCTGACGGTCTGACAGAATCAAGTACCGTTTGCATATTTGAAGGCCGTTCGAGGAATAGGCAACGACAAAACCATAGCTCGGAGGCACTATTTCATTCTCAATGCGGCATGGGCGTAGAAACGGGGGGCAGAGGGCCATGGTCCTGCCTCCTAGAGAACTTGACATCCCCTCCACACTTTTTCTAGATGTTGCTACATGTGTCTCTGCAATACGATTTTATATTAAGGAAAGCAAGTGTAAGAGTTGCGATATGTTACTGTAAACATCTAAGAAACCAAGCAAACGCAATAAGCACTACTCTTATTTTCAATGACTCATTTACTTATCCCTCCACCCACAACCGGCAACCAGTCCCGCCTATTAACCCTGACCGTACCCATGGAGCTGGTACGTATTCCCGTATGAGGGACTTGTTCGGCCCCTTCTCCATGAGATCTTGAGAACTACCCACCCGATTTCATCACAATAAAAGGCAATCGATTCGTCGTGAAGCCAATTACATTTCTGTGATAAGGAGCTTTTTAACCCTTTAAGGGGTGGGTACAAGGGGATGAAAAACGTCAAAAATGCGAATATTTTCATTTACTATAACTGCGGTGCGTAAGGGCCAATTTTCATCCGGTCGGCATGAATCGAGAGCTTATTGATGGAGCTTTTCCTTTGGCCCAGGCGTTAAGAATTTTGAGTATATTATAGTAGGAGGGAATTTGCAATTTGGATTTCAGGAAGTATTTTTCCTGAAAACTGAGCTAACGTTAAAGTTCAAAATATTTCTTTTTTAGTTCCACTGGTCATTCCGCACTAGAGAGCAGAGGTACAAATCGTATTCCACTGTTCGTGCAATATTCGCATAGGCGACGCCAAGGACATGAAAAAAGGGCAACCTCATGGCCGCATGTTCATCACGTCATCTTACGGCATCTGATGTCAAATGACTTCATATAAGTGACCGGAAAGCGGGAGACAGGGTGGTAACGGCCCCCAACTTTATTTTTAAATTTAACATTGACCCTATGGGCGTTGATTGGAAAGAATTGCTCCAAAATGACTCTTTGCTCCCACCCCCTCCCAACTGCGGAGCAGATCCCGCGTCCCTGGCCTCTTATGACCTCAAAGTCACTTGTAATGGCCCTAGGCTCATTTTACAATGTTTAAAAACGTTTCCAATCATTCGAATCGACTATGTTTCTAAAACTCTTGTTTATGACCGTCGTGATAAAGAGCGCGCGCAGACAGACATTTTAGATCAGAGCTCCGTGACACCATCCGATATCTACCTGACACCTGAAGCGCATATACAGGATGCTGTGCGGAGCTGTTAAATAGCCTCCATTTTTTTCCTTAACACATTAGCATTAAAAATATTTACATAACACCAAACATCGAATTTTGACCCTGACTTGACCTTGTGAATCTACCTCATATCATAAAAATGTTTCCGTTTGTTTGCCCAGCTATTTACTTATGCAGGTTTTACCTACGCACGTAACGTTTTAAGTTCCATCTTAAAAGCTCCATTTTTGCAGCCATTTTTCTTTTGCCTTCAACGTTGTCAAAAAATGGCCTAAGGTGCCTTCCAAAAACGTTGCCTGGTCCCACCTTTCAGTCAAACAAATTATGAAAATCTGGCATAATACGCGGGAAGAATATGTAGGTAAAAGCCACCAAATTTCGTAAAGTTGCTTCAGAAATCATGGAAATGGCGAGCAAAAACAACGAAAACCGCAGTTGGGCTTCTACACCACCTCTCCCACCATACGGGAAAAGGGTTAAGTGCTCTTACGTCTGTCTTAGTGACAGCCGCTGTGGTTCAGAACTTAGGTATTTGGAGCGCACATGGCAATAATCGGTTAATGTTAGCAAAATCGTACACGTGAGGCTTATACTGGTTCTTTGGTTGTAGAGAATGTGCCTCCATGTTATGGCACGCAAACGACCGAATCATATCACATGACATACCTGTCCAGCGACGTATGTACATAAGGTGCTAAAATGAAAACACTGCTCGAGTCCGTAATGACATTTTCACTTAGTTGTTAAGTTCCTCCGAAAATCGATATGTGTTTTAGCGTTGTAGTGTTGTGATCGATTCACGAAATTGGGAATCGATTCGATTCTGATTTACAGCCCAAGAAAACTTTCGATTCTCATTCTGGCTCACACTGGAAAACAGAAAACCGATTCCATTCCGATTTAAAGAACATTCTTCAATTCACTACTCCATTCACGATTCAGTTTTGTCAAATAACAAAACACGCGCTGGTTTGTTTTTTTTTTTGTCATAAATGCGTTAGGCCTAGGCCCCGTCTTATCCCAAGGCCTGTCATAGGTTATTCCATCGCACTAGATGTAAATCATGGCGCTTCAACAATGATTTGGGGCCAAAATCGAAATTTCATACATTGATAGATCGTGCACTTCCCCACAATCGCGAGGATCCCAAGTCCAACAAGTTGCACGCTCGCATGGATGGCATCTTGCCACTGCTTGGTTGTCTGGGATAGCGTTAGTGACTGCAGCCCACCACAGCACTGTCGTCTCCAGCATCAACGGTTGCCAAACCAAAGGCCTGAATGGCACAGGGATGCATTTGAGCAAGTGCGTCCCGCAAACACAAGGCGAAAGCTATTGACGTGCACAACAGCCACTTGTATCAAATGGTACGTATCACGTGCTCCTTCCTGACAATTTTCGAAATCTCAGCACTTGCAGCTTTGGGGCAATGAAGGAGGGGCGTTAATCGTTCAGGTACCTCGCGCTTCACGCGCAAGTTGCACCCCCGTTTCATCCTGAATCCATCGACATTGATCGCCCAGCTACCTGTCCGCCTTTCCAAACCATCATCGTACCAAGCTGCGCCGTTTGCGTCCCGGAAATTGGCCATAACAAACACAGGGGTGTAAAACAAGCGCATGCGTGCTTCACGTGACCCGTTGCACACTGCCCATTATTGGTCTATCCACCCACCAAATTTCAGCCACCCAGGCCACTGTTTCCAGCACTCGGAGGTCCCCGAGTCCAAATCGAAACACGTGCCCGTGGATAGTCAGGTAGATCGCACGTGGGTGCTGCCCACAAAAACGAGTACCCACAAGTGGGTACCCCATGTTGTCCCCAAGTCCTGAGTCAGCAGCACCCTCCGTTTGACCTGAAACCATGATTAACTGAATTCTGCAGAAATCCGGCTCGCGCCACGTGGCGCGCACCATACGTGACGAATCGTTTCAAAACCTACACCATAACCTTTCTGGCAAGTCGGTGCACCTGGCCGTGCCACTTGTATCGTGATCGGATGACGGGTTTGGGCGCTGGGCGTTCGGAAACTAAGACCCACTGACTAACTGAATGACAAACACCTCGATCTGAATTTTTCCGAGAGACCGCCATGTATGGAATCTCACTCTCTAACAGCGTTGTTTATTTTTCCTTTTCCTTTTTTCTTTTTTTCGCTTTCTTTCTTCTCTTTCCTTCTTTTCTTCAAAATTCTTCAACTTCCAGCTTTCGGGTTTTTTCTAAAGAAGAATTTTGGGAATCGATTCCCAACAACTTTGTGAATGAATTCAGTTTTGACTATTGAGGCAAAACGTGATTCTGATTCCGATTCTGATTTACAGCTGTTGAAAACGAATTCTGATTGTGATTGACAAGAAGAGTAGGTGAGGTGAATCGGAATCGATTCTGATTCGATTCTGGATTGTTTGCAAGTTTAGTGAGTAGAAGGACCGCTTGATGTTATAAAAATTCCAAATATTTCGACCCACTAAGACCAAAATTCTTGGCCTTTTTAAAACATCAGAAGACCATTTCACTCACGCATGCTTAGAAAAACGTATCAAAACATCATTGTTTTGAAATCCGTCGCAAAGCCCGAGCGTCTCTTGTCTCAAAACATGTTCTTGGAAAAAATCGTCGTCAGTGACTTCGTGGTCTGGTAATGCCGATGTACATTTTAATGTTAACGTTTCGGAGGATTTTCCCTAAAGAAGAATTTGAAAATGTCCTCAACAATATATTTTTGGCCGTTCAAAGATGAAAGACGAACTAAGGAGAAAATTTTTATTTCTGATAGTTATTAAGGTAGTACCGGTATTAAGGCAGTCCTTAAATCAGTACCGGCAAATGTTTCATAGCCATGCGTCATTCAGAGCTTCCAGTTATACCATTTAGCCCTACGGGGGCACTTGACTTAACTGCGAGCAACACCCGGGGATAGTTCTCGGAGTACAATGAAGCTGGCTAGATTGGTTTTATGTCGGTTGCCAGCGGCACCGAAATGGGCCCTATTGAAGATCCAAATCACCGCCATTAGGCAACTAACCCCTGCCGCAGATTATCACATGAAAGGCCTCATCGTAGGATATAATCGCCAGCCGCATCCCCATGAGCTCCCCCTAGAGAAACTCCGCCCCCAGGATACCCTTGGGAAGGTGGTGCCCCCTCCCCAAACTAAAGCTGCGCGCGTCACGCTTCATACACCATTCAATAAAGAAACTCAGAAACTAAGAGTATTTCGGAAACTGGGACATCTGACTATGGCGCTAAAATTCGCCACGTTTTATTTTTCGAGGTGGGCATGGCAGGCAAGACAGCACTGAATGTTTTCTCAATGATGTTTCACTGGATTGGGGATTTTCTGTCAAAAAGAAAACATGCAATGCCTTGTAATGAGCGCACGCAATGTAAAAATCTATCATAACGAATTCGGCTAAGAAAAACCGTGCGTTGTGCAAGACGGGGCCATGGGAACTCCACAGTATGAGGTGGGGCGGGGGTGGAGGCAAAGAAACATCTTGAGTCAATTCTTTTCAGTCAACACCTATAGGTCCAATGTTAAATTTCAAAAAGCGTGGGGGCAGCTGCCCCCCGCTTCCGGCGCCCTTGGCGCAGGATCTCCTGCAGCCTGGTCAGGGTCACGAGCCGTTAAGTGTTACTGCCTCTGTCGAAACTTCATCAATCGTACCACCTTTATTTGCGGATCTCGACCTTGTGATGAGGCTAACAGATTACATATGTGTGAACTGGCACTTAACGCATTCGTGATGATCCAAACGTTAAAACCATATTGTGATAAAAAAAAATCGGACGTCCACACTGGTCTGTTCAACGTTTTCCTTTTTCATGTGGGTTATGCAAAACACCCAGATACCGATTTCGCTCTCAGGTGTGTCCACACAACGCATCACTTCATAAAAGTAGCACTTACAAAGGGAGGCTTGGCAGGAGAAATCACTCACATACACTGAGAGAAAAATTTAGCGGACTAGCACTACTGCTCATCATGCTAGCAAATTTCCTAAAATCTTTTCATTTTCACGCTATCCCACCAAACCTGCCATGAAACGCTCTGCAGCTATTGCATTTATGATGCATGTTTGTCGTAGTCTAAAAATACGACATTTACCCCAGACCCGGTTTGCAATGGGCCTTGGTTCAAACCAGTACTTAGAGTTTGTGTGAATTAGCTTTGAATTAACTGAAACAGATATGGAAGACCTAAAGTCAAATATTCGTGAGTCGATTGAGAGGGAATACCACTCTGACGTTTTCCATGGCGCTGAGCGTGGAATTCCTAAATTCATTCGTGCACATCGAAAATTTATAGCTAGCAGGGAAATCCAACGGCGAGATCGTCTGTTTAAAATGCTGGAAATGTTTCTGATATCATGAGCGTTCTGACGCTCCCTTTTCTGCTCATCGGCGTGGGAATTTTATTCCATTCGGGCTTCCCGCGTGCCCTAAATGCCAGCCTTATCGGTGCGAACGCGAGGCGCTCACGCTTGCTTCGTTCCGGTATTTTTCAGACCATCAGAACTGTTTAACAAGCTAATCGCGATAATCCATTCGGCACCGGACAAAATCAAAGCTTTCTGCGATTTGACTCGCCGTCGAGCGTGGTCCGCTCCCCGCCCGTCGTCGGCGGCGGCGCCCGTTCCGCAACAATGGCCGCCTCTGGCTGAATTAATCATCTCGGTAACAGGAGCCTCTGCCGCTCTCCGCGCCGTATTCGTCGCCGGAAGTCATGTGGAAGTGATGTCCGTTTACAAATGACGGCGGCGGCGGTCGGCCGCTTTCAGAGGCGGCGGCGGCGGCCCCGTCCGCCTGTTGGTCACGAGTCTGGCGGAGGGGACGCGGGGGCCCGGAGGGGCCTGGAGGGGGCCTGCGGGGAGGGCGAGGGCAGGAGGGGCGAAGAGGGGCAAGAGGAGGCTCCGGAACTGAGCGAGAGCGACGCGTGGTGGCGGAGCAGGGGTCAGAATGGCCGGCAACATGGCGTGGGTAATGCGCGGTTTCGGTGGATTGACGCTGGGAACGGCTTAGTCTCTTATTCTCGTATTTTGCCGTGGACTGAAAACTGAAGCAACGTAATTCGGAATTCAGTGCCTCGAGGCAGTTGGTTTTATCAGCGCTTTGGCATTAAGGAGAATGCCTTAAAAGCGCCAACTGCACGGAGGTCTCAACTCTGCCGATGAACCAACTGCGGGACTTTTCGAAAACTGTTGAGAAAGCAAGTGTCATTTCGAAACTCATCCGACGAAACTCATCCGAGGCTGATCCTTCTCATCCGACGCCATAGCCGTAGCTGCACTTTTCGTAAAACTGGGAATGGCATTAAAGATCCACCCTAAACTATGCTTATGATGAACTAATGCTTATGTTCGCACTCGGCGGAATCGTTTTTTTCCCATCGCAAGTCAAAGACGAACTGGGACACGAGGAGCTGCGACGATAATAAGAGCTTTAAAACCTGCCTTAAATAACGGATTAGGCATGCTGACATGGACAAAACAACTTAGATATACTTTAATGAAAACAAAACTTTGTTAACCGTTCTGAAAGCAACGCGATGTCGATAAAGATATTATGACTATTTACCATAGGCAAATTTACAGCGAAAACGGAATGGCGTCGAATAAGAACCCTCGTCGAGTGGGCGGTTTTGCGGACTTCATTCGATAAATGCTTTTGGGTATGCTCCAACTGAAGAATTCTCACGCAGTCTTGGCGGCGTTTTTTTTTAATATTTCTGCACCGCTTTTACTGGTCGAATGTGTTTTGTCTTATGCACGAAATGGACCTCTAACATGAGTGCACCATGTAATGGTTGCTTATGAATGCACGTACAAATGGCAAAGAGAATTTCGGACGACAAGACAGCTTCAAAGGCTCCGCTGCAATGCATATCATGGAGTCGTATTCACTTCTAAATTAGATTTAGCTAAACATAACAGAAATTTCATGATGAAACTACGTTTATTACCTACATTCCAATCCAAAAAAAACTTATAATGATTTCAGATGTCAACAAGTCAGTGTGTGGTTTTTAAGAGCTCTTGGACAACTTCATAACCACGGTTTCTGAGAAAACGCAAAAGCCGCTTTTAGGCTTATATGTGTTGTATGCACAGTATGCTTATCAACTTTATTCATTGCAAAATGGCGAATTTCGAGGCTACTTTAGCATTTCCTTGACATTTTCTTTGCACTTTGTGTGAAGCCGTTATTGCGATTAAGCCACAAACAAGCCGTTTTGCAGTTTATATGCTACTGCGGACAGCATGTTAACCAACTTTGTCCATTGCAAAATGCCGCATCCTGATAGATACTTTGATGTCCCCTTGACATTGCTTGCAACAAAACGAATCTGGACTTGGGTCCAACACTCTTCAACTCTTATGCTGGGTTGATGTATTTTGTATTTTGCAGATTTGAACTTGGGCTGCTCTCTTTACTGTCATGTGTGCCTTCAGAAGCAATTTGGCAAAATGCGCTATATACTCCGAAATGGATAGGAATATACTGATAACAAATACAAAACAGGTACGAATTTCCAAACACTATCCGGAACAGGCTCAACCAGAATTTTCCTCAGGCGAAGGGACCAAATGTCAGATTTTATCATATGCCACTGTCGTATCACGAAATTTATAGAAAAAGCAGCAGTTTTGCGTAATTGACTTCATATGTAATGTGAAGGAAAAATATGTAATGTTTGCTTTTGCAGTGTATGTATGGCCACTATTACGAATTCCTGCGAAGTCGCTAAATATCTGGTGTAGACCGCTCGGCGTCTGGCTACTTCCTAATCCGGGGCATTAAAAGTTTTTTTTTTGTTGCTGTGAAGATTAGAAGAATGAACTGATGGAAATCTGACTTCACCTCTGACGTTGAGTAAACGGCGTTCCAATGACTGTCACAGATGGTGATGGTGGGGATAAATCTTGGAATCTGCGTTATTTTTAGTCAGGACTTCTGGGCTTTGTTCAAGTCCAGGAGCTCTGAATTATGCTTTTTCCTCTCATTCACTACTGGTCAATCTCAAATCCACAAACAGCACTACCTAAAAATTTGACTTGCAACATTTCAAGCTTTATGCCCTATAGTCGGCAAACAAAGTCTCCAGTGTCTTGGCCCAGTGTGTAAAATGGAAAACCAGTCAGATGTATTTATTACGATGATGTGTGAGGTACACTTCAAGAAACAGATCACTGACGGACCAGGTGCAGATACGGGAATGAATCGGCCAATAGAACGCGAACAGAATTGGTCTTAACGAAAAAAGCCCTTCATGGCCAGATCTTACTTGCCGTTTACAGCTTCACTACACCTACTTTGTATAACCAAAGCAACGCCCGGTTCACCAACATTTTCGAACAAGATGCAGTAAGTTTCGACTAAATAACACAGGCGCACGGCGCACAATCAACGCGAGCACATGAGCAAAACACGCGACGCAGTATCACAGGTCGGTGACGGCAGCTATCGGCCTGACGTCTAGAACAACGTCGGCGTCAGCCCTGCGGGACCCAGGTAGCCGCTGAGCTCCAGCAGACCCGGCGGCAGCGCGGCGTACAGCGGCGCGGCGTGCGTGCGCTGGTGCTTGTTCAGGTGGTCCTTGCGGCCGAAGCGTTTTCCGCAGAGTTCGCAGCCGAACGGCCGGTCGCCCGTGTGGATGCGCGTGTGGCGCGTCAGCTCCTCGTTGCGGGTGAAGCGCTTGTGGCAGGTGTCGCACTGGAACGGCCGCTCGCCTGTGGGGACGCGTCTCTGTTAGCCACGGCACGAGGCGCTCAGCTTGGTGCGACGGATCGCGACGTACTCACATGTATCCGTAAAGCTCTAAAAAAAAAAACATAGTTATGCCAGTCAAAGACGAACTACTTCATTCCGTGAGAACTGTGTTCATGGAATCTGTAACATGATAAGTGCAGCCACTGCATGTCCCACATTTCGCTGGTATAAGGAGACACACGTCGTATTAGTATAAACATGAACGCCATAGATAGACCTAACAAGGCCGGACGAACCGTTGCACACACACACACACACATGGAAAACTGTGACCGGTCCGCAAACGCTGGTCCATCCGCTCGTACCGACCTGTGTGTTTCCGGTAGTGGCCGGCCAGCTGGCCCCGGTTGGAGAACGTCATCGGGCACTTGGGGCAGGCGAACTTCCTGTCGCGCCGTCGCCTGGCCTCAGCCTGGCGCCGGCTCTGCTCGACCAGCGCCGTCCACGGGCTCCACTGGACGGCCAACGCTGGCGGCCACAGGCACGGCCCCAGCTCGCAGCCGGCCGGCCGCAGGCGCCGCCAGCCGCCGTCGGCCGGCGGCGACGGCGCCGCACAGCCGCCGACCGCCTCCGGCGACGGCGGCTGGCTGACCTCCGTGACCTCCGCGGCGCGGCCGGCCGGCGCCGGCTCGACCGACTGCTCGCGGTCCCAGGGACGGAACAGGGCGCTGGGCGGCATCATCGCACGGCTGGATACCACGCGAACCGATCCGTCTGGCGACGCGGCGCAATCTGAACCCGGGCAGGGTCCATGGTGCCACACCGCACGGCCCGGACGCCGACCAATCGGCGCAGACCAGCCGCCGGATATCGGCCAATCGCGACGGTGGGCGGGAGCGTCCGAGTGGGAGCGGCCTATTCCTGCGGGAGTGAACGTCGGCCCCGTCCCCCGCGTGACGTATGGCCGAACAGAGATAGCGGGGACGCCACCTCGCCGCCCGGATGTTTGCGGGAGTACCGTAGGCTTCGCGCAACGAAGCAGGCACACAGGTCTCTCCCAAGGGGTCAAAAAACGCTCCGGACTGAGCGACGTAGTCTGACGTTTTAAAATCACTTCATCGAATTCCGGGTAGGGGACTGTTAAGCTCCACCCTCAAAGTTTGCGGCCCCTGATTCTGAACTGACTGAGAAAGAATCATAAACCTTGATGTATTTTCCTAACTTTCCTTTTCACATACACCGTGAAAAGAGGGGTATTTCGCTTTATCGGAGACGGGTCTAGGAGCGGTCTTTAGCGGATACATTCTGTCATTTTCCACAGCTTTGGAGGTTGCGCTCTTCTCTCCATTTACGTAAAAATAAGATAAGTATTTTTGCAGCGTGTCTGTCAATTTTAGGACTTACAACATTTAGTTATATTGTATGACGACGGTGGCGAATTCAGGGGAACAAAACGCCGAGCTCAAAAGTCCAAAAACTCGAACTATTTCTTTTCGAAAAGTAACAAATCAATTTCACCACATCAAGGACAAACAAAATCACATTTTTTTGCTTTTCCATCCTTTTTGTTCATTTTGGCAAACAATTACGGCATTTTGATAGCCAGGGCGGATCCAGGGAACCAAAATGCGTACTCAGAAGACCTTGTCATGAAACTAGCGTCCATTCAATGTAATTCAAAGCATGGCTGTCAATTTTTTGCGACTTAGGTACACGTGCAGCTTGTGTCTTTGGCAAATCATCTATGATGCATGCTTTGCATGCTGCCAGGGATGGATGCAGCTTTAGTTTGAGCACACAAAGCATGCTAAGCACCGCGGTACCACTCATAGTGTGGTAAATAAGGCTGGTAAATGTGCAAGAACAGAATTAATTTAATCAGCTCCCTCCGGAAACCAGGCACTGAACTTGGTAGCCGCTATTTTGAAGAAAAAGTTTGTTAGATCACAGAAGCTATCTTGAGTTAGTTTTAAACCCTACCCGAACTACAAAAACACACTAGCAAGCAGGGGTGTCGATTTCTGTAAATGACTGGGGGCCGAGCCAAGGGTCCGACAATCTAACCTCTCTCCAAATATGGGTTTCTCAACGGATCCAGCCCACTTTATTTTGAGCAACGGAAATTTACAAGATTTTGTTACTATTTATCACATGAAAAATTACATTTATCCCCAGGTACATATGTGTATATATAGATGGAAGATAGAAAATGGATAGATACGTCGCTTTCGACTTTATTCTTCATTTCTGTCATCTGTTATCTACTGCGGACGTTCTTTTCGCTAATGTTGCTCATTTTCCTTTAAAACCGACAGAAAATATTGGGAGGGGCCCACATCAACAATGGGGGGAGACCAAATCAACATTGGGTGGGCCAAGACCCTCTCAAAAGAATATAATTCAACACCCCTGCTGGTAAGACTGTAGGAAGTTAGAGAACATTGTCCCCCATGTGGGGTTCCTGGCTACGTCAATGATATATGCTGTATTTTGTACCACCATGTCAACATAGTGACAGACTCTTAGGCCTCAGGTGCATGCAGTTACAACATAGGCACGGATTTAGACACTAGGTGCGCAACAAAAATCACCAGGACGCAACGGACGACACGCTCTTATTAGGGTAAAGGAAGACAATACTGAGGGAGACAGGCAGCGACTGAGGGAGCTGGGGCGGCGTGTGGCCTGCCGGCGGCGGAAGGCGCACTCTCAGCTGGAGGCGGCGCGTGGGCCGGTGGCTGTGGTTGATGATGATGAATGATCGCCGCCGGCCGCGGGTCAGCCAGCGTGCGTGCCCTCCGTGCCCCTCGGTTGGCTGCTGCGGTCGGACGGCCGTGCCCGCGGCTGGGGGCCGCGATTGTCGAGGTGGTCGTGGGGTCAGCCCCTCGGCTCTGCCCACCGCGGCGTCTTCGTCATCGGGCCCATCGGCAGAAGTCCCACTGCGGCGGCCTGCACGTGACCCCTGGATTTTCCGTGCCGTCGGCTGCTGAGATTATCTGCCGCTCCTGGAACGGCCTCCTGCTCTGGGCGACCACCGCCAGCGAACCGGATGCCCGAAGCGGTCCGGGGCCTGGTCAGTGCCGTAAGTGATCTGCCTGCAGACGCCGCTGCTGCCCACTAGGGACCCGGAGCTGCTCCGGGACTTGGTATCGGGTTTTGACGCGCGCGGCGGCGATCGATCATCAACTGAAGCCTCGCTATTTATTTAGGCTGTGCTCGCTTCATTCATTCGTTAACGACTTCAGCACTGTCAAACTCATCACTCCTTTAATCCGGCACCGAATGGAGTGGTTTCGTACTCGCGGCCGCCTGGATTTTTTTTTAAAAAGGTCCCCTTGTTATCTCAGGATTTTACCGTCGAATCTGAATCGATGTACCACCATTCAATAGCCCTGAGTCTTGCGATCCAGAAAATATCATATAAGCCCTGGTCACCAGATTGATGATGTCACAGATCACGTTAAACGCATAACACAACATCGGAAAAAACTGATACCGACTCGTGCATCGTATCATCGGCAATATTGGTCCAAGAGCCCCCCCCCGCCTGCAAAGAAAGGTCACGATCTTCTGCATCGGAAGCATATCAAAATGTTAAAAAATGTCGGGTCAAGGTCAGTCCGGGTCAGGTGAAATATTCGTTTTACTTTGCTTGCCAAAGATCAATACTTACTCGCAGCCGTTTTAATGCACGTCACAAAAGGGATTGAAGTGAAATTTTATGATGATCATGTTGCATTGTCTCCTTTTCATCCAGTGAAGGTTGGTCTAGAACAGGTCAGATAACGTTGCATTACTCTTCCTGCCACAGAGAAATAATAACTCGCTGGGACTCTTAAATGCGTCAAATACAGATCTGAAATGAAATTTGGTGATAATCAAATCTGTTCTGTCTGCTCTTTATCGGATCAAGGTCAAGCCGTGTCAAGGATTAGGAACAATAATGGCTCTCTGCTGATAATGAACCATCTTCCACAGAGAATTTTATCATTTCGTCTTGACATCTAGCTATGACGTGACGTCACATGACTTCACGTTGCATTTGGTGAACTTTGCTAAGAGGAGCATATAGATTTGCAAGCCTGGCCAAGGCGATAGGGAAGGTCAGCGGCAACTACTTTTATTACCCACAATGCAAATCATGTCTAATTGTCATCATGTTTAAGGCCTAACATGACCTTTAACGTCGACGTGACCCGGTTGTATATCCTTCTGGGGACCGTGTTCCATGTATATCCAAATAATTATGCATTATATTTGCGATATTATCGAAAAACGAAGCATGTTTGTGCCACTATCCGAATAGACGAAAACATTCATGCAAGGACGCATTTATGGCGTTATATCTCAATGGACTGACCTAGCATGGATTTGGTTTTGATCTCAGAACATGCCAGATTGACTGATGGACAGGTACTAAAAATTTGGTTGGATTGGCTCTAACGTTTCTGAAGTTATTCACGAAAAACGAGGGGATGCCATATGTGACCCCACCTCCAGGAGGTGTCGGGTTAACTTGAACTGCATCAGATGACATAACTAACTTTAATTCTTTGAACCCGATCTTTCCCGACAGTGCTACTAACGTACCTGTTTCACTCATTTGATATATTTCCTGTGGCATTTCTAATCTTCGTAATTTTTACCTGCTCCTCTGTTTTTCAAAGGAGACTGTTATGAAAAAAATATGACACCCGTAAAATCAGGTAAAGGAGCACTGAAAGTGACGCTCTGAACATTTAAAGTCATCATTCAAAATTGATGGGGTACAAAAAAGCCTGCCGTAAAGAGCAGCAGAGTCAATATTGCACTTTGATCTGCGGCTAGAGCTGATCAAAATAGATGCAGAAGTAGGAGCATTATGTCCGTGCAAACCTTGGCGATACATATCAGAAGCAGCCTCGGGTCCGTGGCAGATTGCAAAATGTATCGGATAATTTGTAGCGTAATTCTTTCTTTTTAGGCCAATGCCTGTAAGCGTTTTATTTCAAGCGTGTTATCAGGAAACCTACTGACTCATGCTGCGATGTTATGATAAAATCATTGTTCAACGCACGACAAGTGATTGCACCGACAAGTGCACGGTAAATGAAGTATATTTGCCCTCTGATGCCATTATTCCAAATCTGGATATTTTGAGCTCAGCTGCTAAACCGGCCGCCACACGTTGATCCCTGCGCTGCAGACGTGCTTATTTCATGCTTGTCGGTATTTTCCAGATTTTGTTTTGACATGGAATTGATGCAACAAGTCCATTACGAAATATTACAATCTGATCCGACGTCGCCATGGCTGGAGGTATGAGAAAACTATTGGGGGGGAGTCTGAAGGGGATTTCAGACCGTTTCATTCCAGTCATTGCCATCAGGGACGGATCCAGCGGCTCCGTTTGGGGGGGAAGCAAAGTTTCCTGGTCCTAGGTGGTAAGTCAGCGGAATCGTTACCCGGGGGGGGGGGATGGAAGAAGCTGTCCATAGGTTGGATTCAGAGCTCCAGCAACTTGAAACTTTGGTTGAGTAGAAATACCCATGTATTTTTTTTTGGGGGGGGGTGCAAATAACCATTTGCTTCTCTAATCGCGGTTGGAGAGGGAGGCGTGGCCGAGGTGGCCCACCCCCTGGATCTCCCAGTGATTTTCGTAGGCCTACTATTAAGATAACTGACAGTTGGGGTTAAGACATTCCTAACCCTTATCCTCAGGATCTCCAGCCATGGATGTTGTCAAAATTGGATGAAACCTGTGCACTTAGCAAAAGCCTGGGATGCTGGAATCTAGCAAGCAAGCGGACACGCCAGATTATTGAAAATGTGTGTAAACGATTGAGAAGACGTAACGTGTAATTCTTAATGCAAATGTGGCCAATGTAAATGCACCTTCCTGGAAATTTTAAATCACAGAGTTTTCCTTCAATAAAAGTTTTACCCGTTTGCGTTTAAGCAAGGCAAACAAACTGGTTATATACCATCGATGGATTTTTGTGGCCGCGGCTCTATTACGAGTATGCTATTAACTGTCGTCAAATATAGCCTTTGTAACAAAGTAAATCATGGCAAAACATTGCGTGGATAAAACATTATTTTGCGACCTATACTTAAAACTACCGAAGTAATTTTTTTCCCAAAGAACCGAGTAGAAACACATGCGGATTCCGCAGCATCAGCACATAGAAGCCATGTCAAATTTATTTCCCTCAAATCAGTGAGGTTTGTGTGATGCCTTTGATGCCAATCCGTTTCTGCATCCACAAAGAAATTAGCGTCAAATTGCAACATCGTGTCTTGAGAAGGTGCATGACATCCGGCGAAGAATTACGGGAAAACGGTTAATTTCCGCGTGATGTTATTTTTCAGTGTAGGGCCAGCGCTTATGCCATACCACTCACACTGTGATCAGGGGTGGATCCAGGAATTCGCCAGGGGGGGCGAGTGGTCAGCACGGGCCCCCCTCCCGGCTGGGCCCCCATTTTTTGTTCTTCAGATATGAAAAAACGTTGATCTGCTCAGGTCTAGGTTGAAATATCTAATGCAATTTTGCGCTTTTTACCACTTAAATTAACCAAAAAAATCAAAAGCGTCACCTCATTTGAGAAAAGTTTGCGTTTTTTTCCCTAAAGAGTGGCCAAAATATGACAACAACGGCAGGATTTAAGGCTCCTGCGTTCCCCACTCTGTTGGAAATGTCATGTATGTATCTAGTCCAGGAGACCCTCTGCCCCCTCGTGGCTTCTGGGGATTTTTTGCTAGCTTTTTGGTGGTCTCGGGCCGTGTGTCGTGTCAGGGTCATCTAGTGGTGTCGTCATGTCATGTTCCTTTTACAATTCCACGTGTTCCTTGGAACGTCTCAGGTGCTCCTTTGCCAGTTTGCCCAAGGAACACCTTGGGCAGTTTTATGGACCCATCTGGCAGTTCCAGGAACACTTAGCCATCTCGGATTCCCTCCTGTCGTCCCTGGGGAATTTTCGCCGTCTAAGAAGCCCCTCAAGCAGTAAAAAAGGCCCTCTTGTCTTCTCTTAGGAACAGTTTTTTGCCATCTCAGCGGCTGTCTAGGAGTTACGAAAGACCTTTAGGTGATTTCAGGGCACCTGAAATCATGGGCCATGTGCCCCCTGGACCATGTCATGGGTCCTTTGAATGTCTCCGGTAGTCTTCATGGCTATATCAGGGGTCTTCCTCTGTTACACAGAGTATATCTGACAGTCCTAGGGCCCCTCTATCCGTATCAGGGGCCTTGCTGGCGTTTCAGGGGCCTCACTGGTGGCCTCAGGCGGACCTTTTCTGTGCCAGAAGCCCGCCTAACACATTCGGCGGCCCTCTGGCTGTCCAGGGCCCTCATACCGTCTCGAAGGTCTTCTTATCATCTTTGCCTCGCAAGGGCCCTCCGACCCTTTTGGCTGTCTCAGGGGCCATCTGCCGTGTAGGTCCCCACCTTGTCATCTCAAAACCTACCTGACTTTCCCGGGGCCCCTTGACTGCATCAAGAGCCCCTCAGGTTTTCAAAAAGACCAGTGTTGTCCATTTAGGGTCCCTCCCGAGGTTGAGAGGGCCACTGATGAATCCCTGTTCAGGAGGCCCCTCCGGCTGCCCATGGTCTCCTTATACCATCCTAAGGCTCCCTCTTAAGTTCTTGCCGTCTCAGGGGCCTCTCTGGCACTTAAAGCGGTCTCATGGACCGTTTGCGTATTGGGGCCTTTCTTGCGGTCTCAGGGACCCTTAAAGAGTTTCATCAGCCCTTCTATCCATCTAAGGGGCCATCTTGCCGTCTGAGGGTATCATTAGCCCTCCCGGGGGCCCTCTGAGTACATCAGGAGCCTTCAGCTTTTCACACAGATCCGTGAAACCCATTCGGAGCCCAATGACATTCCAGAGGCCTCTATGCCGTCCTAGGGATTCAGTCCTCATCTTTGTCGTCTTAGAGTCCCTTTAGCCCTTCTGGTGGTCTCAGGGGCAATCTGCCTTGTTAGGGCTCCGTTGTGGTTTCAAGGGCCCTTTGGAAGCTTCAGGAACCCTTCGGTGCGTCTCAGAATTCATCTAACCTTCCCAGAGGCCCTCTGACTGTATCAATAACCCGTCACGTTTTCACGGAGACCCCGTGAAGCTCATACGGGGCCCCTTCGGGACCCTTTTTGAGTCTGAGAGGGGCCCATTCTCAGGCCTCGGATGGCGACCGCCCCCACTGACCCCCTTCTCCTGGAACCGCGCCTGATTGTGGTTGTATATTTTTAGCTGACACCGGCGTATCATACCGAACGGCTTAGTAGCAGCAAACAGCTAGCTTTTTAACCCGGGGCTTGAGACCAACGTCCTATGCGTGATTTGTTGGTTTTTATACGTATGTAGACCGTTTATCAATTCCTCAGAGTAGGGAAGAACTCCGTCTTTTTGCATTGCTTTACGCTGGAAATGACTGGGTTTCAGAGTGGTGAAACCTCTGTGGAGAAATTTTCAGAGAAAAAAGATGGTGTAGATCGAGAATGTTGGTTCTCATTTTAAAATATGGATTTTACGGATACCTGAAACTCAGTCTTTTTCAATTCCTGGCAAAAGAAAGTTTTTTCTAGAAATCACGCCCGGAAGCCCAAAAGACCGTTTTTCATTCTAATAGATAGTTTAATCGAGACACTGTGTTAAAGCTGACAGGCTGTGAAACCCTTCATTTTAATTAATGTATATTTTGCTGCGAAAGGAGTTTTAACACATAATCACATTTCGAAAAATCGTTCCGAAGGTTGCCGGCTCTATTTTGCAACCATCCATGCACCCATTCAATTGATATTTTTGGTTTCAATCTGATTATCTCTCTTTTGCTTGCAGGAGCATCTAGCAAAGTGTCGAAGAGAATCCACCACACACCTGACACGCTAGAAAGTCAACAGTTGATTTCGAACAGATAACCTGCTAGCCTTTCCTTAGACGTGCAAAGTTGGCGCGTTAGTTTCAAATTTTTATGTGTTGACATGGATTGAGATAATATGTAGAAACTGCCCATTTTTACGCAGGTCTGTTTGCATGGGGATTGCATGGTGTTAATATGTAATGTACAGGGAGATGGATTTATTGGATTTGATTGTTTCTCTATGTGCGTGACTTAGATGCCATTGACCGAAGTTTAGTGGGTACCTGGCCCCGTAGATTTTAAGTGTTTTGAGAATATGGGGTAACCTTTGGACAAGCATTTCCCACTAGAAAATGGTTTAAATACCGATCAGAATATAATAAGTGTAGGAAAAATGATTTTAAACATTTCTGCCAGGCTTACAGATACATTAGATTACTGTGTAGATCTGCACACTCGATTACTATTGTAGGATGATTTTTTTTATATTCTTTGCTCGATTTAGTTGCACTTCATAATTTGTTGAAATTTAGGTAGTCATAAGTATGAGGCATTATATGTCTGAATGGTTATGTGTTCTTCATCCCTGATTCCCCAGATTTACATGTAAATGAAGTGTGAGTCCAGGGGCCCAGACATGCATGTCCCCAATTCCAAAGTTTTTCTTATGACATATACCCCCATAATTTTTGTTTAGTTTTTATAGACATCCATACCTGCAGCATTATAAAGATTATTGCATATAACTGTTATTACTTTGAAGAAAGTTGTGCTGTTTTTTCCTTGTAACCCAAACCACAATTCAGGGCCAGTCATATTACTCATATCATTCATAAGGTGGCCCCTCTGAAAGTGCATGTGCACTTCAGTTTTACTGTTATCTTCATGTGTAATGTCCTGAAATATGAAAAGTCATGAAAGCTAGCAGTTTTGTCTTGACCTTATTTGATTTTAGCTAAATAGCTAAACTGCCTTTGCTTTGCCCTTAATGACTTTGTTTGATATGGTCTTTTTAGCCCCTACAACCTCCTTTGCCATCTAGGAAGAGTTCAGTATACATCACTTGCCAGTGGTGGATCCAAGGGTGAATGTGGCAAATGTCTGCAAACACTCCAAGCCCAAAATAGAACACAGCTTTCCTCAATTTCTAATTATTCTATGTATGTTGGTAGATAATACAAATGCTCTTGTTATCCTTACAAGAGAGATTTGATGTGTTTTCTTATCTGTAAAGTTGTCAGAAAATGCTGATGAAATGAAAACTTTTGTTCCCTTTGACAGCTACTTTTTCATCTCTCATACTTGCCAGCATAATCTGGTTTTGGGAGTGCAGGTTGGAACATGTTAAGTCCTGCTTATGGAATCCATAGGAAGTGATTTGGTACTGTTTGGCATGTTAATCTTAATCATTCCAGATTGTTGGTCATTGGTAGAACATACCATTTAGATACTGATTTCTTGAGCTATACATAAGACTGTTAGGAATGCCATTCCCAGTCTTGTTTAAAAATTAATAAAGTTTCTATTTACTCAGGAAAATAAAAATGTGTTCATTAGGGCAGAACCTAGCTAAAGAATGCAGTGACCATTCAGGAGATGTGTGCCCTCAACAGCTTGTCCTAGCGAGCTAGTCTTGCTTGTGCTGTACAACAGTTACTGGCATTGACCACAAATAGCTAGACCAGCCACCAGTCACAAGTTTGGCTCAGTGTATATGTGCAATGACATTGTAAAATCAGATAGTGTCACTGTTAGATTTGGAAGTTTCTCTCATGTCATAACATGGAACCATTGTTCAGAATTCAAGAGGGGTGGGTGATTCCTCCCATGGCCCATTCCTATTCCTATAGCTTCAGTTAAGATCATTTGAAAATCTTGTGTGATATCCTTTGTGTCTGTTTGCCTGTTTGTACAACATTGGTAACCTGTGATAATGATCACATGCATGTCTGCAGACTTAGGTTTATGTTATTGAGCAGGCAGTAAATTTAACAGAGTCTGTAATGTTATTTGCTATTGTAGATCCTGGTATATGCAATAAAAAATGCATTTTTTGCTTTCAGCATATTTTGCCCTGTCTTGTTTGCCTTATAACATAACAATGTGGCTTAGTTTTAAGACCATTAGGCAAGCAGGAATTCAGAAAAAATGTAACATTTATGTTTTGCATTACCTTTAACATCTGACTTAAGCTGCAATCTGTAATGATTCTGCTTATCTGTAATGACACCACCAACCAGTGATGCCAAGCATGATACTGGTGGTGTGGCATTACTGCCAAATATCTTTAGTGATATAGATATATAGATATAGATAACATGGTATGCTGCCAGAAGCCAAACCAATAATGGTGACTGTCTGTCCATCATGGAGATGCCAATTGTTTTGCACCCAGTTTTCTTTTGTTTATTATCTATAATGAGATTGAGTCTGGAGTTTGAGTTTGAGTTTCAAAACCTTTGGTAAACTTGCATTTACCATACATATGACATGCTTGGCACATGCCGTGAAGCATCTTGGATAAATGACCCAGGTGTTTTATCACGTTTCAGTCACAGGATGAACGCCATCAGTGAAGCACGTGACCAGCTGCAGGGGGCGCTGCAGGCGGCCGGGTCTCGCAAACGCGACTCGGAGTGGGACAGTTCGGACGACGATAACCTGATCGACATCCAGTGAGTGACCGTTCTGTTCCTGCAGCTTCTTTGACCAGCATCCAGTGACTTCTGGTCCTGCAGCTTCGGTTATCCAGTGATTGCATCGGCCATAACATTTTGGCGATCAGCTTCGTTCATGCATCCAGTGGTATTTTGTTTGTAATGTTGTTTTGTTGTCTCTCTTGTGTCTAATGTGCTTTTTCATAGTGTTTTGCATGGTCCTGAATTATTTGTATTGAGTCATGGTGCTGGGCTACCAGTGCTCACACCAGTGTTTTAGAGCGACAATTTTGCAGTGTATAACAATATCACATGGATAGTTTCTGTTTCTGCAGTGTCTTTTGTGAACGGGATTCCAAAAGGTAAAGCTTAAGTTTTGCATAAAGCTGGGCTAGCTAACAGTCTAGCTGCTGCGGACTGTCCGTCAAGATTAGCTAACAGCCAACACGCTGCGCTCATGGCCACATAACACAGTATTTTATGGCGTTTGATGCGGTTTCCATTGTTCCTCCGGTGACGGCGTCTCCTCACCCGCAGAGATGTGGCCTCGCCGAGCCGCGTGGTGCGGAAGCGCCGCCGTAAGGAGGTGCCGGTCGGCAGCTTCCACGACACGTACGTGATGAAGCTGTTCGACCGCAGCGTGAACCTGGCCCAGTTCGGGCCGGGCACTCCCCTGTACCCGGTCTGCCGCGCCTGGATGGCCAACGACCCGAGCGGTACCGGCCTGGGCACGCCCAGGTCAGTGTCGGCCGCCTGGTGTCAGTGATCAGAACAGGGAGCTGGCCTGGTCTGGGGTGACCGACCCGGGCGACACCAGTTGGGCCACAGCCAGGTCGGTGTCTGTCCGCCGACTGTCGCCAACTCGTCACTGCAGCCAACCTTCGGAGGCGAACGAGTTCATTGGCTCATGCGCGCCAGCTTAGTTTAAATGGCCGCCCTGCGTGTGGTGCGTCCGTGTGTTTCGTGAGCCGTCCGTCCGAGTACCAGCCGGACGGCGCCCGTCGTCTGCGGTCGGCTGACTCTCCGTCTGTGCCTGCCAGGAAGGGGCCGCCTGCCGAGCCGGAGGAGACAGAGCCGGGCGCCGACTCGGACCTGGTGACGGCCATGCCGACGCCGCTCAGCCCGCCGCGGGACAAGGCCGGCCGGCCGGTGGACCTGCGCGTGCCGTCCGACATCCGGCCGCCGGACCCTGCCCAGCTGGGCGAGCTCCGCCCGCACAAGGTAACGGCCGCCCGACGCTGCCGACGGGACGGGGCGGGGCGGGGCGGGCGGCCGAGGGGGCGCGGCTGTCGCCGTCGGAGCGGGGGCTCCGGGTTCGAATCCACGTGATGTTAGGGGTATAGTCTTCCGCTGCAAGAACTGCGCGCGGGACTGTGACCGTGGACGTGTTGATTAATTATCAGGGCTTTAGGATGTACCGACCTCATGGTCAAATGGCCCTCACGCCATCCTTGCCGACGCTCAGCATGGCGGTGGAGTGCGTCGTGAAATAAGGCAGTAAAGCGCAGATTGCGAGCTAACTGATCACGTCTTCTTCATTTTCTGGTGATTCCGATTCGTGGAACTTTGAGGGACTCCGCGCATTAGCTACTGATGTTTTTTTTTGTAGAGATGAAGTGTTGACCTACTTAGTCCACTTTTTCTTCCCACATTTTGTTTTCCGTGTGCCTGCCCATTGCCTAACTCTGTGAAGACTTTTGTGAGGCACCGGATCTCGATTTTGTGCTTGGTAAACTGGGACCGTCTCCGACCCAGAGGAGTCCCACTTGGCCACTTAGGAACCCTCGTGTGGCTAAAGACTCATAACATATTGCATACCAACCTTCTTTGCATGCCTTTTACTTCTTTGTGCTCGTGAGAACCGCAGTTTGCTTCTTTTGCCGTATTGCTGTCACATTCTTCCGCTGAATCGCACCAAACCGAGACCGTCGTCAGTGGCCCTCCAGAGCCGCGATCACCAGCATCTGCCCGGTGCGTGGTGACCTCGGGTCGTGTCGGGCCGGGATCGGGTTGACCTGCCGATGTGCTGCCGCTAGGGGGACGACGGGCCGCACAAGACCGCCCTGCTGGCCGACCACCTCGTCCACTGGCGCCAGGTGCGAGACCGGTGGCGCGCCGCGGCCGCTGAAAACGAGCGCAGGTTTCAGGCCAGCTTTCAGCTGCTCAAGGCTATTTGTGTGCCGGACAGCTAACGTCGCCGCCGCCGCGTGTGGCCGCGACAGGAACTCTGTTCGGCAATGGCTCTGTGCCGCTGATTTGGTCGGTTTTTGTGGCGGGAGAGTTGGTCGGTTTCGCTGGCGCCAGCCGACCCGATTTTTGCGTTGAACGGTGTCTGGGGTGGCTCCAGTTGCCGGCTGCTGGGACTGCTTGCTCGCGTTGCGCGTTGCTCTGTGCGTCTTGAGCTTGACTGGCGTGCATCGTTTTTGACGACTTCAGTCTGCGCGAAACGCGGGGACTTCTGACATTACCGCATGTGCTCTGCATCACGCCGTACGAGCAGTGTGACAGAATGTCGATTTAAGTTTCATTTACTGAACGTAGGAAATGCATTTTCTGCTGTAATTTACCTCCAGCATGCTCTGCGTCTACGTGTGCTTTTAGCGATTTCGGGTCATCAGTATCCGCTGAAATATACTGCTGGCTGCGTTTATCTGTCGTACTCAAGAACTCACGTCTGTGTAAAACGAACGTCACTGAAGCTCAGATGGGACGGATTTTTGCCAAACCAGCTGCTGGAACTTGACCTTGTGAAGTTACTGAGGCTCGCGTGAGTTCGTCGTCCGCATGCAATACGTGTTTTCTTCCGAAGGGTGGCCGTAGAAAGTTTGAATGACAGAACAAGTTGAATGCCCATGTTGCTCTGTGTGAATTCTTGGTTCGGCGCTCATTTTCGTGCCGTTGGCCGACTACACCTCGTCTTTAGTTTCGGCACGTCCATCTCTGCCTTAGCCGATATTGTTGCTGAAACATGTTCTTCATTTTCGGCGTTTTTGGTGTTCTTGCAGTATTTTAGTTCAGACCTGCAAGATATCTGTGTTGTGGCATCAGGCGCCAAGGGCTCGATGACCACGTCGGCAGCGTTGCGAGTTCACACTGTCGGTTGCATTAAAAAAAAGTCCTGCTATTTTTATTAATTATAATTTTGACGTGGTAATGTGTACACTTCATTTGGCAACGCAGTTGCAAACAATTTATCCAACCTCTCTGGTGCGTTTAAAAAGCGCTTGTGCAGTGATTATTAAGCGTAGTGTTTGGCACATGAATTCACTAGTACCATGTGCAATAGCGCCGGCAAGCGACAGTCCATGTTCACTGTAGGTGCATTGTTCATCCGTCCAACAACTGCGGTAAATATCGCCATAGACCACATTTGCAGCGTAGATAGATAATAATTTAGCTTTTGAGCTCCTGTTCAATAATTGGCAGCGTTTCAATGTCCACCGTTTCTGCAACGGACTGATCCGTTCGCATAATGATGCCGTCGTTCGTGTCCCGACGCTGCAGCTTCAGCTGATGCTGTTGCTGCTGTTGTTGCTGCTGTTGTGGTTGTTGCTGCTGCTGCTGCTCAGCTTGCTGCTGCGGCGGCTGGTCCTGACACTTCTGCTGCTGTCCACCGCCATCTGTCGGCAATGCTGCCTGTTCCTGTTTCGGCGGTTGGCCGCCGGTAGCGCTGTCGTCGGCTGGCCGACGGGCCGGGACGGGCGTGCTGCGAAGGCTGGCGCAGTCGCACTGCGGCTGCCGGTGCGCCCGCGGCGCACGCGGCGTCAGGTGCCGCGAGGCGGGCGCAGCGCCGCGGCCGGCCGCCGGCGTCGACTGGCGGCGCGAGCGGTGCGCCGGCCGCGGCGTGCACTGGCGCGAGCAGGGCGCCGAGCCGCGCCCGCCGCCCGGCAGCGACTGTCAGCTGCCGCCCGACTGGCTGATGAGCGGGCTGTAGAAGCTCTCCAGCGGGATGCTGGCTGTGTCCTTGTCGTCGTCGTCGTACAGGCGGCGTCGGTAGCGGCGAGCGGCCACGGCCAGCAACGTCAGCCCGGCCAGCACCAGGCCGACCACACCGGCCGCCGCCGCCGCCGCCGCCGTCCACTCGCGCCGGATGCCCTGCGACATGAACTGGGCGTCGCGCGTGCGCACCTGCGTGCACGAGATGCGCACGGGCCGGCCGTGCCGGTCCTGGTAGCTGAGGCAGAACTCGTAGCGCGTGTCGGGCTTCAGCGAGCTGATGGTGTAGGAACGGCTGAAGGGCGTGACGGTGCGAGACTCGAAGGCGCCGTCCTCACCACCGCCGTCGCCGCCGTCGCCGTCGCCGTTGGCCTCGCGGTACATGAGCTCGTACTGCGGGAAGTTGTTGCGCGCCGTGCCATTCCACACCAGCGTGACGAATCGCGACGACACGCCGGTGGCGAACAGGTGGATGTCCATTTCCTGGACGCGCACCAGTACGGACGTGTTGGCGGTGCCGCGCGAGCTCTCGGCTACGCACCAGTAGCGGCCGGCGTCGGCGGCGTGCACGTGGCGCAGCGTCAGAGTGCCGGACGGCTGGCTGGCGTTGCTGCGCGGTGGCAGCCAGCGCAGGCGCGGCTCCGGCCGGCCGGTGGCGCGGCACTCGAGCGTCAGCGGCTCGCCGATGTTGCGCCGCTCCTCGCGCCGTCCGAGCGGCACCACGGTCGGCCCGCAGGCGGCGCCGAGCCGCGCCGGCTCGAGCGCGTCCAACCGGCGGCCGCGCAGCTCGGCCGGCGCCGCGCAGCGCGTCCGCTCGGGCGCGACCAGCCGCGGCCGACCGGCGCCGGCCGGCCCCGCCAGCCAGGCCAGCACGCAGTCGCAGCGCAGCGGCGAGTCGTGCAGCGCGAGCTCCAGCGGCGCGGCGCCGCCCAGCGCGCTGACGAAGTCGGCCGCCAGGCTTTGCAGGCTGGTGTTGTGCAGGAGGAGGCGGCGCAGCGCCGGCGCGCGCCGCGCGAATCGCGGCGCCACGTAGCGCAGCGCGGCGTTATCGGCCAGCCGCAGTTCGGCGAGCCGCGGCAGCTCGTCGAAGGCGCCGGCGTCGACTAACTGCAGCGCCGGCAGCGCCGTCAGCCGCAGCTCGCGCACGTCGAGCCCGACGAACGCGCCGGCGCCGATCTTGGCCAGCGGGTTGCCGCCGAGCTCGACGAGGCCGAGCGAGCCGGCGCGGGCCAGCGCCGTCGACGGTACCGTCGACAGCCGGTTGCGGCTCAGGTTGAGCGCGGCCAGCTCGGCCGGACCGCTCAGCGCCGTGGCGTCCAGGCCTAGCAGCTGGTTGGCGGCCAGGTCGAGCCGCGTCAGCGCCGGCATCGCGGCGAACGCACCGCCCACCACCTGGTGCAGCCGGTTGCGCGAGAGGTCCAGCGCGCTGACGTTGGCGAGCGGACCCAGCCAGGTGGGCGAGGCCACCGTGAGCAGGTTCCCGCTGAGGTCGAGCCGCTCCAGCGCCGGGCAGGCCGCGAACGCACCGTCCTCGACGAAGCCGATCCGGTTCCCGGCCAGCACCAGCTCGCGGAGCTCCGCCAGCCCGCGGAACGCGTCCCGGTACACGGTGCGCAGCTGGTTGTGCGCCAGGCTGAGCAGGCGCAGCCGGTGCAGCCGGCGCAGCGGGCCGCCTCGCGGCACCGCCTGCAGCCGGTTGTCGTCCAGGCGCAGCTCTTGCAGCTGCGTCAGCCGGCCGAGCTCAGCCAGCCCGACCCGCAGCCGGTTCGACGACAGGTCCAGCGCCTCGGTGCCGTTGTCGAGTTCCTCCGGCGGCTCCACCAGGCCCCGCCGCCGGCAGTCGACCCGGACCGACGGCTCGTCGGTCGCCGCCGACGCCATCACCTCGCAGCTGCACACGGCCGGACAGGGGGCGCCACCGTCGGCACCGGCGGCCGCCACCAGGGCGGCGGCACTGGTCACCAGAAGCGCCAGCATCGCGTCACGCCGGCCGCGCTCCTGTAATGAGCGGCCCTTCGTCAAAATTACGTGTCGGACAGTGCGCTGGCGAGGAGAAAGAGCTTAATATTGGGCTCAGCGTCCGAGGTTAATGGCGTGCCTGCCCCCCTTCCACTGCACGAGATCAACGTCACGATGCTACCGCAGCAGCCGCCGAAAATCGCTGCTGGCCGGTTTCGAAATGGAAATAATTACATTTGAAAAGCTTTATCACAGCAGAGACTATTTCTGCGACTCCGTTGGTTCACTATGGAAAGTACCACTGGGTGACGTCAGGCTGGGATTGGGACAGTGTGTTGGACATTGTCGGACATCTGGTAATCATTTGTCATTTTGGTTGCCGCCCGCTGCGTTAACATATTCGAATTCCATATCAAATAACAACATCCTCCGACATGGCCCACTTCCGCGCAGCTCATAGCATGCTAGGGTGGCACAAAGCGGAGAATAAAATAAGCGGCTTGTGCAAAGTTATCTTATCGTCTCGTCATGATTAGATATTTTGAGCCTGAACAGAATAGTGGGAGAGAGAGGCATCCGAATGGTTCGCTAATGGATTTCTGGTAACTTCAGCTGCCACTGTTTCCTGATATGAAAAGCGAAAAAGGTAAAAGAAAAGTTTAATGAGTGAAAAATGAGACACAGGATCCCGTGCTACTTCATCCATTGTTTCTTGCGCAACCAGTATCGGGCAACCGATTTCTGAAAGTCGTCCCCTCATTCCTGGTACACGAAGCTGCCGGTGGCATTGAACAAAACCAAATTAAATCACGGGAGGGAGCAGCACGACACGGCTCGAAACGGCCTGGCCTGGAACCGGCCGAGACCGACTGTCGTCCTGTGAGAACGGGACCGGTGCTGAGTGAGACAGCTCGGGCGGCAAGTGGTGCGGGCGGCCGGCGCAATAACCGTCGACCCCAGGTGAGTTCGGAGTGGCCGGCCGGCCAGGGGGCGCTCGATACTGTGGACCGCGCCGGCCGGCGGAGGCCGTCCCAGCGCCAGCGGCGCACGCCGTCCGCCATCGATCGTCCCACGCCCGGAGAGAGCAGCCGCCCAGCGAGAGGAGATCAGAGAGAGCAGCCGCCCAGCGAAAGATCAGCGAGAGCAATCGCAAAGCGAGAGGAGATCAGAGAGAACAGCCGCTCAGCGAGAGTAGCTGACCAGCGAGAGCACCAGCGACGGCATCCGCCCAGCGAGAGGTCAGCGAGAGCAACCGCGAAGCGAAAGGAGATCAGAGAGAGCGCAGCAGCCCGAGCGAGAGGAGATCAGAGAGCGCAACCGTCCAGCGAGAGCAACCGCGAAGCGAAAGGAGATCAGAGAGAGCGCAGCAGCCCGAGCGAGAGGAGATCAGAGAGCGCAACCGTCCAGTGAGAGCAGCTGACCAGACACGGGAAATCAGTGAGAACACTCCCTCAGCGAAAGATCAACGGAAGCGACCACCAGCGAGAGGAAATTAACGGGAAGCATTGGCTATAGAGAGGAAATAAGCCAGAGGAAGTGATCGGCGAGAGAAAATCAGCTAGAGGAAGTGATCAGCAAGATGAAGTTATCAGCCAAAGATCAGGAAGAGAAAATCGAAGGGAAATCGTGATCGGCTTGAGGAAGGGATCAGCGCGAGGAAATGATCAGTTAAAGGAGATCAACGGGAGATTAGAAAGAGGGAGAGGAGGCATGTGATAAATGAGACAAAAGAAAGAACGGCCTAGCGAGATACAAAATGAAGCCGTCCAGCGGAAAGAATGATCAGTGGTGGGCGCCGTTCCGCTAATCTGCTTATCACTAATTAGCGAAGATAACTTTTTCGTTAGCGGATTAACGTTTTCGCTGACTTTGAAAAGCGCTACCCGACCAATTAGTTTTCGCCAAATTTAGTTCCACTAACTTTAGGTCCTCAGATATTTTTTCACCGGTAAAGCAACTAAAGTTAACGGTTAAAAGCGTTTGTTAACCTAAAATCATACAGGTTTGTTCCTGTCTGTTGTGAACGTGACTGCAACAGTTAGTCTGGCACGCAGCTGGCTGACTGCATCTAAAAACAAGACGTGATTGGTCGACGTAGCAGCAGCTGGGCAGTATTGTGTTATTCTGCAATTAAGTTCAAGGCCATAGAGTGTACAAGTACGGACACTTAGAACGGCTTTGGAGTCCATGATTTCACTGGACCACGAATCTCCGAGCCAGCGGACAGGTACGTACAAATCGGTCATATTCACCGCTCATTGCCGCCGTTTCCAGATATGCAAGAGAAAATTACATCACCTGAAGTCTCGTTTCTTACACTTTACAAATACGACGTCTTTAGCGTGAAAAATCGGAGTTCCTAAACCATGGAACGTTGTACAAAGCCTTGCGTCCGATAGCGTTCGAGCGGCACAGATGGTAAGAGCAATAACAGCAGCAACAAGTGTTAAGCCCAGGGCATGTTCATGGCAGAGCCCAAAAACTAAACCGAACCTAAATTCATATGATAAAAGCGGTTGTCGGTTATCATAAGCTTTCACTGAGATTAAGCGGTTTATCTGTTTAGCGGTATCATTGTTCACTTTTGCGCTAGCGAATTAGCGGTTACTGAAGCTAACGTTTCGGTTAGCTGTTCCCACCACTAAAATGGTAGTAAAGATGAGAATATGTTCAATGAGAGAAAAATATCAGCTTTAAATGATCGAGAGAACGTGATCGGCGAGAGACGAACGAGATAGAACTGGAATCCATGCAGGATGATGCAAGAGGAGCGGACGCACGGGGAGTAGATGAAATTTTCCCTGAGCTCTTTCGAAACGCGGGAATAGCTTCCGTATACATGAATTCCTTTCGCACTACCCGATTTTTGTCTTCCCATTCGTGAAAAAGAGGACGAAAACTGACGGGGCATTTTCGTATAGGTTACTACGGCTCAGATCATACGAAAGGGGGTGATTTGACTTCCCATCATGATCACCCGTGCCGGGATCCTTGCTCTAACTCCTAGCAGATGCCTTTCTCTAATGTAGGAACCAACGAAAGGCGCCTAATGTAAGAGATTAATCTTCTTTGATGGCCATCGCCCTGTTCTCGGTGTTACGACCAGTGTAGACGACCTCATGGCCACGTCTAGATCGCCTTCCATTTATTCGCCATCGATGGGGCCGTGTCTGGGCGATAATCTGCGTACTCCATTTCTCAGGCCATCAGTGAGATGAGCGGATCAGCGCTGAGTCGCCGGCGTCCTCAGGCCAGCAGATATCCAGACCAGCACCCGCAGCATCCCACGGACCAGCAGTCGCCAAGACCAGCGCCACCCAACGTCCCATGAACCAGCGGCTGTCTTGGCTAGCCTCTCCCATGTCCCATAGACCAGCAGCCGGCCCGGCCAACCCCACCCAGCATCCCACAGACGAGCAGCTGTCCCGACCAGCCCCATCCAGCGCCCCACAGACCAGCAGCCGTGCCGGTCGGCTCGCCAGCGCCATTTGGCTCCGATAACGAGCGGCGGCCGGCGGCGTCTTGGCCAGATCGGCCCTGCCCTGGCCGCGGCAGGCGCGCGGCCGGCCCGGCTCGGCCCCGCCCCGGCGCCGATCGATTGCACAAGCGGATGCTGTTGACATTTCCCCGGCCTGGCCGGCCTCGGTGCCGTCTCTCCCCCTCTGCGCGGGCGTGCGGTCGCCGCTGGCTCGCCGGCCGGCACGGCGGGACGTGGGGCGCTTTCGTCGCGTCCTCCGACGACGCGCGGCGGCCGCGGCGACCGGAGTAAGCCGCCCTGAGGCTGGCTCGCTGCGTCGAGTCATCTCCGATCCTGTAGCGTCTAACGCGAGCTGCGTCCTGGTGCCCGCCACTGAGGCCGACAAGACACTGCCGATTCAGGCAGATCGCTGCGTGAACGGTGTTGGTCGCATCAGTCGTTGCGTGACGCTCAAAATGCCCCAGCATTGTCGGTCGTGTCACGGAGTGCGGAGTCCTCATCCTGACGTGATGCAGTATATAGTGCCGGTCTGGATATGGTTCGCCCTAGCTTGTGCATTAGGATATGAATGGACTAATGCCGTCGGTCGGCGGTTCGGTATATCGCCACGATTCCGGGCACTGAAAGCTGTCATTTCGGACCGGCGTCTCGGCGCGCAAAGCCATTTTCGGCCAGTGCTGGACATGGAAAGCTTAAAAGCTGCCTCGCTGGCT
Organism: Capitulum mitella; assembly: GCA_030062745.1. Lineage (NCBI taxonomy): Eukaryota > Metazoa > Arthropoda > Thecostraca > Pollicipedomorpha > Pollicipedidae > Capitulum > Capitulum mitella. The sequence goes on along the minus strand of CP099839.1, from coordinate 13,939,170 downwards.
AGATGCATGCAGGCCGGCGGGCCGCGTCTGTGCGGCAGACGCTATGGTATTCATTTCAACGCAATGAAAGCGTATTTCGCCCAGATCACAAAACCCGGACGAGAAGTATTACCAGTAGTTACAGGATAAACGAATCAGGATGTTCCATGTAGAGTCAGAGGACGCCGCTGCATCAGCCGTAATGCGACGCGCTGAGGATCACTCCTAAATATTCCGCAGGTCTTATGATTTTGTTTTCACCATCAGACTGTGGAGAATGTGAAGGAACTCGGTACTGCCAACACTTTCATGTTGACTCTATCCGTCTGAACTATTTGAAAGAAAAGATAACATCAAAGGCCCGGAAGAACTATTTTCCCCGTCGGAAACATTAAAAAGGAAACTCGCATCAAAGGTCAAGCAAAGAAAGTTTTTAACATCCCAAGAGACGCGTTACTTTCGCTTTGCGTCTCCGTAATGGAGTAATTTCCGGCTTATATCTACAAGGCACGGGTCGAGATATTGATGTTCCACGGGACAACAGTGCTGTTTGCGTCCTCTTCCAGTGACGACGCGGCGATCACAACGTTTCAGTCGACAGGATCAGTGCAGGCGCGGGTCCGTGCTCTGACACTGGTACCATGCACATAGTTCCTTTGGTGCGATCCTCGGACCCGCGCTCAGACATCGGCACTGTACCGCGCCGTTCCCCAGGCCTCCGCCTGCTGAGGAGGCGTGCCATCGTCTCCAGGCCGCAGCGACGGTTTCTGCCGCGCGGAGCGCGCCGTGTGGGACGAGAGCACATCCGGGACCGTCTCAGCCGCTGTCGCCCCAGCTCAGCCGTCGTCATCCCGTCCCACCAGCAAGACACCAGCGCCGGCGAGCCGGGCAACGAGACACTGGGGTGGTGTTTTTCCCGGGCGTCGCGGCCGCGCCCGCTAATGGACCGCCGTCCCCGACTCCGGCCCGCACCCGATGATGAAAATATCAGAATTTATGATGGCGTGAACGGCCGAACAAAGGTGGTGGTGATGGATGCTTCACGGCCAGACGAGCCGGGGCGGCGGCGCGCGCGCGCTGATCGTCCCATCAGCTGCAATTGATGGAGACCGGCTTGCCGGTTCACCCTGACAGCGGGGACAGACCAGCGATGGCGGTTACTGCCGGGTAGCCGCGCCCCTGAGCGTTCGTATTTCAGCTTAAGCTGCTCTAATTCAGCGTTACGAGTCTCGGCAGCGTCGAAACCTTTACGCAAGGGTCATCTCATATTTCACCGCTCTGGTGGAGACCTCTAGGAAAACGAGTCGAAAGAGCCGGTTCGCTCTCCGATATCACCCCCTTAGCACGTAAGCACGTGATTGGTACGCTAGATGTAGGTTTATTGCGCAGCTGCAACTCAGATTTCTTAGTTCTGCTGGGGCCATTTTTTCTCACTCGAAAAGAAAGCGGTTAAATTCGATTCAAATTGATATTTTTCATACATTTCACTCTGAAAATGCCGAAAGCAACGCAAAAAATACCTGTATTCATTTAGTGTGTTCAGAAGTGAGGACGTAAACAATTTCCGGACACTAAAGCCAAGCCGAAGTGAGATTATTTCATGGGTCTATATCAACTGACCGGTTATCAAAAAATTATTTAACTCGAAATAAGAGCAATTCAATTTTCCTTGATAAAGAAGGAGAGAGTACGTGTCAATAGCTGCGATGATTCATCGCCCACTCCTGATCAAGTTACCCACCGGAGAGGGAGTTCTTACATTGCTTCCCTTTGACGGTCTACGCGATCTTGGCAGTTCTGGAATCACGCGAAACTGCTCAGGAATTGAGAACTACCAGATGCCATTCCGTCCAAAAAAAGAGTCCGGTCTGTCAGGCACATGAAATCATTCTTACAACAAGACTGGTTAAAAAAAAACTGAAAACGGATACTATTTTTATCCTTTCATCCAGACTTCAGCTTTGGACGTCTCTTAGGTATAAAATATTTTACAAATATTTGCACGTTTTCAACTTGCCTGTACCATTTTGCTTTGGCGATGGCAGTATTGAAACTCGATTTCTGCCGGATAAAAGATGTTCAATGCCAAGCAAAAAAATGATCCTAAGTTGATTACTTTGGCATTCTACCGCAAGACTATGTAGGTTTGGCTCTGTGTTAATGGAATACTACCCCATTGAACCAGGATTATCGGGGTTTTTGTGATAATCGCTCAACACTGATTTTGGCATTGATGGGCTGACATCTGACGGTGGTACAACACAGGTGACATATTCATTAAACAAGTTGTCTTTCAGCTCATACTTGCAATGCCAACTTTCCCAGTGATATGAAACATGGTCAAAGGCGTCGTTGCATGTTTGTGTGCTTCTTTTATATTTCTTGGCAGCCGTTTTCCCAAGATAGCATGACATTTTGTTGCATGATGTCTTTGCTACTTTTACATAACAGCTTGCTTAAAAGCGACTTTGAATAAAAAAAAAACAAGGATCGCGCCGCTTTCAGCATACTTCGACGTCCAGATTCATAGGTTCTGGATTCGGGAATGTCAAGGATCGAGTCGTCCTCCTTGGACCTCATGCACAGAGAAAACGGACAAAAAAAAACAGAAACAACAAAATCAACAAGCAGAAAATCAGCTTAGTGGACAAATACGGCCCAGCCGTACCATTTTTACTTTTTTCAATGCTGAAAGTTTAGTTCTGCAACCACTGACAAAGAATTATGAGAATTTCAGCTGAAGATAATTAAATCCTTGCGATAGTTTCCATTTTGATTGCGAGGTACTCTGTAAGAGCTTTGAAATTTCTTGAGCAAAACGTTAATGTTTAGGTCTTTTCTGTATGACTATTCCGAGGGTGAGAATGACAACAATGACATTGGTAAGTTATCGCTTGTATTACGATATGCAACAATGTAAAATAAAAACACCAATCAACATTAAAAAATAGCGGACTTCCGAACCGAATAGAAACACTCTTTTGTCATTCTCCTCACAAGGAGCCTTATTTGATCGTAAAAACAGAGTAGGAATGAATACAGTATATTTATTGCCGAGCCATTTGTAACGTCCGTTTTTCTTTATTCCACATTTCTGGCGTTCAAAGGCATTTACCCTATGTACCTCATCTTATCCTATTTGATTTATCGACCTATCCTTTGTCTGTGTCGTTTTTTTGCCTACTTTGTTGTTATGCTCATATGTCATCATTTATTCTGGTTTGAGGATTCCGAGTTGTTTGAAGGGCTGAGTCACGAGCTGCGAAAGATAAACGATATCGCTTTTGCTTTTCGGGATGATTGTTTAGGCAGCGCACTGCCACAGTCAAACTTGACAGATCTTTAGTTTCAGTCCGTTGAAAAATTTGAGCTAAACCAAAGAAACTCTTTGACTTCCCGAGCGTAGAATTTACGAAGTGTTACGAAGTACGAATTTCTTTTCGAGTACTTGTGAATGTATACAAAATTTAAAGTTGGTGCGGCCGACATCAATTTATGGCAATTTTTTCATGTAACACCACAGCACTTGCATTAAAATTCTCCACAATTACTATGGTGGCAGGCCTACCAGCTCCGTGGCTGCATCCCCCAGTAAAAGCGTCATCTTTCTTGGTCTCCGATTAATAAAAAGTGCTAGGTATTTTGTACGAGCAGCATGGGCTTTTGACTGACAGATAGGAACTAGTTTTCCCTCCACTTGGAACTGACCGTTTACTGGGGAAACGATTTCCTCTCACTGGGAGAGTAGGTGGTCTGATGATCAGGGCAGACCAGAGGTCAGCGGCGCTATTTTATTAGAGGATGTTAAATAAGCTTGCGATACCACAATTTATTGTGAAGCGAGCGGATTCAGTATTCAATAGCGCAAAACGTATTGCGTAATTTTGGCGCAACGATTTTCCTTACCGGACTGCTTTTCTGTCACCACGTTTTCCCCATGCACGTTGACTCTCACTCTGTTGACAGTGCTTTCCAACCAACGCGATTGGATTCTCCTGATCGGCTTAGCTTTGCTATGCCAATACAGCTCTTCCTGTGAGTGTCTTCATATGTATGTCGATAATCCATTCTTCGTCATCACGCTGAGAACATCAAGGCTTGTCTTGAATCATTATCTCCACTGACAGCTTAAGAGCTTTACGGAGTATTCCGAAAGTTTACATGATGTGTTTGGGATCGTTTAAAAGCAAAAAAAACAAAGGAACACTATACGACTTGATTCAGTGCAGCCTACAATGAACAGAATTTCCCATCTTCACACATGTTTTGAACTGAGATAGAAAAACTGTAGTTTGCAATCGAAGTGTAGGAAGTGTAGTTTGTAGTCGAATTGTAAGGAATTCAGTTTGTACTACACATTAAATCTTACAACTCCATTCTTACGCAGGATCAAAACGATTTCTGATGGTTCTCCCGCGTCCGCCGTTCGTCCGCCTATTCCCTACTTACAGCTGTTGTGTGACTCGTCAAACGTTTCATTGGCCTACGAAGGTCTGCAATGCGTTACATTGGCGAATGACTATACAATGTGTGATTAATGAACTGCATTTTCTGAAGCTAGATAACTTTCAGAACAATTAGTAATGAAATCATAATTATCGACATTTCCCTTCCAATTAAATATAACGGACTCCACAATGGTAAAGCCATTTTATTCGACGCATGGAAACACTAGAAGTGTGCATACAGATAAATTTCAGTTCTGTTGGTCATACTTCATCAACGTCAGCGGCATGCAGTAATGTAATAATAATTTATGTCCTCCATCCTGTGGTTGACAGATTGTAGGAAAATGTCCAGACACATCGTTTAAAAATGGCTGGGAAGGGGTTTTTAACTACTTTCCCCTGAGAACAACCGGCTACTGACGTGGCCAGCCTCGATTCGTCTGCGAGGGTTAGGAGATGCCAGAAATAAGCAACTTACTTCGACGTGAATAAGACGGGATGTCGTGGGTTACAATGGTTCAAGTTTCTGGCTAAAGTGCAGCTTAGTTCCTTCAGCTTTATCATGTTATGAATGCGTCGTGGCGCGTCCCAGCTAGTAAGACAACGGACAGCCGATGTGTACCAGTCTATCACGATTTTGGTCGAAGCCTTCTGTGCTTCTGTGTTGTTTTTTCTTATCAATGAAACCAGTGTGTTTCCTACTGAAGTTTCAGTTTTGCCGCTACATCATAAACAGTATGCCCATTTATCAAGAATCGACTGACCTCGTCCAAATGTGCCGCAGACGACACTGACCTAGCAGTGCGCACAGTACTGGTATTGTCCGCGCCTCTCCTCCCGCCGCGGTACGTCCAGAGTACGTCACGTAACTGGCGACAGAGGATTCGTACTCATGGCCTGATCCGAATCACATGGCCGGCGGCTCCGCCTCCGCGGCTGGGTGACCGTAAAGCAGCGTCGCTAGCAGAGAAACCGCTATCGTCTCCATCCATAGTTTTAGAACTCTTTCGCCTTCAGAGCCAAATCAGTTTTCATGCAATGCCTCACAGCACACAACATTGCACTGCTCTTTCCGCACATCGGTGTGGTTCCCGTCATTCCTCCGTAAATGCGTCCGGCGCCTTTGTTGTGTTTCGCTAAGTACGGCTTCCCGTAACTGTTCCGGTCTGCGCTCGCTGCCTGGGCCAGCCCACCGTCCCGGTGGGAGAACCCATATCGATGACGTCAGGCCGTGAATGAGGACGTGCCCGATCCGTTTCCCCGGGATGGCGGTGCGGACGTTAGCGGCAAGAGTGGCGCACAGGGACCCTATTGCGGCGTCAGTGGGACGAGGACGGCCGTGGGGGACGCCGCTGTGACGTCAGCTTGGCAGGGACTGCAGTGGGGGACCTGCTACCACATGACTGGTGGAAGGATGGCAAACTCCCACCACACGGCAAGGGGAGGGTAGCAACGACATGACGTCGATCGCCGTAATTGGAACTGATGCCGGGGGAGAGCGGTGGCCGATGTGGATGGCGCCGCGTCAACAGGAGACGGACATCGGTAGCGCCCCTTTTGCTTCAGTGGGACCCGGGATGTGTCCTTGATTGGGGGTGCGACCACCATGCACGAGGCCTGAAAACCACACCGAGTACAGTCCTCTGTCGAAGATTCAGCACAAAGTTAATGGGACTTTTTTGCGCATCCCTTTGGCTTTCCCCACTAACTGCCAAAGAGCAAAATCCAGCGGCCCAGATATACAGAACCTCCAACTCCGTAACTGAGCAACACAGCCAACTTTCGAAAAGGCAGCTTACGAAGTCAGTATAGATTAGCTCATACGATGTTATGGACTGAATCAGAGTTTCGTTTTTTGGCTATCATTTAGACCCCGGTATCTATCTTTTCCTTTCGGCGTTTCATGCAAGACGCTAGTCGGGATGACATGAAGACCAATTATCAGGTCGTGCAAGTCATTAATAACCTCCAGTGAGGTTACGGGCGATCACTTACTAGGTTTGCACGGTGCTGATTCAGCCTCTTTTCTGAAACAAATTTATAGCGATCAACTGGAGGATTACGGATGCACAGAAACAAGTGTGTTTAAAGCTTCTCGTAATATTCTTTAGAATCTATAAATGAAAACTCAAAGAACAGGTCATAATGTAGCATACAACAACCTGGTGATTTAAGTAAGCCTTTGGTCGCTTTTCGCAAACAAAAATGGTTTATGATGACAAAATAAGTCATTCTGATATTACACATGGACAGTTTGGACCATTCTAACACTGTTAATGAGCTGCTGAAACGGTTGGCAAATAACAGCCAAGTTTAGGGCATTGAACCGTTCTGTGGCGTCTTCAGCGACATTGAGGTAACAGCTGCGGAAAACCTGGCGTCCGCGTGGAATGGACTATCGACTGGCATTTGAGTCATCGAAATCAGACCGTTGATTCTCGAGATAGGTAGGGGTGCGCCAAAACGATGTCCCCGTGAAAGGAAGGAACGAAATATATTTCAGCTGAACCAGTTAAACGACGCAGCCACCTCAAAACCCCAGAAAAAGCAGACAACGTCAGCGGCAGAGTTCCTGCGCTGCAGCGTAGATCGCTTTCAGGCGAGTTAATGCATACATATGCCGCTGCCGTGATCTCCAAACACACGGCACAAATGACTCTCATCATTCGTCCCAAGAATAAGAACCCGGACACTGCTGGAGAGTGCAGTGACTTATATGTCAAGCCCCCTTCCGGTCTCTGTTGCGAAGGTCTATGTAGTTTGATTAGTTCAAAATGGCGAAAGGTATACATGATCATTTACCATATCAGCCACGTCGTACAGCTACCCCTATTTCCAGTTATTCATTAGCCTGTTTAAACAATGAGCAGAAATGTGGACCGCAGTTTTCAAACATTCGCACGAATTCCAACATTGATCGCGCTGCCTCAGTTTTGTATCGGTGCGTTTACGTAAAAGTTGTAATTTTTAAGAACTAATATGTGGGTATATATGTACACAGCACACGGGCGGCTGAGCTCTCCGATCGCACGAGGCTGTCTCAGCGACGCAGACTAATCACGCAACCACAAAATTAAACGCCCCTCCTCTGGACGGCAGCTGCTCGGAGAAAGCACATGAGGGGGTTATCGGCACTTTGGGATATGATTATGATTATTGACATGCGAATGACTGATGAATGGCTTTCTTATGGTTCGGTGACCAGACCGCGCTATGTTCTTACAAGGGCTCCATACGGTACATGCATATTTAGAAATGCGTATCAATGGGTCGATGGTTGCATTTCGCCTCAGCATTAGCTCACAGAAAAACACATCCGAGTTCGAAAGTAAATGTGAGTTGACTTGAGCAGGCGTTCTCCACGCATACTCGTGCTGACGAGCTGAAAGGCTTCCACTCGTGAGACCCGTACCGGCCTCTGCTCTAGAACTGAAGTGCACTTGGCCTACTACGCCCATTGACGAACTGCCTGTTATCAAAGTTCCTGCTGAGAGACCTCCGGAACGTTCCCAGGTCTAAGAATGCACTCATATTTCCAACGAAAACCGTGCAGCTTTCTCGGTATTGACTGTTTTATCAGAGGTTATGCCGACTTCCGCATTACTTCTTGTTTCAGCAGATGCAGAACCGATTATGTTGGCTATATTTCAGAAAACAAGTGCGTGGTCCGGGGCGGCAGGCAGATTGACTGAGTCTGTCGAGACTTGCTGTCTTTACGGAGCTGCGAGCAGAAAACACATTACACCAGTTCTGTCAACTGTGCTGGCTGTGGGAACCCTTTGAAGAAAACAAAATCCACATGGTTGCATTCGTCGGTACTCCTTGATTTATGCCTTTTTCCTATGTTGCGTTGTTCCAGCTAAGTCCTGGTGGCGCAGGGTGCTTCAAAGGAACATAAAAACACTGCGAAGCGTTATCGGTTAGTGGAAAAATATTCAAACACATATGACATCATTGGGAATTTTCGTCGGCAGCCTGGAAAAGGGGTTATTGGTAGTAAGACTAGAACATACTGTCAAGCAGGCACGTAAACAGGATTTTCCTCTGGGGGGACGGGCGAATGTCAAATTTTGTCATATACCGCTGGCAAATGGTGGAGTTTATAGGGAAAGCAGCGATTTTGCGTGGTTAATCTCATATTTAACCCACAGGAATACAAATAATGTCTGTTTTTGCGACATGTATATGACCACTGTTCTGTGTTCGTGCGAAATCACTGTATATCTAGTGTAGACCGTTTGGCTCAGAAAAAAAACCATGGCCCCATGGTCCCCCACCCCGTGGCTACGTCCCTGCTGTCAAGTCACTGAAATCTGGTACGTCTTTTTTGTGAGTGAGGTCACCGAAGAACTCCACATAGCCGACGAAAGCATTTTGGGCTACATCTGAAGACTGAAAAGAAACACAATAAGCGTAGAGAGTCCGTGATAGGGGCGGGGGAAGGGGTGGACGGAGACTCAGAGCGGTGCTGCGCCCCTATACAGGACCGTCCCTTCACCGGGCGCTGCGCCCGGCGCCGCGACACACCCCGAGTCTCAGCACCGCGGCAACCCGCCCACCGGCACTGGGTCAGAGCGGGCCGCTGCGCTTGACCCACATCGCCGGCCCTACACCCCGGGCACATTGGCGCCGGCACAAAAGCCGCATCGATCGGGCGGTGCGACGTCTCTGTTGGCCGTTCGGCGGCGGCGGCGGACGACGCTCCTGGCTGGCCGTGAATGGGCGGCCTCCAGTGGCCCGGCCAGCGGCCACAACGTGGCCTCGCTGCCCTGCGGCGCTCCGGCGGCCGGCCGCGCTGGGGCCGGGTCGAGCCGCGGCAGCTCTCCGAATCGCAGCCGGTCGAAACGAAACGAGGCCGCCCGGGAGCGCGCCTCGTCGGGCGCCGCCGGCACGGCTGAATCCCAGAGTGGCTGGCCTTTTTGTGGAGATATCGCTAGATTGGATGGATATCGACCGACCCCGTCCCACGGGGCTCAGAGGCGTCCGCCTGCTGTTTGGTAATGCGCCGATGTCGCGCACAAACATGTTGTGAGACGACGGACGTTTCAGACCACTGCGGCGTCGGCTCACGCTCTGATGGGGATGTGCAGATCGCAGTCGAAATGTTCCCCACCGACACCGGGCATTGCTTGGGTTCGGTGCAGACCCGAGTCGGCTGAGGTCGGGGCAGCATGAGATTCAGACTGGGAGTCCGTGCCGCCGGTATCAGTGTGGCCCAGTCTCAGATTCTGTACATGCTCTTGCTTCACTTACTCACATCGTTACTGATTGCCATAGAGTTTGCAACTTGTGCAATGTTATGCGTTTTTTATCATCCGTTACATACAGACCTACTACAGAATAATCGAAAACTAGACAATTTATCCCACAGGGTACTTTGAGCACTTCTCAGGTGTTCAGACAACTATAAAGTACCATCTGCATAAAGTTCCATATCTGCAACCTTCGTAATTCGGGATGTTTCGCCACTTCGTGGTGCTGAGTGTTTGAAAAGGACGGCTCTCCTCACCCCGAGTTTGCCGAGACAGTTCGACTGGAACCACTCACGTCTCCGTCCGCCGGCAGACGGAACAGTCTTCCGCACGGCCTCCCACCCTCCGCCTGCGCCCGAACGGCCTCGCTGGCCCCGACAGCGGCGGGGAGAGCCGGCGAATTTCTCCTGCCCGCCGCCTCCGGAGTCCGTGACCCCGTCACCCCGGAAGTGACGCCCCGGGGAAATTTGCGGGTCCGACGCGGCGCGGCGCGTCGAGACGGGACGAGACGAGGCGCCGGCCTCCTTGGCAGCCGGCGAGTCCAGTGCGCGCTCGATGAGGCTCTTCACGCGCTCGGAGGCCTCTTGGCCAGGCGCCGGCCGCCACTGCAGATGAGGCACGGACCTCGTGGCCCCGGCCATGAGGAAAGCTGAGGAAGCATCGCTGACGGCACAGACGCAGTCGGCCGTTCTACACGCGTTGATCTGATGGCGTTGGCCATTGACAGCAGTCTTTCGCGTGCAATCGCGCGACGAATTCGCATTAGGCAGGCGTTTGCCATGTGCGTGGATGGAGATTCGGGGAGAAGAGGGAGATAGGAGGGCCTAGACCCCACTTCTTAGAGATTTGAGCATTAGGTTCATAATAATGACAGGAAAGAAAAGACCTAAGGTACTATTTAGACCCTATTCCCAAAGTTTCCGAAAATATCCAGCCCTGTCCAGATCACTCGTGTGCTTCGCTATCAGACGTCACTCTTTTTTTCCTTTTTCTGTCAGACGACACTCAGTGGGCGGAACGCTAAGACACCGTCGCGCCCGCAGAGCCCACGGGCCACGAGGGCCCTGATCGGCCATGTGAGGCGGCCATATGGCGGCGGCGGGCGTCTGCTGGGCGGGCCAGACGGCCGACCTCTGCCGGCAGCCGGCCCGCCTCCGCTGGCAGCCCGGCGCGGCTCCCTGTCAACCGTCACGGACCATGTCCTGATCAGGCTGCCCTGTCACCCTGCCAGCAGAGCTCTGTGCGGCTCGTCTGCGGCTCCCAGTCGACCGTCACGTACCCTGTCCTGATCAGGCCGCCCTGTCACCCCGCCAGCAAGTCAGGCACAGCTGCAGCTCTCTGCACCTCGTCTGCCACTCCCAGTCGACCGTCACGTACCTTGTCCTGATCAGGCCGTCTTGTCACCCCGCCACCAGATCAGGCAGAGCTGCAGCTTTCCGCAGCTCGTCAGCCGGGAGAGCGGGTCGGCCTGTCGCCGGTCGGGTCAGCCGGCTCCCATCTAATCCTGCCGGCCTTATCTGCCTCTCCGGTGCCGGCGCCCGCGCCGCTGATCCAGTCTGAAAGTTCGCCGCTCGCGGCAAAGTACGCCGATGCGCCCTGACGCGCCTCCCAAATCACGAGGCCGCCAGCGTCATCCGGCAGCGACTGATGACGCCTGAGACGGCTCGGCGTCGGGTGCGGTCGCGCCGGCCGGCGGTGATCGAGGCAGTTCATCCGACATGTCAGTGATGGCCGAGGCAGTGGCCATTCTAAAAAGCCCCTAGTAAACGCCGTTCTAAAAACGCGCAGAAGCAAACCGTGCGGAATGGCCAATTCCCTGATCCCCGGTGGCGTCGGGCTGTTGTTGTACAGCGACGTAGCGCGGACAGTCTTGTACATTATCTCATTTGCTTTTCTCCGAGCTTCCTAAGCTGCTCGCCATTCTCGCGGAACCATTGTCAGCGGAAAAGGACAAATGATGGTGTTATTGCTCCCGCGGCAGGACAAAGACACTCAGTATTTCCGGTGCGTTGGCTCGAAACTACGTGGGAACCATTAATGTAAATGGCTGTATTATTCACTTGAGATAAACCAGTGGTGTTCGTGCCTTCAAGAGGATATTAATGCCAATGAAATCGGGCTATTCATTGTAAAAGTAACGCGTCAGTGCGCTTATATCGTTACTGATCCATAAGCGTAATAAATGGTACGGCATTCTCATCAGTTATTCAGACAGGCATAGATGAACAAGCGCCAGAAAACGTAGGGGTATTGCGAGATTTTGAGCCAATTTTTAGCATGCCGCAGCACAAGGTCGAAGTTAAAGATGCACGGCAAAGGGGAAGGGTGTGGCCACCGTGAGCCCCATCCGCTCCGACTCTCATGAATTCCTAATACGGAATGGTCAAGAAACCTTTGATACTGTAACCTGCCTCAGAGTTATTCATATCTATAGCGAAGAGAAGAAATGATTCAGCTGCCATGAAAACGCCGTCCGTTCACGAGCATTCCTTTCTCTGCTTGTCCAGAAGCGCTCATCCGAGTGCTTGGGAGGTTGACCGTCGGCAGTCATGCAACCCTGATAACCATCATTCAGAGCCATTCATGCCATCATTCGACGCTGCTGAGCACGTTAAATTAGATGGAAACGGCAATGGAAGCAAGTGGCGAGCCCCCACATTCACGTGGCTGGGTGGAAGGTCAGGCGCGGACAGCCGTCGCACGTGAGCACAAGCCGTCGACTGCTCGGACGTTGGCACTCAGCAACACCGTCCCTACCGTCGGCAGCATCGCAGCATCGCTACTGTCCGGACTGAAGGTCCTCTCTCCTCAGCTCTTTAGCTCTGCCCCCTCTGCCCATTCTAGACAACAGGTCCGCAGACCTGCGAACACACGTGTCACGCAATGGCAGTGATATCGCCAGTGTTCCTGTCAACAGCGGAGCCGACAGAGGCATTTTCCGTTGCTTCAAGACTTTACTTAGAAAGTGTCCGTGTTGGTGATGGAGTCAGTTCGGTGTGCTTTGAGTACTGCTCTTGTCGCAAGCAATAGGTCATCCCCAGTGCTGTCCGTGTTAGCAGCTGCGTTGGTCAAATATGTTACGCAGTACACTGCTCATGTTGACAGTCGTGTCAGTTGCATCCGTCGCATCGTCTGTGTTGACAGCCGTGTCAGTTACTTCTACCACACTTGCCGTGTTGACAGCCGTGTTAGATCTGCTACAATGTTAGTGTCGAGCTGCCAGTCACATCAGTCTCATGGCAGGTGTTGGCAGCAGCATTGCCATCAACAGCCGCACCGTTCTCCGTCCTCAACACGGACTGACCAACTGCAACTGCCCCGCCCGCTCTGTCCCGCTCTGCCCCCTCCTACCCCGCTCCGTCCCGCTGTGCCCGCCTCCGGTCGCCGCCCTACCCAGCTCAGTCGGCGTCTGCAGACGTCTGCGGTGACCTGGTCGGCCGGCCGCCGGCGCCGGCCGGCCGGTCCCCCGTCGGTCGTCTCGGCCGACACTCTGCCTTGCCGCCGCTCGACGGCCCGACGCTCCGCTGGGACGCGGAAGTGGCGCCGACGCTCCGTCTGGCGCCGGGACGAGCCGGGCCGCGCCCCACGCGGCGCGGCGGCGCGCTGCATTGTTCACGGAGGCACTGGCAGGGAGGAGGCGCCGGGGCTCTTACGTACACGTCGACGCGACAGAGTGAAGGGCAGAAGAAGTGGGGTTGCGTGTCTGTATGAGAAAATGGCACAAGGGACTCAAAACTCTCTACGTAAGGGGAGGAGACTTAGACGGACAATGATAGGAGATCTGGAACGGAACGGCCAAGAACGTTACGCTCAATAGGTTAGCGAAGGAAAAGAGAGCAGGACAAAATGATCAGGCAGAGGTGAGAAATGGTACTTGTCGAAACAAAAAGTGGTTTAGTTATGGGAGACGATGGAATAAGTCTTGTGGTGATCGACAATGCAGTGTGATTCAACATGAAACACCATACCTCTGAAGATGTTTTGTTTTGCCAGTCATCTCTAACTCGGTTATGGACCAATTTCGTTACGTTTATTTCGTGTGAGTTTTATATCGTAAACTTATTTTCTCAGAGAACAGAAGCTGAAAGTGTTCTGTGCGACATGTTGACATCACACATGTCTGCAAACTCATGACTACAAGTTGATCTCCCGAGATCTCTTCTTCTCTCAGCGTTTTCTATACCACACTTTTACCAACATTAACGGTTAAAATCGCTTCCGAAAGTTTCTTCTGCGAGACACGTGAATGTTCTCTTCCGTCCTTAGAAAAGCATGGTCCGTCTGCACGTTATAAACAACTTAAAACCAATCAACTAAAACTCGATTTCCCGCGTTCAATCTTTCCAAGCACGTACTGCTACTGAACTGTTGACTTCATGGCCGTCCAGGGCGAAAAGGTCGTCCAAGAGAGACAGAGAGAGAGAGAGAGAGAGAGAGAGAGAGAGAGAGAGAGAGAGAGAGAGAGAGAGAGAGAGAGAGAGAGAGAGAGAGAGAGAGAGAGAGAGAGAGTAGGTCCGAAGAACGTCACATGATAGGAGCTTTGCGCCCATCCAAAACGAGTTAGATGGGATTCGTGCCCAAGATTTCCCAAGATTTCATGTACGAATGCTGCAGTTCATAGAGTGCCGAATTCTACCCATGGTTTTATCCAGCACGCTGTTGCGTCATGTGACTCCCGCTAATTAGTCAAGCCGGCTGAAAAAAAGGAGATCGTGGTTCGTCAGCTTGTGACATGGAACTAGTACCTATCAAACCCAAGACCTTCCGTTTATGACACGCCAAACCTACCACGACATGCATACAGGCCTCTAGATAGATTCTTCTTTCCGTGACCAAACGTGATTCGGAGAAAACACATGCAGCGGAACGATCCAATGGCTCCAGCGCTAGATTTCCCAACAGGCTGCGGCTCCTCCTGGCAACCCCGTGCTCTGCAGGCCACGTGGCCGTCCGGTTTAATCAAGACCAGCTCGCCGCCTGGATTGATGTTCCCGGGGACGAACTTCGGGAACAACCAGGCAGGGTATGGCCGTTCCTCTGGGTTCGGCGGTGATCAATATTTGCACCTATGACTCCGTACGCTCGTCCAAGAAGTGCCCATGTCAGTGTGTGGACCGGTCTCTTACAGTTTTCAGCTGAATGGTATATCCAAAGTGGTCCGTGTGTGGCTATACCTACCCTAAGGAGCCCCGTTTGGGTGCGCGTACCCGCTCCTTGCTTCAGCCTGCGGGTCAGTGTGTTCGGCGAACAGCGACTCCTCAGGAATGCCCCGTCTGCTGAAATAATCCAAGATTGTTCCGTCGTTGAGAAAGCGTTCTTTGGAGTGCACTCTCAGAGAGCGTGACTGCGACTGTGCTCTCCAGGAGTGCTAACCTGAAGTGCTCTGTCAGAGGGCGTGTCTCCAGGCGTTCTCCCGGCCGAGCCGGGCCGGTGTCCCGTGCCGCTCGTGCTCCGGCGCCGGCTCCAGACGCCGCCGGACTGATCGGCCGCTGTCGGATCAATCCGAGCGGCGGCGGCGGAGGCGGCCCGGCCCCGGCCTGCCCGCCGGCTCGGACACCTGCCGCAGAGCTCTGACTCACCTGGCAGGCAGAGCGCCGGCGACACCTCCCTGCTGACTCCTGGGCCGCGTCCGTCGGAGACCGACGGAACAGGAAATTCAGAATATAAAGAAAATAAAGAAACTCTTTAAGCATGGATAATTTCCACTACCCAAAGTTAAGTATGCCTCACTGACTGATGGAATTCGTTGCTATCCAAACCCCTGTGTTTGCTGAGCATTTCAGTTTGAGGGAGGGTGATTTGGTCATTATTAAACGAGTCTTTGTTTTGGACTAGCACGGTGCTGACTGGGGCACTACTGACTGGGGTACGGTACTGACCGCCACCTTCCAGCTACCTGAAGTGGTATTTTACCCCCCCCCCCCCCCTGCTCGTCTTGAGAATAGTCCGATTTCGATTATTTGAACGGCGATCCATTACTCGGCACCCTGAGGCGCCAGATATTTACCATCTGCTGACCTCACAGTTCCCAATGACTCACAGGTCAGGCCAAATAATGAGCTACCAAAGGTTTTCCAAAGACAAAATGAATAATTACTAACCAAGATTTGACGGTTACCTGCCGATTCTTTCAGCGACACATCAAGGTAAGATTTAAGGCAAGAGTGGTATGCATTGGCGATGGCGATATGTAGTATTAAATGGATTATTTTTGCTATGACAAATTTTGTTTCTGCATAAAGTGACCCGAGGTCAAACTAGGCCCTAAAACAAAATAAGGACAGGACCTTAACTCTGACTTTCTACATGCTACTAATACGGAATTTCACGGGAGCTCAAAAATGGCATAACTTTCTTTGTATTACCAATATTATAGTGGCTAGACCTACATTTGTCTAAAAAGAGAGTGAAGAGATTCTAGGCAAAGCTAACGAATGACCGTCCTTGGCATTGGACAAGGTCACTTATGATTTCCAAAATCTGATACTTGGTCTTCGTTTCATTTACGAATAACTTCATAAAAGTCACGTAGTTTCATTCAGGAACAGCTTCATGAAAGCCATGTCAAAAGGAGGGAAAGATAGATACCCGAGTCTTCGCAGTTCTAGAAGCCGCGTTTACGATTCAGCCTCATGAAACCATACGATCGGACCTATGGTGACCTGGCCAGCTACTCTTATGACAGAAGGTGGTTGCGTTGTTCGAGCAGAAAAACCGAAGGAGTCGGGCTGCTGGCTTTCATCATTCGGAACTCATGACGGAAAAACCAGAGTGCCAAAAGAACAAAAAAGGAATGCGGGTTCACATTGGAATTGCGCATATCAGCTTTGAAATTATGTTCTGGGTCATGCAGAGTACTTATTCGTTTCGGGTTTTCATTTTCATTATGTGAGAAAAAGTACTGAGTGTTTAATTACGGAAAAACTGCAAGCTTGGGCTTCACAATAACTGCGGCGTTATGGTAAGGGTCTGGCGAAAACAAAAACATTTCGCCACCGCTCAGAGTCCCTAACTCAGTTTGGCTGAGACAAACAGCCTAAAAGCTCGCAGAGCGTTCGTCTGCGACGATCTGGACTTCACAGTCCACTCGTAGGGGCCCGAACAAGCATAGACAGACGATTGTGCCATCCACAAAATATCCACCTGTCGTTTAGTAATGCAAGAAAATGAAAAAAAATTACTCGGTTTGCTTGTAGGGGTTTCAAAGAAAAGCATCCTTTCCCATTTTCTCCATAGCTCCCGTCTCTGTCTACGGCGATGTTTGATGCATGTATCCTCTCTCTCCTTCTGATGCCATTACTCGCTCTCTCAGCTGCTCACCAGCTCTTCCTTTCTCCGAACTGCACAGCGGCGGTTGGCTGATCAATGCCAGCAGGAAGTCGGAGACTTGGCCAGAGCGCTGAACGGACGCCGCCTTTTCCTCGGCTATCCGTTGGCTCCGGAGAACAGCTCTGGAAATTTCCCGGCTTCAGACGACGCAATGACTATCAGGGCGGCGATGGTGCCATCCACTGGAAAGTCGGCCTGCCATGAGAAGCTCGGGAAACGACCTCGCGTTTTTTCGTCGCCGCGGAAGCGAAAATCATCGCCCGAAAAGCCGCCGCCGGCCAGCCAGGCGGGAGAAACGCGGCAAGTTGGCTGAAAGGCACGAAGGCAGCCATTGGTCGAGTCGGTGCTGGTTTGACGGATAAAACCATATTAAGGAAAAAAATATTAGCGTGTTCAACGCACTTAGCTCTTCCAGATCAATGCGTTTTATTCCGTTTGCTGTTTAAGCAAAACTTTTATCAAATGTAGTTGATGGGAAATGTGGGCCTAGTTGCCTGCATTGACTTCGCGACCGAACTCTCATTAAAAATACTCATTATCTTTCTTTCGACTTCTTCCTGATCGTCCAGCTTCGAACAACGTTATCCGAACCGTCACTAGACCAAGCTAGGTTTAATCTGTTCTCGTCCTGTTAAAGGTCTCAGGATAATCATTTATTGCCTATTCCAAACGTCATACATTATATTGCCTTCTTACAGCTGAATAAATTCGCGTATGTTCGTACTCCACTTTAGAGATGCATTACTTTGCCTCAATAATTTTTCTTCGCAAATGGGAAGATGACGAAGCTGAAATTAGCGCAACGGAGAACTTCGACGGATTGCAATGGCACTGATCAGTATTTTCGGACCTTCTACTGGATAATTTGTATTCTGCTTACAACGTAATCTTATCAGCGGTACTGATTGCGGGGCCTGGGTGAGGCGCATAATACAATACCATCCAAATGAAGGTTTGTGATATGAATGCGCTCAGATGAAGTGCATTCAGCTTTCAGTCAGAGCTGACATAGTCTCCCTTTTCGTTGAATATACTGCCAGTGGATACACCCATTCCCGCCGACTTTTCATGTAGTTTTGGAAGGAGGTTAACGCTACCGGCTTATTTCCATGATCTTGCCCTCTGTTATTCAGGTAACTTGGTCCTCGTGACTTCACAAATGAGAACGATGACGCTACGCGTGCCTGGGAAGCCTGCGGCAAACCCCATCGTTTTCGAAATTCCAAGATTTCTGAACTTGTATCGTGGGCAACGGTAAAGTGCATGAACGATGGTACGGTCGCTGCCCAGTTGCTTGTCGCCCGAAGTCGACAGTGTCGCGAAACATCCTGCATCGAAATTCGAATATAATGTGTGCATTCTGACCACGGCTGCGTGTGTCCCAAAATGAATGGGGGTCTCAGTGACATATCAGATCATTTATTCCCCACCGATGCCATTCTCATAATGTTAAAATCCCGAAAAATGGAAGGGTCTCTGCCAACTCCCGAGATTTCCAGTCATGATTCTGACCGTGACAGGCTGAAACTTCTCTCAAAAATAAAACCTGCAACGTCGAGGGCCACAGCTCGAATTCGAAACAGCAGCACCTGCTGGTGAGAAAATATACAAACAAAAGCTCAACATGCAGAAAGACTTTGTATAAACTCCTTAACAGTGTTTCCGACCGACAAGTGACTTAGGGTCATAAACTACTGGGAAAGCTCAGCACAGTCAGCAGCTAACCTTTATGTGACTACCGACGCAGCCAATAACAAATGGACCGATCTCCAGCACGCGCAGGAAGCTGAACCGCGCGTTGCGGACGCGGCGCGACAGGCGGCCGATATTTACCGCAAATGACTTCCGGTCACAGTGGCCGGCGACGCAGCACAGGCAGTGTGAATGTCATACAAGCCGAGATACGGCAGAGGATTTCACCCAAGGCGTATATTCCAGAATGACTGCCAAGAATCTGTCATAAAAGGTTGCTCACTGTTTTGAGGCATATCGTGTGGGGCCTTAAATAATGTAATTAACGTCTACCCGTCTATCTGACGTGGCTGGCCTTACCTTTACCCAGAGTAAAGTGGCATTAGTCGTATGGTCGTCGTTATTGTCGAGAGCCTGACAAGTTCGCCGCAAAGATCGAGGAACTTCTAAAGAATCTCATCTGGTGATACCTATATACCAACGCCAAGTTAACATGAACACGTTCCAACCCTAACCGACCCTTCGTTTCCGTTGGTAGGGGTAATACTGTAAAGAAGTGAACATTTCAATCTCGTCATCGTGACGTTTTTTTTAGTAACCGCCATGTTGCACGTGAGTGAGGCAACAAGCTATGTGGAATGCAGAGGAATGCAACAGTGGAAAACAACGATAGCCCTGCTATCTCCTGTGCGTAGGCGCTCACTGAAAATGAAGAAAATATCAACTCACTTCGTGAATATCAAAAGTTAAGTAAACTTAAGCAAAGGATGAAAGCAGTGGTTGCCTATTTCGACCAGAGAAGAGTCACTGAAAGATGCTTCCTTTTTCATGTTGGTGGAAAGCGGTTGCGGAAAGTCTACAGTAACTAGTAAAGAAACCATTCTTTCGCGTTTTAATAGCAGGCACAATACAGACCCTCTGACAGTGTCAGTGGATAAAGCCGGCCCAACAGGACGCTTATGGGATTTGCGTTAGGGCTGAGATGACAGAATCGGAACTGAGGTGGAAAATTGATAGCGCTTCTGCGTGTGGAAACTGCGGAAGAGCAAAGTTGAAGTTGGAGGAACGCTGTTAGTAGAAGCTTTAAAGCTGAGATGGAGTTAAACATAATGCATGTCTAACATGAAAATATTGCATCATCATCTGGAAATGCTAGAACCGGAGCGATTCAGAAGGCTTCAAATCTGTGAAACTTAAAAAAATAACGCGTTTTCAAACCATGGATCGTCATCAGACAGAGTGTAGCCTAAACCACTGGAAAAGCCACGTTGAGGGCCATTGTTTTTATCCAATGTAGACGTCATTTTGAGAGTGGGTAGCGTGATACTGGCCTGTTTCCTACCAGTGGGGAATGCCTTTTTTCATTTTTCGTCTTCATCATCAGAAAGATGTTGATATTTGCTTGTGCGATGACACCATACAATATTGCATGGCATATGTATATCTACACACACACACACACACACACACATATATATATATATATATATATATATACATATATATATATATATATTGTTAGGCCCCTCTGTTTAGTGTCCACTCGCTCCTCGTCAACAGCCGTCATTGTCAGAGACCCGCTATATTTGGAGCGATGCCGCGCACACAAATCTCTAAGGAGCAGGGCAGTGTGAACATGGTGCACACGAGGCCACGGTTGCGCCGACCCTGACCTCGGCCCACAGCGCACACAAGGCCCAAAAAGAATGGGACAATGTATGCACTGCGCGCATGAGGCCAAAGACCACACCACAGCGGAGCCCAGCCTGACTGAGGCGGCGCAACAATGCGATAGAACAGGGCGATGGTTAGCTCTTACTTCCAGACTTTCTGACCGGCTTCTCCCTATCCGTCGCCGCAACGTCCCCGACCTTATCTCGGGTCACGTGGCCCCGGCCAATCGGGAGGCCGCACGCAGGCCACCCGAGCACTCCAACCAGCTCCAGAGACAATTCAACATCAAAAAAGTCCGCCCGGAGTCAGTCCCGATCCCACGGCCACTTTCCAAATGCCACGGCGAGCGACCCGAACCGACTGTGCCAAAGGGCCACCAGTGCTGTAGGTAATCAAAGGAGCCAAACAAACACAGGACTTGACACATTTGCAACACTATATATATATATATATATATATATATATATATATATATATATATATACATATGTGTGTGTGTGTGTGTGTGTGTATGTGTGTATATATGTGTATATATATACATACATACAAATATATATATATATATATATATCTCTCTCTCTTGCTCTCTCTCTCTCTCTCTCTCTCTCTCTCTCTCTCTCTCTCTCTAGGGCAAAGGGTTGGCCAAATCTAATGCTGGATTTTCGTGTGACGGTCAACAAATTAACTATCGATTGCCAAATAGTTCCCATTCTTCTTGTTAGTTCCCGAATGGTACACAAAAGAGCCTTGGAGTCCATTAAGAATAACCATTAAGAATAACGTATCAACTAGATATATAGGTGCACTGCAAACTTAGAGATTCTAATGGCGCCGCCTAAAACGTTCCAATTAGTCTATGCATGGGCTGATCGTATATGTTTCACAATCATTTCTCATATTACGTTTTGAAGTGCGTGTTGTGTTTACGTGGAACACCTGATGGTTCTCTCATAAGGGACATGTTTTTACCTTCTGCGACCGACTGAAGTAAACTAATGCCTCCATTCAGGATTGTTTTTGCCGACACGCTTGAATTGGATGTGGATTGTCATCGCAACTTTCAGAGAGCTTCGGCCACGGTCTGCCTCAACACTCAGGGGATGCTCGAAAAACAACATTTGAGCCTCTCCTATCGTTGGTCTGCACGTACGCCCTCGTTTCTTTTCCCATTCCCTGAGTTTGGAAGAGACCAATAGGTCCATTGTGGGGCTTTAAGTGACTCGTACGAAGGAGTTCTGATCTGTAATCAGCCTGTAACATATGGTCTAATTCGTAAGCCTTCTAAATCTGAAAGAGATTTTGTAGGCCTGAAAATCGTCACAACAGCTACTCCTCACGAAATATTTTGAAGACGGCTGACCATTTTCTCTAATTTAACGAAACAGCAAAAAAAAAATAACAAGAAAAGCGTCACCTTCATGGTAGCCTCTTAAATCCTTTTGGCCATTCCATTCACGCCTGTCACACATAGAATGCAGTGAAAACACAGTCACCAACTGGTATCCCGTAGACATGGGTATCACATCCCGCAGCTGCGTCCACCCGTTGTAGCACCTCGAAGTCACCGTCTCTCCGTGGTAATGCATGTCTTGGTTCTGCCATCAGCAGAAGCCCAAGACCGGCGGCATGTGGAGGCTTAGCATGACTTCTGCGTGGCCCAGTGCGCGGACGAAGGCCGATTATTGGCATTCAGAGCATCGTTATTTACCGAGCGAACGCCGTCTGCATTACGAATTCGGCGGCGGAGGCTGAAGGAGTATGATCCTCAAACCTATCCCGGGACCGGCATAAAAATATTGCCTTTTCGCTTTCAGTTGAGCCATCAGTTTTTTTACGCATATTTGAAGGCATCTTCTGACACCTAGGAAAGAATAGAATACAGCGCTTGGTGTACCATAGATCCCAGTCCGAAAATCATGACACTCATCTGTCCACCTGTCCAAATGATCTTCCCACGTGACCCAGCTTCCAGTGATCTGAAGCCCTTTAACCCTATTCCCGGAGGGCTAGACGGTATGGCCGATTCCCGGCAGGGGGGTGGATTCGGCCCCCCCCCCCCTGAGATCTCGAGAACTACTGGTCCGATTTCATCGCAACAAACGGCAATCGATTTGCCGTCACATGAACTACATTTTTATAAAACGAAATTTTCAAAATTTTGAAATTTGTGGATACAGGGGGGCAAAAATGTCAAAATGGGGGGTACTTTTGGCACTTCTTATAACTCCGTTGTTTATCGACCGATTTCGATGAAACTGGCATGAATCGAGAGATTATGGATGAGGCTTTTACCATGGGTCCACAAATCTGAAATTTTGAGAAAATTCATGGGCGTTCACAGGGTTTCAAAAATAGGAGGATTAGTTTTCTAACAACTGGATGAACAAAAAAGGCAAACATCCTTTTTTGGCTTCTGCTAATCATGTTATACTAAAGAAGTACAAATCGCATTGCAATGTTTGTATAATGTTAGCATAGGCGGTGCCAGGGACATGAAAAAGGGGAACTGTCATGGTCACACGTTTCTCAGATCAACTTGTGACCTTTGACCTTAAATGACCTCCAGTGACCTTTGGGTCACTTGGAATGATCTCCTATGCATTTAATATTATCTTCAAACGTTTTCAATCGTTTGAATTCACTCTATTTCAAAAATTTCATTTTATGGCTATTGCGATAGAGGGTACGCGCACTGACATTTTAGGTCATAGCTCCGTGACCCGACCTGATATCAAGCTGAAACTTGGTACACAAATAGAAGAAACCATTTTACGTCATATATATTCCGGGTTTGGCATTTGAAAAAACGGCGCCGAAATTATTACGAAAAAACAAATTTTAACTTTTGACCTTGACCTGACCTTGTAAAATGACCTCAGGTGAACAAAATTTTATCCACACATGGCCCAACTATTTAGCTATACATCCATATAAAGTTTTAAGTTCTATCTTAAAAACTCTGTTTTTGGCAGCCATTTTCCTTTTACCCTGAACATGGCCAAAAATGGCATGAGGTGCCTCCCAAAAACGTTGCCTGACTCCGCCCCTGAGCAAAGTAGAATTTTGAAATTTTGTCATGGCACGTAGAAAGAATAGCTAGGAAAAGTCACCAAGTTTCGTGAAGCTGTGTTAAAAAGCCTGGAATTGGCAAGCAAAAAACCAGGGGGGGCGGATTCCGCCCCCCCCCCCTGCCGGGAATAGGGTTAAATGGTCGGATGAATTTTCCCGTGATCTGTGCGTACAATGGTCCATCAGCGTGTCACTCAAAATTCGAGGGAGAATCGTTTGCCGAAATAAGGAGAGCTGTCGGCCAGCTACCGACGAAGGCTGGACCGCTGCTTCTTTGGCTCCGGCAGCGGAGAGTTTTCCTGCACCAGGCCGGAGGGTTGAGCGGCGCGTTTTTCACGGCCAGTCGGCGCGGCGGCTCAATACAGCGGACGGCCTCGGCCCGGGCTGGCGTGCTCATCTGCCGTCGCCGAGGCCCATCTCGGCGCGCCCGCCCGAGCGTCCGCCGAGGCCAGGTCCTGATTACCGCGGCGCTCGACACGCCCGATGAATATTTAAGGCCCTCCGCTGTGAAGAGCTCGCCACCGTGCCCCGCTGGTCTGGACATGTGACGGGGAGCCCGGTGCAGTGAGGGGCCCGCCGCCGTGCCCCGCCGGCCTGATTCCGTGTCAGAGGGCCTGGCGCTGTGGACAGCTCGACACGGTGCCCGATGGTCCGAGTCCGTGACGGGGAGGCCCGCCCGTTACTCTCAGACTCTCTGTGACCCAGGCACCGCGGGACACCATGAGCGTTCAAAGTTCGAGAGTGGCCACGGGCCAAAGCGCTCCGTGGGAGGGGCACTCCACTCTCAACAGGCGTTGTTCTCTTGTTTGCTAGTCACTACCATCTGGTTAAAGCATGCAGCAGCGTAGCCGGAGCCGGCCAGGGGCTCAACTGACCCCGTAT
Organism: Capitulum mitella; assembly: GCA_030062745.1. Lineage (NCBI taxonomy): Eukaryota > Metazoa > Arthropoda > Thecostraca > Pollicipedomorpha > Pollicipedidae > Capitulum > Capitulum mitella. Next base: position 13,914,845 of record CP099839.1, on the reverse strand, counting down.
CATGGATTGCGTCAGTGGGTACCATAAGGAATGGTTCAGTTGGCAAATTTTGCGTTTTTAATGCATATTTTGGTCTCCGTCTCCATAGAAATTCTGGCTACGCTACTAAGAGTCGGTGTGATGGAGTTAAATTCTTTGAGATTTAATCCTGGTTAATGGCAATGCTCCATGGATCAAGGCAATATTCCATTTCCTTTATCTACCCAGAGCCTAACCGAATGAGACCCCAATAAAGGAGCGATAGACGAGAATGAGTGACCATCCAATGTCTGTTTTCGGCTCTTTAGTGAGATGCATGTCCCTCACTAGAAGTGGCACGAGTAGTCCGAGAGCATTAAGGGTTTGACATTCAAACGTCAGATCACCCAAATCCGTACAGGCCTGCCGTGACACTACCCAAACTCTGCGGGGGGTCGGATGTCATATCATGCAAACTCTGTGGGCCTGTAGCCGACTATTAAGCTTTTGGTAACACCGCGGCAGCAAAAGCCAAGAAACAGCTGAACGCCCTAGGCTGCGTCACTCCATGAAACAAAGTTTGAGCACTTCTCGAGGCTAAGCAGCAGGACTCCCGGGTTATATTTTGGTTATGGTTATAGTTATATTCTGGTGCATATTTCTGGTTCACATCTGCTTTCTCGTATTGATTCAACTTGAAAAATGGGAAGGTAGTTACCAGGGATGTCGATTTCTGTACATGACTCGGGCCGAGACGAGGGCCCGACAACCTAGCCCCCCTCCCCCAAATGTGGGTTTCTCAACGGATTTAGCCCACTTTACCTTGACCAGCAGAAATTTAAAATCTTTCACTACTATTTATCAAATAAAAATCGCATTTGTCCCCATGTATATAGGTATATACCAGGGGCGGACCCAGAATTTCATCAGGGGAGCGAATGGTCAGGGTTGGCCCCCTTCCGACTTCCGCACTCCCATTTTTTTGCAGATGTGAAATTTTTTGAACCCTTAATAACGCCTTTTGAGTCCAAATCCTTAATCGCATTTTTTTGTAGATATGAAGAAAAAACATTGATTTGCTCTGGTCCAGGTGAAATATTTGATGAAATTTTGCGTTTTTGCCATATGAAGTAACCAAAAAAATTCCGGCACGTCACCTCATTTAAGAAATTCTGCGTTTTGTTGCCCTCCAAGGTGGCCAAAACATAACAACAACGGCGGAATTTTAGGCGGCTGCGTCCCACCCTCTACTTCAAACGTCGTGTCTGTATGTGGTCCAGAATCCCCTCTGCTCCCTCGTAGCTTCTCGAGACTTTTTTGCTAGCTTTTTGGTGGTCTCGGGCCGTCTGCCGATTCAGGGCCCTATTGTGGTCTCAGGTTGCTTTTACAATTCCACGTGCTCCTCGGGACGTCTCAGGCGCTCTTTTGGCAGTTTCAGAAACACCTCGGGCAGTGTCATGGACCCTTGTTATTGTTCTCTGGCGGCTTCAGGGACACTTCAGCCACCTCAGGTTCCCCTGTTGTCCCTGGGAATTTTCGCCGTCCAAGAAAACCCTCAAGCAGTAACAAAGGCCCTCTATAACTCTCTTTCTGCCGTGACAGAGGCGCCTCTTGCAATGCTTCAGGTCCTTTGGCCGTTTCAGAAGCTGTCTGGACATCTCAAAGATTAGCAGTTTCGGGGTCCCCCTGGGCGTCGCAGTTTGGGTTTTAGGTTGTGTAAAGTGCCCCTCTTGTCGTCTCTGGGGAATATTTCTGCCGTCTCAAGAGCCCTCTGGCAGTTACAAAAGACCTTCTGGCGATTTCATGGCCCCTGTGCAGTGTCATGGGCCCTCTGAACGTCTCCGGTAGTCTCGATGGCTATATCAGGGGTCTCCCCCTTTTACATGGGGTATATCTGTCAGTCTTAAGGTCCCTCTGTCCGCATCAGGGGCCTCTGTTGGCTTCCCCCTGGCAGTCTCAGGGGGCCTTTTCTGTGCCAGAAGCTCGCCAAACACGCTCGAAGGCAGGGGCGCAGCCAGCCAAGAATTTCGGGGCGAGGGGTCCCCGTCCAGCGGCGGCCCCCCTCACTTCATGTGGGCCCCTACGACAAAAATATTAACATAACATTTCACAAGAGGCTCACAGAGGCATAAAGCGGGCCCAAAATTTCAGGGAATGCGTGACCACAGCCGAAGAAAATTTTAGGGCAATGGACGTTTGCCGTTGCTAAACTTTGTTACCTGAAACACGCTAGCTCTTCTCTGATTGTCGATGATCGCGTCAAAAACATTTTTTTTTGCCGGGGGGCCTCCACAGCCGTCGGGGGGCTCCTCTACGCACCAGAGGTCTCTCCACAGGCCATCAGCGAGCCCCTCCACAGGTCGGCAGGGGCCCTACAGGCGGCGGCCAGGGCTCCTGGATGTCAGGAGGGGCCGCTTCATGCTGACAGGGGCCAGCTACAGGCAAGCAGGGGTCCTTTTTGACCGGCAAGGGGCCCTTCCAGGCTACCAGGGCCCCATACAACATCAGGGGTCTCTCCACAGGTCAGCAAGGAGCCCTACAGGCGGCGACAAGGGTCGTTGTGCATGTGAGAAGAGGCCCCTTTATGCCGACAGGGGCAAACTAGAGGCAAGCAGGGGGCCTTTCCGACCGGCAGTGAGCCCTTGCAGCCCGGCAGGGCCTCACAGAACGGCAGGGGGTCCCTCCACAGGCCAGCAGGGGCCCCAAAGGCTGGCGGGGGTCCGCAGGTCGGCAGGGAGCCCTACAGACCGGCAGGTGGTCCGCTACAGGCCGGTAGGGGCCCAACTGGCCGGCAGGAAACCCCCTAAAGGCCGGTAGGGGGGGGCCTACAGGCCGGCAGGGGCCCCTGTAGGCCGGCATAGGACCTCCTGTAGGCCAGCAGGTGCCCCACAGATTGGCAAGGGCCCCTACAAGCCGGCAGGGGGCCCCTACAGGCTAGCAGAGGGCCCGCACGGGATGACAGAGGGCACTACAGACCGGCAGGGCGTCCCTTGTAGGCCAATGGTGGTCCCTCTATGGGCTAGAATCTCTTTAAGCAGTCTCATGGACCTTTTGCCGTATTGGGGCCCCTCTTGCGGTTCCGGGGACCCTTGGGAAGTTTCAGGGGCCCTTCTTTCCGTCTTGGGGGCCATCTTGCCGTCTCAGGGTCTTATTAACCCTCCCGGAGGCCCTCTGACTGCAGGAAGAACCTTCAGCTCTTCACAGAGGTCAGTGAGACCTATTCAGGGCCCTATGCCATTCCAGGGGTCCTTATGCTATCCTAGGGACTCAATCCTCATGTTGGTCATCTGAAGAGCCCTGTGACCCTTCCAGCGGTCTCAGGAGCAATCTGCCGTGTTGAGGCCCTGTTGTGGTCTCAGGGGCCAGTTGGGAGTTTCGGGGGCCCTTCTATGCATCTCAGGGATCGTCTAACCCTCCCAGAGGCCCCCTGGCTGCATCAAGAACCCATGACGTTTTCGCAGAGACCCCGTGAAGCTCATACAAGGCCTCTTCGGGGCCTTTTTTGAGTCTGAGAGGGGCCACTTTGGGGCCGGCCCAAGAGGGACCGCTTCGGTGCCCCTCTCGTGGGGCCCATTTTCAGGCCTCAGGGGGGGCGATCGTCCCAATTTCTCCCCTTCGTTCTGCGCGTGGTGTGTATAGATAGATGATAGAAGGATAGATAGATACATCTCTGTAGGCTTTATTCTTTATTTTTTGCCTATCTCTTATCTATTGCGGTCTGTCTTTTTGTTATTATTACTCATTTTCCCTTAAAACGGGCAAGAAATACTGGAGGGCCCAAACCAACATTGGAGGGAACCAAGTCATATTGGGTGGGCTTGGGCCGTCGCAGAAGAACACAAATCGACACCCCTGGTAGTTATTGTCACCAACGACCCCTTCACGAAGCGCGGGGGCCTGACCTAAGCTTCAGTTGACACTGCGGAACCCGATCAAGTGCAACTGCCTGACGGCCAAACTCTTCATGTGTAGGACAAAGCTAGTCCTACAGGATGTTTGTAAACACCAATCAAAAGTGCCGTCAATTCGCGAGCAAACACGGTTTTGCAACTGAGGTCCGGATGATTTTCCCGTAGCCCCGACTTAGAACTCAGTAACTGTCCATCTAGCACCAGGTGGAATGATCCAATCTAGACAACGGGAGTGAAATCAGTACTAGTGTATCCTCTGAATGGGCTCAGCACGTTTAAAATGCCAGTCATTGTCGGTGGTTCGGCGAAATTCGATGAGAGGCCGCAGAAACTAGCGGACATCCAAGGCTTGAAGCTAAATATATTAAAAAATTCACAATATGTAATATATAAATATATTACATATCAGTATACAACTAAATATATGTGCATAAAATACAAAAATAATAAAGGGGCTAAAAACTGACCTTTAAGGGATCTTTCTTTCAACTTGTACGTCCCAAGCTCACCTTTTCTGTTGTTTTTATGCCATTTGTGTTCGTATATCGACGATAACGTGTGCGTTTTTCTTTTTTTGTTCCGCTCCTGATCACTGCTTCTTGCCATGTATTCGTAATTATGTGGTAAGTATGTATGCATGCTTTATTTATGAAGTGTATGGTTACTCGTCGTTATGTACCTCAGCAGTCATTACCAGTCAACCAAACGCTTTGGAATCGGACGTTCAGAGTGCAAAATTCCCTTGGAATGGAGAGGGAAGGCAGCATGTAAGAAATGAAAACCAGCTGCGACTTCCCCGCCAAAAAAGTTCCTAGCGTCATTGAAAAGAGTATCAATGAGCATCAGGGCAGGGTTATATAGGATCAATATAGGATATATACATATAATATACAAACATATAGGATGCTAGGCAGGGTTGCGTATCAGAACAGTAGATACGCAACCCGCAGTAGGTCTGTGTTACCGACGAACGGCGCACACAAGTCAGATCAGTGACGAACACCAACACACGAACGATGGGTGCAGATCGGTGCAGCCAACGGCGGACGAGGGACACATCAGCACAGCCATGGAAGGCATCTCAGTTCACGCTGATCTACAGAGGTCACTCATGAACGTCCTGGTTGTGTCTGGAGAACACCAGTAGGCTAAAGGATGTGCTGCATATCCCGTGTATCATAAGTAATAGTCCCTCGCGCTATCTTGATGTTCCATTTTGTTTTAACCATGATCTTTTCACCCTTCACAAGCGAGTTCACTTTGCGACTACAAATTCACTGTATTTGTCACTGCACGGACTGAACTACTTCAACAGCAGTACTGATACTCAGGACAGCAGCTCGGATTCGACAAGCATTGCTTTGGTTACATCCGCCCTGTAGGCAGACCATTTTTTACATTGGGTAATAATAAAACGTCTAAAAATCGGGCCGTAATGCCTAAAATTTGACAAAACAAGGATATGGAATCTATTTCTGAATGCACTTTTCATAAAAAGTAGTCATCCAGATTAATATTTTTTTCTTTTATCTGCGTAGCATTCCATCACGTTACCTGCATGTACAAAACGATGCATTAACACTCACAAAATGCTACAGCTCCAGCAGGAACCTAGAACACAGGCAGAGCACATTGCGTGGAGCTTACCGCTACGTCGGACAGTCGCTCTCCGTCGTACGGTCGTACTCTGTCGGACTGGTACCCAGCCGTACGGTCGTACCCCGCAGGACGGTCGTACCCTGTCGGACGGCCGCGTTCAGAGACCCGTACTCGGGGCGGCTGAACGCCGTGTTTGTGCCCGGCTCGGGACACCCTCCGTCGGAGATGGACTGACGGGCGGCCGTCTCCGACTGAGCCGCGTCGGCAACGACGGCCGCACTGCCGACCGCCGAACGGCGCACGCACGGAGCGTCGCCGACGAACGACGCGCACGCATCAGATCAGTTACCGACGAACGGCCCACAGAGATCAGGTCAGGTACCGACGAACGGCGCGTACAGATCAGATCGGTTAACGGCGCACACAGATCAGATCAGTTACCGACGAACGGCGCACACAAGTCAGATCAGTGACGAACACCAACACACGAACGATGGGTGCAGATCGGTGCAGCTAACGGCGGGCGAGGGACACATCAGCACAGCCATGGAAGGCATCTCAGTTCACGCTGATCTACAGAGGTCACTCATGAGCGTCCTGATTATGTCTGGAGAATACCAGTAGGCTAAAGGATGTGCTGCACACCCCCGTGTACCATAAAATATTCCTTAATGATCAAAATTAGCCGAAATATCAAGCCCCTCAGGATATACGGCCGACTTCCCCTTGCACTTCGCAGTTGCCAAGAAGGAGGCCTACAACCAAAGTAGTCATTCATTCTACCCGGGGAACTTATAACGCTTACAGCCAGTCCATTTTTTTCACGTAGTTGATCCTAAAATCAGGTGAATCCAGTACGTGTGCCGAACGTTGTAGGGGATCTACATCTGTTAGGAACGTCGTGTAAAGCCTGGTAACAGACAGTGGACAGTGACAAAGACTGAGCGTTTATGAGGACAGGATGATCTGCCGAAATGCTTTTGTGTAGAATGTTCTTACTCATGGATATGGCGCGAATAAAATGTTAATATCTGCCCTGGGATGACTCGTAAAATATACCGGGTGGCATTCTTTGCTCGAAAGACCGGAAGCATGCCCGACAGCTCAGTATCAAAGCACATGTAGAATTTCTAAGAGCGAACCTGTTTGTTTTGCGATGATTTCTACATATTCATTTTATTTTTGATTCAGTGGTTTACCGCTAAAACACCTGAGTGTGGTTGAAGACAGCAAACATCTCTGAAATAGCATTATTTGTATTTGTGTGGAATGCCATGGAATGTTTTAGGGTGTTAACACCACATGCACTGTTGATTCAGGCGTTCGCTGCAATATACCGCAAATAACTGTGCACGGTTCCTGGAGACGAATTTCAATCCAAACACAACTTCACCATCTAAAAACAAAATGTTTTTAACGTGCCACACAACAACACTATTTTTTCCAAAATCTGCAGGTACAGGAACAGCGATTGGTCTAAAAACGACTCCTGGTCGCAAGCAATATAAAGCTCAGTTATCAGGGATTTGCACCTGACTGAACGGTCACTTCATTGGATCAGCGCAAACCAAAACACTTATGACGGACGGGGACAACAGTTTTCACATCGGTGAAACACCTGCTGGGTCGAGAAGAAATTTCCACGTATGATTGGCCAGAGGTTTATAAGAGTGGGACATACAGTCGCGCGACACTAAATTGCGATAACCTGATTGCCGAATATGTTGACGTCGATCCGCTCCTAAAACAACGATATTCATGTCATTCGCAGTTGCATAATGCTGTCAAAGAGAAAGCGGTTTTTGCAACAAAATAAAAAACGCCGCCGCATTTGGACGGCTTTAAGATGGATATAGAGACATGGATGGAAATAGAGACGCTGTATGGATACAGAGGCAACCACAAAAACGTTGATCAGCTATCATTTAGCCGTTCCGTTTCTACTTGCCATGTGTTCACATTTTTACAGCAGTCTCTGCTATAGGTTTGGTTGGAACTCGGCGCCGATTGTTGAAATGGTGTTGGCTGATCTGATCTGATCTGACTCTCGGCTGTGTCGCTGTCGTCCCAGTACCTCTGTGGTAAACTATTCGGCTCATACCCGGCATGTGGAAGGACACAAGGTTCGATACTCGGAGCCAACGCTGCAAGACCCGAAACAAGGGCTCACTAAGACCGCAACGGGACAGTGTCGTGGCCCTGGCGACATGTGAAATATTAGTAACCGTCATCCAGATCGTGTCTGGGGCAAGGTTGCGCCATATCGGAATTTGTTTGATGGAGAGGGTCAGGGGCTGCACAGCAAGCGCTGCTTACTATAGAACCCTGATCACGAGGCCGTTCACTTCAAATATTTGCAATCTGTGTGCGGTGGAACTGACACAAGCGCTTTGATTCAACTAATGAAAATGTAAATGTCTGCTGCGAAAGGTACGCGTCGAAGGCTCTCACAGTGGTGGAAGCATTGCCACCAATGGAATGTGCAAACGGCAACGAGTAAGCCGAGGCCAACCGTTACCGGCTGCGCCACTGACGCTACTTCTGCGCTCTCAACGACACTTTAATCACACCGCGACGCCTGAGTTTCCCAGGGCGACTCAGGCGCGCTGGACCAGAAACGCAGTCTCTCTACACGCCAGAGCACGGCGCCAGGCGCCACAGCCGGCGCTAACGACCGGCGAGCGACGACCGTTAGCGCCCATCCGCGGTACCGCGCCGGCCGGCCGTGCGACGTCGCCGCCGCCGAGCCCGGCTCTGCCCGGCCTCACTTGGTGGCCACGCCCACCAGGCAGCTGTTCATCAGATGCAACGGGCTCCAGGGCTTCAGCTGCTCCACGATCGGCTGACAGCGCTGTTCCACCGAACGGAACAGTCCCGAACCGATCACCTGTCGACCAGACGGCATGCGTCACTCGGACGGGAGGACCATAAGACACGCGTCACTCGGACGGGACCGCCAGACGGCACGCGTCGCTTGGACGGGACCGCCAGACGGCACGCGTCACTCAGACGGGACTGCCAGACGGCACGCGTCACTCGGACGGGACCACCAGACGGCACGCGTCACTCGGACGGGACCACCAGACGGCACGCGTCACTCGGACGGGACCACCAGACGGCACGCGTCACTCGGACGGGACCACCAGACGGCACGCGTCACTCGGACGGGACCACCAGACGGCACGCGTCACTCGGACGGGATCACCTGACGGCACGCGTCACTCGGACGGGATCACCTGACGGCACGCGTCACTCGGACGGGATCACCTGACGGCACGCGTCACTCGGACGGCATCACCAGACGGCACGCGTCACTCGGACGGGATCACCAGACGGCACGCATCACTCGGACGGGCACCACCAGACGGCACGCGTCACTCAGACGGGACCACCAGGCGGCGAGCTTCACTCGGAAGGGACGCCATCGGTGCTGAGACGTCTCTGCACAATTCGGTGCGCGTTACTGGCTAATTATGATACAAAGTTCCGCATTGCGTTTAACAAACGTCACGACCAATCCGAATGGAGCGTCCTGTTTAACTGCAAGCCTTGGTGACAAAGGTTTTGTTTTCGCGGTTCCTGACGGTCTCAGAAAGTCTTCGGACCCTTGATGAAAAACGTCTGAATTCCAGCGGGCGCATTTGCTTCGAGTTATTTGGAGACCTCGTAAACCCAACCATAAACAAACACTACGGGCGGTGAAAGCACGGCTCGACGATCCCAGCCGTAACACATATTCCAGCAGGTGGCCGGAAAGGGACGAAAACACTGACTATCCAAGCATTCCCATCCTTTTCGCCATGAATTTTATTGGAAACGTCACGTCTTTACGGCAAGCTTACGCTTCGTTAAACAAGCTGAAAACATGGGCTACTGACCGGTCGAGGGTCCCGATTGAGCCAGCATTGCATGAGACTGGGCCAAAGTCCGCTGTTTGTCATGGCATCTTGGATCCGGCGGAGAAGCGTCTTCTCTGGGTATGCGATGTGCTCCAAAAAGAAAAATTTGCCGCCCTGAAAATGTCAGAGGTGAAAGGCAATCAGAGACGAGCAGAATATTCACCAAGAAGTATTTGGCCCATCACACCAGTCATCTGCCATCTGTCACTTCATTTCTGTTTATCACTGTCATCATCATTTCTATCTGTCATTATAGACAGACAGAAGAGCACTCCCTTGAAAAAATGCTACCTTGGCAAAAAAATAGACAGAAACGAGCCTCTAATCCCACACGATAAAACTCGAAGCCAGTCATATACAGTGGTTCCACCACGTCATTTTGATTAGGAATGTAACAAAGGTTACCCCAGAAGCCAATCTAGCAAACTAGAATAGTGCAGCATTTTGGCTAAATTGATCGGCTTTGTACTTTTACTGGTACCCGGGCATTTTTTACACTACTGCATGGATAAAATGTGATTATATTTTGATAAAGATGAAATGTAACGTCCCATTGCTTAAAAATCATGCAATGAGGGCGAGGGTCATGACTTAATATATATATGGATATATGTATATATATATATTAAGTCGATATATATGTCCATATATATATATATATATATATATATATATATATATATGTACGCGTGTCTACCAAATATAGAATGATTTTGCACTAGGCGCCGAACCAGATGGCACTGGAGGATCTTTACCGTGCCATGCCATTCCACGACGCGGCCGGCCCGTGACTGGGGCTGACCATTTCGGTCTCGGACTAAACACAGGTACCCGTTCTGGGTCTCGAACCCAGGTACTGCCATGCATCGGATCTGTTGTCCGGCTTCTTATCCATCAGGCCACCACGGCGCTCGACCTGACCCGACACCGAAGTATAACTGCATTCGGAGGTTGCACCGACAGGTTATGCGCTCCCCTGTTCGATTTCGGAAGTTACGGTTTAATCGAGTTTGTTAATGTCATACATGTATTCGACCAACGTCATCTGTACAACGGAAATGACAAAACATCGCACAATTCCATTTCATCACAAAATGTCAAGAACTGTCCCCAGATCTTGAACGTCCGCTCCAAACAGCTGACCCTCTCCATCATTTCCCCAATTAAATCTCACCCCAATCTGCCATAGTTGGAGTCGGGGGAGGCAAACGTTAATTGTCAGTTCATTATGTGCAATCCAGTGTGATATAAGGTTAACTTTAAGATTCCTGAATTGTTTGGAGACAAGATCAACGAAGCCAGTATTACGTGAGTTGGCTTCATCTCACAGAAGGAAAGCGTCACCTGACGGTGGCGCTGCCGACGACTGCTGAGGAAACCACCACTCGATAGCCAGATGACGTACAACCGGTGTCTGCTGACAGCTTCTAAATGCATATCCGGACCAAATAATACCTTACCTGACCAACCCAACCTGTCCTACACCTACTTCCAGGGGAGTCGAGTTCTATAAATGATTGAGGGGCCGAGCCGAAGGCCCGGCGACGTAACCTTTCCCCAAATAGGGGTTTCTGAACGGATTTAGCCGACTATTTTGGCCAACGGGAATTTATAATTTTTTACTAATATTTATCGAATAAAAAAATGCGTTCATCCCATGTAGATAAGTATATATATATAGACAGAAGACAGAAAGATAGATACGTCTCTTTAAACTTTATTTTCTTTTGTTATTATTACTCATTTCCCTTTAAAACCGGCAGAAAATATTGGAGAGCCCAAACCAATTATGAGAGGGGGGCAAATCAAAATTGGGTAGGCCATGGTCCTCTCAAAAAAAATACAAATCAGCACCCCTGCCTACTTCTACACCTACTCCTGTCCCTACGCTCAAGTTTTCCGACAGCTAAGCTTTCGTTTTGGAAAACGACGAAGATTTCACCGCCAAGACGAGTTTACTGTAGTTCTGTGCAATATTGGTTGCACCATCGCTACCTCTGGTGTTACTGTCACGGGTAATGATCTTGAATGGTGAGGTGATGCCAACTCGCAGATTACCTGTCCCTTGGCTCTGTCAGTGCCTTCCTGTCCCATCTTTAGCAAACGATATAAAAATAAAACACAGGTTTCCATATTTTCCAGTATTTTCATTTAATAGTACACGATAACGTACAAAATACGAATATGTTCTTATTAAAGACACCTCTTACAACCATTCAGATCCTGAAACCGTTGCACAAGCGCTACTATTCACGTGCCCATACACAGTCCTGCCTCGGATTGCACCATTTTGAATGCCAATATAATTACCATTTACTGCCAGGTTCCATAGCAGAAATGAAAAACGCGAAATAAAATATATGCCTCTTCTTGCCATATCCAGCAGGTGTGTCGATTTGTATTCTATTGAGAGGGCCCTGGCCTAACCAGTGTTAATTAATCCAGGGGCGCAGTCAGGATTTTCCCAAGGGGGAGCTCAGTGTGAACCGAAATCATACGAAAACCGCCTGCCGAGAAGACGATGTGCAACGGTTTTCACAAAGAATGCGGGTATGGGGAAAGGGGCGGGCCCTCCCTTGGCTGCGCCTGTGATTTAGCCCCCCTTCTAATGTTGGTTTGGGCCCCCTAACATTTTCTGCCCATTTTAAGGGAAAATGGGTAATACTAACGAAAAGAATGACCGCAATAGTTCAGTGCTAGGCGTTCTTGACAAAAACACGCATGATTGCATGCCTCAAGAAACAAGCAGAAAGAGCTTCGGAACTCCCCGCATTGTACAGGATATTCCAGAACGCGTATTCCATGACAATGTATTCCACGAACTTCATTCATATTCACACTGTGTCGCCTAAGCAAGACAGCGCGATACATGCAATCGAATTTCCACAGGGTGAGTCTGCCTCGTGGGCGGGGTGAAGACGTTTCGCGAACAACAGTCCCATTGAGTGCCTGTGACGAGGTAAACTTCATCATGTTAAGTGAACTGCCAGATAATTGCCATCGGCAACAATGTCATCTTACAGCAACACGTGCGAAGGCAGACGCAGACAAAGCTAGCCCACGCACCAACGTGACACTGATCGTGAATTGTGTGTCGTGAGTAGGAGAGATATTGTGAGTCCGTTATTCTCACCGGTCTGAGGACTCGATGGGCCTCCCGGACCACGCTGGTGACGTCACTGACACTGCAGAGGACTAGTGTGACCACCACGGCGTCCACCGAGCAGTCGCCGACATCTGCCATGTTCTCGCCGCGGCCGACCACGAACCGGATATCCGGGTGGAGGTGCGCCGCCTGTTCCTGGCACGCGCGCCGGAAGTAGCTCCGGAAGTGGGGGTTCGGGTCGACGCAGGTGAGCACGGAGCCGGCCGGGTAGTGGACCAGGTTGGTGCCACACCCCACGCCCACCTGGAGTCACGACCGGGCATTGTTGACAGCTTAGCAAACGTCTGCTTAGCAAATATCTGAGAACCGCGGAGCTGCCCTGAATATGGCGCTGCCTGCCTGGGTATGCCTCTTAGTACGCTTCTTTCCATTCAGCTCCACAGGCAGTCCCATAAAACCTCGCAGAAGCTGAGGATGTGTCCTCGATCTTAGAAATGCCCGTATCCAGATCTTTGGTTTTACTCATGTGTGTAGAAGGTAAAAACTGCAGTTATGACAAAAATAGACAAAAGTCAGTTACGGTCTCAACATAAAGTTCGTTCGAGGTTAATAATGAGGTTAGATGATGTTAATAATGAGGTTAATAATGAGGAATAATGAGGATAATGATTAATCATGAGGAATAATGAGATGCTAATAATGAGGTTAGAGATTTTGTGACACAGTGCATGGCATGGCACAGTGCAAAGGTAAGAACGATTCTGTTAATCGACAGAAAATGCAAGTTCCAGCCAAATGGCAACGTTTTAAACAAGAGTACTGAAGATCTTACAGGCAAATATCGAGTGATATGTTACTCAGCTCTTGCCCAGTCGGCGAGACAGACCTCCAGGATGTCGAGCGCCCCGTCCTTGAGTTCGTGGCCTGCTGACTGCATGGTCTGCATCTCCTGAAACAGCGCCGTCTTGATGGCGGCCAGCTGCTGTTGCTGCTGAGCCTTGAACCGCTCCATGGTCCAGGCCAGCAGCCGAGAATGCAGGCTGGCGACGGTCTCTGGACCGAGCAGCACCCTCAGCGTCAGCACCAGCAGCAGCCACCAGCCCAGCAGGCAGGCCAGCCAGTTCAGCGCACACAGCAGCATGGCTGCCGGACCACCGGGACAAACTTCAGAACTGCTGGATCACCCGAACAAACGTCGGAGGGAGCGGGGGTGGGCAAGGACAGGCGGAGATGGGCAGTGTTTAAAGAAGAGTAAAATATGTGTACCTTTTTGGCAAAAACCTGAACCTGCCAGTGCTTCGAAATCCGCGAACTTCTCCACCAACCAGTGACAAATATGTTCATCCCACATGGAAGGTTATCGCAGAAAACATCGTGTTCATTGCACAGAATTAACAGCACTGATTCCATGTTGAGACAAAGTCCCGCTTCACCGAGATGGTGCAGTGCAGTTGTAGGTAACACTTGTTGAGCCACACGAGATAATCAAAACATCTTCAAGTGCTTTCCTAAATTTCCGGACTTAATCCTCCCAAAATCTCTACGAATCGCCATTAAACACGTTTTTTGTCTTACTGCTTGCATCTACCTTCTTACGATTTCCCCATGTTCTCCGTATTTTCGCATCGATAAGCACTCCGGCACGACAGAGAGTTGCTGAGTTCTAAAATCGATAGTCGGTATCGATTTTTACGACCCTGACGTGAGATGGCGCCCCGACCGCAGCACCCAATGCGGCGAGTTCTCGTTGGGCCACGTCTCAGTTCCACCAGACCGCCTGCCATGCTCAGGTGAACGGCACAGACGACCTTTCCGTGCCGCCTGCGGGAAGCGCGCAGGTCCGCGGCAGCCGGCGCTGTCCAACGGCCACTCACCAGTTCAGTTGACCCGAGCCGCTGAACTCGTACCACCGGCCGGTTGCGGCGCCTTGTCACGCGGCGGAGTCCGTTGGCCTGACGCGCTATCACGCGGCCCACCCGGCCCGCTCGGGAACCGGGCACGGGCGCACCCAGCCGCGGAACTCCTGGGGGCGGACACGGGCGCGTCCAGCCTCGGAACCTTGGGGTGAGGGGTGTAGTGGGACGCTCAGCCTCGGGTCGGTCGCCGCGATCGTCTCCCGGTACCCTGTCCGGCAGCAGAAGGTCGACAGCCGGGAGAAAGCAGAGAAGGTCGCGTCCGCCGTGCCATCTACACCAGGAAATCCCATCAAACGGCGCACCGAGTCGAGACTGTTGGCTCGCCTTTTGATCAACCCCGCCTGGCGCTCAAACAGGTTGAAGATTTACGGAACTGATAATCCCATCCTTGCGATTCAGAGTGACGCGGCGCATTATCTACAGGTGACGTCAGAGTGCTACATCATCACTGGTGCTCTCTCAAAAAGTCGGACAGGGAGACTGGAGGCTTGGCATGATGTGGACTGTAATCCCAACCGGCCTATTCCACACGCCGAGATAGCCCTCCCGCTCCGTCACGCTTTCACAAAAGAGATAGAAACGTCGGTTTTGCGTCTGGTAACTTGACACGCATATTCATATTCGTATTCAGCACACATCACAGATTTTGGCCAGATTACCCCGTTCGGTCAACCTGCCCATGCCGTTTCCGAATCTGAAGTTCTTTCTGCCATAAGTTTGGCCGTTTGACCTCTAGAGGTCGAAAACGCAGATTCAAGGTCAACGATGGGGACAAGCATAGCCGTCCACCTATGGCATGAAACTGTACAAATGAGATACCAAACCAAAGAGAGGAACCGTCCGCAACTTAACCGACCCAAAGGACCAAGGTCAAGGTCCGTCCTCAAGGTCATAATCAAGGTCACAAGACGGGGACAAATATAGCCGCCGATCTTATGGCATCAAACTGTACAGATGAGATATCAGACCAGAGGAGAATAGTCCGCAACTTTGGTGACCCAAAAGGTCAAAGCCAAGGTCCGTCGTCAAGGTTATAGTCGAGGTCAAAGTATGGGGACAAGCCGATCTATGGCACCAAACCGTACAAATGAGGAATCAGACTAAAGAGGTGAATAGTCCGAAACTTTGACGACCCAGAAGGTCAAGATCAAGGCCCGTCGTCAAGGTTATATCTTGGTTTTGACCCAAAAGGTCAAAGCCAAGGTCCGTCGTCAAGGTTATAGTCAAGGTCAAAGGATGGGGACAAGCATAGCTGCCGATTTATGGCACCAAACTGTACAAATGAGGAATCAGACCAAAGAGGGGAATAGTCCGCAACTTTGACGACCAGAAATGTCAAGGTGAAGGCCCGTCGTCAAGGTTCTAACCAAGGTCAAAGGACCGGGACAAACATAGTCGCCGCCCTATGGCAACAAACTGTACAAATGAGGAATCAGACCAAAGAGGGGAATAGTCCGTAACTTGGACGAACAAGAAGGTCGAGGTCAAGGTCCTGATCAATATCAAAGAACGGGGACTAGCATAACCGCCGACTTATGGCGGTCGTTTGTACAAATGAGGCATCGCAGTGAATACGGAAAATTTTCGCAGCTTTAATGACCCAAAATGTCAAGGCCAAGGTCCGCTGTTTGGTGTCATGGGTCGGCGGCTTCGCTCGTCCCCATCCCTTGACCTTGAATAGGACCTTCACGACAAGGCGGCCATGCTTGTTGCCGTCATTTGACCTTCATCAGGACCTTAGCGACGGACAATGAACTTGAAATTTTGGGTCGTCAAAGTTGCGGACACATCCTCTCTTTGGTATCATAATCGACTTGTCCTGCTGGTGCTTTAGGAGAGCCGCTATGGTTGCCCCATCTTTTTACCTTCATTAGGACCTTGACGATGGACCCTGACAGTGACCATTCTGGTCGGCAAAGTTGGGGGTTTTCACCCTCTTTACTACGATACCTTATTTATACAGTTTGGTGCCATAGGGCGGCGACTATGCTTGTCCCCGTCCTTTGACCTTCATGAGGACCTTGACGATGGACCCTGACCTTGACGTTTTCGATCGTCAAAGTTGCGGATTTCTCCCCTCTGTGCCACGATACCTCATTTCTACAGTTTGGTGTCATAGGTCGGCGGCTGTGCTTGTCCCCATCCTTTGACTTTATGACTTTTACGACGGGACCTGACCTTGTTCTTATGGGTCGTCAAAGCTGCGGACGTTTCACCGTTTTGGTCTAATACCTCATCTGTACAGTTTGGTGCCGTAGTGCGATGACTATGCTTGTCCCCATCCTTTGACCTTGATAAGGACCCTGACGACAGACCTTGAACTTGACTTCTTAGTCGTCAAAGTTGCGAATTGCTGCCCTCTTTAGAAGGATACCTCATTTGTTTGATGCCTTAGATCAGCAGCTATGCTTGTCCCCATACTTTGACCTTGACCACGACCTTGACGACGGACCCTGACCTTGGCCTTTTGGGTCGTTAAAGTCGCGGACTAATCTCCTCGTTAGTCTGGTACCTCATTTGTACAGTTTGATGTCATAAGATCGGCGGCTATATTTGTCCCCGTTTTTTTACCTTGATTATGACCGTGAAGACGGATCTTGACCTTGATCCTTTGGGTCGTTAAGACTGCGGACGGTTCCTCTCTTTGGTTTGGTATCCCATTTGTACAGTTTGTTGCCATAGGTGGATGGCTATGCTTCTCCCGCCGTTGACCTTGAATTTTCGTTTTCGACCTCTAGAGGTCAAACTGTCAAACTTATGGCAGAAAGAACTTCAGATTCGGAAACGGCATTGGCAGGTTGAACAAATGGGGTATTTTGGGAAAAATCTGTATGTGCTGAATACAAATATGGATATGTGTGCTAAGTTGATGGATGTGGTTTCGGTCATTTCCCTTGCAACACCTCTGTACCTACAAATAAAAAAAATGAACAGCTGGCCATGCGTGAAGTTGCTGTTGTGGTAGCAGGGCAGGTCGTAAAATGTCCAAAATTGCATAAATAGCTGCCCAGTGAAGGAAAAAATAGCAGGTAATCATATTTAATACATCATTTTCTAAAAAGATTTCGATACCTATATTCCGAAAAAAAAACAGGCGTGACATGAGTGTTATTTGGCATCATAGCTACTAGTCTGCACAGAAAGAATCCGTGCCAATGACGCAGCATGGATTCTTAAATCTCAGGTCTCAGCCCCAAAAAATTGTAAGAAATGTTGCAATCATGGCTGGCCATCCCTGGAACAGGGCCCAGATTCCCGTCCAAATATTCGTGAATTTTATCATTAGGACGATGGCAATAACTGGAAAGAAACGGTCTCAAATGCTATGCTGACTCCCCCTCCCAATAATTTTCGGAAATCTCTAGCCATGGATGCAATGCATCATGAAACGTTTCTTGAACACTCATACCAGGCGCTGTTGGTGAGCGGTGGCATGACAGTTGTAAACCGAACAGACGACAGTTCTCGGCAACGAATACTTTCATCAGGCCTCGCGATGTACTTTTACCTTCGGCAAACGTACATTACCGTGAAAATGGATTTCGTGGCTTCGTTACACATGGAGCACGTCACATACTGCCTGAAATGGTATGCCCATGAGCTCACTCTCTCTCTCAGCTTCATTGGAGGTCTGCAAATGCGTCTTTTACTTCCAGGGAATGGCACCACTCAGCTAGAATAGCTCCTGTCGCTTTGATTTATGAGCTCTCTTTCGAATAAGTCCGCTGAGTCCAATCTCAAGCCGCACACCTCCAGTCCCTGACAGACGGCAGTTTCTCAACGAATGTCGTCAATCGGTAACGTCTGACGGAGAGACGAGGCCTCGCTCATTTCGGGCCATAGCGGGTTATCCAAGAGCACAGAGCAGGTACGTCGTTTGGCGACACGGGACTGGAGAGTAGTGTGCCGACACCGCTTGACAGGAAGAGGGCGAAGGTTATCAAGCGATCGACAGCCTGAAGCTCGGGGCTTCTCCACGATTCAGGCGCACCCACCGAGGGACGGGCGCAGGTGAAGCAGGCTCGACTCGGCGTTTCACACCAGAGACGTGAGCTCATTGGACCAATGTTGTACGGTGAATCTGATCACTCGGAGCCGGGGCACCGGGTTCAGCCAGCCCGGTCTCCGAACTGGGGCGTGGGGCACCAAGGCTCACAGCTTAGGGGTTTGCGGGAGGGCGGTGGCTCTGAAAATATCCGGCCCGGCCCCTCGATATTTTGGCGATTGAACATTAATTCTGGGTTGGTTTTAGGGACGTAGGAGCACCGAGAAAAGTGGACGGAGAGGCAGAGACGTTTTTCCCCACAGCGCTAAAGTTCAATTTCCCAAAAAGTGTGGGGTCATGGCTCCTCGCCCCCCCCCCCTGTTCCCACGCCCTTGGTTGGTTTGTCGTTATCATCAAACACGAGCAGGATAAAACCATGTCTCACCATCTTTCAGCTACACTGTCAAGCTGGTCCAGGAAAATCTGAGCGAACCACTCTACCAAACATGTCCGTCAAGACAGCCCATATTCAGCCCAGATTCAGCCCATATTCGGGACGCCTCAGATCGCAATGAAACTTGCACACAACAAAGTTCGTAGCACTAGTAGTCGATGGCCTAAGTCATTCAGTGGCATTCCTAACCGTTTGACCTCTAGAGGTCAACAAAGGTGACATTGCCGAAATTTGCACAGCAGATTGTGGCCCACCCAGCACAGCTACGGCGCTCAAAATGACACCAAACGACTCGCCCAGACCTGGTCTTACTTTCCCAATACAAATTTGACCTCTCAATGACACACAATGACCTAAGGTCATTTACGGGTCACGTTGGATATACAATTGCACAGCATATCTCGAACATACCAATAGGCCAAATTGAGATCAAAAGTACATCATCGTCTAGCCCGTAAAGCGAAGTAACTTTTCCTGAAAGTCATTTGCGCATGCGTGACCTCGTTTGACCTAGGCGAGACAAAATGCACCGAAAACCGACGGCGTATAGGGTGCAGCCCGGAGTGCAGCCTCTCAAAGTTACTTCGCTTTACGGGCTAGACGATGATGTACTTTTGATCTCAATTTGGCCTATTGGTATGTTCGAGATATGCTGTGCAATTGTATATCCAACGTGACCCGTAAATGACCTTAGGTCATTGTATGACATTGAGAGGTCAAATTTGTATTGGGAAAGTAAGACCAGGTCTGGGCGAGTCGTTTGGTGTCATTTTGAGAGCAGTAGCTCTGCTGGGTGGGCCACAATCTGCTGTGCAAATTTCGGCAATGTGACCTTTGTTGACCTTTGGAGGTCAAACGGTTAGGAGTGCCGCTGAATGGCCTAGACCACCGACTACTAGTGCTTCGACCTATGTTGTGTGCTAGTTTCGCTGCGGTCTGAGGCGTCCCGAATCTGGGCTCCATCCGGGCTGCACCCTATACGCCGTCGGTTTTCGGTGCATTTTGTCTCGCCTAGGTCAAACGAGGTCACGCATGCGCAAATGACTTTCAGGAAAAGTTACTTCGCTTTACGGGCTAGACGATGATGTACTTTTGATCTCAATTTGGCCTATTGGTATGTTCGAGATATGCTGTGCAATTGTATATCCAACGTGACCCGTAAATGACCTTAGGTCATTGTGTGTCATTGAGAGGTCAAATTTGTATTGGGAAAGTAAGACCAGGTCTGGGCGAGTCGTTTGGTGTCATTTTGAGCGCCGTAGCTGTGCTGGGTGGGCCACAATCTGCTGTGCAAATTTCGGCAATGTCACCTTTGTTGACCTCTAGAGGTCAAACGGTTAGGAATGCCACTGAATGACTTAGGCCATCGACTACTAGTGCTACGAACTTTGTTGTGTGCAAGTTTCATTGCGATCTGAGGCGTCCCGAATATGGGCTGAATCTGGGCTGAATATGGGCTGTCTTGACGGACATCTACCAAACGCGCTCCGTGGACAGCGCCCGCCCCCGCCCGACCCTCCCCTGGACCACCGGAGCCGGCCCGCGCCGCTATTGATTGGCGGCTGTTTGGCGCCTGCTTGTCGCGCTATTCAGCCGGGCGGCACATGGTTCCCGCCGGCAGCTGGCAGGGCCGGCGGCCGCCTCCGCTCCCTGGTGCCGCAGATGTCCCATCAGGCGGTCGGGACGACCGGTCCTTTGGGTCAGCGGAACCTGTCTGATAACTTGAGTGCCACTGGAAAATTCATCCGGGACTCTCATCTGGAGGCAGAACTGGCCATCACGAGCTGGTCTTGTACAAGCTGTACTTGGCACGGGCTCCAATCCCTTACTATTTCTCCTTTACCGACTTTCTCTGTCAAACCGTTCGGATGGCATTGGGAAAAAGAGAAATGTGATGTTAAATACCTGAGCTAAAGCAAAAAAAATACGACCCTGCAATCGCGATCTGTGGTTGTCTCGTCTACAGCGGCCCCCTCCCACCAAACTTTCACCTCACAAGGAAACGAACATGGGTCGGACACCCGATGACGTTTTTCATCTGGGGTACCAGCAGCTGATCCTGCAGTAAACCTGCTAGCTGGAGCTCCGGAATCGGATCAGCGTTCCATGGCAAACCTATCTTCAGGGGGAGCTAGGTTGCTTTACCTCGTTTTTCTATTTTCTCGTCCGTTTTTGTTTTGTTTTGATCTGTTTTTCGTGCAACAAACAGGGTGACGCGAAGTTAACGTCGGCGAATGAAGATGTAAAGGTGCCGTCATTTGCATTCTGAAATTATTACCAAAAGCGGGAAGGACAAGTAGGTCTAGCCTTTCGCAGTCCTACCAAAGGCAAACTTCTGCTAACCCTTTCGGTGATGTTGTACTGAGTACCTCCCCGAGCCTTTGATGACTAACGAGGTGAGTCAGTGGCAGATCCATTGGACGATGGAGTCAAGCGCAGTAACGTAGGCGGGGGGGTCCTAAGGGTCCTGGGACCCCCGAGATTTTTCGGCTCACGAAGGGGCTCTCCGGCATTGGCCTAAAGGAGCCCCCCTGGCCGAGATTGACAAACTCACTCCTCCGCAAAGGGCCACAGACCCCAGGCAAAGACTCCTCTATCAGATAGCGGGGTGCCCCCTGACCGGGAAAAATAAGAGAATATCCCGGCATGCTCCTAAATCCGTTGAGAAGATGAGAAACCCACACTTGGGAGGAGGCTAGGCTAAGGTCCCCTCGATCTACCCCTCCCCAGTCATTGATACGAAACGGCACTCCTGGCCATGGGGTCGCCCGGTCTGCAAGGGCCCCCTCAGCGTTGGGGCTCCCCTCATCCTCTAGGACCCCCGAAAAAATTCCTGGTTACACCACTGGTCAAGCGTATTTCGAAACCAAATACGCCCCATACCCAGCTCTCATTAGCGGACGTTTCTACATGAAAAAAGATGCCTGCGGTTATATGCTGCGATTATTTGCTAAGTGCGCCTGACACCCCGCGTCGATTTTCATCACAAGGCCGCGATTCGTTGTTCGGTAGACGTTCCTCTGCTGAGTAAACATGTCGTTTTGAGGCCTGATAATGTCGAGCATGTTCGCCGCGTTGCTACACATGATCAGTAATCTTGCGCTTTCCAAGCAAGGTAGGTCCCATTCTTCTCCCCACCGCAGGCAGCGAGCAATACATGATCCGTGGCGGTTACAAGTCATGTACTGCTTATCACCAACCCAATAATTTATACTGCAAAGGAGTGCCAAAGATTGGTTTATCATTGCCGCGACCGCGATTCAGCAAATTCGTGCATCTTTCACTGACCAAATTCCGCGCGGGTCATGCATGTTCTCCAGGGAATCGCCCAACGCATCTCAGCAAATGTTAGCCGAGTAAGATGCTAATTTTTTAAAATAAACGTCTTTAGGCACGATAATCTTCATTACTGTGCAATCCATCGTGTAGTCATCTTTACAGAACGCGAGAGCAGCCAGACGGAACAACATTCAAAATAAAAACGGAAAAATGAAATACTTGGATGGAACTGAACATCACTGGAAAGCGGAGTCGTCTTTTCGACTCCCATGAAAGAAACCCCCAATAACTGTGCTAGTGCAACAGAAAGCCTCACCAAACCTCACCACCCAGTCCCACTACAAAACAGCAAACAAAACTAGTCATTGTGAACAACTTCCGAAACCACACTCATAGCCATATCCAATCAACCATACCATAACCTGCCATACCAACATCATAACCCTACTCGTGAGATGCTGACACAAACTGGATGCTTCACGTAAAACAAAGTACAGAACCACCCAACAAATCCATGGTCAAAGCGTAACATCTTAACGTCATCCGTATCGGATACTCCACGTTCCAACGTCACACCTCACATCTCAAAAAGCGAAAATACCTCTGTGACCAATTGCGTGTCCAGTAACAATGCCCCTGAAAACGGCAAAGCCGCAAACAGCTGAGCTCCCGTGCAAACCCCAACAAACGCGCCCAGCCAGTGCGGCGCAGCCGTCAGCCGGCGGCACCGTGCTCCCGCGCCACCTCGCGGGCGATCTCCTCCAGACGGTCGCCGAACGCCCGGAACGAGAACCTCTCGATGACGCGGCGGCGGCCAGCCTCGCCCATGGCGCGGCGCAGCTCCGGCTCGGAGACCAGCCGCAGCAGGGCGGCGGCGAACGCGTCCGGCTCGGGCGCGCACAGGAACCCGGTCACGCCGTGCTCGACCGTCTCGAGCGGCCCGCCGCTGGCGACGGCCACCACCGGCGCGCGGCAGTACATCGCCTCCAGCGGCACGATGCCAAAGTGCTCGCGGTCGGGCGTGTAGAGCACGGCCGCGCAGCCGCGCAGCAGCGCCCGCTTAGCGGCGTCGCTTGGCGAGCGCAGCCAGGTGACGCGCGAGGTCAGGCCGGCCGCGGCCGCGTGGCGTCGCAGCTCCGCCAGGTGCTGCGCGTTCTCGGCGTTCTGCGGGTCGAAGCCGCCGGCGACCACGAGGTGGCAGCCGCGCGCCGTGGCCGCGTCGGCGCGCTCCAGCAGCCGGCCCAGCGCGTCCACGGCCAGCGCCAGGTTCTTCTTGCGCTCGAACCGGTTGAGCGAGAGCAGCAGGTGCGGCGGCGGCGCGGTGCCCAGCACGTCGGCCAGCGCCGGCTGGTCGGGCGCGTCGAAGGCGGCCAGGTCCAGAGACGGGTACAGCACGTCCGGCCGCCGGTGCCGCAGGCTGGCGAACGTGTCGGCGAACACGTCGGCCGTGAAGCGGCTGTTGACGAGCACGCGGTGCGCGGCGCCCGTCGAGCGCTCCTCGAGCCAGTCCAGCGGCGCCCGGTAGAGCCGCTTGAGCGGCGAGCGCCGCGCCGTCAGCAGCTGGTCCGGGAAGTGGCAGTAGAACAACACCGGCAGGCCGGCCCAGCGCAGCGGCGGCACGCACGCCGACACCTGGTCGCAGAACACGAGGTCGGGCCGCAGTCCGGACGCCAGCACCAGGTACAGGGCCGCGTACACCATGCGCAAGTAGACGCAGAGCGCGCGCAGCCGGCCGAACACGCTGGCCGGCAGCCAGGCGCCGACGACGCGCACTGGCAGCGCATCCAGCGTCTCCGGGAAGCAGTGGCTCCGATCGTGGTGCGCCGTCAGGAAGGTGACGCGGTGGCCGCGGCGCTGCAGCGCCAGCGCCGCGTCCACCACCAGCCGCTCGGCGCCGCCGATGCCCAGGTCCGGGTGCAGGAACACCACGTGCATGACTCCAGCTGCCCAACTGGCTGCTGCTACTGCTGCCAGAACACAGATGGGTCAACATCCTGAGAGGATGCAAACTCAAAAGCTGGCACACATGATCTGAATGGCATGGGTGAGTAGAACCAGATACGAATCAAATTTTTCTTAATATTCCAAAAATGGTTAATTCATGTGCATCACTGAAGAAAGGTAGATGGATAATATAACATAACAGTCCATGACTGGATAAAGCCTGACAAACACATCACAACATGGATGGGTAAGGCAACTGGTTGGCACAGATTACAGACAGAATATTACAAAACTACTCACTCACAGATTTATGGTATGTCTATTAAAAATAGTAAGAACAATAAAATTCTGCTTCCTCCACAAATGATATAATGGCAAATCTATCACACATGATGATTTACTAATCCATTTGTCCAGCATGATCTAGTCACCATCTTACAACCATTTCTAATGGGCCAGCACCATATTAAGATACTGAAAAACAAAATGAAAGGAACCTGAATGCCATGCTGGTTGTCTACATATGCTAACAAACAGTAACAATGACCATCAAGCACCCTGGCTCAGCTGACATAGACTGAAGTTACCATGCTCAGAATAGTCTAAACATTGCATTAGTATGCCTGGTGTTTTACTCCAATGGACAAAATGGAACAGAAACTAATATTTTCCCACAGGGTTGATAATCACAATCGGGTATCCTCCCACAGACCAGAAGTATCCTTTTTAACATACATTTCTTGCAAAATGGCTTTGATGCCCTTGGGGTGAGATAGCCATGTGCTATGGCTTCCAATGCCATATGAGTTCTTAACAGGTATTTCATTATCTTGTAATGACCATCACAGACATAAATTACATCACAAAAACTGGTAGGCAGGAGTGCATACTAATGACTAATGGTGTCTCATGTTCTTTTCTTTCAAACACATCTTGCTGAGGAAACTTGAACATCAATGGTATTTTTGACCCATAATGCTCAGCCAGACTTAACTAAGGAGGAGCTTAAGCATGAATTTAGGTTTATCATCCCATGTCTTATTCCATGGTGACAGAAACATTTTAACAGTGGGAATTTTCCAAAAAGCTGTCCTGATTCTACAAATGGCATAGGAATACCCAATGGTTTCTTTTCAGTGCTGCCAGGCCTTAACGCATCTTAATTACGTGGGTTATATTTCGCTTTAGCACTGGTTTGGTGGCAAGTCTTGGTCCTATAAAATGAAAACTCTGGATCACCAATTATGGGATGACTGTTACATCAGTGGAATATGACTAGCGGCTAAAGGTATGTTTCTGCCCGACCAAACCGCAAACAATCTTTTGTATAATTGCTAGCAATGTAAAGAATGTATCATCCTGTTTGTAACTATACCTTCCACTACTTGATTTTATGAAAAATAACAACAAAATCGTAACGATAAACGATTTATCGTAACGTAACGAAACAGTAATACCGTGCTGCAGTCGACTGGCGGAGAACAACATTATTACTCGGCGGAAAATGTAGTGCTGTCAAGGTTAAGGTTATTGACATCAAGGATGTGTAGACCCTGCATGCATCTTCAAGCGATTAATGACGTCATACACATGAAAACTCTATCCTGTTGTCACAAACTGAACTTGGAGGAACTGCTGAATTGTTACGCCGTTATATTATTGTATTAGATAATTGTTGGGATATCTGATATCAGTATTATTATATTATGACATTTAATACTTCTTAGATTCCATAAGGTTGCTAGGTTGGGTTGTGCTGAGCTAGGTTAGGTTAGGTTAGGTTAGGCTAGGTTAGGCTAGGCTAGGCTAGGCTAGGCTAGGCTAGGTTAGGTTAGGTTAGGTTACTATGTTAGGTGAGGATAAATTTTTGATTATTGTTTTATTTCACTTTCCAATATTTTCCAGTTTTGTTCCGTGATTTCTTTTTCAGATATTTTATTTCACTGTTTTTTATTTTTTGTATTTTTCGAATTGCAACTTCATTTTTCCATCTTTGTAATATTTTTACTTTACTATTATTGTTGTTTGTTATTATTATTACTATTTTATTATCATTACTATATTAAAATTATTGTTATTATTATTGCTATTATTATTATTACAACGACTAACTTTTTCATTTTAAAGATAATTTATATCGCATTAGTTATTTCCCCATCCTTTTTTATTACTCTTGATTGCAACTTGAGTCCGACCAACGACCAATCAGCATCGAGATCTCACGTAAACAAACTATTTAACGCAAAAACGTCAAAAACCCTTCCGCGAGCGTCTGGCGGTTAGCATACCAGTGACGACGCAATCTGTTTCGGGGGAAATAATGTGTGTTTCAGGTTTTTCCGGCTGCAATCGTAAGTAGCACTTATCAATATTGCGTTTGAAGCGCCATGCAACCACTACTACGATTATATTCCCTCGAGGTAAGCGCTCGGTCAAAATCTTACTGTTGACCAATTCTGCTGGTGACCAATGGGATATCTTCACACAAAGTCACCCTTACAGTCAATGCAGCAATCACAGATACTGACATCGCCAGTGTGGCCAGGCATGTGACCAGTTTTCCTGAGGGAGCCAAATGCCAAATTTTGCCACCTGCCACTAGCATGTGATTAATTTTATAGCAGAAAGGAGCAATTTTATGTAATCTGCCTCATATTTAATGCACAGGAAAACATGATTGCTTTTGCAACATACATATATAACCATCATAGCAAACCCATACAAAACTGCTTTATATCTAGTGTACACTGCTTGGCTCAGGGGGAGCCATGGCCCCCATGTTCCTCCTGGCTATGTCCCTGGGTGTAGCACAAACATATGAACTACTCCATGGTTGGAACAAAGTTGGGGGGGGGGGGGTAAAGAAGCCTTCTGGGTCAGTGGTTTCCAGCCAATACCCATAGGGTCAGTGTTAAATTTAAAGCAAAGTTGGTGGAAGCTGCCCTCCCCTACCATCCCCCACCCTCTCCCGCATCCCTGCCTGGTGCAACCTAAGACCCAAACAACTGCATTATCAGCTTTCTGCAATACCACTGGCAAACAACTGGCTTATATCCTGCGTCCCAGACTTATGACGGGTAACAAAGGCCTGGCAAGGCAACTCAAAATTAAATCAGCTTTGGAGGCAAATAAAACTCAGGCTTTGTGGTAACCTGACAGTAACTTGGCCTCGCGTGTAAGTTTCATGTTCTGTAAATCCAAAGAACTAGCCACGAAGGTCGCAGCTGTGTTCAAACAAAACAATTATTTGTTTCGAGACGACCCAGGTTTCGAGTACCAAGTACTTCAGCGGACACCGGAGGCCTGTGTAGAATGCATCCATTCGTTTCAACACTTCCTTGTTTTCTTCACGATGGTTGGAAATTTGAATGGTCAAGAAGAACGGAGTCAAGACAAAACCGCTGCATTCGCTCCACAGGCGCACCATGGGGGGCACCCGAGTATGGGAGCCAGTGGCGTAGCCAAGGTGGGGAAGCAAAAGGGCCATGCCCCCCGCCCCAGGCCAAGGGGACCCCTGGTGGCCGAGCAACCCTCCTGGGGCCGGGACCGAAGGCCCCAGTTCTTTCGATAGCGTGAAACTCCCGCAGGGCGTCTTACACTGTCCGAAACGGACAATTAAATCAAAACAAGAATATTTTAAGCATTACAGAAGGCTCATGAACCTAAAAAAAGACTTACTCCGAATATAAAAGAAGGCTTTGTGTACATGAAGACAGGCCCGTGGTCTGAATGAGCATTAAGGGGCCCCTGCTAGCTTGTAGGAAAGTTCATCGCTTGTCTGGGGAGGACCCCTGTAGACCCATGAAGGGCTCGTGTCAACCACTGAAGAAACCTGCTTTCGGTCTAGAACAAGGCCCATGCCTCTGCCTCCAGAGGTCGACAGGGGCCCTTTACAGGCGGATAACGTATCCTCTACAGACAGGCAGTGGCCCCCTGGCCAACAGGAGCCCCTAAACGATCATTCAGGGGCCCTGCTTTCCTGCAAAGATGTCCCTGCCGACCTGTAACAGTCACCCGCTCGGTCGGCAGGAGCGTCTTTACAGGTGAACGCAGGCCCTCTTTACACTTAAGCGGGGGCCCTTGCGACGGCCAGGCGCGGATCCAAAGGGGGAGTAATTGGGGCGATCGCCCCCCTCCCCCCCAATGGCGGTGGATGTAAATTCGGCTTGGGGGGCAAGATTTCCAAGTCGGATATAGTTGAGTAATCATAGATTGGCAGGTACCTGCTCACTGCGTAGATCGAAAATAAAAAGTAGTTTGATAATGGTGTCAAAATATTCGTAAACACGATGTATATGAAACTCAGATAACCTAATAATGCGCAAAAAATAAATGTAAGTTTTGCGTGAGAATATCTAAAGCCCAGTACGTGAGGAGCTACGGCTGTTCCGCTACTGCTTAGTGGGTCAGACGGCCGCTCTGCATTTCAGTTAAGTATCTCGCACCACGTACAAAAAAGCTGTGGAAACATATTGTGAACCTCAGGCATTCACGGACCCCCTTGTCACACGCTGGCCAGGCGCGTTACAAGGCGAAGGGTCTTAATCAACAGATGCCACCTCCGGGTGTAGCAACATTTACTCTTTAACCGCCCGCCACACGGTAGTTACTAGCAGCTGGGGTAGGGAATGAATGCTCGTTCACGGTAGGACAGCCTCGGCACCCTGCACGAGGGAGAAAAGATAACTGATCTCTTGGATCCCATATATTCACAAATTACAAGTTACTATTAAAGGTGCACAACCAACCTGAACATTCAAGGCGATACGTTCGATACTAATACACTCACAATCACGGTGCCTACATTTACGCAAGGGAAATCCCAACCCCAAAATCTCGAGACCCTCTTTGGCCCGACACCCACATGACCTTCCCCAAAGAAGCCACGGTGCGGAGTGCCTCGATGGCCAGGATTCTACCGCGGACACCGCCTGGCGGCCGCATTGCCGGGACACCGCCGTTGCCGCCCCCTGGTGGCCACACTGGCCGAGATTTTCCGGCAGCTTTACAATATATTTGGCGATCACATCTTCTTTCACTTCTAGGGCCAAACTTATCTCAAGGCATGGGTGGTCATTCATTGGTCAGTCCAATGAATGACCAGCATCTGGACAGATCTTGCCAGTGTAAAGCTGATCCGGCCACGGTTCCGTGGGCTGTTTCGTACGGCCGGGAGCGCTGGAACGCCGCCGCTACCGCCGCTAGAGAGTGAAAGTCTCGGCCAGTGTGGCCACCAGGAGGCGGCAACGGCGGTGTCCCGGCAATGCGGCGGCCAGGCGGTGTCCGCGGTAGAATCCCGGCCATCGAGGCACTCCGCACCGTGGCTTCTTTGGGGTAGGTCATGTGGGTGTCGGGCCAAAGAGGGTCTCGAGATTTTGGGGTTGGGGTTTTCCCTGCGAAAATGTAGGCGCCGTGATTGTGAGTGTGTTGGGATCGAACGTATCGCCATGAATGTAACGGTTGGTTGTACAGTTCTTTACCTGCAGCTTGTAATTTGTGAATATATGGGACCCATGAGATCCGTTATCTTTTCTCCTTCGTGCGGGGTGCCGAGGCTGTCCTACGGTGAACGAGCATTCATTCCCTACCCCAGCTGCTAGTAACTACCGTGTGGCAGGCGGTTAAAGAGTAAATGTTGCTACACCTGGAGGTGGCGTCTGTTGATTAAGACCCTTCGCTTTGTAGCGCGCCTGACCAACGTGTGACAAGGAGGCCCGTGGATACCTGAGATACACCTTTCACACTAGCATTTAACTTGAACTAAGTTGGCCCTAGTGGCTCGGCCACAGTAGTATATAACCATCACAGCAGGTAGGGGCAGGTATAGCCCTGATGCCCTGATAAAACTAAAAGCAGTACCTCAATAAGTGAAACCAGTACAATATATATATATATATATATATATATATATATATATAGTATTGGTTTCTCTATTTATTAAATCTCTCGAAATATTTTGGCCATGGCTAAAATATTTCATTTTAGCCATGGCTCTTCCCAGGGGCATACAGGAATTATTTCGGGTTGGAGCACAATCTCACATGCTGAAATTTAGCCAAACCACATGAAAACACATAAAATGAGTGTAAGAGATCATACATAGGCAAGTTGCATCTCATCACCACCTCCCCTTAAATTTGCCACTAGCTTCTTTCTTTTCTACCAGTATAGGTGGGTACAAGTTGCCTGTATCTGCTGTGGAACCAAGCATCTGTAATGCCACATAAGTTATCTACTCTGAGCACCCAGATGCTAATGTGACTCAATGCCTGCTCCCTCCCTCCCCCACACATACCCTCTTCCTACTGCAAGATGATATTTGTGATCATGGTGCATTTTCCTAAGGGTGGTTGGGGGGGCTGCAACCCATCCTGATCCAACATCATATTAATCCTATTAGCCCAGCACCCACCCTCCCCCCTCTCCCGCCGAGGAATGTTAGAAAATGACTACGAAATATTGCTGTGCCAAGGCACTGTCATCCCAAAAATAGAGAAATCCTTGAATTTTCTCCATGCATCATCAAAAATCTAACAATGAACCTTCGCAAAAAATGGGGTAAATGCCCTACCCCTTTTCCTGCAACTAAGTCCTCACTAAATAAAAAAATCCGCGGCATATCCACAAAAAACTGCTTCTTGGGTCTCTGGGCAGCTGG
This sequence comes from Capitulum mitella, assembly GCA_030062745.1. NCBI lineage: Eukaryota > Metazoa > Arthropoda > Thecostraca > Pollicipedomorpha > Pollicipedidae > Capitulum > Capitulum mitella. Next base: position 13,884,136 of record CP099839.1, on the reverse strand, counting down.
CCAGTGACTCATGACTCAGCTTCTCCTCCCATCCTCCTTCCAAATATACTTTGCAAAGTTCCGCCTTTTTGTAATTTTGCATCCATTGCTTGTGCAATATCTAAATGAAGAGAACACACAGCTGTGACACTGCAATGGAGATTAGCTGATCAGGCGTGTCTGTGTCATTCTACCACGCTTGTGGGCGCCATATGATCCAGCCGTCGGGGCGTCCTTTGTGGAACAAATTCCCTCCTCGGCACTGGCGGCCGACGGGCGACCGGCAGAGCGAGACAGCCCAATAATCGACGATGCGTGAAATTTTCCGCCGGGCCGTTGGCGCCAGGCTGGTGTAAAATGTTTCGCCCACCACGGCGCGGGTCGCTCTGCAGTCGGCATTGTGCGGGCCACGCGGTGGGAAGCGGGCGTCACCTTTTGCGCATGACCAGCACCAAGGGTGCCTGATTCAAGCGCCCACCGCCAGGCGGTGGTCGCCTCGGCCGTCGGGTTGCACCCTGGCGGTGGAGCCGCGCATGGCCGCAAGGCGGCGGTGGGCGCTGCATTATGTGCCTAGGATACTGCTGCCGGGTTAGGCGCATGCGGCAAAGGGGTGAACGATCCATCCCGTTGCGCGCGCGATGAGGGTCGCAAAGGCCCGGCTTTCGGGGCACTCCGTACCGTGGCTTCTTTGGGGTAGGTCATGCGGGTGTCGGGCCAAAGAGGGTCTCGAGATTCTGGGGTTGGGATTTCCCCTGCGTAAATGTAGGCGCTGTGCTTGTGAGTGTGTTTGTACCGAATGTATCACGTCGAGTGGTAGCATTGGTTGTACGATTCTTTAGCCGTAACTTGTAATTTGTGAATATATGGGATCCAAGAGATCAGTTATCTTTTTCCTTGTGCGGGGTGCCGGGACTACTCTGCGGTGAGCGCAACACATGTGTGCACCGGGTCGCACGTAACGACCATGTGGCAGGCGAGCGAAACGGCGATACCGGTGCTTTTGGCTCCCCGTGACGAGTTCGGCTGACGACTCACGGTGGAGGGTGGAACGTCGCTGGGCGGTGCGTAGCGCTGTTTGGTGTCGTGATAAGGTCCGAGTCCGGAGCGACCTTCCCACCCCCCTTTTTACACTGGCGCGCTACAACGAGCCTAGGACAAGGAAAACGACACGCAACGCGTACACCACGGCCAAGGATCCCGCATGCGGCCAAGGACACCGAGGACTTCTGAACCTGAGTAGATGGCCGCAAATGAGGGGCGCGCAACCTTGGGCGCGTGGAATTTTGCGCCGCCGTTGGCGCCAGGCCGGCGTGCCACAACGAGCCTAGGACAAGGAAATCCATCGAGCCCTAGGCAAGAAAAGCCGAGATACGACGCTACCGAAATAGCGGAAATACAACCAGAGCGCCGGGCCACAGCGTCACGAATCGTCGCTCAATCTTGTCAATTGCGTCCACTGTAGTGTACAATGACTCCGTTTCTGAGCGTGGCGATGCGGGATAAGCAAAGCAGTTTTCAGCTGCTAAGCCCATGGTCGGCCCGCCGACCGCCGCGCGGGACAGCTCGTTACGTTACATAAGCAGTAGGCGCCGTGGCGGAGAGCGCGTAAACTTGGAACCGCGAGGGGGTATAAAAGCTCCCGTCGGCCGGCAGGGGGGGAGAGATCCTGCGTTGGGCTCACACCGTGACGTCGTCTCGACTGACGCTGGGAAGCGGCCTCCCACCTGCGATACCATGTAAGAGACTGCCGAAATTCCGTTCTGGCTTGTCCAGAACGGAAAATACTCGGTCTTGTAGGAACTTAGGTAGACTGTGTGCCTCATCTCGTAATATGTAGTTAGAAGGGGGTTAAGACTTTTGGTCATGGTAATCTCGGTACGTAGTTCTGTCGGATGTGACTAATGAAACTGTATTCCTTAGATCTGTTCTCTGTATCTGGGCCTTAAAGGATCTTAGAGGCCGACACGCTACCACTTGTATATTCTTAAAAACGGAGATGGTATCCGAACAGTATACTAATGTTGAATCACTTTCACCTTGTCTAGTGACTGGGGCTGGAAACCCCCCAGTTCTTGAATAGACGGTCGAGGACGAGATAAAGCGCAGAGGAAAACAAAAATATCCCAGTAACTCAAGCCCTAATCATTGTCTATCATGCCTGATCCTTTGAACCCCAATTTGCTGACTTCACGCCCAGTTATTTGACATCACGCATAAACATTAGTTTCACACACCACTTCGTTGAACGAATGATTTCAGATCACTTTGTTGTCTTTTCTTCGTAGTTTGGTTAATAGCCCAGCCTTTCGGGTTCTACCACAACCCCTACACACCCCAGTTCAACCAGGAACGCTGGCTGTCTGCTAAACGCGCGCGGTTATAGGTTGCGGGCAGGTTGTTGTTTTCTAATTTCATGCTTTTGAAAACACAGTTCGTCGCTCTCTGCTAAAAAAATATGCAAGCAAGTAACTTTGAAATCCGCGCCAGTTTCGACCCATCCTCAACCAACCGTGGTTTATTGAGCTACCATATTTTGCTGCCATATCAGAAATGCGGGCAAAAGTATTTCATTTTCAGCACTTATGCAGTTGTCTATGCAGTGCGTGCCATACAATTTTTTCGACTTCAGAATCGTCAAGATGGGGGGCAAAAAGATAGCTTTGCCCCCCCCCCACTTCCCCCAGGGGGGCGGCTGCCCCCGCTGCCCCGTAACCCGCCGCCCCGTCCCCCTCATGGGACCTGAGAAGGGGCCCCTATATCAGACTCAAAAGGAGCCCTGAAGGGACCCCGTATGAGCTTCACGGGGTCTCTGTAAGAACCTGACGTGTTCTTGATACAGTCAAGGAGGCCTCCTGGAGGATCAGATGACCTCTGAGACGCATAGAGGGTCCCTGAAGATCCCAAAGGGCTCCTGAGACCACAACATGGTCTCAACACGGCAAAGTGTCCCTGAGATCGTCAGATGACTCATGGGACCCCTGAGACCGCCAAGATGAGGACTAAGTCCGCTAGGGGGTCCCTGTGAGTGAAAAGCTGAAGGTTCTTCATGTAGTCAGAAGGCCTCCGGGCGGGTAAATAAGACTCTGACACCGTAAGATGACTCCTAAGATGGAAAGCAGAGCCCTTAAAACTCTTCAGGGGCCCCTGGGACCGCAATGGGCCCCAACACGGCAAAGTGTTCATGATACCGCTAAAATTGCCAGAGAGGCGCCTGAGACGGAAAGAACTTAAGAGGATGCCTCGCACGGCATAAAGAAACCCTGGCCAGCCAGAGGGCCCCCTTGAAGGGGGATTCGTCTGTGACCTTCTCAACAGCGAGAGAAGCCATAAATGGACTATGCTTGCCTTTTTGAAACCTTAAGGGGTTCCTGATGCTGTCAGAGACCCCGAGAAAGTCAGGTGGTTTCGGAGACGGCAAGATGGGCCCGTACACCGCAGATGACCCCTGAGACAGCCAAAAAGGTCGCAGGGCCCCTACGAGGCAAAGACGGATGAGAGGGCCTCTGAGACGGTATTTGGATTTCATGGGTACGCTGGAGGGACAGAGGATCCCCGAGTGCAATAGGTGGGCTCCTGGAGCGGGCAAGGTCCCCTGAGACTGCCAATGAGACCCTTGAAGCTCTAACAAAAGTCCCTTGTTACGGCTAGAGGGGTCCTAAAAGACTGCCAGATATACCTCATGTAACAAAGAAAGACCTCTGACACAGCCATGGGGACCATCGGAAACGTTCAGAAGGCCCATGACACTGCACAGGGTCCCCAAAATTGCGCCAAAAGGTCTTTTGTAACTGCCAGAGGGCCCTTGAGTTGGCAAAAAATGTTTCCCAGAAACGATAAGAGGGGTACCCAGGACCATAGGGGGTCCACTGAGACTGCCAGAGAGGGACTTTTGAGACTGCTAACTAGAAGTCTCTGGCAATAGGGGCCAGAGGGACCTCTGAAACTACTAGACCAGACGTCCAGACTGCTCCTGAAACGGCCAAAGGACCGAAAGGACTGCCAGAGGCGCTTCTGTCACAGCAGAGAGAGATTTATAGAGGGCCTTTGTTGGAGCTTGAGGGGTTCCTAAGATGGCAAAAACGCCCCAGGGACGACAAGGACGACAGGAGGAAACCCGAGATAGTTTAAGCGTCCCTGAAACTGCCAAATAGGCCCCTGAGACTGTCCGAGGCGTCACTGAAACTGTCAATAAGGTGCGCTGTAGACGTCTCTCGGGACACGTGAAACCGTGAAAGGAACCTGAGACCACTGGAGGGTCCTGGCACGGCAGACGGGCTGAGACCACCAAAAGTGTTCCTGTTACTATAAGAGAAAACCTAAACTAAGCTGACAAAAAATCCCCAGAAGCTTCGGGATGGGGGGTACAGACGACTCCTGGACCAAACACAGAGACGACATCTCAAACGGAGGGAGGGAGGGAACCGCCTAAAACCTCGTGGTTTTTGTAATATTTCGGCCACCTTGTTTGGGAATAAAACGCAGAATTTTCTCAAATAAGGTGACGCATTTGATTTTTTTGGTTGTTTCATATGGTAAAAAGCAAAATCATATCATTTTTCATATCTGAAGGGCAAAACAATGAGAGTCCCGCTCTGAACATTCGCCTCCCCCCCCCCCCCCCCCGCCTTGGCGAAATCCTGGATCCGCCCTTGGCGAGGGCCTCCATTGGTTACGATGGCCCCCTTAACCCGATTTGCCCCCCCCCCCCGGCTACGTCCCTGGTGAGAACGCCCGTAGACTAGGGTCGCTAACACCATAGACTGCATTTGTAGACGCATTTGGAACTCGCCACCGACCCGCACTTCGCACCAGTCGGCAACACCAGACCTCCCAGTTTCCCGTTCATGACTCGGTGCACGGGGCGAGTTTTCCTCTCGACAAACGTAAGACTACCGCTGAGCACCGCCTGCCATCGGTCGTTACGAGCAATCTGGTTGGCTGATTAGCGTTCACCGTGGAGCAGCCTCGGCAGAATGCACGAAGGAGCAGGGACGTCGATTTCTGTGAATGATTGCGGGGGGCCGAGCCGAGGGCCCGACAACCTAACCTCCCCCAAAATGTGGGTTTCTCAGCGAATTCAGCCCTCTATTTTAACCAACGGAAGTCTATGAGTTTTTGTGACTATTGATCAAATACAAATTGCACTTTTCCCGAGATATATAGGCATATATATGCGTAGATGTATAAAAGATAGATGGATAGATACATCGCTTTAGACTTTATTCTTCACTTTCTGCCCATTTCTCGTCTACTGCGGCCGTTGTTCGCTACTATTACTCGTTTCCCTTTAAAACCGACAAAAAATATTGGGTGGGCCCAAACCGACATTGGGTGGGCCCAAATCAGCATTGGATGGGCCAGGGTCTTCTCAAAAGAATACAAATCGACACCCCTGCGAAGGAGAGAAAACTCACAGCTAACTCACAAAATTATATTACTTTTTGAATTGGTCCGTTCGAATACAAAAGGTACGCAGTGCCGCACACCAAAACTTTATATATTGGGGAAGTCCCCAGCCCCTAAATGCCGGTACCCTCTTAAGCCCAATACCCGAAGGACCTACACCAAGAAAGCTACGATGCGAACGGGTGCGAACTGCCCTGGTAGGCGAGTTACAAACGCAGACACCGTCTGGTCGCCGCAACGGCGGGGCACAGCCCTTGCCGCCTCCTGTCGGCATTGTGAGTCGCACAGGCTGCGGCTCACAATGCCCCTAGCGGCGGCGCTCCGAGACGGCGCTCCGATTTTAGCCCCGGCGGTCCGGACTGGACGGAGCCGCTCACGGCACCATGGACAGGTGCCTTTACGCATATTCTGATACTAAAACACGAATGAAAGAAAGAATGCACTACTGGGTCGGCATTGGGCCATCTCCAATGATATTCTGCATGCGTTAATGATAGCTCCTTCATTGCATATGTCCCTTTTGTGTTTAGGCCGCGTATCATGATGGCGCGGATCGCCAAAAACAATGCCTCGGGCAACCTGTTTATCTTTCCCCTTGGTAGGAGCGTAGGAGCATTCGGAAAAAATATGAGGAAGGAGGGGCGGACGTTCCGTCCCATAATATGCATATGCCCCTTCCCAATAATGCCCCAAGTGGGATACCGTGCCTCTTTCCCCGACGCCCGGTTCCTACGCCCATGTTTTCTGCCGTGCTCCCGAAGTGTATATTGATCCACCTTGTATTGCAAATGGCCTTAAAACGTTTATCTTGGAATTTCTGGAAACGGTTAGGTCAATCACCTGAGGTCAAGAAAAGGTTTAGCCAGTGTCGACAAATTTCATTTTCTGTATTTTTTCCTCTTCAAAAACTGCATTTTGGGAATAGAGAGTTATAGCAGAGTGTCATAAGCATAAACGAAAAAAGATGGTTGACCTTGCTGGCAAAATGATCCACCGGAGGTCAGCCGAGGTCATAGTTATTTCCCGTCGTCTGTCGTCTCGCTTAATTGCAAGCAGTTTGGGACAACCTTTTTCTAGTTTTACAGCATGAATTGCCCCTTTCACCCCAAATAGCCCTATTGTGGACCACTTATCGCATCTTTGGGGATCATTAAGATTGCTTGAAATTGAAGGTCATCTCGATTTAAGGACGATTTAAGGACGATTTATTTGAGCCTTAAGTTTGGTTAGGAAGTTGAAAAGGCATGTAAAATACTTTTTATTCAATAATTTGAGATCTTTGGCATATATACAAATTACGGGGTGGTGGTGTGCACTCCAAGCCCCGCCCATTACTGTCTTCTTGCAAGTTATGTTTATAACCATGCTTTGTGGAGCAAAGAAGGTCGTATGCTGCTTGTTTCCTCTTCTGCGGTTCCATGGCAGAGCTTCGTATCGCATTTCTTCGTATCGTATTTCTTCGTATGCAAAACTTTGTACCCAAATATTCGTATGGCATATCTTCCTATCGCATTTTTTCGTACGCAAATCTTCGTATCGCAAAACTTTGTAAGGGTAAAATTTCGTATACGCAATTCTTCGTATCGCAAAACTTCGTACACGCAAATCTTCGTATACGCATTTCTTCGTATCGGCAAAACTTCATATACGCACTTCTTCGTGTACGCAAATCCTCGTATCGCATTTCTTCGTATACGGAAATCTCCGCATTGCATTTCTTCGTATACGCAAATTTTCGTATCGCATTTTATTGTACTTATGCACTTCGCACCTGTTGCCTTTCTACTCTTGCGCACAATGACTTAGCATGTCTTCCCTCCTTTAAGCGAGGTATATTATATTCGCTGTCTTGGTCGTGGATGTACTGCGAATGAGAGGGTGCACTCCGGTCGGTGGGCACAGGTAAGGCACAGGGACGCAGGAAGGTCCCAAAATATTAAGGGATTAACAAGATCCTTTTCAGGCCGTTCTTTTCAAGCATCACCATACTGTCATACCTTGGTAGAATGAGGATGTGTCAAATGAAACAAATCCTAATATTTGTATTCCTGCATGGAGCTCCCGTTTCAGATAACAAGAGTCCGCTTTACAGGTCAGCAGGGTACCTTTTTGTGTACGTACGTAGATTGGATTCCGTGATAATGATGCACCAGACCATGGGCGTAGGAGCAATGAAGAGAAGAGGGTATTTCCCCCACTTTTTGGGTGATTTAACATTAGTCGTATAGGGTAATGTATCTGCCTCCCGTAAAGTCGTATACGTCTCTGCCTCCCCCATGCGATACGAATATCTCCGTACACAAATTTTTCGAATGCAAAGGTAAGTTTTTCTGCGTCGTTTTGCAGAAAGCTTAAGATGAGCTCCTTATTTTCTCTTCTTTATAAATTTTGTTCGAATGGTTTGCATGGACGGGTTTTGGCTCAGAAAACCTATATGATAACCAGAACTTGTTGCCCTTACCCTGAACCCACCATCCAGTAGTGCAATTCCGCCTCAAAGGATAAATTTGCGTCCAACTTTTTTAGCCAGAGAAGCATTTTTTTCGTGCCGCACAGTCTTGCGACACGGCCTCCCAGTCCTTGGTTTGCCATGTCTGGTCAGTTACCAACTAATTACATTGAATGGTCGGTCCGAACAGTTTGAGTCCCGGTTCGCTCGTCCGGGACTCGAACCCAGCGCCATCGGGACCATTCATCGTCCTTACCCCCTCGGCCACGAGGACAGCAAATAAACTCTTGGTATCTAGGATATCTTATCATGACAAATGCAACAATTCTTCCGACTTACACGCAAGGAATTGGCGATATAGTTCCAGTAACTTTTCGGCTGATGAGTCCTTTGGCGGTCTTCAGACGTCTTTGCGTCATCAGAACAGTCATCTCAAGTTTGAAGCCACGATGCGAGAAAATTTAATATGGAGCCTTTGGTATGGTCATTAACACGACGGCAAATTTTGAGTACCCAAAAAAACACGAGAGACGAAGTTTTGCGTATACGAAGAAATACGATACGAAGATTTGCTTATACGAAGAAGTGCGATACGAAGAAATGCGTATAGGAACAAATGCGTTTGCGAAGTTTTGCGGATACGAAAAAATGCGTATACCAAGTTTTGCGTCTAAAAAATTCTGCGCGTACGAATATTTATGTACGACGATTTGCGTACGAGGATTTGCGGTACAAAGATTTCCGTGCGAAGATTTGCGTACGAAGGTTTGCTTACGAAGCAATGCGATACGAAGATCTGCGTACGAAGTTTTGCGTACGAAGAAATGTGATACAAAGTTATAAATAGAAAGTTCTATCCGGACACGCTCCTCTGCTAGTACGGCTGGGCTGACAAGGTGAGACAGCAGGCAGGCTTCGCCAGTTACTGGATGGCGCGGGCGGAAGAGCGCGTGAAGAACCACAAACTTAACTGCGAATGACGATGATTTTTTAGTTTAACTGATTTATTTCGTAAGATGTAAGGTCTACTTGTAATGCGCTTTTGTTTCTCCCTATGGCTACGGTTCGCGAGTTGAAAAGGAGAAGGGTGTTCAGACACCCCTCCGGTACTAGAAAGGTGAATTTGACGACTGGTAAGGGGCGGGTTAAACGGAGCCCGGAATCTTCCCAAACGGTCCAGTCGACAGTCTACAAATCTCGAACTTCTAAGAAGAAATCAACAAACAAAACTGCGAGACATGATCAGCTGAACGCAGTGAGCGCACTGCATTTTCAGTCGAGTCCGTCAAGGTGTCACGTCATCGAAATCTGGGTGGCGTCATTCCATTCGTCCGTCGAGTCCGCGTCGGTCGAGTTCGTGACGGATAGCTGCTCGTGTAAACTGAGCTGTAACTCTGCCGCCCCTGCCGCACTTCCCTGTCGCGTATAATTTGGGCTAAAACTAAGCGGCACGGCCGTCATGTATCGTCGAGAAGAATATTTATAAAGAGTATAAAGAATGTAAACTATAATGCAATATATTCGCACATGTATACATGTATAGAAAGAATATCTTCGCAGCGGGCGACAGATGACAATAAATATAGCGAGATTACGTAAGTAGTGGGATATACATGGACGAAAACAATGACCTGGGATGTTCAGAATTACGTCGCCGGTCGCTCATGCTTGCTGGTCCAGGCTATAAGTTCAAGACAAGGACGTTTCCGGTGAAGGCGAATTTCAAACGCAATTTGTAACTAAATGGGGGAACTTTTCTCGATTTAAAACAAATGAGATTTCTTTAGAGACCATCTTACCTGCCAAAAGATCTAATCGTAATCACTGGCCACGTCTTCGAAATTTGGCCTTAAAGATAGGTTTCAGGGTCAAATGAAACGGAAAAGATATTTTGGAAAATGCAAATTGCAAAAACATGTAGCATTTCGTCCTAATCGATTCCCAGTTTCTCGAAATGTGACCATTGGTTACTTCAGTAATACTCATTATTTCACACCAAAGGCTTGGTCAAAAATCATCAAATCTCAAAATTTCGAATTGTTCTGGAACAAAAACCGCTTGTTCGACCAAGATGAGAAATGGAAACATGAAATCCCAGCCACAGATTACCCACCGGAGCAAATTTAATCAAATTTCGAGACTACGGTGTTTAGTTTCGGTATGTGCCTGGTCGATTTGTCCTGGCACGCCCCATTACTGCGACGAGAATCCCCTCACGATACTTCCATCCGACACGCAAACACGGCCAGCAACTGCAGCCGCTTTGCGGCCGTGAAAACGTCACAAGATCTGTCTCCTGTAGTTTTCGTCGACGACGCGATGCTCAGCCACGCCATACACCGCACAAATGATAACTGCCACTGTCTTCCTCATGGTACTCTCAGACTGGTGCCAAGAAACAAGAAAGGAGGGGCGGGGAAATCTGCCGCAAATCGCATTTCAACCTAACGGTGCCCACAACTCCGAACATGCTCCTCGCTTTCAGCCCTCAACCCCGAACGTCGTCTCTCACAGCCAGATGTAAATCAAAACCTGGAACGAAATGTACATTACAAGACTTCCTCGGCTGAACGTATACTAGAACAGTCTTTCTCGGCTGAACGTATATTATTAAAGTCTTTCTCGGCTGAACGTTTATTAGAAAAGTTCTTCTCGGCTGAACAACACTACTTACAGGCGTTCTGTGGAAAAAGAACATGACCCCTTATACAATAGCCATGTCCATCACGTCCCGTGCGTTCATAGTCTCTTAGCTCAACAGGCATTCGGCGTAGCACACACCAAGACCTTCCGGGACTCCATCCACGTACCGCGTCAACAAGCAGACGCATCTTGCATCTTGACACGCTTCCCTGAACTGGCAACAGTCATCCGGCAACGTCACTTCCACAGGAATGCGTGACCAACGCACCACGAACTTAAGCAAAGGAACCGCGGCGAGACACACCGGACCACGAGGGCGAAGCGCCGATCGGCCGCTCCCGGAAGGCCGGTCCGGCGCGCAACAAGAAACGAAATACCTCCCTCTTGGCTAGTGAACACCTCAACGCACCTTCGGACACACCCGCGCGCTGCCCGCACCCGCGGCTGCCGGCGGCGTTTGTACTGTTTCGGGAACAGCCTCACAGGAAGAAGAGCTCGTTGGCCAGCCGGGGCGAGTGCGGCTGGTGCAGCGACTGGCCCACCAGGAACGCCAGCCGGTGGGCGTAGTGGCTCGGGGCCGGCACACGCACCGTGGACTGCACGACGCACGGTACCGTCAGCGTCAGAGCCGATACACGCCAGCGGTGGGCAGAGCACAGCGGACAGCATGGGCGAAGCCAACAGCCATGCGGCTGGTTATCTGACATCAGCTGGTGTGTGGGGACTGCACAACAAACAAAATTACCCGTGCAATGACGTGTTGACTGCCTCCTTTTGGGAATCATATTTACTGGGGACATCGCCCAAATACAAAAACACGACCACGATCCATTACGGTATTCTTTTGGTGATTTTCGTCTGTATACTGGTCTAAATACGCGAGACCGTCGTATCCCACGGAACTGCAAGCAACAATAACAGGCCAGCTAAATCACTTACAGACAGGTTGAAGTACATGTGGGCCAGCTTGTAGGCCAGCATCTGGAGGTGTTTTGGCTGGTACTCAGTCTCGTCCAGAATGACGTTGTACATGGTCGGCGTCACAGTGCCGATCCGGGTCTTCTGGGAGATCAAGTAGAAGTCATACCTGAAAACAGACCACAGCAATGGTGAGGGCCACTGAAGTACGCCACGAACGCAAACCACGTTGCAGACCCACTACACGAGAAACGAGCATCGCCGTTGGCTCCAGCCCATTCGACGCGACCACTGGAGGCGCTTCAATGCCAACCACCTGGGAATTTAAACCTATGAGATTTAAGGGGTAAGGTGGGCGCGAGCGCACCCACCTCTCGGGGCGAGTGATGACGTCATCGACCACCGTGCCCGGCGGCGGGTTGTCCACGCCGCGGCCACCCTGGGCGAAGATGCGCGTGTTGATGTTCTTGGTGACGACAATGAAGCACAGCTTGCACTTCGGGTTCTTGCGGGCTATGGCCGCCTTGAGGCGCTCGATCTCGTGCTGGTGCACGAAGCGCACTTGGCCCTCGCCCACGCCGTCACGGAAGACGAACACGTTGTTGGGGTACTGACCGTCGTTCCTCTCCCTGTACGCCTCCATCGACACTGCAGCATGGTTAAGCGAACTAACGTCCACGAAACTGACCCCGTCCGCAGTCGACCGCACCGGCGAGTAACGGGTTAACAAGCGATTCGTTAGCAGGGCAGTTACGCAGACATATAGTATTACGCACGTAGCCACTGATACACGGCCCTTGCGCCGTCTGGATACCTGTGCGATTCTGTCAACTCAAACCAGTAAAAACGAGAACTCACGCCCCGATGAAACGCAGTTTGCAGAAAGACCCTGGGACTAAGTTATGACTGAATGCAAGCAACGAATTTTGTAAGCTTCTGTTATCTCAAACGAACCGAACAAGGTTCGTCACAGGAGCGTGCACACGAAAATTCGAGGGATCTGACTCGAAAGCCACTGGAAATGTTTCCCGGAATTTAACGGCGCCCTTCGGACTCACGCGTCATGTTGGTCTCGAAGTGCGAGCTGATCTCCTCCTTGCCCCGGTGGATGGTCGCACACGAGAAGTACTGGCTGCAGGAGGCGTTCGTGCTGGCCACCCAGGCGCCGGCGCTGGCCCCGCGCTGCTGCGAATCGTGGTATGTGTCGAAGCCCACGATCATCGCCCCCTTCAGCGGGATCCGCACCTCCCACGGCACGCCGCCCAGCTTGCAGTTGAGCTGCAGCGCGATCTTGGTTGCCACGCCCATCTGGTTCTTGTTGGTCGAGATCAGGCGAGCAGTGACCACCTGGGACGGCACGGGCTTGCGGAGGCAGAGAAGCTGCTTCAGGGCGTCGTACTTCGTCTTATCCTTGCTAGGGATAATGCACATGACGATCTGGGCGCCCTGTTTCAGGTTCTGGTCCACAGCCTGCACGTAACCCTGCACGCGGTCGTCGGTGACCAGCACGTGACGCGGCTCGGCCACCGGCATGCCGAACCCTTTCGCCACGCGCACCACGTTGGTCAGACAGGTGGCCGCCTCGCGCTGGGTGCGCTGCGAGTAGAACAGCATCCAGCGCTCCAGGGCGACAAACGAGCTGACGCCGGCTGTCAAAAGCAGTGCCAGTGTCAGGCGTGGCCCATCCGTCCGGCCGCCAGCCCCAAACGCGGCCGATCTGCCTTGTAACACCAGAATCATAAACATATTAAAAACTCTTAAGAACCCCTAAATGACCTGAATGTACAAAAGTGCCCTGTAAACATTACAACGCTACAGCACAGAAATCATGATGGTATGGATAACAGAGACGACATCTAAGAACTGAAGCAGATGACATGTCAAATGGGAACATTTTCAGGAAGCCGTCCGTGTTCCAGGCGAAACTATACGTTGTTACGTTCTCATCCTGTTTAAAACGTGTGGTCCAGTTTCAATGGGGAAAGACATAGAAACGACTTGAGGTATGTTTTGGCCGTACCACTACACAACCGTTTCACGACCATCACAAACGATGTTGCGGCCAGAAGTCCCCAGCATACAAGAAAAAGCACCAATTTTACCTGAAACTGGGTCAGACAGATAATCTATCTAACACATCCAAAAACCAATGTCTTTGCCACGAGACTGGTTTGGAAATCCAAGACCTTGTTAAAAGAAACACCTCTACCAAACTGTCTCAATGCCAACCTATCTACGAAGGTGAATTCACAAGACAGCCACAAAACCACGACGATGCCAAATGCTGAGTACTACACATGTCTTACTTTTCACGGCATCGTTCCAGGACCCGTCGCGAGCCTGCGTTTCGCGGTTCGTCTTGACCATCTCGTTCGGGAGGACGTGGCCGTCGACCATGAGCAGGTCCTTGGAGAACTTCAGTCCCCAGAAGTTCAGCAGACTCTGCACTTCGGCGCTCTTGTTGAGCTTCTCGCTGAACATGCGCAGCTTCGCGACGCGCTGGTGGGGCGTCATGTTGAGGAAGCCCGATAGCTCCTTCATCATGCTGTTGTTGGCGCGCATGTCTTCCGAGAGGCCGGTCATGTTGCACAGCTCGGGGATCAGCCAGAAGGGCTGCGTCTGGCCCTGACGCATCTCCCTGCGCTTAGGATTTGACAGCAGCAGTGGCTGGTTCATGTTCACCGTCAGGCCGTGTTTCTGAAACAAATGGGCCGAGTGCTTCAACGAACAAACGCGCCATCGCAAGCACGTCAAATTCGTCCATGTAGTCCAGATTTTCTCTGCACGATATACTTCCCTGTATGAACAGATATGAACCTCACAACAATGTGGCAGGTGACCTCCAAACAACGAATCCTGCATTACATATGACCAACAATGAAAATGCAAACACCAAACATATGCCTAAAGACCGTTACATTTACCGCCCCCCAAAACAACTCTCCAGAAGTAATTTAACGATGGCAGCATGATCACTGCTGCTACTCACCTCCTTGTAGTACTGAGCCACGGGCTTCATGGTCCCCTTGAAGTCGAACTCACTGGCGGGCGTTTCGTCCCACAAGATATCGTCGATCCTGTACATGAGCAGGTTGTGGCGGCACATGACGATGGCGCCCAACAGACGGCGCTCGGCCATGTTCCGCACGTCCCGCGGGAACTGCTGCTGAATGCTGGTCAGCTGGTCCAGCACATTGTCGTTGCGCAGCACCTTGTGCGACACGCTGACGCACATCAGCACCTGATGCTCGAACTGGTTGACGGCCGCCCCGAAGCCGGGCCAGATCTCCAGCCTGAGGGCAGGGGGACGCAGCCAGTTGTCAGCAGATGGACAGCAGCGTGCCTGTCACGAACGCCGCCGGACCTCCGCCTTGGTGCAGGATAAATAAAGCACGCTGCAAGCCACCCTGTTCCTTCCAAGTGACCCAATCAGGCATAACATAACCGACTGTAATTTACAGCAAATGATGAGACCAGCAAATTACGTACATAAAATATCGCACAACAAGCAAACCTGCTCTGTCTGTAAATTCCAATCACGCAACACTAATTTACAAAACTTTTCTACAAAACTAATTCATAACAACCCTTCTTTCACTGTCTTCTTTAACAACATTCAGCTTTCAAGCAAGAGAAATTTAGTCTTGGTGGCTCCTACTAGGAGAAAAATAAAGAGAAGGATTAAATTGAGACACATCTTTTTATCTTTGGCTGACTTCTAACCAATCAGGAAGCAATCACGTCAAGGCGGACGTGACTCCTGCTTTGGTAGTCCGATTAGTTGTTTCTTAAGGGCTGGTGGTAGGAAATTAACGTATTTCTTGAATATAGAGACTGAGGTCATTCATGACAGAGGTTCTGGACAGGCCCGCTGATAACACACTTATGCAATTTTTCTTGTCACATTTCAATGTTACCGTGAAATCAAGAACTTTGAGAAAGAAAGGGATGCAGTATGTTCTTGAATGCTGCCCGCACTCTCACCTGCCCCTGTCGGCAGTTGAAGCTTGGTTGATGTCAAAAAAGTCCCTGTCCTGCTTCCTGAGTTTCGTGTAGCCAATCAAGTTCATGCACTGATTAGTGATGATGTTGAAAACACTGATGAACTGGTGGTCCATAGGCGGCACCTCGTGAATAAACTTGATGAGAATGCGGACCATTGTGCCCTCCATCTCCTTTTTGCTCAGAAGCTCGAGCTCCTGTGAAGACCAATCCATCTCAGTACGACAGATCATGGCAATCGATATCTACTATTCTACTTCACTGCTGTGAGTTATATCTCAAAGACATAATCACCACAGAATAAACGCAAGGTTTTACATAAAAAACAACTGCTAATACAAGGAAACAACACAGAACATAGGCCTGGTTCACAGGTTAAACTTCATCAAGATCGCCCAAGTCCTCAAACGGACATGAAAATATCCGTATTAGTATACCGGGTGCTCCTCTCATTCATTCACCTTCTCCGGCAGCTCTCTCTCGAGGAAGAGCATGGTCCCATCAAAGATGTAGTGCTGTCCAAGCCGCGCCTGGTGCGCACGCAGCAACTTCTTGCGGAAGCGCGTGTTGTCTTCCGGCGGGTCAAAGTCGACTCGGTACTGCTTCAGCGACCACGACGTCTTCTCTATCATGCTGAAGTAATTGGCCACCAGCCTGATGGGGGTGCCGACGTTGCCGCGCTTGGTGGCAATCTTTTCCGGCCGTGTGTACTCAATCATGCGCGGTTCGCGCGGTCCGATCTCGCGCCGGCCGCGCGTGGCTCCGCGACCCACGTTGGAGACGCCGTTGCCCCCGGCGCCCGCCTGTGCCTCGGTACTGCCGCCCACGCTGCTGCCAATCTTCAGGGCCGACATGTCTTGCACCAGGGTGCCGCTGTCGCCTGTCTCACGCGCCGCCGACGGATGGTGGCTGGCGCGCGTGGCCGGCGCAGCCGCTGCCGCACCCATCAGCGGCTGAAAGCCGATCCCACTGCTGGTCAGTCCACGGCCAGGTGAGGACAGCCTGGCAGCAACACTTTATCGTTCCTCAAGTAGAGTTGGATGAGTGTACATAACAGTACTTTCCTCATACGAAGTTCTTTTCAACGTCCTGTCTTAAAACGTAATGGCCCAGTAGCGTTCACGTGACGTACAAACCGACGCCTCTCATGAGGTGCGCGATGTCATGCGCTGGGTTTCGAAGGAGTCACACAGTGGTAAGTGCATGCGACAGAAATGACTAGTGACAAATGTCCCAGACATCTAGCCCAACTGCAGTGCGAAAATATCGCGCACAACCGCAATAAATTACAGAGACCCACGACAGACGCGCGGTTTTCACGTGGGAGAGACCGGGGACGACAAGCCCCTCTAAAGCGAGACATGCTACCACAGGCTGCGAACGCCCGCCCCTGCCGCCGAATCCGGGGCGCCGGCCCAAGAGGGCGGCTGTAGCGGCCGGCCGAGCCGACTGACCTGGACCGCTGCGGCGGACGGCGGGTCACCCGGCCGCCGGTCCGCGGCGGCCTGCTGCTGCAGCTGCTGCGCTTGCTGGCTGCGGCCGCGGCCGCGCGCTCGGCCGCGAGCCCGCCCCGTCGGCGGTGGATCCATGCCGCTGCGAACGGATACGACTGACAGTTCGGTTGTAGCTGGCCTATTCAGAGACACTGTCGACTGTCCCGCGTCATTGCGCGCCACAGTCTCCGGCGCCCACTGTTTCAAATACAACAAATCTCGACCCCGACGCACATTATCAAACACAAAAGAACGACACATACTGTCACTTCAACCAAAAAAGAACAACACAGTATTGTTTTTGGGGTTGAAAAAGAACAAAAACTACGTGCACCAAAAATAATTTATGCTACACAAATATGATCCCGTGCTTTCATCAAAAAGCTACATTGTAACCAAGTTGATAAACTTCTAACTATGCAAGCACATGACTCTGTCTCAGTTCAGTAAGAAGCAGGTATCATGTCACAACTGACATACAGCAACAACACCAACTTAAACCAGCATTATGCTTTGTAAAATTTTTTACCCCATAATAAAAATTACACTCCAACACCAAGACCAAAAACCACATTTCCAACCCTGCTCTCAAGCAACAATGAATTTTACCTTTGTGACCTCAGCTCGACAAAAACAAAATGAAAACGAAATGAAAACAAAATCAAAGTAAACTGTGTACCTTTGAGTGTGGCCAGTGGCCTGTGTACCTTTGAGTGTGGCCAGTGGCCTGTGTGCCTTTGAGTGTGGTGAGTGTAGCCTGTTGGAATGAATTGGGAACAAAATCAAAGTAAACTGTACCTTTGAGTGTGGACTGTGACAAGCATACATAGGCCAATACCAGGAATGTTCACAAAGCGCATGCTCGAATTTGCTTGTACAATTACGATCGAAACTGAAAGGAAAATTGCACTGCTATTCTGGAATTGACAGTGGAATGATAATTCTGATGTGATGTACCCTGACAATCATTAACAAACATTCTTAAAATAGGGTGGCTGGCTGAGTGTGTGAGACAAAACTTTTTTCTTGACAAGAAAAAACGAAATGATTTCAGTCCGAAAATCTAGGAAACAAAATTCCTGGGGTCGAAAAACTTCAAGAAGTACTGAAAACTCTAACAATGCTCTGGACCAAAACTGAACTGATTCACCGTATACGAATAAATAAATAAAATGCACTGAATCCACAACAATGACTGCCCACTCCAGAAATCTGCAAGTCAGTTGATCCACTTCACATGAATCACGCACAATGCTCAGGAAAGTTATCATATGATCACTGTACTGTCAATGCCAATATGCAGACCATAATGGGCTGGATCACACAGCCTGTGGCACAAATAACGTAACTGTGTGGGAAACGTTGGTGATGAGTAATTCTGGTGATCAGATGGACATACTTGATCCATATCTGGCAAGAACCCAGGCCCAGAAAAAGTGAAGCTATGAGCAGAAATGGTGAGGTGATAAATGAAAGCAATGTTTGCTGATTTTCATAAGTACAATAGTAAC
The DNA here is from genome assembly GCA_030062745.1 of Capitulum mitella. Lineage (NCBI taxonomy): Eukaryota > Metazoa > Arthropoda > Thecostraca > Pollicipedomorpha > Pollicipedidae > Capitulum > Capitulum mitella. The sequence goes on along the minus strand of CP099839.1, from coordinate 13,865,735 downwards.
ATTTGTGAAGGCAGAGTAAAAGATGACAGTGAACTTTTCTCTAATGTTTCCTGAATTCAGTAACATTGCAGTACTGACAACAGATGATGGACCAGCAGGCCAGCTGCGTTGTATGCCCACTGTGTTAAGATTATATCCCAAAAATCTCACAGCAGAGAAAACGATTACATACTCATGATTATGGTCTACTTCATGAGTTACCTTTAAGATCACAATGGTCTTATGATGTTGCCAGGGAAAACATCAACCTGAAGGCTCCTACAACTTGTCTTGCACCTGCAAACTTTTAACAGTACACAAATGCCAACATAATGCTACATTTCTGAAAAATATCCATACTTGCACCATTATCTAGTCTTGCATCATCACTTACCAATAAATAGCCTTTTTGGCCTGCAAAGGCTCTTTTTGGAAACTGAGAGTTATGGTTTGCCAACTACCTCATGTCAAGAGGCCACTGAAGCACAGAAACTGCATTCAGGTCTCCCACTTCTCACAACTCTCAAAACTGTAGCAACTGACAAGTCATACTGGTACCAGAAGATTTCCAATAAAATATAACTGAATGGAATGCACTGTGTGCCTGATCAACACTACAGCTTTGTCAAAATAACCTCGGAAGTGAAGCAACTGCACACAGCATCCACAACTAGCATGGGTACACAGCACATGACTTGTCTGCAAGACAAGAAGAGGGGCTGGCAGAGGATGTGGGGATACTGGAATGGGGCAGGGACAGTGAGAAGGAGCAGGGAGGGATGGAAAAGGAGGAACAGGACACAAAAAATAGACGATTTGGACAGAACAGGGTCAAGAAAGGAAGCAAAAGGGAGTGAACAGTACACAGACACACAGGGTGTTCTTTCTTCATCCCACTATCACAGCCTTGTCCCTGTCCCATTATAGTTGCTCTTTCTCCTTCCTATCCCATCCTTGTTCACCTCCACTTCACATTGTTCTGTCTTCACCAAATCCCCCTCCTTGCCCAGGTCCCATTTACAGTTTCTCCTCTTTGTCCCTAATGCATGCTTGTTCCCCTTTCTGTCTCTCATCCCTGTCCCTGTTCCAACCTTTATACTCGTCCCTGTTCCATCACACTCCCCTCCCTGCCCATGTCATGTCCCTTCACTTTCCCACTACTCCTCCATTCCTGTCCCATCCCAATACCATCTCTTATCTCTGTCATACTAGTCCCTTGTTCTGCTTCCTTCTCCATCCTTCCTCACAGCTCCTCATACATGCATTTGCCTGCATGTCCGTGACCCATCCCAGTCCTTCCTCACCATCCTGTTCCATTACCGTCTACGTCACAGTCCTGATACAGTCCCCAATCGCTTTTCCTCTTCAGTCTCCATCCATCTCCCACCCCATTCCCGTACCTGTGCATCGCATGCTTTAAGGACACTAGATTTTAGCAATAGCCTTTCAATTACTGCACAACCCTTCTGTGAACTGTAGAACCTTGCCAAGTTTATATTTCATTTTCACATTGCTTCTTATATATATATATATATATATTCTTATATATATATATATATATATATATATATATATATATACACATATATATATATATTTATATGTCTATCTCATATGTGTATCAACGTACCAAACATGTTTTTACTAAGGTCTTTGAATGCAGTTTTCATACAAATTCACATGTCACAAAGACAATCTGGACCAGGTTGCAAGATATTTGACCTTGACCTTTGATGACCTTGATCATCACTGACTCTGGTACATGCAGGCATGTCAGTGTGTGCAAACAGTTTTTTACTGGGGTCTTTACATGTATATTTCATACAAACTGACATGTTGCAAATCAAATCTGGATCAGGTCACAATCTGGTTGATCTTGACCTTTAACGACCTTACTGCCCCTGGTCTTGTCTTAGTACATCCATCCCTTATGCCTGAATGATGTCGGCTAATTATATCCGAACGGTAATCTTAGTTAGAACGCTAGTCTTTTTGCAAAGTTCCCATTTGTCAGCAACAACCATTATTTTTGTTATGTTTGTCTGACTTCAAATGCTTCAAACCTCAAAATTCAGACCGATTTTCGATTTTTCTGCGTCAAACGACGAGCTATTCAACTGCCATAAGTGTCACGAAGCAGCAGCGACCAGTTCCGATCCCTGCTTGAGATTTTCAAGGAAAACAGGTGGAGGGCACAAAGTGCCCCTTCTTGTGCATGTGTTAAAAATGGCTAATTTAGATAGAACCTAATACCGTGCTATTTAGTGATACCACTGTTTTCGGGTGACTGGGTGAAAACTCATATGGTAAAAAAATCGCAAGAAAAGGATCGGGAGGCACAAGATCGTGTGAGATGGATATCAAAGGACAGACGTTACGCCCAAGGCCCGACGTCGCGCCGGAAGCGCTGTACAAGACACTAGAGGCTGCAGGCCGATAATAGGGTGCGATGGACTTGGCTCTGTCCAACGAAGAGGTTAGGTTGCACGGAGCGTGGCTACATCTAAATAGGGCCTTTTTAGATACAACCTAATTAGGCTACAACCTTATAACCTAATCAGTAATATACCTGACTATGTAATTAACATTGCAACCTAATTAAATTGTAACCTTATAACCTAATTATTAGGTTATATCCAATTACGGCCTGATTGGATATAATGTACTACTGCACTTTGTGTGACCTAGCCTCTTTATTGGACAGAGCCAAGTCTGATCCCACCCTCTGATCAGCCTGTGGATTTATCTTATACAATCTGTTATCCCACAGTGCCATAACACTAGTACAGTACTAGTGCAGTACTGTACTAGTACAGTATGGTACTAGTACAGTACTGTGCTAGTACTGTAACATGCTCAGCATACAATTCCTTCTCAGATATCACCTAACACCACACTTTGTGTGACCTACCCTTTTTGTTGGACAGTGCCAAGTCCTGCTGCACCCTTTATCAGTCTGCAATCTTGAGTATCCTATACCAACCTTGAGTTCCCCACACTGCATCTTTAGTGTAACTTTACCATCATGTCCTTCAATCTTTACCACATATGATTCTTTACCTTACAACCTTATCTTTATCATCTATTGTCATACAATCTTTTGTTCAGTAACCAAACAACAGCATCCCAAAACTGTTGAGAATGATTTTAGTGGACCATGGTTGGAATAGTGTCTGTTTTTTTGGTGCTGAAGAACACCAGAAAAATAGGCATCCCAGAAACATTTTATACTCCAAAAGTTTGATTTTGCACCTTCATGAAATGCTACATTATAACCATATTGACTAATTTCTAACTCTGCAAGCAAATGACCATCTCCATTCAGTGAGAGGCAGGTATGATGCCATAGCTGATGCAGATCAACCATGCCAGCTTAAACTGGTATTCTCTATAAAATGTCATACTTAAAAACAAAAATAATACTCTGACACCAAAAACAAGAACCCAATTTCCAACCTGGTTAAGGATGCAAGAAACCTGCATTTCAACCTGTGTGACATTGCAAGCATTTGGTTTGTGTGTAGTCTCTAGAAACCTTGGATTCTGGCCATAGCAGTGCACTTAGTGAAGATTACTGGAGATGCTGCATACTGCATACTAGTATTCAATGTGCAGGTAGCCAGTTATTCATCTATTCTGATGTTTTGATATAGCTGTAATGTTGATCAGGCACAAAATATCCCCTTAAAACTGCTTTTTCATGGCACATCTTGTGGTGCCAATATCACTTGGCAAATACAGAGATTTCTGAAACTATGAAAAGTGGGAGGCTTACTGGTCCAAAACCCAATGATCAAAATCAACATTTTGCAGCTACCATAAAAGAGAAACATTTTGCACTTTGAGAGGTAAGTTTTTCCATTATACAGTAGCCAAAAGAATGACCTCATTTACTGCTCATTAACAGCAGGACAGTAACCAACATGGGTAATCTCTTTAGCGTGGCAAAAGACGTCAGCTGTTGCGAGAAACAACAACATTATGCACTGGAGCTCCAGGGTCGTGGATCACCTACTATTCGCTAACCTAACCTAACCTAACCTTACCTAACCTAACCTAACCTAACCTACTGTGTAAAACAAGAGCGAATAGTAGGTGATCTAACCTGGAGCTCCAGTGCATAATGTTGTTGTTTCTGAACGCTGACGTCTCCTTTTGCCACGCGCGCCGTATATGTGTCATCCAGTGTGCCTGGTTTATGGCGTGCGCTTCTAAAGGATTGCCCCAACATGAGCCATAAATTCTGAGCATTTGACGTCCTGTCCACCCCTTTCCATCTTAGCACTACATGAACATCTCCTTGTCAGCTTTTCAAAAAGCCTTAAATGGCCAGATCCCTCGGACAGCTATACTACAGAAACATCCTCCCAAACCGCAGCGGTGATTCTATACAAGTCTATTTACGCCAATGGTCCCCCAAAAAAACAAAATGCATCCTGCACTGAGACCAGTAGGCTCCCAGGACACCTCAAAACCACTTCTCAATAACGATCAGCAACCATATCAGTATACGGACCACTCACCTTCAGTTTCCCTCCGACAGTGTTGCCCAGAAATCCTTAATTCTGACCACGTGCCGTAGCGCACCGCTCAAGATGGCCGTGTTTCGAATCTTGGTTCCTGGATAGCGTCCAAGGCCTACAAAACACCTAGTGATGGACAGCAATGCCTCCAGTTTTCAAAGGCGCGCGAAACTGTGTGGGTGGTATTAACCAAACGCAAAGGCGCTACATAAAACTGTCGATTGAAAAGATAGCTAGCTCATTAAACGACAAAATGCTTGCGGAACTATTCCATTACCATCAAATCGATGAACTGGGACATTTGGTGGCCAATTACTTATTGCAATACATGACTCCTGACCGACGCAGTACATTCCCGGCCAGCATTTGGCCGGGTTGAGTCCGCTTTGTACTTGGACAACATGGGCTAAAGTGCGTGCTGCTTGGGCATGCCCGAGAACTCGGATGCACACTTCGGCTTTATGCTTGGGCAAACCAGCGCTGGGCCACAACTCGGGCAAAAGCGGTGTTACCCAAGTAATGCCTGCATGGGTTAACCTAAGTTCTGCTATGGCATGAATGCGTGCAGTATTTACTTGGGCTGAACCGAGGGCTTCTCCGTTTTGCCCAAAGATGGGACAATCTCGTCGAAATTACTCTGCCAGCATACCCATTCGAGCCTCGCGTGAGGCATTAATGGTCGGCATTGATAAATTCTGTTAAGCCATGAGCAGCAGATAGGATCATGAGTGTGCTGCACGTACGGGCTGCACTGCACTTCACTGCGCCCGACTATCTGTTCGTTTTGAGCATTTTGGAAAGTCACTCGGCCGTTTATCGTAATTCAGCAAGGTATGAACGACACACTTCCGTTACCTGCTGAAACTGGTTAAAAGATACATCAAGCAATCAAGCCGAGATTATGGTGAGATGGCCCATGAATGCGTTGTTTCTTTTATATACGCATGACGATTAGGGGAAACTGTTGGAACTGGCTGCGTTTTAAATCGTTGGCAATGATAAAGAATAAACAACGCAATCGAAAAAAAACTATGATGCAATACATGAGAACGACACAACGAAATCACAACTAGTGTTATAGACAGACGTAACATGGTAGACCTAATCGTCAGTTGACTGCGTTTGTTTAGTGACGCTAATACATAACGTAAAAAGTGGATAGATGGCGTTTCCTTCGACGACGGCCACATTACGTTACAAATAAAATTCATACATGGCGCTCGTCTTGGGCCAGCCGTGGACAATGGAAACTTGGAGCTGTCTATAACGAAGTCGAGTTGTTCATTGTAGGCAAATTGAGAGGGCTCCTCCTACGAACTTCCAGTTTTTTGGACGGCGCAGTATAAGAGAAGAGTCATGCTGATTACACGACGAGAAGTATAACCGGAGTCACGATGGATCTCATGGAATCTGGAACGATCAGGACGTCATGGAATCTGCACGCTACGATGCAACAGTTTATGACATCTGAAGTCGGTCCAGCGTTCCTGCGAGAACGTGCAAACTGGCGCCACGACGGGTGCGACCGCGGCATGCTCCAGGCGGTCAAAGCTCTGATCGGTTCGCCACCCTCCGGTCACGGCTCGACGTGCCGCGGCCGTTTCCTGGCTGGCCGACAACGGGGTGGGCAGCCGGGACGTAGCCAAGGGACGCCATGGGGGCCATGCCCCCCCCCCCTGAGCCAAGCTGTCCTCACTAGATGTATGGCGATTTCGCATGAATGCGGAATACTGGTCTTATACATGCTTCAAAAGTAAACATTATATGTTTTCCGCTGTATGAAACATGAAGTAAATTGCAGAAAATTACCATTATTTCATACAAATTTTGTCATGCGCCAGTGGCATGTGAAAAAAATTGACATTTGACCCCTCCCCATGATGGAAATCCTGGCTAAGTGCCTGCGCCTCCCCCTCAGAGAAAGCCCAAGGTTGCTAGGAAATTCAGTCGGCCGTCGTGCGCCCTCGGACCTGGGTCTGTTCATCGCATCTCGGTATATACAATGTAACATATCAGCATTTGTCGGCACTGTTCCATTAGCTTGCAATGATGTAAACAAGTTCAACGTTGAATTAGTTTGCCCACGTGTCGTGTGGCACAAAATGGGAAAGATAGCATTTCTTTTTGTTTGTTGGAGTTCCCAATGGTCTTGACTGGCAACACTAATTTTGCCGGTATGAGCAAAATTAGTGTTGCCAGTCTGCAATGGCGTGGAAAATTGTCGTCGTTTAAGCTAGTTTTCATCTTTCTCCATGGGTGGCACCTCTGACGGTGTTATGTGTGGGGTGGCCGCTCCTGCCGGGATGCGGGTCATGCTCGATGCAGGGAGTCGGCTGAGCGTAGCGCGCGCCGGGGGGGGGGAAGAGAAAGTCGTTGAAAGGAGAAAGCTGTACTGACATGTAAATCACTCTCAATCTCGCACCCACGTGGTTGTCATTGGATGACTTATTACAATGAAGCATACAGATGTTGATATCGGAGCGATAGAAACTGAAGAGTTTAAAAACCGGAGGACCAATCACTTAGAAGAAATCAAAATATTAGAGGAAGCTGGGCTATATTAAATGTTCATTAGGGAGAGAAAAATGGCTCACGCCGACGCCCGCACGATACTGCCCCCAGCTCCTCGGGCCGGTACGACGCGTCCTCATCTGGGGACCACTCAGGAGACAGTAATAAACTGTACAGAAAACACATGCGCGGCGAGGGTTCGACACGACCACGGAGGCGAAACAGAGCGGCATCAAAACGTCGAAAATACAGGCGCACGTTTGCACGTCCACATGCACGATCACATGTACGCATACACAATATATTCACGCCCACATGCACACGGAAAACAGACACCACTGCTCTGGATTCAGTATTCGTTGCATGGCAGAACCGCGCGGACAGACACTTTGACGCAGTGCCACACACATACAGACACGTGCACAAACTTCACGAACCACGTCCGATGTGAACCAGTCGCACAGCTGGGTGGCCTTTTCCTCCAGTTCAGACAAATGCCGGACACGCTCACAAATTCCACCTTCAGCGGGGCTTACCGTGCTGACGCTTTTTCGAGGTGACAGCCTGGTGGCAAACCAGAACCCATTTAATGTCCACCTTATCGTGGTATTCATCATTACAAAGCAATCCTTCATTCTGGCTCCAGCACGCCCCAAAAACGCTTGAGATCACCTTTGAGACACCCGAAGGAAGTGCTACCGCCTGGTCACGTCGCATCAATTAGGCCTAATAGTGAGGTTCCGGCAGGACGACTGTGATATTCCGGGACCGGCCAGCGGCCGGTTGTCTGCCGGCAGACGACTCGGCGCCTGTTTGATAGGGCTAATTTCCCTCACGATTGGATTAAAAGGGTAGAAGAAGTATTAGGTTTTCCAGCCTTGACCCCGTTACGAAAATCTTAGTCACCATACTAGTTTCCGCACGACCACATCTCCGTCTGAAATGACACCCCACCAAAGTTTCCTCCGATTAGTCCGCTCATGTCTGCGTTCGCATACCATTGTTGCTGCGTAGTGTGGCGATAATTCACAGTCCAAATTCGACATTTCGAAGTTGTTCATTACTTCGCATGGTCACTGAATGCACCAACCTGCAACAACCCCGTTTACTTTGCTCGACTGTATTGCATGGTCAACGTCGATACATGGTAGAACCGCGCGGATAGACACTATGATGCTTTGCAAAACACATATAGACATATACACAAAACTTTGCGCCAGCACGAAAGCCAAGAATAACAAGATATCCTTCTCCTCTCACCTTCCTTTTTCTGGCTTTCACAACTGGTTGAGCACTGGGAAGAAGCAATAGTAGAAGTAGAGTTCTTGTGATCGTACGATTTTCTTTCGCGTAACGGCATGCTATACATTTTCTGGGATCTACAATTTCAGGTAAACGGCATTCATGGGCAACTGGTTAAAACGCTCCAGCTCTTATTTGAAAAACTCCTCATCGAACTGTTTCAGCGGATCATGTGGAGCTTCGTCTCTGCGGTGCATGGTCAAGCGTCGTGAGAGGATGGTAGTGGTGGCATCATTGTAGTTTGCGGGATGGAGCCGGTAGTCTTCATGTGGCAAGTAAATTTTTGCACTTGACTACACTTTTTACACTTTTTACACTACGCGTTGGACTTGGTTAGGGTGTTTTGATATGTCGTTTCTTTGTGGTAAGATTACTGGTTTTCTTGCTTTTGGGTAGATGATAATGCTCTTTTTTTTGTCTTTGTCAGTGGGTAAAATATTTTTTGTGGATGACGTTCCTGAGTACTCTTTCGTCCACTTTGGATGATGGAGATATTTGGCTTTTGTAGTAAAGCTTAAAGGTGTTTTGCTTGACCGTGGGCGCAATGTGTTGAAAATGGCGATTTAATTGTTTCTTGATTTCGTTATCAATGTTTGTGTCATTGTTCACCAGAGTTTGCTTGGTCCATTGCAGCCTGTCATGACAGGCTTCCCATTCTGTGCAGTATGTGATTGCTCTGCGGACAAAGGAGCGTGTGATGCCAAGGCGATGCCCACACTGTAGCGCGGGTTAGCCCAAGCAAGCAGTGCGGGCTAGCTCGACCACGGCCCACGTGGAGCCACACCAGAATTGCTGGCTGGGTAATATATGATTCGTAAGGACAAAAACAATTTTTAAGGACTTTCCGCATTTTGCGTTGTCAAACGTGGATTCTACGAATAGTTTTCGAAGGCGAACTTTTGTCCTCAACGAGCCTCTGCGAAACGAACTTGTCCAATGCGAACCTCTTGTAGATGACCTTGTCCCTCCACAAGGTCTCTTGATCTTGATGAACTTCTGCGTGATAGACTTTTGTCTTAGACAAACTTTTGCCCTAGGCGATCTTTTACCTTATGCGAACTTTTGTCGCAGGCAAATTTCTGCTATAGACGAACTTTGGTTTTAGATGAGTCTTTGCCCTACACAGACTTTTATCATAGTCAAGCTTCTGCAAAACGAACTTTTGTTCTCGACGAACTTTTGTCCTCGACCAACGTTTACCTTAAACGAACCTCCGCATTAGACGAATCGTTTTACGACGCAGTTTTGCACGGTGAACTTCTGTCCGAGACAGGATTTTGCCCAAGACGGATCTTTACACGACGAACTTCTCCACAAATTTTTGTCCCACGAAGTTCAATCCGACGAACTTCCACGATACGAACTTTTGCCCTCAAATCCGTATTCGTTGTTACATGGAACAGGAACGTTTCGGGTGGAAGGGGGGGGGGGCAGCGGAGCGGTCTCAAGGGGAGGAGGTATGTAGGCATTAAAATAAGATGAGCATCACTGTCGCCCGTCTCCGCCGCACAGCGATTTCCAACGCAGTAGTCCCTAGCGGCGGGCGGATTCGAGGTGGAGGTAACTGAAATGCCGTTAGATGTTTGATGTTTGATGATGTTAGATGTTCTGTTTTTGGACGAATCATCGTTAACCAACAGGAAATCTGCAACGTCCGGATATATGCCAGACGGCATGATAATGCACGGAAGGTCTAGTTTGCATTAAAACGAAACATAGACGAAAAGACATGGATTTTTCTGTGGGAAGAACGATACAGGGAAAAATTCGGAAAAAAAGGAATTTAGCAACGGTGCCTGTGTCGGTAAATTCAAGGCAACGTTAGGCTATGTGTGTGTGTACATTTGCTGCTTTAGCTCCGTATTCGTGTGTGATTGTTTGCTGGTTTTGGTTCGCTGTGATGCTACGTTTTCAAAAAAGCGGTTGAAAACATTAATGCTGGTTGTTGCAGATGTCGAAATGAAATAATGTTGCGTATTTTGTCGAACCCTATCAAAACACCATTACTATAAACCTGACATACAGAAAACTCATGCAAACACACGCACATGAGCAAACAAAAGGATATATTACTTGCGAGCTTTTTCTGCCATGGGCGGCGTAGTCGAAGTACATTGTGGTTCAGATAACTGGCACTTGCTCCTGACTTTTCTAGGTGAGCTCCTCTTCATCCTTTCTGGTTCAGTCTGCTGAGGCCGTTCTGGACAACACAGAACCAAGTCAAAAACACCTATACATCAAAAAACAAAAAACTCATGCTGTCATTTGCCTGTACATATCGTGCCTGTGCCAAGCTTATTGCAAGCGAGCAAGACAGCCAATAGCCTTACTTCCATTGACAGAGGGAAATCGAAATGAGCGGACCGGTCCAGCCCGGCCCGGGACAGCCATACCGGTTTCTGAAGGCTATTATCTCACCATCATTGCGCACCGATTGATGATTTTTACCAGAAGAAAGTTAAATTCTTGCAGTTTTATTTATAATGCGTAAACTTCTAAACGCTCCCTTCTATGTAACTATTCCCGGAGTTAGGAGTGTCGATTTCCGTAAATGATTGGGGGGCCGAGCCGAGGGCCGACAACCTAACATCCCCCAAATGTGGGTTTCTCGACGGATTTAGCCCACCTCGTTTTGATCAGCGGAAATGTTTAAGTTTTTCGTTACTATTTCTCAAACAGAAAACTGTATATATCCCATGTCTATATATATATATATATATATATATATATATATGTATACATATACATATATGGAGAGAGAGAGAGAGCAGAAAGATGGATACATACATCACTTTATGCCTTGTTCTGTACTTCCTGCTTATCTGTTACCTATTGCGGCCCTCCTTTTCGTTGTTATTCCCCATTTCTCTTTCAAAGCAGCAGAAAATATTGAGGAGGCCAAACCCACATTGGAAGGGCCCAAATCAACACTGCAGGGGGAAGGGGTAGGGCCCCCTCAAAAGAATACAAATCGAAACTCTTGTCGGGAGTCTTGGCTTGACTTCAAAACTGATTTTCTGTTGAGGAGTTTTTGGGCATGCGAGCCGTTGAGCAACGGCAGCGAGGCAGCGAACAATATCAGGGGCCACCATTAAGTTTAGTTTATATTCCTCTGATGCAAAGCACTGAAAAAGATCAATAAGTACGTGTTTTATCTTTGTACTGGGCAGTTCATAAAGGAAAAATAATGATGCAAGTAGCAACGAAAAAGGCCTTGTTCATCGTGCAACCCACAGGTTGTCTTACTGATTTGAGTGCATGAGTGTGTATTTTCCCCTTTGCTAATGTCTGAACTCGTAGAACGACATTTAGAATCAGTTTCTGTACATTTTGAAGACGTGAAAGTGATAAATATCTCATCCGTAATATGCAAACGGTTGCAAGATTATAATCTACATTACACAGGTAATTTTACATCCCACTTTGAAACGAGATATAAATCTATTACCTTTCACAGAAAACAACATAGTATCAGTTATCTACTCCCATTTATTTATAGCACTTACCAGCATTGAGCGTTGTCTTGGAACTGATGGAAGGGTACAGTGTGATGGAACGGAGGCTCCTTCCTTTTCTGAGGTTCTTTCTGGTGGAGCGTTTTCTTCATCACTCGATGAAGAAAGCTGGTGGCGAGGATTTTCCCTGGAATAACAAGTAATACATTGTATGTGGCGTTCTGAACATACTTTTGTCTGACCATTAAATTATTTATGCTGTACCGAAATCACAGGCTTGGTACTCTTGCCGATTCACAATTTTGATCCTGCCAGAGTAAAACCAGCACTGCAATGGTAGCCTCTAATACTTATGACACTGTTTTGGCGACAACAAAGTATCTTACCAGCCCTAAAAATATGGACGGCATTAATTGTGGGCAAAACGAAGCGACTTGCATGTTTGTGAGAAACATTTCTCAGGTATGTCCAGTTTGATTGTCTTCTGACTCGGCCAGTCTCTAACGCTTCTCGTCCACTGACAATGTCGATGTTGTCATCGGCTTGCCGCGCCTTCCTTGTTACTTTCAACAGGTCGTCTGATAAACAGAAAACCACGTCATATGCATGCCAAAATTTAGAATATACAAGGAATGGGAAACATTCCTGCTTTTTCACTGTCACGTACATTATTATGTCACTGCAAATTTCACCATCAACAGCAAAAAGTCGCTCGGAACATCAATGTCAGTTAAACAAAGGCTACAGTTAGAATAATGCGCATTTCTTGCACTTTATGACGCCATGGCAACGACCAAAAATGTAAGCACAGAAATGCCATGACATCCCCACCTGCTGCAAGCAAAGAGAGGACCGGATTTCGTAACTACACATTTTCATCCAGTTCTCGGTGCTCTTGCTCTTGCTTCGTGCGGACACCACCTCACCAACGACGCACCGACTTTTCGGCAGCGGCGGGACCGGGTCCGCCAGCCGGTACCGGCCGGCGTCTCCTCCTTCCGTCCCCGGCGGTCGGCCGTCTAGTCGCCGCCCGTGAGGCAATCCAGCAGGCTCGACCTAACAAGTTTCCTCAACACGGTCGGTTCGATCGCCCCCTCCCCGCCCGCCGGCCCGGCGCTCTGTTCAGACAGCGTGCCACCCTCGGCCTCACCGCCTTTGCCGGGGAAGCCGCGGCCAGCGGAGAGATCACCGAAGACACCACCGAAGACGTCTAACCCGCCACTTTGGAATGCGGCGGTGGTAGCACAGTGCTTCTCAGATTTTTGCCTGTGTTTGAGCCTATGTTTATTTTCGTTAGTTTGCATCAGGTATATCTTTCCTACCCTGCCTTGAAATAAGCGAAATTTTCATACCTTGCACGCATAGCAAGCATATATACCATTCATTGTTCTAACTTTCATGTTTCTCGTACGTGCCCTGCTTTATACGAAGCCAGGTATCGTGTATTTCCTTTTTCTGTTCTGTATCGTCTTGTTCATCTGATCCATCTGATCCATCTATTCAAATCCATCTGATTCATTTCTTTTTGACACCTGTTTCCCCAGCGTGTACCATACGTAGGCAATTTTGGGCGCTGAATTCGAAGTCAACGTCAAAAACACCTTAGACAGCAAGCTGAAGCAGAAACGGGTGGAGTAGGGTCAATAAAATTTGTCTCAGGTCAGTGACCTGGGGTGACCTGGAAAAGATCAGAACCATCGGAATGTTTGATAAGTCATTTCTGACATTGTTTTGTACCATTTTGTCCTTGAATAAGACATTGCATAATAAACTGGAGGCGTTTCGATGTTTGACCTCTACAGACAACGGGTAGAGGTGAACACATTTTTGGTCATTTCTCCGTGACTTGATCTGATATCGACTTGAAACTTGGTGTACCAGTAAAAGATGAAGCGGTCTTTTATATATGTTCCTATTTGTGGCTAAGATAATTAGAATATCTATGTATTGAAATCATTTTTGACCTTTATCTCGACATGACCTCATGATCTGACCTCAGACCAAACCACTTCTGCATTTTTTCGCTTGGTCATCTGTCCACCTTTGAAAAGACTGAGCTTTTGTCTTTAAAACTATATTCGTGGCAACAGTTTGAAGCTTGCCCTAAAAATGTTCATTTCTGAAAACCATGACTTGATTTTAACCTACTCTAATTTGATGATCATGAAGGACCTTGACATTTTGTTAAATCGAAAGATCCGCCATGCAGTTTTGTATAGCTGTGCCAAATGCGCTGTACCGTTTGAGGCCTATTTCGGAAAAGCCTCAATTGACCCCCACCCGGGCGCGTGCTTAAGCTGCTAACAGACACAAGTTGTACGTAATTAGTCCTTGCGTAACAAGTGGCTTGCTCAGCTATCGCTGGTAACACCACCGTGACGTATCGTTTTCCTTTCGTTAGGTGAAGCTAACTCATATTATACTGGCTTCGGTGGTCTTGTTTCCCAACGTTTCACGAATTTTAGCATGAGGCCTGTAAAGCATTTCATAATGACTAATGAATTGAAAATTACCGTTCACCTCTACCCCTTCAACATCAAAATTGTGGTAGATTTGAGTGAGATGCCTTCGGGACGATGGTGGAAAGCGTCAGTCGTTTGGGGCGAACGTCCAAGACCTGAGGACAGTTTTTGGTACTTTGTGATGAAATTGAAATATGTGATGTTCCGTCGTTTCCATTGTTTAACTGATGCAGGACTAATATATGCATGATATCAGGGGCGCAGCCAGAGGGAGGAACGCTTAGTGGACTTAGGCCCCTCTCCGTCGCGGTTCAAGTGGCCCATCTCAGGCCCGGGAAAGGCCCATTTCATGTCTGAAAAGGGCCCATTTCAAGTCATCAAAATGCCCATGTCAGTGTCAGGCACGCTAAGACCCATTTCAGGTATGGAAAGGGTCCCTTGTAGGCTCGGAAAGGGCCCATCTCAGGCCTGGAAAAGAACGTTTTTGGCCTCAGAAAGAAAACATCTCAGGTCCGGAAAAAATTCCATCTCAGCTCTTAGGTCTGGGAAAGGCCCATCTCTTGTCCGGAAAGGGCCCATCTCTGGGCCAGAAAGGGCCCATCTTAGGCCGAAAAAGACTCCATCTCAGAACTGGGAAGGGCTTGTCTTAGCCTTAAGCTCAAAAATGGCCCATCTCAGGTCCAGAAACGTTGAGTCGCTGGACTGGCTGAGACTGGTTGACACTCAGAAAGAACGCAGCCCAGGTCCGGAAAAGACCCATCTCAGCTCTTAGGCCTGGGAAGAACCCATCCGCGGTGCGCGCGGACAGGTCTCTTGACTATATCGCTTAGAGGCCCCTTGGGCCCAGGGGCCCAAGAGATTTCATTTCCATTACGGGGCCCATCCTACCTGCGATAAAAGGGCTCCTGCTGACTGTTAAAGGGTCCCTGCCGACACGTCAGGCCGTAAAGGATGCCCTCTGTTCTGCAAAGGGGCTCTACTGCCTTTTAAGAGGAACCTGTCTGGCTCGCAGAGGGCGGACTGCTGGTCTGTAAACTGATCCCCTGCTAGTGCGCAGGGCCCTCCGCTGGTCCGCTGGAAAGGTTCTTTATTGGGCTGTAAACAGAGTCGCATTGACCTTTAAGAGGCCCCTAGCTGGCCTGCGAGTGGGGCCCCAGTTCGGCTATAAGTGAGGTCCCCCGCTAGTCTGTAAGGAAATGTCCCGCCGGAATGTAAACGGGCCCCCTACTGGCCTGTAAGAAGCACCTTGCTGACGTGCGAATGGTGTCCTGCTGGGCTGTAAATGGTCCCTTCTGGCCTGTAAGAAAGCCCGCTGCTTGGCTGTGAAGAGGCACTACTGACATGTTAGAGGTGTCCGGCTGGCCTGCGAGTGGGGCCCTTGCTGGGTTGTAAATGGGGTTCCCTGTTAGTCTGCAAGGAGACTGCTGAGAACCTCATGGTCGGGGCGTGAGCAGTTTGTGCAGTTAGTTCTGTCTTATGAGGCGAAAGCATAACGAACAATATTGATCGTTCAACCGAACATCAAATGTAAAACGACATTATTATCTCACATTTTTCGCTCGGTTTAGTTAGGCATTACTTGAAGCGACCAATGCTTTTCTGATGTTTACAAACTGCCTAAAAATGGTGCAAATCCGTCAGGCAAACGGCGTAATCATGGTGATTACAGAAGACGCCAGTAACCTCGAAGGCATTTCATGTAACGCCTGGAATTTTCAGCCCTGTAGCGTAACATTGGTACTTTTACGAAGGTTATATGAACAACGGCATTACATGAAACGCCTAGTTTCGCCATGAAATGCCGGGTTCCGGCAAACGCCTACGACATCGATGTTTTATGACCTTCGTTGTTGTTTGTTCGATGTTTCGCGTCAAGGTTTTCGTATTTATTGGCCAATTGTAAATCAGGTCGCTAATATTCATGCCATTATTAAATTATACTTCCACTGACGTTTCGGTGACATTTACCATCTTCAAACTGTGTACAGCAGGTTGAGCGCTGATAGGCAGTATCTAATAATATGCATGGTACAAGCTCAAACAGTAAAATAAAGGGCACTCTGACATCATTAAGCTGCAATTGAAATCGAGATGAGACAGAGACATTTTGAATCACAAAAGAGCGCAGAACGTACAAGAGTATAGGAAATAGCTGTACTACATATAAATACACACACACACACACACACACACACACATATATATATATATATATATATATATATATATGTATATAGTATACATGTATATAGGAAAGAGCAACACCTCCTCTTGGGAAGACAAGGAAGTACCGACATGTTCGTGGAAAGACGTCAAAACCAAAGTCCATGGAAAACGAACTGACACTGACAGGTGCTTGAATGGCATCAGCGAATACCATGATAGGCATCGCCTGAGCGTCACACGCTCCTTTGTCTGCTGAGCAATCACATGTTACACAGACTGGTAAGTCTTTCAGGACAGGCTGCAACAGACCAAGCAAACTCTGGTGAACAACGACACAGACATTGATAACTAAATCAAGAAGCAATTAAATCGCCATTTTCACCACATTGCGCCCACGGTCAAGCAAACACCTTTAAGCTTTACTACAAAAGCCAAATGTCTCTATCATCCAAAGTGGACGAAAGAGTACTCAGGAACATCATCAACAAAAATATTTTGCCCACTGACAAAGGCAAAAAAATGAGCATTATCATCTACCTCTAAAGCAAGAAAACCAGTAATCTTACCACAAAGAAACGACGTATTAAAACACCCCAACCAAATCAAACGCACCCATGTCGTGTAAAAAATTTACTTGCCCACATAAAGACTACCGGCTTCATCCCGCTCACTACAATGATGTCACCACTACTACCCTCTCACGACGCTTGACCATGGACCGCAGTGACGAAGCTCCACATGATCCGCTGAAACAGTTCGATGAGGAGTTTTTCAAATTGAAGCTGGAGTGTTTTAACCAGCTTCACCATGAGTGCCGTTCGCCTGAAATTGTAGATCCCACAAAAGGTATAGCATGCCGTTACGGGAAAGAAAATCGTACGATCCTAAGAACTCTACTTCTACTATTGCTTCTTCCCAGTGCTCAACTAGTTGTGAAGGCCAGAAAAAGGAAAGTGAGAGAAGAAGGATACCTCGTTATCTTTGGCTTTCGCGCTGACGCAAAGTTTGTGTATACGTCTGTATGTGTTCTGAAAAGCATCCTAGTGTCTATCCGCGCGGTTGTACCATGTAACGACGTGGACCATGCAATACATTCGAGTAAAGTAAACGGGGTTGTTGCAAGTTGGTGCATTCAGTGACCGTGCAAAGTAATGAACAACTTCGAAATATCGAATTTGGACTGTGAATTATCGCCACGCTACGCAGCAACAATGGTATGCGAACGCAAACATGAGTGGACTAATCGGAGGAAACTTTGTCGGGTGTCATTTCAGACGGAGATGCAGTCGTGCGGAAACTAGTATGGTGACCAAGATTTTCGTAACGGGGGTCAAGGCTGAAAAACCTAATACTTTGTCTACCCTTTTAATCCAGCCGTTAGGGAAATTAGCCCTATCAAACAGGCGCGGAGTCGTCTGCCGGCAGACAACCGGCCGCCGGCCGGTTCCGGAATATCACAATCGTCCTGCCGGAACCTCACCATTATGCCTGACTGATGCGGCGTGACCAGGCGGTAGCACTTCCTGCGGGTGTCTCAAAGGTGATCTCAATCGTTTTCGGGCGTGCTCGAGCCAGAATGAAGGATTGCTTCGTAATGATGGATACCACGATAAGGTGGACATTAAATGGGTTCTGGTTTGCCACCAGGCTGTCACCTCGAAAAAGCGTCAGCACCAGTAAGTCCCGCTGAAGGTGGAATTTGTGAGCGTGTCCGGCATTTGTTTGAACTGGAGGGAAAAGGCCACCCAGCTGTGCGACTGGTTCACATCGGATGTGGTTCGTAAAGTTTGTGCATGTGTCTGTATGTGTTTGGCTCTGCGTCAAAGTGTCTGTCCGCGCGGTTCTGCCATGCAACGAATACTGAATCCAGAGCAGTGGTGTCTGTTTTCCGTGTACATGTGGATGTGAATATATTGTGTGTGTACATGCGGACGTGCATGTGCACGTACATGTGGACGTGCATGGTGCATGCGCCCGTATTTTCGACGTTTCGATGCCGCTCTGTTTCGCCTCCGTCGTCGTGTCGAACCCTCGCCGCACATGCGTTTTCTATCCAGTTTATTACTGTCTCCTGAGTGGTCCCGAGATGTGGACGCATTGTATCGGCCCGAGGAGCTGGGGGCAGTATCGTGCGGGCGTCGGCGTGAGCCACTTGTCTCTCGCTAATGAGCATTTAATATTGCCCAGTTTCCTCTAATATTTTAATTTCTTCTAAGTGACTGGGTTTTAAACTCCGGCGTTTAACCCTATTCCCGGCAGGGGGGGGAATTCGCCCCCCCCTCGGGTTTTTTGCTTGCCAATTCCAGGCGTTTTAACGCAGCTTGACGAAACTTGGTGACTTTTCCTAGCTGTTTTTCCTACGTGCCATGACAAAATTTCAAAATTCTTCTTTGCTCAGGGGCGGAGTCAGGCAACGTTTTTGGGAGGCACCTCAGGCCATTTTTGGCCATGTTAAGGGTAAAAGGAAAATGTCTGCCAAAAACAGAGTTTTTAAGATAGAACTTAAAACTTTATATGGATGTATAGCTAAATAGTTGGGCCATGTGCAGATGTAATTTTGTTCACCTGAGATCATTTTACAAGGTCAGGTCAAGGTCAAAAGTCAAAATTTGTTTTTTTGCAATAATTTCGGCACCGTTCTTTCAAATCCCAAAACCCGAATATATATTGACGTAGAAGGATGCCTTCTACTTGTGTACGAAGTTTCAGCTTAATATCAGGTCGGGTCACGGAGCTATGACCTAAAATGTCAGTGCGCGTACCCTATATCGCAATAGGCATAAAATGAAATTTTTGAAATAGAGTGAATTCAAATGATTGAAAATGTTTATAGATAATATCAAATGCACACGACTTCATTCCAAGTGACCCCAAGGTCACTGGAGGTCATTTAAGGTTAAAGGTCACAAGTTGATCTGAGAAACGTGTGACCATGACAGTTCCCCCTTTTTCATGTCCCTGGCACCGCCTATGCTAACATTATACAAACATTGTAATGCGATTTGTACTTCTTTAGTATAACATGACTAGCAGAAGCAAAAAAAGGGTGTTTGCCTCTTTTGTTCATTCTGTTGTTAGAAAACTAATCCTTGTATTTTTGAAACCCTGTGAACGCCCCTGAATTTTCTCAAAATTTCAGACTTGTGTACCCATGGTAAAAGCCCTATCCATGATCTCTCGATTCATGCCAGTTTCATTGAAATCGGTTCATAAACAACGGAGTTATAAGAAGTCCAAGAGTACCCCCCATTTTGACATTTTTCCCTCCTGTATCCACAAATTTCAAAATTTTGAAAATTTCTTTTTATAAAATGTAGTTCACGTCACGGCGAATCGATTGCCGTTTGTTGCGATAAAATCGGACAAGTAGTTCTCGAGATCTCAGGGGGGGCCGAATCCGCCCCCCCCCCTGCCGGGAATCGGCCATACTGTCTAGCCCTTCGGGAATAGGTTTAAACTCTTCAACTTCTGTCACTCCGACATCAGTATCTGTATGCTTTATTGTAATAATTCATCCAATGACAACCACGTGGGTGCGCGCTTGAGAGTGATGTACATGTCAGTACAGCTTTCTCCTTTCAACGATTTCCTCTCCTCCCCCCCACCGGCGCGCGCTACGCTCGGCCGACTCCCTGCATCGAGCATGACCCGCATCCCGCCAGGAGCGGCCACCCCACACATAACACCGTCAGAGGTGCCATCCATGGAGAAAGATGGAAACTAGCTTAAACGACGACAATTTGCCATGCCATTGCAGACTGGCAGTACTAATTTTGCTCATACCGGCAAAATTAGTGTTGCCAGTCAAGACCATTGGGAACTCCAGCAAATAAACAAACAAAAGAAAATGATATCCTTACATTTTATGCCACACGACACGCGGGCAAAGTAATTCAACGTTGAACTTGTTTACACCATTGCAAGCTTATGGAGGAGTGCCGACAAAGGCCGATGTGTTACGTTGTATATACCGAGCTGCGATGAACAGATCTAGATCCGAGGGGCGAACGACGACCGACTGAATTTCCCAGCAACCTTGGGCTGTCTCTGAGGGGGCGACGCAGGCACTTAGCCAGGATTTTCATGACGGGGAGGGGGCCAAATGTCACATTTTTTCATATGTGCCACTGGCACATAGCAAAATGTATCGGAAAAATGGCAATTTTATGCAAGTTACTTCATGTTTAATGCAGAGGAAAGCATATGTTTGCTTTTGAAACATATCTGTGATCACTATTCCGCATTCATGCGAAATCGCCATACATCAAGTGAGGACAGCTTGGCTCAGGGGGGGGGCATGGCCCCCATGGCGTCCCTTGGCTACGTCCCTGGGGCGACGGCAGTATCAGTCGCGCGCGGTCGTCGGTTGGCCACCCCGTTATCGGCCAGCCAGGAAACGGCCGCGGCGCGTCGAGCCGTGACCGGAGGGTGGCAAGCCGATCAGAGCTGTGACCGATTGGAGCATACAACGGTCGCACCCGTCGTTGCGCCCGTTCTCAGGTCCTCGCAAGAACGCTGGACCGACTTCAGATGTCATAAACTGTTGCATCGTAGCATGCAGATTTCCATGACGTCTTGAAAGCTGCTTCGTGACTCCGGTTATGCTTCTCGTTGTGTAATCAGCATGCCTCTACTCTTAAACTGTGCCGTCCAAAAACACTGGGAGTTTGTAGGAGGAGCCCTCTCGGTTTGCCTGAAATGAACAACTCGACTTCGTTATCGGCAGCTCCAAGTTTCGATTCTCAACGGCTGACCCATGACGAGCGCCATCTATGAATTTTATTTGTAACTTAATGTGACTATCGTCGAAGGAAACGCCATCTATCCATTTTTTACGTTATGCATCAGTGTCACCAAACAAACGCAGCCAACAGACGATTAGGTCTACCATGTTACGTTTGTCTATTACATCAGTTGTGATTTCGCTGTCTCGTTCTCATGTATTGCACCATAGTTTTTTTCGATTGCGTTGTTCATTCTTTACCATTGCCAACGATTTAAAACGTAGCCAGTTCCAACAGTTTCCCCCAATGGTCATAAGTAGATAAAAGAACAACGTTTTCATCGGACATCTCACCATAATCTCGGCTTGATTGCTTGATGTATCTATTTACCAGTTTCAGCAGGTAACGGAAGTGTGTCGTTCATACCTGGTGACTTATGATAAACGGCAAAAAGAATCACTTTCCAAAATGCTCAAAATGGACAGATAGTCCGGGTGCAGTGAAATGCAGTGCAGCCCGTAGGTGCAGCACACCTATGATCCTACCCGTTGCTCATGGCCTATCAGAATTTATCAATGCCAACCATTAATGCCTCACGCGAGGCTCGGGTGGGTATGCTGGCAGAGTAATTTCGACAACGAGATTGTCCCATCTTTGGGCAAAACGGCGAAGCCCTTGGTTCAGCCCAAGTAAATACTGCACGCAGTCATGCCATAGCAGAACTTGGGTTTACCTATGCAGGCATTACTTGGGCAAAACCGCTTTTGCCCGAGTTGTGGTGCAGCGCCGGTTTGCCCAAGCATAAACCCGAAGTGTACATCTGAGTTCGGGGGCATGTCCAAGCAGAACGCAGTTATAAAGAATAATGAGGCCACGGTGCTTGTGCGCGGCTCCGGCCGCACACATCGTACAACCGTTTCGGAGCGCCGCCGCTAGGGGGCAGTGTGAGCCGCGGCCTTTGCGGCCGCCAGGAGGCGGCAAGGGCTGTGCCCCGACGTTGCGGCCGCCAGGTGGTGTCTGCGTGGGTAGCCCGCCCATTGAGGCAGTTCGCACCGTGGCTTCCTTGGGGTAGGTCCTGCGGGTATTGGGCTAAAGAGGGTAACGGCATTTAGGGGGTGGGATTTTCCCTATGTTTCGCTTTGAGTTTTGGTGTGAATCATTGTTCATCATGTGTTTTCGTCCGCATTACTTCAATGTAAATGTTCGCTTCTTCGATCCGCCGAGTTTGATCTACGGTGAACGCTAATCAGCCAACCGCGTTACACGTAACGACCGTGTGGCAGGCGGTGCAGTAGCGGTAGCCTTGTTGTGTCTGTTGAGAGGAGACCTCGCCAGTGGACCGAGTCATGAACGGGAAGCTGGGAGGTCACCAGGCGTCGCCGGCTGGTGCAAAACGCGGGTCGGTGGTGTGTGAAAAACGCGTTTCTGGCATGAAATGCGCGCGCGGGTGTCTACACAGTTTAGCCCATGTTGCCCAAGTACAAAGTGGGCTAAGCCTGGCCAAGTGCTGGCTGGGAAGAATGTCACACTGATGCTCGTTATATCCACTTTCGTCACATCGAAAAATCAGCACTACAGGTTAAAGGTCAAGGTCACGGAAAACGAATATCTTGGCATTCCTTCACTTACCAACGAAATCGTAGAAAACGGATGTCATATTGGTGCTCGTGATACCCACTTTTGTCACATCGAAGAAAACGTCTCTCAAGGTCAATGATCAATGTCACACAAAACAGGTTACCCTGGAATCTCTCCCTTTATGAACAAAGTCCAACAAAATGGGTGTCACATTAATTCTCGTTATGTCCACTTTTGTCACAATGAAACAATCAACTATCAACGTCAAAGGTCAACATCACAAAAACGGGATACACTGGCGTTCTTTCTTTTACCAACGAAATCCGAGAAAACGAGTATCAGATTGCTGCTCGTGATGTTCACTTTAGTCACGTCGAAAAAATCAACTCTCAAGGTCAATGATGAAGGTTACGCAAAACGAGATACCCTAACATTTCTTCTTTTATGGAAAAAAAATCCAACAAAATGGACGTCATATTGGTGCGCGTGATGTCCCTTTCGTCGCATGAAAGAAATCAACTCTTAAAGTCAAAAGTCAAGGCCACTCAAAACGGGTGTCCTGACATTTATTCCTTCAAATACTAAATGAAGAATTCCAACAAAATGAGTGTCATGTTGCTATCTGTGACGTCACATCAATAAAAATCAACTATTAAGGTCAAAGGTCGAGCTGTGTGAAACGTGTGGTATTAAATAGAGCTATCTCTCCAAAAGAACGGGCGAACAGCAAGCACTGATGGGATAATGTATTTCTGTCGTATTTTAATGTATTTGTTTTATTGAACTAAGTGCACTCTGTCCCTCTGGCAGTGTTTTCGGCAGTCTAGTAATGGCTATCTCAGACAGAGTGCTTTGACGCCGTCAGTGATCCGGGATGGTTGTTCGGGTGTCTGTCGCGGCCCATTCGGCCTCCTGTGTCCGAGTGTCGTCAGGGCGTGTTGTCCAGCCGGACGGTTCGTGACCCGGCGGCCGCCTGTTTGCGACAGGAGTGGCGCCAGACCCTCTGCGAGTACATGATGGCGCTGCTGGCTCCGTTCGTGCGGCGCCAGGTGCGCAAGCTGCTGCTGTACATCTGCGGCAACAAGGCCACGTACCGACAGCTGCGTGACCTGCACGCTCTGGACGCCCACATCAAGGTACGGCTGAGCGGCCGGCCGCCGCTCACCGCGCTCTGGAATTCTCTCCGCGCCTCGCTCGGTGGACGCCCCCAGAACGGCGTCGTCCTGCGGCGGCACGGACATCTGCCATTAGTTGCGTGTGTATTGCCACGGCCGTGTGTCCCCATGTTTCAACTGCCCGGGGTGTGCGGGTGTCATTGGAAGGGAATTGCGATGTCAGCTTGAGGACGAATCTGAGAACATTGTTGTCCATATGCCTAATAATTACATCAATAGATACTCTGCCGTTTTGGGCCTGTGGTGTTCAGGAGGTGGCCGGCCGGGCGGTCTGCCGGAGACTTGGCTCCGTCTGTTGGACGTACAGATAGTCTATCTGTGTTCCCCGCACCGGATCGGATACCGTGTCCTCCGTTCGGGATCCGATTTGGGTGCTGTTACATCGTGCCAGCAGTCTTGTACGATACCGCATGTCAGCCGTGCTGACAGTACATTGTCTTTGTGTGCCTCATGTCATGTGATATATACGATGTATAACCCGTCAGCTGGGATGATGGGTTATACAGTGTATGTGTGGATCTCATGTTCACCGTGCCGACAGGTAGTACAATGTCTTTGTGTATATGATGTCTGCTGTGCCGACGGGAAGTACGGTTTCTGTACGTCTCCTGTCTGCTGTGCTCACAGGTAGTACAGTGTCTGTATTTCGTTTATGCGTTGCTGACGGGTAGTTCAGTATGTTTACCTGATGTCTGCTGTGCTGACGACGACTTTAGTTTTTCAGAGACGACTGGGAGAGGTCGAGTAAGGTGTAAACGTTTCCACTTAGTGATGATTTTGGACTGACCTTTTGTAAGTAGCTGACAGTCGCTGGCACTTTGGTCCCGTGCAGATCCTAGACATGCTGGCCACATCCCTCAGCGACGTCAGAGAAGCAGGGGAGATGACGGCCGAGTTTATCGGTCTGTACCAGAAGCTCATTAATGCCAACCACTGGAAGTACTATCTGACGGTGAGTCCAATGCCCTGAGAGCAGTGGGAGCTTTATCAAACCAAACCTTGTTCAGTTTGTCAATGCACTGAGTTAGCTTTACGTCCTTTATTGCAGTGGCTGTGAGGTCCTGAATATTCCCTCGTTCAAAGGTCTCTAAGACTGATGTGCTCAGTGAGTTGCTGTTTGCTGTATGATGTGTGATTATGTAGGAAGCACCACTTACCCGTTTTCGCTTTCACGATTTTCACCACGTTTCTTTGTAAGCGCATAAGATAGGTGGCGAAGGTTTCACTTCCCTGGCGGAATTACGTCCATCGCAACAATGACTGCATCCACAAGCTTATTAGCACCTTTTAAAAGCTGAGGGTTTTTTCACGGTTTTGATATGGCAATTTAATGAAAATATCAGAAATATTTGGTCCATTTTAAGGTGCTTACCAGCGGCGATTTTATTTGACTGCCAGCCTTGGCTCAGATAAACGGTTATTTGTGAGTAAATCGGACAGATCGTTTATTCACTAGGGTGACGTCAGGCTCTATGGAGCGTCCATACGTTTTGGCCCCAATTGAGCCTGACGGGTTCAACCCGGGTTCGCGGTCGTCCCATTCGAGCTATATCTTCAGTGTCCCATTCGAGTGATATCTTCCGGAGATATTATCGTAGCCCACGGATACGCCGATTGTCTGAGCTAGCAGTTCTGGTGTAATGTATTGATGGCATCACATCACAAGTTATTTCGTGACACATAGCCAGTGGTCTAGGCCCTTGCATTTCATCGGTTACCACTTGTCAAGGCTGGACATGAGGGGTCCTGTGACTGAGCTGCTGGGTAAAGGGCAATTCCTCGCATGAGGCAGTCGTTGCAGCGATGTTTTTACCTGGGCCGACTCGATCAGTTGTGTGACTGATCAGCTGAGTGACTTTGATGGATTGTAAGAGTGAGATCTTATACTTATCCAGGTGGTCAGCCATGTCCTTCGCCCGTTTCAGCGGGGCCGAGGAGGCCTTATCTCATATTCCCACGAGATCCCCTGCCGTCTCTGCTTTCCTTTTCATCTGCCTAGCCATGCAGAGTTGTCATTGTGCGTACTTCATGTGTGATGCTAGAATGTTGTACCACCGCAGTGTCGCAAACCCAGTTTGGTGAACGCTGTGGCCACGGACCAGCTGTATGTGTTGAAAGCGGACGCTTCTCGCTGACAGCAAATGTCTGCGACGGCTGGGTTAGTGCGCTGGGGACACCAGTTGTTGGGCAGGGAAAGGTCTGTGATAACTAAGCTAGTACGCTGTGCAGACCGGCCGTTGTCGGGCTGGTAAATGTCTGTAACAGCTGGTGCGCGGTGCAGACCGGTTGTCGGGCTGGTGACTGTCTGTGATAGTTGGTGTGCGGTGCAGACCGGTTGTCGGGCTGGTGACTGTGACAGCCGGGGTAATGGGCGGTGTGGACCGGTTGCCGAGCGTCTCCGGGCACTCCAAGTGGGCGGCGCCGGGCCGGCTGTAGTGGTGCCGTTGTCCGGACGCCGCCGGTGTGTGGGGGTGGCCGGTGCGCGGTGAGGTGTCGTGAAGTCGCTGGCCGCTGCCTCTGCCGGAGCGGGCCGCGCGGCCAGTGCTCCTCGTGCGGCCCGGTATCCTCTCGATCACCCCTGGTTACTGTTCGGCCAGTCTCCCTTTGGGTGGCGCCCTGGTCACCGTGCTGTCGCCGGCCGACCGCTCGGCGATTACCTGCTGCTCCTTGTTACGCCGCGGTGGCGCCGGCCGGCCATGCAGCGTCGACTTGTTTGGTGGTTTGCGGGGCCTGGGGTTGGCGCCGGCGGCGGCGGCGGCGGCGGCGCACCAGAGACAGAAGAGCTTCCTCCAGCAGCTGCACGCCGGACAGCACGGACAGGCCGAGCAGCAGGCCCAGAGAGCCGCCAACGTCCGACAACAGGTCACTGGCGGAGTAGCTGACTCGCTCCCGCATCAGGTCGGCCGTGTAGGGCCAGATGACGGACAGCACCGAACTGTTGTCGCGCTCCAGACTAGCCGACACCGTCAACTTCGTGACCTGCAGCTGGTACACAGTAGACGTGCAGGCGACCGGGCACCGGCCTGGGCACGGGTCCGACTCCGGCACGCGGAAGTCTTTCCTGAACAGCGGCACGAACGTTTCGGCGTCGGCGCAGGTCGGCAGTGGTGCGTCACTCCAGGGCGGCCGGCAGCCCACCTGGCGCGCGCGCTCCGCCCAGCGGCAGGCGACCAGGCAGCGCGGCTGTGAGTAGCCGGCCGTGCCGTCACAGGGCCGGCGCCGCAGCGGCAGCAGCCGTCGCTGTCGGCCCGACAGGCGCACATTGACGATCTCGCCGGCGCGCAGCACCAGGTGCGGCGTCAGCTCGGCGTCGTCGAAGTCGACGTCGATGATGGGCGTGGCGCGGCCGTGCACGAACAGGTGGACGGTGGACGGAGGGCTGCTGCCGCGGAAGCCCTGGATCGTGTAGTCGGTCGGGTCGCTGTGCAGGTGCAGCGCCAGACGCTTCTCGCGTTTGTAGAAGAGCGGTCCGCTGGGCGTGAAGGTGTAGCAGAGGCCGCGCCGGTAGGACCGCGCCATCCAGTTTCCCTGGCGCGTGGGCCCCCCGCGGTCGCGGTGTGGCCGGCAATATTGTTCGTTGCATTGGGCGACGAGCTGGCGCAGCGTGCTGGCCGCCTCCGTCCAGAACTGGTCTATCGAGCGGGTGTCCCACGGAAACTTGCTCCACCTGATTCCCGTGCCAGCCAGGCTGAGAACGCCCCAGTCGCGCGCCACCGTCTTGTTGAACTTGTTGCTGTCGCAGACGGTGAAGGCCGGAAATGGCGCCTGCTGATGGCCGGTGAGTGTGTCTATGTCGATGGCCACCGGCTCCTCCAGACACTGCAACAGCTGCAGTCGGATCTGGAACACAAGACGGTGGCGCTGCAACCGGGATCCCCGGGCTGGACGCTTGGCGTCCGCTGAGTTGCCTACCAGGCTGGCTGACGTCCGGTTTAGCGAGACGTGTGACTAATTGTGTTTGTTCGTCATGTTGTGCGCAATAGCAGGAATGATTTATTTGGTGAGGCGTGAACGTGAAAAGTGACATAGAAGGGCACAATAAATTGATTTTGTGGGAATATCTGAAGGAAATGCAGAATAAACATCCAAATTTGCGGAATGCGTTTGATGGACCCTGCAATATCCTTCTTTGAACCTGGATGGAGGGAAGTTGGGTTTACAGTCGTGTGCAGTCGTAGGTCGGGATCGCCAAAGGTAGCATTTCTCGCGGAACGAGTATGTCATTGTCTGTTATGATCAGTGAAGACACGTGTTTGTAAATCAGGGGTAGATCTTAGTCGTTGGTTCAGGGTTGGGATTGGATTGGCCCTGTACATGGTCGAATAACACTGGATATTTAGGGACGACGTTGCCGGCTGCATGCATGAACATGGAACAGAAGCTTCCCAATGATGATTTTCTTAGACTACATTTTGTTGACGATTACATCGTTCAGGCGGATTTTACTCTATTAACTAATGTTTCTGGCTAGGTAAAAATGACTTTGTCTCATGCTTTAAAGTAGGTTGAGACGCTAGAGTGCGTTGAATAACGGGAATCAGTGCATTTTCTTCGTTTTACGTTTCTGATTTACTGCTGTAGCCACCACTGACGAACCGCTGTCCGCTGGCTGTTGGCTGTGAGAAGCGTCCCGTTCCGCTCACCTGTATGACCAGTATGACGGTGCAGGCGACGATCAGGACCAGGTACAGCGACAGGCGCAGGTAGGAAGCCTTGCTCGGACCGTCCATGTGCGCTGCTCGTCTGCTCGGGCCGTGCCGGTGGCTGCTCGGTGCGTCGTCAGCGACAGCCGGCGTCACCTTGCCGGCCCGGACGCGGAGCAGCCGTATTTGTTCGGCGGGCCCGCTTTGTGGGACGCCCCGCCGGCTATCGCGGCTCTGATGGTGGGCGGCCGCCGCGGCCTCGTCGCGCCCGTTGAACCGGTCACGCCCTGTCTGAGCGTCGCCGGCCCGCCTGAACAGGCCGTGTTTACCAACCGGCCGTGTTTACCGGCACAGGAAGCGTTCAGCGCGCTATCAGTTTTGTTCCGCTGTATGGCGTCTCGCGTGGCTGAGGCGCGATTCGTACGGGACGAGTTGGTGCGCTGCACGGCCACCCGTCATCCGATTTCATGGCCTTCCTTTGCGGTCATGTATGATGGCCGCCGTTGATGGAGCGATGCCTGGCGACCGTCCCCAGCAGAACTGCATCTGTGTGGAAGTTTCTTTTCATTTGCGTGGTTGTGGTCTTATACTAAGATTATAAATGAAGCATGGGAGTTGCGGCTGATCTGTTTGCAAGCCCTGCATCGTTCGCCATTCAGAATACGGTAGTGCAGCTTTCCGACGCGGGCGCAGCATTCCTTTTCAAGAAAGGCTGAAAGTTGGGTTCGACCGTGAAAACCAGCCATGAAATTCACTTGAGAAATGTCTGTTGGCATGAGGACAAGTGCATGGATGATTGAATGTGAGTGATGTTTTTCTTCCCCATTAACCCGCGACCTCGTGGAGGGTTAAAATTAATTTCTTCCTCCCTTCTGTTTTCCGCCGATTACGTCCAAACCGTAAGCGACGAGAACGTGGAACTTCCATTGCCTGTCAGTTGATCAGTGTGACACTTGGCGACGTAAAACTTTTTCACCCGGTTTGCATTTCATAGAAATAAATGGCAAAATGGAAATGGGATATCGGACGATTTGGGGCCGCCGGCGTCGGCCGGCGTGCGGTGAATCTCCATTCGTTCACCGCGGCAATGCATTGTTACATTACCGAATAAACGCTCACCGTGCGCTGGCCGACTCAGGCGGCCGCCAATCGCCCGATCTCCGAAATCTTCCAATATTAACGTAGCAAAATGTACATCACCTTGTAGGGAATCGAACAGGCAATCGAATCGTCTGATTACTTTGTCTTTTCCATGATCAGGCTTTGGAAGATGAGGCAGTATTTTAGAACATGACGATAGCTGATGGTCCAGATATATCATGAATTTTGAAAGACATCTCACATGAGATGGATTGGATCCATAGATCTTGATTATTTGCCGAACATAGCATTTCGGTTAACTGTGCATCTAACGGTACCAAAGCTTCGCCAATCCGACACAGACTGTAGTGTCTAACGCGGCATAAGTTAGACGGGCCGGTCCGCAGGGCGTCGTCAGCCGGGTCGGCTGTCGTCGTCGTTAGACGCCCGGATCATCGCCGGACGCTGGCGGGTGGCACCGGCCAAAAGCTATCACTGTTCGCTGAGCTGTTTGCAACACGAGACATAAGGATCGTGTCACGCGATATGCTTGTGACCATAAATTGGAGCGGCGCAAGGAGAGAGGAAGGTGTTTGATTTGAGTAGGAAAGAGCGGCCGGGAGTCCGATAGCATTCGTGGCGTTTGGCCGTCACTGTGCCACATCTGGCCGTAACTTCACAACCGGGAGGTCCAAAATTTCCCCGCATTTCTCCGGATTGACTTTCACTGTACTTGTTGCTTTACACCAGACACACGAAATTGTGATCTTCCTTTTGATGTCAGTTTTGCAGTTATCATTCATCTGATCCATTTGCGAGATCTTGTTGAAAGCATCGCACATTTCTTTCGGGCGTTAATTTCAACGTTTACGTGACCTATGATGTCTGGGGTCAACTCAGGCGGTCAAATTTTGCACCTAGAGGTAAGAAAGATGCGCCCTATCGATTATCGTTGGAATCATGTAGATCGGACTCTCATTTCCGGAGATACGAGGGGGTTGGTTTTATCCCCCAGGCTGTTGCGGGTGGCGAGACCCCAGGCGGTGCCCAGTTAACTGTTATCTCGATATGTCATTACTGTGACAGGTAGGAGCGTGATGGGTGTCTGTTGTGTGGTGGTTTGTTTAAATGTGTTTACAATTCAAATTTTTGTTTTAAGATAGTGCAAGCATTTGCAGTCTGACAGATATTTCAAGATGTGGAAAGTAATATCTTTTGATCTAATACACTGGGGGCAAAGGTGATAAATAGGCTAGCGTTATCGTCTGAAATTGTCCATATGTTAGATGTTAACATCTGAGATTAAAATGTGCTGACATCTGAGATGTGGAATATCAGAATTTACCAACTCCCAAACTTTTGAATGCAGTGGCTCATGGCCCACAGTTGCGTATCATGTGCTTGAAACGTTGTAGTAAGACAATACGCTTGAACCTTTACTCGGCGACGAATCCAAAAAGGTGGGTGTGCATGCATAGATGAAGTATGGTAGGTAGAGGAATCGCCGTGAAGCCACGGTAGACGACCTTGTCCCTCAACGAACCCAGGCTACGATCCAACGGTCCAAGGCTAGCAACGCAATCGTTGGACATTTGTCCAATACACAAAGACGACTACTGAAGATGAGAGACGAGTGCACATCGTAAATGTAATCCCGAGGACGATGCACATCCCGAGGTGGTCTGCGGGCTGGTCTGTGCAATAGTTTCAGGCGCCGCACGGGGCCTGGTCACTGATCACAGCAGCGCTGGGCGCCGCAGCCCCCGCCGCGGCCTGTCATCCAGCAGTACGTCATACGTAGCGGTGCTTTCATGAGACCGCACGCAGAAGACGCCCCAGGCGGTAAATGAGTATCCACCTGGACTGGGACCTCCCGACATGACATGGGAGTCTCTCTCGGTCTTCTCGTGGGGCTCTGCCTCACATTTCTCGCTGCGGCGACGTCCTGACCGAGGGAGATCGCTGCTCTTCTACTGAACCACGTAGGGGAGGATATGTTAGCAGCGTTCCATCCTGGATTAGCCGGGACGGAATGCGGCAACATTACTGTTTCTCTGTCTTGATTGTTTTGTCATTCTATCGTGAGTCTCTACTTGTGTTCGACGATCAGTGACATCGTCATCATGGATGTAACTTGATATCTCTTTGTGGGTGCACATGCACCCATCTGAATTTGCTGAGTATGGATGGTGAGTCAGCGGGACAGCGACCGGTGGGGAGTGGGGGAAGGAAGCACGATGGCCTTGGGTACGGAATGTCCAGCGACTTCAGCGACAGCGACTGAGTATGGATGGTAGGTCAACGAGTCAGCGACCGGGGGAGAGGAGGGGCATGGAAAACGTTGCCCGTGGATTCGGAATATCTAGCGACTTCAAACTCTGGTCGCGTGATAATCGTCTTGTGTTTTTTTTTTTGGGGGGGGGGGAACAAATGGTTATTTGCCCCCCATGGCGGATGGAAGGGGCCATGCCCGAAATCCCCCTCCCCTGGATCCACCAGTGCCTGGACTCTTGGACGACAGAAAAAGGACCCGTATTTGTACAAAAAATATGCATGAGTGCATCTACTAAATGACCAAAAAAAATGTGAACAGTGTACCCATAGGCTCACACAGGAGGATCCAGCCCCCTTAGGCTGCCAGTTTTCCTTGCTTTCCCGCCAGAAACCCAAATTCTCGGAATCCGAAACTGAGTGCCCGAAATTCGAGGAGTTTCTGGTTTTCAGGGGGATTAGGGTTGGCCGGCCTCTTCCGTGCAAAAATCCTGGCGCCTGCGTGGACCTCAGAGGAATTTGGAGACTTAATCGTCATGGTACCGAACGAACCCTCCGTCACTTCTCAAGCATGTAAGAGGACTGAGGTACTACATTCTGGTTTTCGCCAGCATGGAGAAAAACTGTCTCCTGCAAACTTATTATTCCCGTACATGAATAGGCGAATTGTACTTTTGGCTTATGATAATCATGCGGTGTTGGTTTTATCTATGTACGTGTGTTTCAAATACCCTTTTTGTTTGCACGTTATCTTTTCATTAGAGGAGCCACGGTATCATAAAATACACGATTCTTTGTCTTGCGGTTTGAACTGACTGGGACTGGGAACTTTCTAGTAAGTAACCAGACGGTCGAGGAAGGAGACAAAGCACAGAAAGAGAACAAAAAATCTCAGCACATTGTGGGAAAGACTCCCTCTCGACGGAGGCGGCACGCCAGCCGAACGAGGCACAGCAACCGTTGCAGCTCGAACGATTTTAGGGCAAAAGCTCGTGTTGCAGAAGTTCGTCGGACAAAAGTTCGTCGGACTAAAGTTCGTCGGATCATTTGTCGTGCAGAAGTCCGTCATGTCATAGTTTGTCTAGGGCAAAAGTTTGTCTGGGACAAAAGTTCGTCACGCAAAAGTTCGTCATGCAAAAGTTCGTCGTGAAAAGGTTCGTCGAGGGCAAAAGTTCATCTAGGACAAAAATCCGTGTGGGGCAGAAGTTCGTCTTGCAGAAGCTCGTCTATGACAAACGTTCGTTGAGGACACAGATTGGTCTGGGACAAAAGTTCTTCTCGCAGTAGTTGGTCGAGGACAAAAGTTCGTAATAAGCCAAAAAGCTCGTATGAGGCAAAAGTTTGTCTGGGACAAAAGTCTGTCATTTCGAATCACCATCATCATCACAGAAGTTTGTCTAAAACAAGGATTCGTCAAAGGCAAAAATTCATCCAGGACATGTTCGTCACGTTAATGGAAAAGGTTCGTATTGCAAAAGGTTCGTATGGAAAAGGTTTGTCGGGAAAAGGTTCGTAAGGGAAAAGATTCATGAGGAAGAAGATTCGTAACCAAATGTCAGAAACTTAAGGTTTGCATTGGAAAATGAGCGGACCTAAAATAGTAACGTAACGAAACATAACTTCACCTAACCGAACCTAACCTAACTTAACATTACCTTGCCTAACCTAATCTAACCTCTTTGTTGACTGAACCAAGTCCGATCGCACCATTTTTCGGCCTGCGGCCTCTGGTATCCCACACCGCGCTTTCGGCACAAATCCGACATGATTCCCTTCCCATATGCACTTTTGTTTACGAACGTTTGGCTACGAACCTTTTTCCCTATGAACCTTTTTCCTGACAACCTTATCCATACGAAACTTTTGTAATTTAAACTTTTTGTATCACGAACCTTTTCCGATAAGCGCCTTTTACCATACGAACCCCGTGCATACGAACCTTTGGCTACGAACCTTTTCCCATACGAACCCTTGATTTACGAACCTTGGTCCGGTTAACCACTCGCCTGTGACTCAGGCAGGTCAACACGGTGCACAGTAGCTAAAGTTGAATGTGTGCGAGTCGGAATGAGATCAATTCCGGATCCGGCCACGCGGAATCAGAGCCTCATTCGCCAGCATGCTTCCACTACCTAACGTCTGACAGTTGGGAATTTTTCTTGACTGCACGTATATTGCCCTGAAGGACTTTCGTGCGAGAACCATATAACGCGGACAGTCTTTTTCCCTGGACAAACCTGCGTCCCAGACGAACGTTTGGTCCCGACAAACTTTTGTCCTGAACAAACTTCTGTCGGATGAACTTGTTCGGGACGAACTCTCGTTCTAGACGAACTTATGTCCTGTACGAGCTTTTGCTGGACGAACTTTTGTCCTAGAAGAACTTTTGTCCTTACGAACTATTGCCCAACGCACTATTGTCCTAAGAACTTTAGTCTGACGAAGTTCTCCCCGAAAACCGGCTCGAACATTGTGCTCAGCAAATCCGGGCCAGGCCGTGTCACCCAACCGGCCAAGTCACTCCGCTCAGCCGCTGCGGCAGAGCCCGTCCCAACCACGCAGTTTTTTTAGCAGCCGAGTGATACGATAAGAATAAGAAGATAAGAAAAAACAAAAATATATAACAAAATACAATATATTATATTGGAAATCAGTAATATACAATAAATAATATATGATAATAAACAAACATTAGGTAATAAATAAGGATAATCGACACGCCATTTGGCCATTGTGGTCGTTGTTTTTAGACTTTATTGGTGAGCAGGGCCGCCCTGCCGTCGCAACGTGTGGACCCTGAACTCAGGCAGAACCGCTCCCGCCATCACAGTGTTATTCTAACGTCGGGGCTGAGGAGTCGACCCCGAGCCCAGACCGAATTTCAGGCAGACGTGCGGCCGCGTCGACGGCAGTCGGAGATAAAGCGTGGAGCCGTTGGGACGCGTGTGTGAGTCTGGCTGGCGAAGGATTGTCGAGACGTGCCGGGCGAGGTGGATGTCCTCTCTTGCCACAGCCATACACACTGGGCCAGTGCGGTGTAGTAAGGCGCGAGCCGCCATTTGCATTCCGGCCGCCATTGGCCGCCGCAGCCACATTACGCCCCGCTTTAGCATACATGGTGAAACGCCCTAGGGCGGGACTGCTAACGCAGGAAGGGCGAGGCCGCCAGGACAAGGCGAGAGTCCACAATTTGGTTCCCCGGCCGAGGTATAAATGCCCCTCCCCTCCGGTCGTGGACAGCACTCTGCGGAGAGGCCAGGCAAAAACGCTATGCAGGATCCGCCGAAGTCGACTGGTCCCGAGCGGAATTTGGCAGCTGAAACCATGTAAGAGCACCGTTATATTCCGTCCTGGCTGTGTCCAGAATGGAGCAGGGCGGTCCACGGTTAGGCTGTACCTTTCTGTACTTAGATAAGTTATGGGTTAATTAGTATCATGCACCTTACGGTGGGGCTTTAATCTCTTGCGAGTGGCTTGGGCATTGAGTTGATGGCACGCTACCCGTGTTTCAGCCAGCTACGATCAAATATGCGATCACTCTGTTTGCAAAATGCCTTATCTCGTAAACCGACTGGGGCTAAGAATATCCCAATGCGTAAGCACCAAGCCAACGGTCGAGGGATGAGCTGGAGCGCAGAGGAGCAAACAGAAAAATAACCCCACTGCAATGAATCATCACTTTCAGGATGAGCTAACTTTCAGCTTCCACTTTCAAGTGTGAGCGCATTGCTTATTTTCAACAAACTGTTAAGTGTGCGCGGGCAACAAATCCTGATGTTCATGTATGGGAACCATGGCACAAAAATGTTCAGGTCTTGTCCATGCGCTTCGCGTTGATAAATGTGACTGAGTGTTTCATGTTTGCACGCCAAAAAAAAACAAAGCTTATAGCGCATTTCATTTCACAGACGTAAACAAACTTTGGTAGGGCTTAAATCACCACTGGAGTTACTCGGGCATCTCCAAAAAATCTGCAAAATAACACCCTTGTACATGGGCCTAGGAACGGAGGCGGAAGGTGGAACTCCTTGTGGCAGATTTTCCTCTGTTTGCATGAGAGTCCACCTAGTGACGACCTCACTCGTGCCAGTCTTTCTTGCGAGTCATCCAAAGAGAAAATCTTCTAAGTCTAGCTTCTTTTTATATCAATCATTCACTGAACACCTATACTGGCACCCACACTATTCGGAGACCCTTCCACTAGCCTTCAAATCACAAGAGCCTTTTCGACAACGTGCTGTGAACTATTTATATTACCTACAAACGGAAATGATCAGGGCCAGGAGGTACAAAAAACGACGTGGTGTCAACCAATGAGAAATGGGAATATAATCAACCGGAGGGCGTGGACTGGTGGAATGAGGAGTTCTGGACCAACCAGAGTTGGCGGTATCGTACAGTGATTTCAAGAAACACCAGATGTTAATCTGAACTGTTTGTCGCCTATACTGACTTTCTCGTGGGAAATATCGAGTCACATTACTGATACAGAATGCCATATAGCATAATACTCCCACCGTTAAAAGTGAGACGACCTTGGGCATCCCAGACGTCTTTGAGTACGTCGATCTCGGCCTTGAACGGCTGAACAATGGGACCGTTCTACAGATGGGGATATTTATAAGAACACATGAGGTTTTTATTTCAAACCAGGGGTGTCGATTTGCATTTTTTCAAGGGGATCCTGGCCCACCCAGTGTTGATTTCGGCCCCTCCAATTTTGTTTTGGACCCCTCCAATATTTTCTGCCAGTTTTAAAGAGAATTGGGCGAAAGTACTTAAAGAAACGTCCGCAATAGATAAAAGATTGGCTGAAAGTATAAAAGAAAATATAAAGTGATGTATCTATCTGCCCTTCTATCTTTTATATATATATATATATATATATATATATATATATATACCTACATACCCATATTCCTGGAATATATGCATTTTTTAAGTGAAAAATAGTAACAAACAACTCAAAAACTTTCATTTATCAAAATAAAGTGGGCTAAATCCATTCAAAAACCCACATTTGGGGGGAGCTTAGGATGTCGGACCCACGGCTCGGCTCACCCAATCATTTACGGAAATTGACGCCCCTGCTTCAAACTACTTTAAAACCGAAGGATTTTTGGGTTAGGGAAGTAGTTTTGTTACAGTCATGCTCCCCTCCCACTTTTTAGGAAATTTAACATTAGCCTTATGGTACAAAACGTTTTAAGCCCACATCCCAAATAAAAAGGCACACACCTTTTCTGGGCGCTCCTACGCCCCTGCTTATGTATATAAATAAATGAAAATATTTATGTATGGAAAATGTTTCGCCTGCCGTCAGACAAGGTCGCTCTGCGGTGGCTTTGCGCGGGCCGTGTGGCAGAGCGCGATCGCCGCCTTTGGTGTATGTCCGGCACTAGCTGGTACCGGGCGGGTGCTTGAATCAGGCACCCAGTAGTGGGTGCGCGATTCAAGCGCC
Organism: Capitulum mitella; assembly: GCA_030062745.1. Lineage (NCBI taxonomy): Eukaryota > Metazoa > Arthropoda > Thecostraca > Pollicipedomorpha > Pollicipedidae > Capitulum > Capitulum mitella. The sequence continues at coordinate 13,828,405 of CP099839.1, read as the reverse complement.
CGTTGCTAGGCGGCGGTCGCCTCATTCGTCTGACTGCGCCGGCCATAGAACCGAGGCCGACCGCCAGGCGACGGTGGACGTTGCATCACCTGCTCCAGATGCTGCAGCCGGGTAAGGCGTATGCGCTCAAGGAGTGAGCGACCCGTCACGTGATGCGTGCGATGTGAGTCGTGAAGGCCAACTATCGGGGCACTCCGAACTGTGGCCTCCTTGGGGTGGGTTCTGGGTCCGTGAGTAAATTGTGGGCCTGGATCCAAGGGCTCAGCCAAGGTTTTCTTCAGGGGTGAGGGGATGGAGCTCAGTGAGAACTGAAATGAAAGAAAAACTGCCTGCTAAGAAAACGATGTGCAATGAGTTTCAGTAAGAAAACTCCTCTAGTTCACCGGCTGTTGTTTCATGGGGGTACGGTTTCCATTTCTGTAAATGGAGCATGGAAAGACATCTCGTTCGCTGCTTTCATGTTATTCAATAAATAAATAAATACAAATGCGGAACGAAGCGGGTTCCAGGACCTCCGCTCCCGACTGCCCTGGTGCCTGGGTCTTTAACCCGGTACCGTTTGGTACGTTTTTGTACCCGCGACTGTTCGGGGGTGTCAAAAAGGGCACCCCCTGTTATCTCAGAACACAAACGTCAGACCCGAGCCAATCTGTCACCATTCGATAGCCCTGGCTCTTGCAATTCAGGAAATACCGTCAGCCTGATCACGTGACTGATGGCGTCACAGGTCACGCAAAACGCATAACACAGCGTCGGAAAAAAACTGACACTGGCTTGCACATCATGTCATTAGCAATACTGGTCTTCGAGCCTTCATTTGGATATCGAACGAAAAGTCACAAATTTCTGCATCAAAAGCATGCCAAAATGCAAAACACTGTCGGGTAAATGTCAGTCTAGGTCAGGTGAAACATTGGTCTTATTGGTCTTACTTCATATGCCAAAGATCGATATCTACTCGCAGCCGTTTGAATCCACGTGACAAAAAGGACGGAAGTAAAACCTACTGATGATCAGTTTTGCGCTGCCTGCTTTTCACCCGGTCAAGGTCAGCCTAGGTCAGGTCAGATAAGGTTGCATTACTCCTCCTGACAAAGGCCGATAATTACTCGCTGAGATTGTTAAATGCGTCAGGCACAGAACTGAAATGAAATCTCGTGATAATTAAAATCTGTTCTGTCTGCCCTTTATCGGGTCAAGGTCAAGCCAGGTCAGGACAGATTGCCATTTTTCTTTTTGTCTGACAGGGAACAATGGTTGCTCTCTGCTACTACTGAACGATTTTCCACAGACAATGCTTTGTTTCATTTCGTATGATATCTTCCTATGAAGTGACATGACATGATTCGACGCTGCATTTGGCGAACCTTGCTGAGAGAAGCACATAGGTTTGCTTCTCTGGTTTGAACGATGGGGGAGGCTAGCGGCAACTACTTCTATTACCCTCAACGCATATCAGTCCAATAGTCGTTATGCATGTGACCTAACATGACCTCCAATGTTGACGTGTCACTGTTTACCTGTATATCCATTAAGACGCCGTATCCTACGTGAATCCAAATAATCCGTGCTTATAATCGCGAATATTACAAAAAAACGAGGCATGTTTGCGCCATCGCCCGAAGAGACGAAAGCATGCATGCAAGGGTTCAGTTATGGCGTTATATCTCTATGACCTGGTATAGCATGGAAATGGTTTTGATGTCAAAATATGTAAAACTGATTGATGGACTGGTGCTGAAAGCTGGTTGGGCTCCAACGGCTCAGAAGTTATTCATGAAAAACCGAGAGGGGTGCGATATTTGACACACTTAACACTTAACCGGCACCCAGGCGGTGCCGGTTAAGTGTGGGGGTTCCCTTTGGAGCTTTGAGACTAAGTATTTGCACTGGCTGTATATTCCCTTAAATTTGTTTGGCTCATTCAAGTGCTTATACTGCTAATTTCTTGTGTTACATTTGGCCATTGTAGGCCTCATTTATAGTCCCCTCTGTGTACGAACTTAATTCATAATCGAATCTTAATTCAAATTTGATGTTACAGCACCGCAAACGCTCTTAGTTTCCACATTTCCCGCCAATGACGCATTGTTCGCCGAAATCTTGACTGCTCATCAGGGTCTATTTTAACATGTTAACTGGGGGGGCAAATGCCCCCCCAGTCGGGCACTTTGCCCCCCCAGTCAAGATCCTTTGCCCATGCAAGGAAAAAAACAGCCAGGTGTACTAGCGTACCCAGGAAGGTATTCCATCAAGCGCTGCGCTCGCAAAGCAGCATCTTATCAACGAAGGATGTGTTGAATCACTGAGTAATGTGGGAGCGCACTTAGAAGCATCACTTTATAATACGTATTGCAGGCACACCTAGTGACCGCTGGCGAGCGTGTTTCATAATTAGTACGCCGGCACCCGATGCTGCGATTGTCTGGTGGGCGGCCAAGGCGTTTCATTGCATCGTAGGCACGTTAAAAATGATGATAACCATCTTTGATGTGTTCAAGCGCAAGAAAACTGAACGGCGAGCTGGTGCGCAGGGCGGTTTCGCTATGGTGAGATAAGGTTTATATGAATGTGGTAACAGTCCAGCAGTGCTGTAGTCATCACCAATCATCCTGATCCGAAAACCCTGCTAAAATCCCAGTACCTGATTGGTAGAACTTCATTGAACTAGGCGGTTAAACCAGAATTTTAAGCGAGGAAAACAGAAAATTAATCAGTCATGTATTAAAACCGTCAATCTTGCTGCTCCTAGTGCATGGGTTTGAGCATCCGATGAGCATGCTTTATCTGCTTAACGAACATGGCATGGCCCAGACTGCAGATAATGACGAATGCTGGTGATATCTTACTGAGGCGGGACTAAGGCGAATATTTGAATCTGAGGTGACTTTTTTATTTTGGGGCCGATAACCTGGAAATGGAGAAGTTTGTTCTGCCTGTGTTAGGACAGCTTTTACACTTCTGCGCAGTGTTGAAAAACATATGGCCAAAATTCGGTGAGAAAATGTATTTTGGGGATGGATTAGATTAACAGAAACTATCCCGGACAGGCAACCTACTGTCTCATTTAGGGAAGAATCAAAGCTGCCGCAACATCTCGCAAATATTCTGCCCATCGTTTGCAGACTGTGACTTATATATTTGAAGTAGCACGCCTTGCCATGCCACGGCAACCCACGGTGCCGGTCTGGCAATTTCCCGCGCGTTCTTAGACGTCAGGATATTTAAGGACCACCTGCGTCAATGCAGAAAGTACCTTTTATAACGGAAGTCTGTGCCACTATGGCTGCACCACGAGAAAAAAGCCGAATTTTGGTTGACCGGTGTTCAGAACTGCCTTCGCGGGGAGAAGTGCTGCAGCAATATTTTCAGTCCCACCGTGTGGATAGGCTTACCCAGAGGTAGGTCAAAGCACAGATCGTCCGCGAAATGATGAAGGTGTGGAACAAAACCCGTATTCTCACTGCACTGGATCGGAACGTGATAAAGAAGCTCAACAGGAAGCTTGACCAGTACCAAAGGCAAATTCTGGAGGCTCAGCCCGGAAATTGACAAGAAGAATGGATTTAGGGACAACCTTAACAATGTTTTTGACTTTGTCCTTGTCGGCACCATTAAGATCATCAAAACCAAGAGGATAAAGACATTCTCTAGGCCCAAAGGGATCCAGGTCGCCGAGGCGTCATGGTGGTATTCGATAAGTTCCCTTCTGACAAGGAGGAGCGAGCTCTTCAACGACAACAGTAGGCCGAAGCTTTAAAGGGCCCACCGTTAGATTAAACAGCAGACCGAGCATGAGGCAACTTCCCAGCTGGAATACTCGCCTACCGACAACACATAATTGACAGATCAGGATGACCCGCAGCCCTTGGCCATGCCTTCGAAGCGGCCCTGCAGGAGAGCCAAGAACATCGCCACTCCTGGTCAGGCAGCAGCCTTCGATCGGACCAAGCTCAATGATCGCTCTGCAATTCACTTCCTATCGGCGACGGCTTTGGTCCTCGGCCACGACTCCTCTGAACTGGCGATCACAGAAGCTCGGGCAGGCGCGCACGTAGATCGCAGAGGAAAGCCATTGCGGACGAAATCTAGCATTCTTTCTCTGCGTCACCCAACCTGGTGGTCCACTGGGACGGCAAACTGTTACTGACGGTGGAAAGGAAAAGGTGGATCGACTCTGTCATTGTAACCGGTCCAAGAAGTGCCGCCAAGCTCTTCGGTGTTTGGAAGTTGCAAGTAGAGCCGGAGCAACGCCAGCCGACGTTGTCACGCTTTGTCTGGAAGACTGGGAGGTTTCGGACAATGTCGTCGGCATGAGCTTCGACACCACCTCCAGCAATACTGGACAAGTTGTGGGAGCAAACACGCTTCTTCAGCAGAAGCTTGAGTGACGGCCTATTCACTGTGCTTGTCGTCATCATATCGTCGAACTGATGGCAGAGGCGGCTTTCTCCACGCGCTTCGGTCCGTCCTCGGGACCGGGATCTCCTTGTTCAAGAGCTTCAAGAAGAGATGGAGGCTCATTGATTGGAACAAGTTTGAACCTATGGTGTATGAAGACCTGGAGCCAGCAGTGACCGAGAGGTTTTTCTCTTCCAATGATCGTATCGTCGCCTTCTGCCGTGAAAAGCTCGCCGAAATCCAGCCTAGCGATGATTATCGTTGGTTCTTTGAGGTCTCGATTATCCCCTTTGGTCAAGAGCCTCCACGGGGAATCAAGTTCCCCAGCCAGGTGCTCTCCAGCGTGCCAGATAGATGGTTCCATCGCGCCAGATGTATGGGGCGCATGATCTTCGGGATCAAGATCTTCTTGCTTTGCCATCAGTTCTCCGTGACTCTCAGTGAATTGGGAGCACTCAAGCGCTTCGTCTCTTTCATGGTTGTTTTGTAAGTCAGTGCATGGTTCTGTTCTTCATCGGCGGTCAGCGCTTCCGTGCACAACCTGGCCGTTCTGCAAAGCCTGATGTGAATGCTGAAATTTCGAAGGGGATCTCCAAGGAGTTTGCCGATCACCTATTATCTATTATGACATTATAGTCGACATACGATTTATTATAACAGTCACCTATTATGGTGCCCCAGCGAAGAACTGGCTGGTGTGTTGTTCTTCGACGAGGGCGTGCCGTGTGAGATGAAGACGAGGATGATCGCGGCACTCCAGGAACAGGGATCGGAGAGTCCTCCCAGCGAACGCAGGTGGTTCTCGCAGAAAAGGAGGTTCTCGTCCCAGGAAGATCATCGTCGACTTCATCACCGCAAAGTCGGTGGGCAACCTGAAAGCTTACGGCATCAACATGGACTTCCTTGCCGCCGATCCCGCTGATTGGGAGACAGCACCTGGCTTCACGGACGCTAAGGAAGTCCTGTGCGGGATCGCGGTAGTTAGCGACTTCGCCGAACGAGATGTGGCTCTTATCCAAGTATACAACAAGGTACTGACGAAGGATGAAGGGCAAAAGCAGCACCTGTTGCAAGTCGTCGAATAGCATTGTCGCCAGAACCCCGAGACCACTAAGAGGACTGAAGTATCATTCCCACCTAAGCCACACTGCTGCCGACAGGGCCATTGACCTATGACCTGAGACAGAATGCGAAGTGTCTTTCGATCCAGTGTGTCAAAAGGAGTACTATGATGTGCATTTTATGCATATCGTGCGCTGGGTTTAAAAAACTGAAGCACAAAACACGTTTGGGGTCATTTCAGACATATCTCTCCCTGAGCGAATCTCCCAGGGATCACAAGTCCATGGAGAATGAGTTCTTGCTGGGGATAAATGAAATGGTGTTCTTTGAATTTAATGGGGTCGGAATACACAAAAGCCGGCGCGAATTTCATCGAAATAAAATAAAATCCAGCACAAGCGACATACAGTCATCGTGTGAAAGTGCTTAAGAGTGCTGGACCAAGGCCATATTTTGCACACATGATTTCCTTCAAAAGACATATCAGTTAATGACAGAGCACTGTGAAAGTGTTCATCGTAATTCGCCCTTATATATATGTATATATGTATATATATATATATGCATATATATATATATATATATGCAGTGTTCATCGTAATTCGCCCTTATATATATATATATGCACATATATATATATATATATATATATGCATATATATATATATATGTATACATAATATATATATATATATATATATATATATATATATATATATATATATATATATACATGCCTTCCTTAGGAAAGCATTTATATATATATACTTTGTCTAGGAATATATGTATATATATATATATATATATGAAGTGGACAAAATTCAATAAGGAGAACACAAATGCCCGGGGGGTGGTCTCAGCCAATGCGTCTTGTTCGCAGAATTGCCCCCGCAGTCATTTTTCCTTAAAATAGGCCCTGCTGCTCATGTTGCTGCAACTGCTAATTCGTTCAGAGTATTAAACTGAAAATTGCACGGATGGGATCTATGGCCAAGAATATCCCGGAGATGTACGAAATGATTTCAGCAAGAGTTCGAAAGTGCTATATACTCCAATACATGGTCGTTTTCGCCCGCCCGCCGGCCGCAATCCGGTGCTACCTGCGGCGGCCGACGCGATTTGTGGAGACTGCAACGCCAGGCATCGGTACTTTTACGCCTAAAGATTATAAGCGCTCATGCATAGACTTTTTATTTTGTGCATTCTTTTTGTTACTCGATTCCGGAAAAGGATAAGTGTCCCCAGGCTAACATAGCTGCGCCATGTCCATTAAAATTCCGTTTCGAACCACCTTACTGTTATATATCGTGCAGCCAGAATCTATTTTGTCAGCTGATGCGCGTCGCAGACAGCTTAGTCAGAAAGCAGGTAGATTACAAACTGAAAGTCAGTGAATCACACAAGTCACTAACTGACTACACAGAGATAAAAACAGATCACATAAATCACTAAAATCTTAAGTGGCAAATTAAACTAGTCCAAAGTCGATGAGAAAACCATATTTGGGGGTAGGTAAGGTTACTTCTGTCTGTGTATGCATCCCCAATCAAAAGCACAAAGTTTTGTCCCTGGGTATAAAACCTCTCCTTCAGAGCCTAGGATAGTTTCTCCCAGTCATCTCTTAGTCTTTCTCGCTTGGCGCCAAGGACGTGGGAAGCAGGGAGGGGGAAGCAACCGGGGCAGCTTCCTCCCAACTTTTTGGAGTTTAAAACTGACCATATGGGAGCTGACTGAAAATAATTAGCCTGAAATGCTGCTTTGCCCCCCCCCCCCCCTCGCCCAACTGTGGAGGAGTATCCGTCCCTTGCGTGGCGCTACCTGACGTGTTTCTTTGCTGCGGCGACGTCCTGAGAGTGAGTCATTACAGCATGTCACTGCTCCATGTTAAGACACGTTAACAGCATTCCATCCTAGATTAGTGATGGAATGTGGCTGTCATTCACCCGGAAGTATTGCTTTTCCTCGGTAATTTGTCTCAATTCTGTGTTGCCTCTGTTTTGACTCTGTCTTCTGATTCAATAACATCCTGTTCGGTTAGATCTCTGTAAACTTGCAGCGTCAACTTGACCATATAGGAGCGCTTATAGCATTTCCGTCCTGGCACTGACCACGATGAAAAGAGGCTGTCTCCTGACAGACATTACTCTCATATATAGCCATGTAAATTGTACGTAATTTATGTGATACCCTCACGGTGTTGGTTTAATCTTCTGTACGTGTCTTTTAAGTAACATTTTCGCTTGTGTTTAGCTAACTTTTTTCATTTTTAACATTAACGCATCACACCATACATTTCAATCGAACAGCCACTGTACAATAGAAACACGATTATTCTGTGCATAAAATGCATTTGCTGTTACAACTGACTGGGGCTTACAGTCACTTCCCAGTACGTAAGCAGACAGATGCAACACCTTACTCTGTTACCCTTATGGTGTTGCTTTAATCTTCTGTGCGTGCATTTTAAGAAAAGAATTTGCTGACACGCTACCTTTTAAGCGAACAGGTGCGGCAGTATCATAAAATGCGCGATTATTCTGTACATAAAATGCTAATTCCTTTAACAACCGACTGGGGCTAGGAGCACCCCAGTACGTAAGCAGGCGGCAGAGGAAGGATTGAAAGCGCAGAGGGACAGCCAAAACATTTCTATGCAAATCGGAATCCGCATTGGCAGAGGCGTTCTCTGTCGTCGCGAATGTCGTTGGCGTCGCAAGAGTTGTCACTAACTCGAGGGAGGTCAAGGTTTTACGTCGCATGAGTATCAAATATTGAGTAGTGGCTAAGCATAAAGCTCACCAATGAAATGATTTAACAAATGTAGAGATAAAGTTGTTGAAGTGAGCCTAAGCGGATACAAAATAAACTTAATGTTGTGAACGGCAAATATTGTAATTCTTGAATATTACGAAACGATGATGAAAGGCTCGCTTTCATTCGGGCTTGCAATTTAGCGGCCACAGGAGTAGCCAATCCGGCGAATAGGTTACAAGTTAGAACGCCTTACCCTCATATACAAAATAGAAATCGGAGACGACTGACTGACGCTCGACGAGACACAAGACGTGACCCAAGACATTGGACACCTGAGCCCAAGAGGCTGTGTGTCCGAACTCACACAAAACAGAAAAACAGACGACTGACTGACGCCTGACGAGACAGAAGACTTGACTCAGGACTCGGACGTTTGATCCCAAGAGGCTGACAAACTCAACAAAGAAGCAGAGTAGAAAAGGTGGTGGCAAGTCAGTGGGGGCGGTCGACTGCCGCCCGAGTTTGGACAGCATTTAACATAAATCTTATGGTGTTGTTTGGGAGAAATGAGGTAAAAACTATGTTTCCCCTCAGTCTCAACACAGGTTCCACCACTTCTGATGTTGCCAGTTGACTTTTTGGTTCATGGAAAGAAAACTGGATGCTGTTTCTCATTTGTCACAGGGTTTTTTATAGACTGCATATTGCATGAATAGGTCTCACTTTTTCCTGGAGAACTAGAAATGTTATTTCTTCCTGGAAATGGTTCCAGAAATATGGCTAAAAACTACCAAAAGTCTGTTTGTAGTTCCATAAGTTCATTGATCTCCTTTGACATTTGAAGATCAGCTCCTTTTCATCTCTCCCTCAAAAAAAAACAAATCCCAATGTAATACAAAGTGTATGTCTGAATATTGCTACTGAATAAATTGGCTATATTTCTCCACCTGGTGTCCCAAAAGTATGGTTGAAAGTACTGGTTACTGTAGGTACCCACTTTTGCCCAGTTCCCTGGTTTTGCATTGTGTGGGCTGTTTCCCTCCATCCAATCATTTGCTTTCCCTATGTCCTTTGCAGATGTGCTACTTGATTTTCCTAAGATCTGTGTGACATTCCTTTAATTTAAACTGATTGTGAAAGCATCTTCAGTGTGCTGGCTAAGTCAGTTTCATTTGTTACCAACTGGTAGCATGTGCAATGTGCTGGCTAAGTGAGTTTTAGTCATTTACACTTTTTGCGGAGAAGTATGTTGCCATGGGGGTTGAGTGATGACAACCATCCATTGTTTGGGATATATTAATTATTACAGTAGACTGCATGAACAGAAATTCTGAATGCAAATGTCCTGTTACAAAAGGATTGCAAAATAGTAATGGGCCTGAAAGTAAGAATAGACCAAGAGAACAGATACACCACATCAGTTCCTCCCAGCCTAGAGCAGTTGCACTGAGCACTTCTAGAAGCTGGTCCCTGGCAGGTTGGCTTTATGCAGCAGTTGACATTTGGAGCATGTTGGGGAAGTGTGAGGTAGCAATGCATTGCTGCACTGAGCCACTGACTGGACATGAACCAACACATTCCTTTGCAACCTTGCTGGATGATGGCATGGCAGTGCACCAGATTGTTGTGCCAGGTGCCAGGTGGCCTGTAGACATCAAGGCAGCACCACTCATATGAGTGGCAACTAGTTGGGATGTGCCTTGAGCTCTGACATCACCATATGTGCACACTGGATGGACCTTGGGCACCAGGCAAAGGGGGGAGAAGGAGGAGTTGTTGCAGGCTCCTGAGATTCCGCAAGGTTGTTGTTCAGGGGGTCAAAGAGTAAGGAAGCCAATTTACTCATGGACAAGTGCCATGTGATGTTGGCATGTATCATGTCAGGTTTTCTTTTTTCTGCAGATAGGAAGTGCTGACAAGGAATCTGGAGACCAGAAGGGCCAGTAAACAAGATGTTTGAGAGCAGCCCATTGATCAAAGTGCTGTGGAAGGATCATGCAGCCATCATGGCAGCAAACTTCAGCAAAATCCTCGAATACGAGGAATTCTCAGACGTGCACATCCTCCACGTGAACAGGACGATCGCGGCGCACCGCGTGGTGCTGGCGGCGAACAGTGCGCTCTTCCGGCGGCGCCTGCAGGGCTGCACGGACCGGCCGACGGTCGTCGAGCTCTCCAGCCTGCAGTGCCAGGGCCTGCTGCAGTCCAAGGGCCACGGCACCGTGTTTGCCGAGCTGGAGCTGATCTTGCACATCGTGTACCGCGGCTGGGCCGAGCTGCGCGAAAAGAGCATCAGCTCGCTCCTGGAAACGGCCGGCTGTCTGCAGTTCGCCGACGTGTGCAAGGTGCTGGAGCGTGCTGTGCAGACGCGCGCCGCGCCGCCGCCGGCCGTCGGCCAGCCGCCGCCGCCGCTGACCGAGGACGTCGCTCTGGATCAGCTGGCTAGCAACGAGGCGTCGTTTCGCGCGCTGGCCGAGGCGCTGGCCGCCACCGAGCCGGAGCGGCACGCGGCCGCTGTCCAGCCGTGCGAGCGGACCGCGCCGCTGCCGCCTCCGCCTCCGCCGCCCCTGCCGTCAGCGGGACCCCGGCTGGAGGCCGGCCTCGGCGAACCGGCGCCGGAGCCGCTGCCCGCGGCAGGCCTGCCGGGCGCGCCGCCGGCGCCTGGCGGCCCGGCGCCAGCGGCGTTCGAACCACCTCCGCCTCCGCACCCGCCGCCGCCATCGCTGCCGCCACCGGCGCCGCCAGAGCAAGTTGATGAGGAGAGGCCTCACGGCTCACAGGACGGGGCGCCTCTTCTGCGCGTGCGCACGCAGTTCGAGCTCTTCAGTCCCTGGAGCGTGGACATGGACATGGCAGGACGCAGCCGACCGGAGCCGGAGCTAGGTGCGCCGAAGCTCAGTATCGGGTGTCCACGCGGCGGGTGCAGCAGATGCTGAAATTAATTTGAAGTGTCTCGGGTTTGGAGGCGGCAGAGCTGATGGATTTGTTGCTATAGAAAGTTGTATTGATAGTGATGTCGAGCGACATGCATGCATTGTCGTGAACTTCAGGGATTGATTAGGCAAAAAAGCACTTCAGATATGACTATCGTAATACGACCATTAAAATATTTCCTTGGACCTTGTCCAACTGTATGGCAGTGTGGCCAACTACGTTTGACCACATTGGCTTGATCTAAAGGGGCCGCCTTTACCGCAGGGTCGTCGGATTGGCGGGCCTCCCTGCCGCCCGCCCCGCCCCCGGCTTTGGCGCCACCACCGCCGCCACCTCCGCCACCGCCCGCGCCGCCCGCGCCGCCGCCGGCGTCGCCGCCCGCTCGGCTGCCGTCGCCGCCGCCGGCGCCGCTGCCGTTCGCGGGCGGCGGGCTGGCCTCGGACGAGGAGCAAGCCATGATCGACAGCTACGGCCCGCCGCCGACGACGCCCGAGACGCTGGAGCACTTCAACGAGAACGACTTCAGCGGCCTCACCGAAGAGGAGAAGTCGCCCATCGCGGCGAAACCGGCGCGCGTGCGCCGCCTGCGCCGCCGTGTGGCGCGGCCGCGGCAGCGGTGAGGTGCTCTGCTGTTCGCAGCAGCGACGTATTCAGTTTTGGTCGCGTCGTAATCAAACCGTAGTAATGATGGTTGCATGCAAATTTCGTCACGCGACGTCCTTTTATGCCATTGGCCATCGTCCTTTTGGCGCACTCACTTTGCGTCATTAAGCCCATTGTAGTATTCAAAGCCTCGCGGTATTGCTATTGGCTTCGTACAGTATTTTATGGTAGGATGATCGCGATAAAGCTTGAACAAGGCTCAGCACTGTGACAGTGAGGCTTTTGAAGAATGCTATTATTGAGAACATACATATTTGCCATAAAAAATCCAGGTGGACGAGAAAATTCTTTTATGCGTTTTGAGCTGTGTAAAATTTCTTGTTGACATTGAGCAAAACTGTTTTTTGACACAGATGTGTAGTGTTCGTATAGTCCTACCCTCGGTTAGAGATGGGCGAGATACCGTCTAATGTCTTGCTGTGTGCTCAGCAGCTGATGCCTGTTGTCACGACGAACGACTTTGTGCATGTTGCTTGGTTTTTGGAGACGACGATCAGGACTTGTGTGGCCGATCAGCACACGCTGGCAAACATCAGCTAGGTCATTGTGCACCCTCTGGTTACCTTCTCACCCGTCACGCGGCCTCCTGGATATCTGAGGTGTCGACAGTCTGTCAGTCTCTCGGCGTGGTGCGGACGTCTTACTGCCGCCTGTGCCGCAGGAAGGTGCCGGAGCTCATCTCTCTGGACCAGTCGACCGTCTGCCAGGTGTGCCACCGCGACCAGGCGCGCATGAGCACCCTGCAGCGCCACCTGGCCGCCGCCCACCCGGAGCGGGCCGTCGCCGCCGCCGCCGGCAGCGGCGGGGACGACGCCGACGAGCGCGCGCCGCCCTCCACCGTCGACGCCAGCGCCATCTCGGACCCGCGCGACACGTGCGCCAGCCTGCTGCAGTTCCAGCCGCGGCTGACGGCGGCGCCGGCCGACGACGGCGCCGATCGGGCCGGGCCTCCGCCGGCCGCGCCGCCGGGGGGTGCCGGGCAGCGGGAGTCGTCACAACGTGAGTGGATGCCGTGCGGTGGGGCGGGGAGAGCATCGACCGCGAGGAACGCTTCTGACGTAACGGCTGATGGCGGGAACTCGGCCGCCTTCTTCCGAGGGTTTTGTTCGTGTGTCGTTTTCTGTCACATGGTGTTGCCTGAAATGTAGCCTACATGTCTGAGATAGTTATGTGGGACTACCGCGCGACGTTTGTGTCATCTCAGCGGTCATAGCATGACATTTCCAAAAACTGGTGGACTTTCCAAAGTTTTCAGACCTCAAGAGATTTTGTTCTCCAAACTTGTACTGAGTGAAATAAATTCGTTTCTTCTCAAGTAAACAAAAAGACTCCTGCCTCGGACCTTCATCCTGCAACCACATTATACATAGCTTTTTAATGATTTTCTTAGTTTGTCATGCATCAGAATTATCAGCCCATTCCGAAATAGCAAAGCAATGTTTCCCCTCAGTTCGTATTTTAACTGTAGAAACAAATCTGAAGGTGCTCTTAGTAAACATTGTTCACAATATTGGCCTATGTACACTTGTTACTCTGGCCACTCACAACGATAAACTTTATTTCGGCTCTGTTCCCATTTGTTTCATTTTGTTCTCATCAGCCTTAGGTGATAATGAAATCTTAACCTTGGGCTGAAATTTAGAGCATTTCTTCCAAACAGCAGCATAGTCCCTGAAATGGCTCAGAAGGACTAATAACAAGCCCTCGATGAGCGAAATTTCTATGACAGCCGTGTGTGGTGGGGAGCACGTGTGTGATATCAATATGTGTGCGCCGACAGTGGCTGCGGAGGCGGCCGGAGGCGTCGCGACCCGGCCGGCGGAGGCGCCGCTCGAACGGTACCAGCCGCCGGCGCAGCTGCCCTGTCCGCACTGCGAGCTCAAATTCCGCCAGGCGGCCGCCCTGTACCGGCACGTGACCAGCGTCCACCCGGGCCTGCCCGGCAAACTGTCCAAGGTGGCCAGGCCCGCGGACGATCACGCCGCAGGCCCGCTGTGTGGTGCTGTTGTCCGGGGCGGGAGAGGAGCGGCGACAGGAATGCCAGCCTCTGGTGTACTCAGTCATCGCATGAATTGTGATTCAACGGTTTTACTATAAAGATATTTTTGTTTGACGTTCGACTGTTTTAGAATGAGACGTTTTGGTAGGAAAATCGTTCCCTTTCCTTGTATGTATGTGACACAGGCCGTTTCGTGCGCAATTGTTGCCATCCCCGGCCGCTGTCCGGTGTGCCGTGGTATGTGCACGTTGTGTCATGTGTTGTGCGATGCAAGGCCGTTGGCCGGTGTGTTGTGCACTGTCTGGCAGTTGTCCGGTGCATTATGCGGTGTGTCGTCGTTGACCGGAATGTTGTGTGGTGTGAGGCCCCTGTCCGGTGTGTTTTGCGGTGTTTTGCCGCTGACGGGAATGATGTGCGATATTTGGCCGCTGTGCGGTACGCTGTGTGGTTTTTGGCCGCTGCCCGTTGGGTGTGCGGTACATGGCCGCTGTCCGGAACGCTGTGAGGTGTTCGTCCGCCGTCCGGAATGTTGTGTGGTGTGAGGCTGCTGTCTGGTGTGTTGTTCGGTGTTCGGCCGCTGTCTGGTGTGTCTGCGGTGTGTGATGTTCAGTGTTCGACCGCTGTCTGGTGTGTTGCGCGGTGTTCGCCCGCTGTCCGAAATGTTGTGTGGTGTGAAGCCGCTGTCTGGTGTGTTGTGCGGTGTTCGGCCGCTGCCCGGTGTGTCTGCGGTGTGTGATGTGCGGTGTGAGGCCGCTGCCTGGTGTGTTGCCCATTGTTCGTCCGCTGTCCGGAATGTTGTGTGGTGTGAGGCCACTGTCTGGTGTGTTGTGCGGTGTGAGGCCGCTGTCTGGTGTGTTGTGTGGTGTGAGGCCACTGTCTGGTGTGTTGTGTGGTGTGAGGCCGCTGTCTGGTGTGTTGTGCGGTGTGAGGCCGCTGTCTGGCGTGTTGTGCGGTGTGAGGCCGCTGTCTGGTGTGTTGTGCGGTGTGAGGCCGCTGTCTGGTGTGTTGTGCGGTGTTTGGCCGCTGTTCCTGTGTGTCTGCGGTGTTCGGTCGCAGTGACCGGTGTCCGACCTTCTGACGGTGACGGACCGCCCGGGCCGCCGCTGTGTCCGGCAGTGCCACCTGTGCGTCTACAGCAGCGCGCGTCCCAGCCAGGTCCGCCGCCACCTGCGGGACGTCCACGGCCTGGACGAACAGGGCCTGCCACTGCCGCGCGACCACCGCTGCTCCCAGTGCGCCTTCACCGCGTGCAGCGCGCTCAAGCTCAGGGTGAGCCGCTGCCGGCCGGGCCCCACCGCTGCCGGTGATGACTCCGCCGCCGTCGACGCCGGCGACGATGCACGACGGCCGCCGGGGACTGATTAATTGGGACGGACCCCTGGCCGTAGCAGCTTCTCGTATCTTTACGTTTCTGATTCACGCGTCCGTTTGGACCCTGAGTGAAGAAGGGGTGTGGATCGGCGAATGTTCGTGCAGTTTCACACAATTCGACGACACTGATGTCGTTTTTTTTTTGTTTTTTTTTTTGCTTAGAAGTGTTCAGGTGGTCATACGAGATACTGTCGATGAACCCTTTGTTATTCTAACCCAGTTTCTTTGCCTCTCCCATTCTTCCAAACTGGAGATTTCCACTGGAAGGTTGGCTGCAAATATCCGTTTGGTTTTTAGCACCCAAATGTTGTAGATCCGTCTTCGTCGTTGTCTGTCCTTCATTGGTTCGTTTTTTTCGTAGTTTTTGCATCGTAACATTTCTGTATGCGCCATGAAACTGTTGCTGTTGCAGTAATATTGCCGCTTTCCTCTCTGGAGAACATATTCTCCTCTGTCCTGGTCCAGTGGATGACGTAAACCCGGAAATGGCGTTCGCGTCAATTGGGCCCGGGTGGGCGGGTACACAGAGACGAACCGAAACTGACAGCCGTTTACGGAACCGTCGTCTTCGGGGCCTGCACGGCATGCCAAAGAGCCCTCAGCATATTCATGTATGAAGTTGGGACAGAACTTGTTCATGTTCGGAAAAACTTTTCGGGGCGAGTGTGTGGGAACGGCGAATGAATTAATTTTGGTACGAATTCCTAACCTCTCTCCACCCACTACGTGACACTGGCGAAATCGATATGCAAGACGCTTGAAACGTGAGATGCAATTCAGTGTTACATGATTGATTTGCCAATGTTCAACGGTCCTGATATTCTTCTCGAAGTTTGCAAATCAGTGCCACGATGCATAATAGAAAGCTCGAATTTTCTTGACGAGCTCGCCCGTCGGTAGGTTCACGTCCAACGCCGCCACACGGAAGACAAAAGGTTCAAATGCTCCGAGTGCACCTACAGCACGGTGGACAGGCAGGCGCTGGGCAGGCACATCCGCATCGTCCACACGGACGAGCGGCCGTTCCGCTGCGAGATCTGCGACTTCAGGTGAGCTCCTGTACTACATTCGCCCGCGAGAGTTCAGTCTGTTGCAGTCGGCCTTTCGATGCGCGTCTAGTTTTCTGTTCACAGTGTAAGGGTACCTTGCAGGAGCGGTGTCGCGCGTGATGGGGACGGGGACAGAAGGTAGTTCGCCACGGCATACCGTGTAACGCTCGTCCCGTTCTGCTCGACGGTGGAACAACGGTACTCCAGGGTCATATGCGCAGGATTGGCAGGAATGCCGCACGTGGCGAGGGCCCCCGGCCGCTGCCAGACCGCTGACGACCACCTCGCACACAGGACGTCGACGCTGTCGCGCATCTCCCGGCACCGGCGCTCGCACACCAAGGCGCGGCCGCACGCGTGCGACGTCTGCGACCAGCGGTACGCCGACCGGCGCCGGCTGCGCGAGCACCAGCGGGCGCGCCACGGGCCGGCCGGCAGCGCCGAGCCGCGCCCGTTCGTCTGCCACGTGTGCGGCGCCGCGTTCTCTCGCCGCGACAACATGCTGACGCACATCGCCGGCAAGCACCCGGAGCCGGCGGCCGCGTGCTGACCGGTCGGTCTGACCCAGCGCGAGGGCGAATGGCCCGTGTCGGTCGTGTTCGGCTGTGCGGCGGACGGCCGCGGCTGGTGTGACGTCGCTGCGGGCCGGCGTGACGAGTGGAGGTCTGGTCCTGGGCAGCTCGATCTGTGATTTTCTCCATTGTGTTTCTAAGGTGTGGTGTTGCCATCCAGGTGTGATTCCCTGGCGAAATGGGACGAGCTTATTCCAGCGATTTGGTTGTGTTCGACCATGTCGAATCCCGGCGCGAGGCACGTGTTGTGCTCACCACCAAGCTGGGGTTAATACCTTAGTCATGAGGCTGACCTGTCGGTCAGCAAGGTCTTCCATTGCTTTTCAGTCATGTCTTGAAAAAGGACGAGGTCAGTGACGTGCGTTCATGTCAAGGGCCGACAACTGCTGTCCAAGTTCAAAGACGTCTTCATGAATCATGGTTCCCCTTTGATTTCCTTATTTCAGTGCATATCAGGACATTTTTGTCCAGTTTGTTTTGCAGGTAAATGCTTATGTTGAAATGTGGGACTAATGTGAATGCATTGAAATTTCATGCAATGAATTGAGATGTCATTACCTCATATTTAATGCATGCCTTTGTATCAAGGCATGAATTAAATGCACATATGGATGTATGTGGACGTGATGTAAGGAATTCTGGGTTCCTACAGCTGTGGGTGCCATTAGTGTGAAGGGCAATACACGTGGGTTATGCAGCAGTTTGAGCTATGGTGTGTTCTTACTACCGGCCTTTCGGCTTCTCTGCTTGTGTGTTTTAGGAAATGCATTATGTTGCTCACGATACCGGCCTTGTTAGTGGCCATTGTCGTGACTTACGACACCGGCCTAGTAAATGGTATGACCTGTCGTCATTGCCCTCATTAGTGTTGTCTTGGCAGTGCAACGTCATTATCCATATTGGAAGAGCTCAGTTTGACGAGATGACTTGAATACATCGTGTCTTTGTGACTGGGTCTCACTATCATCTAGCTGCTCTCAGTGCGAGCTCGAACTCATCCCAATATTCCAAATTGTACTGTTGCGCAACAAGCAATTTCTCTAAGCCTCCTCGTTAAATCCACTACAGAAAGGGATAACCCAACGTGATAAACCGTAACACCTCGAGCTTCGATTAGAATTATGCGACAACTTCACATCGACGAAGAGAGTATGCACTGGAAAGTGGAATGGGCTAGCCCAACGCTCTCCTCAGACTCCTCACCTAGATCAAGGTAGTGTTCCCATTGTAAATGATTTCCGAAATGCCATTTTGTATGTGAACCAGCTGAAATAAATTGCAAAACCAGTCGTATAAAATCGTCCCGGAAATTTCGACCAAGGTATCTAGTTAGAACAGTTACCTACATGAAGAGGAAAGTTAACTCAGCCTCATTCAATGTAACACTTTTTCTTTAACGAACCCTTAAATCTAGTGGCATTGTAATTTAACCCGTCTCCGACTGGGGGGCAGTTGACTGTCCCCCCTGAGGTTTTTCTGGGATTGCGAGAGAACGAACAAACACAGAGTCACGAAACTTCGTGTACCTTTTGCTTAGTCAATTTTACATCTCGTGTCAAAATTTTGACCTCAGGTCGGGTCCGGTGCCTGACCTAAGTCAGGTCAAACAGACCTATGTCAAAAAACGTTTAGCGCCCTCTAACTTTTTCACAAAACAAGATATCTCAATAATGCTTTCAGGGATTAGTGATCGTAATAGATGCAACAAATCTGCTATCTCAGATTTTTCGGAATTTTCCGGGTCATTGGCGTAAGGTCAAGCCTATTTTTGAGACATGTCGCCGTTTTTTTCGGAAATTGACGGAATATTTCATAACATTTTTAGTGTGGAGTGAAACAGAAATCTAGTTACCGTCATTGGGCAAAGTATCAATGGCTTGCAGCCATTGACCTGAGGTCAGGTCACGAATAACTGTAGTGAGCCAAAATGTACCACCGTCAAAATCGACGATGAATTACTCAGAATGGGTAGAAAATGGCAGAACTAGCTTGCACAGACGTCAGTAATGCCAGGAACCTCAAAAAAGTTTGAAATAATAGCATATTTTGGAAATAAACAGGCTCTCGCGAACAAAGCTCCGCCAGTTGTGTAGATTAGTAACTAATCAATTTTCCGAAATTTAAGCATGAAAAACCGTCACAAGAACCACAAAGATCAATAAAATTTACATGGATAGGCTTTTTCGCGAAAATAAAGGAACGCTAAAATTAGTTCCCGTCAATTTGGTGCCGCATACGGCAGCGGCGCACGCCTACAGCTAGCGCGAGAATAACCGTGTCTTTAACTCAACGTTTCGGCTTATGTATTGAACAAATCTGGGAAATTAGACGTGTATCGGCATCCGCGGACCTTTGCTTGTGCGCTGGTGCCTTTACCTATGCGTTATTAGTCACAGCTCTTGGATTCAGGCCATTTCTCGGTCTCATGCACTCGGCTATGAGAAAACATATATATATATATAGGGCGCAAATTGGCTTATATATTATCTAAAACTAAAAATGAGACCAGTTTCGAGCTCTACTCGTCACAAGCTTTCCAACGGTATGCTTATTTTTTCGTGCGACCAACCGTTCGTGAGTTAGAGAGGGGGCGGCCAACTGCCCCCCCCCCCAGTCGCCCATGTTGGAAACGGACCGACGGTCGTGCGCGGATTAATGCATACACCCTAGCTAACGCTTCAGGAATGGTAAAACCTCTGTGGAAATAAGGTGCGAAAGCGATTTTACCTCGTTTCTTTGCATGCAGCGCCACAGGGTTGATGTTAAATGATGTCCGAAATTGGGGGCAACTTCCCCCTTGCTCCCGTTTTCCAACGGTCCGGATTTCGTTATTCGTAGCGCAGGTCTACATCAACGCGTATGGCCTTTAGGTCAACTATCGTCATTAAAGTTACCGAGATTTGTACGTTGTAGAACATTCTTTGTTGACGTCTCATTTCCTTGAACCTTGATCACCACGCACGAGAGCAGAGGTCCCAGATACAAAAGGACGCACTAGATAACAATAAACATATCGGTTGGAGGGGCGGACCGAGCGGGCTGTGGCTGGTAGATGAATTGAGTTGGTAGATGAAGATTGCGCTGTGAATGAGTGCTGGGTATTTCTGTTATTCTTCAAACAATACGTGGGGGCGATGAATGATGAATAAGGTGAAAAGATTCAGCTAGCGTAATGCAAGCCTCAGGGGAGGCCCCGGCGAGGGACAGCAGAACCGCATTTTGGAAGAAGAATACTAAAACTGTGCCTGGAAGGTTTGTTGCATTATAGGTATGGTGTCAGTGACAATTATTGGAATGCTTTGTGTGAGGGGGATATGTGTTGCAACTTACAAATGTCATTGGTGCACTCCTGCGGAGAGGATATTCATTGGCCAAAAGGTCCAGTGATGCTGAAATGTATGGATTTTTGTCCTGGCAGTGAGTTTGTGCCAGTGGGTATGGAGCAACTCCCACAAGCAGATAATAGATCTATCAAAAGTGGATATCCACATGGTTTGCCACTGTTCCTGTCACCCACTGCTTGCTTGTTAGTGGATATCTTATGCATGGGATTGATTCATTGATGAAAAATAGTTGGGTAAAAATATGAAGGTAGAAGCTTGTTTGTTATGATAGCATTTCCCATACTGCATAACAGATTTAAAAAAGTGAGAAAAGACAACCACAAAAATGTTCAATAAGAACAAAACCCTATGATTATGTACAGATTTATTGGTTGCCTGAAGCCTCCATAATTTTGCCTTTTCATCTGGTCCATTTTGCCATTCTGAAATCCCTGCCATGTCCCCTATCCCAGGCAGAATGCAGAGGAGTATAACTATTTTCCACTTTTTTCTGAGTGCTGAGTTTTCCATCTCCTTTAGAAAATGGCAAGTAAAATTTCCTGTAAATAAGGTACTCATATGAATAGCAGTTAGGAATAATTTTTGCAACACATATTCATGGTATTGTTTAAATCCCCAATTTCATACTAAATTGGTCTGGGAGTTGTACTATTTGAGCAGAATGCATGAATGAACTGTGATTGGTAGCTCATTTGGTAGAGCATTTGTCTCCCCATCCTGGCAAGGTGGGTTTGAGTTGCCTTGGTGCTCAACATTTGTCCTGCAGGTCAGCTGGCAACTGGCCAGCATGGGATCAAGCTGACTACCACATGGTCAAGCTGCACCCTTTGCATCATGTTGAACCTTTACCTAAAAATCAGCCATTACCTGCAAGTTACCTGAGATAGCAGTCAGATGTAGGGTCAGAACCTATGCAGTAAACTTTGCTTGGCATGGGCTGAGATTCATAGCATCACCATCATACCATTTCCTTCAAATTTAAAAGAAAAACAGGTAAGTAGTAAGTCTGGCCTATCCTGCCTAATATACCTCTGAAATACTGTTCAAATACTGTTGAAAAATTGCTCTATTAGAAGAATTTGCATCAGATCTGGTTTTGTGCTGTAATATTTTTACAATATTTAATTGATATCTGCCAAGTTTTATGGCCCAACAGTATGCATCCTTTAGTTTTTGTTTTTGTTTCTACTCCTACTAGTATATTCTTACATCTGCCTTGCAAATGACCTTCAAGATATTTTTACATGTACCTCTGCTTCTGTGGAGAGACCATCATTCTTTGTCACTCTTATTGACACCATCTACATATTTATGTGTTATCCATGTATTCGCATGGAGCATTTTTAAGTTATTCACAGGTTTATTCACAGTCAGTCTGGTTGTCATGATGACCAATGGTAAACCACAATTGCTGGTGATGGATTTATAGAACAGGTCCTGTGAGGGTGCTGTTTTCCATTACATCTTTCATTGATTGAACAGCAGTGGTATGAGGCCCCAGTTTGTCCCATATCCTGTACAGCTAATGTTGTATTCAGGTATGTAATGATTTTAGCAATTACAGTTGTGCATATGAAAAATATGCACAGAAGAGAAATGCAGTGAAATACCTGATTTGTCCAGAAGATCTTGGAAACTACATTGGGCAGAGCCTTAACATTTTCAAGTCAGTTGGGGACCATAGAGAACTACTATGACTGTGTATAAATTTTTGAAGGTCTGAGATCAGTTCTTTAGACTCCAGATATGATCACTGAGATTTCGTTATTGTAGTCAGGGTTGTTGCTATGAAAGATTTTGAAGGTCTTTCAAGCACCATGTGCCAGGTAGTTGGATGCTAGTTAGATAATTCATATATGCGAAAATTTGGGCTAAGGTGCAAAATGTTTAAAGTGATGCACTGGTTAGTTTTTTGTTAATTTAGCTTCAGTATGTTGTTGAAGTGAGGGGTATTGACCTGAGCATCCATATGAAGCCAAGCTTACTGCATTGCAATGACCTTGCTGTGCAAGTGTTTCCAAATTGCAATGATTTTGTCCCACACACCAAACCAGATAGTGATGGAGTAGAGGATCTTTGTTGCATCATGCATGTTCATGACTTGGCTGCCCTGTGACCAGCTGATCCTGTCAGTCTTGGTCTTGGGCCAGTATATTCAAACATGGGTGCCCATTCCAGGACTCAAACCTAGTTCCTGCCACTCATTGGAGTGTTGTCATGCTCCTAATCTGTCATCCCACAGCAGCAGCCTACATTATGTTTAGATGTAATAAAAGTATATGCTTTGGTTTGTGTTGCATTGTTTTTAAACCATCAGCAAAATGTAAGGGGGAGGGATTCATGCCTCTCCACTGCATTTGTTAGAGAGTTTTTATTGGACTCAGGGGCTGATCATTGAAATGATTTATCATTATTATGATGTAATTTCCACATGACCTTAGATGATCTTCACAATTTGTTTTCCATCAAAATCTGGGGAATTAATATGGCAAGGAGTGAGGAAACTGGCAGTGCTGCTTGCTTTGGCTTTAGAGTTATACGATGGAGAAAGCAGTTGGAAGAAAACAGCTTAATTGAATTGAATTTATGCCAGCCAGTGGCTTTTATTCATTTAAGCAGGTTTTAAATTAATAAAAGTAGGCTTAGATTACCCCTGAGAAAAAACTGCCCCTAAAAAACCTGACAAGTTATTGGTTGATTATCTGTTCCCAACCCATAGAGGATCTGAGTGGAGACAGTTAATTTAAGCATGAAGCAATTTCAGTAGGTATATTGACTTCAGCATTGGCCCTATGAGCATCCATTTCTGGGATTTTTTCCTTGATACAGTCTTTTTACTGTAATGTGGTAGCAATGCCACAGCACTGAAGCATAAACAAATATTCCACCCTTGTGACAAACAAGGCCTTATGCAAACAGTCTAAAACCAAAACTGCATATTGTAATAGGTGGTGAGAGTTGCATTACTGCAGAGGTCTGGTAGGTAACCACATAAGTAGAGATGTGTGTCGATTAGTGTGTAGAAGCTTAGTACTCTGGAAGAGCTGCTAATCTAGCACACTTTTGCCTTTTGCTTGTTTGGCCTAAACTTTTCATCTCAGAGCCATAGCTGTTACAGTGCAAGCTGTGAGTACCTTACATTCCACCTGTCCCTGTAACCATTTTCGTTTTGAGTATTCTGGATTTTTTCATTCTTTTTCATGCAAGTATTCCATCATTTATTTTTTAAGGCAGGAGACGAATATCAGTTCATATAGATATCCTTTCTGGTCCATTAGGATTTGAGACACAAGATTTCCACCAACTCATGGGTACACCTTTCCAGGATCCAACAAGACCAGGAATTTGATCAATGAATTCAGTTACCTCCCACAAAGAGTGTTATATTCCAAAGAATGACTGCATTCCCACATTCCTTTTTCTCAGCATTTCTGCTTGACTGTGACTGGATGTCATGGGCACTTAAGTTGAGGTTGTGACTGATGTAGTGTTAGGCCTCAGTTTTGAAAAAGATAGCTTTGGTCTTTATCAGCCAGTTCCAAAAGCTGTGCAACATTAGCCTTAATAGCTTATTCTATGATTTCTCAAGAAGAAGCCAAAAGTAGCTGAAATTCAGTTGTGTTGTTTGGTTTAAACCACTACATGGCTTAAATTAATTTAGACCAGCCAGTTAAAATGTGATTTTAACCCAGTTTAAACCAGAAGCTGGCTGAAATCTGCCAACCCTGGGAGAAAATAGGGGGGAAATGCTGCACCTGCCCCTCCCCTTCAGCAAGTTATACATTAAAAATGTGCATCACTTCTACCATATGGCCTTGCAGTCACAGTGCTGCAACCCATATTGAACAGTCTAAGGTTTGCAGATGGCATTATTTGCATAGGTCTGCCCTTCAGAACATCATGACCATGCTTTTTGGGTGGCCCTGGTGGGCATATTGTGTGTCGTTGTCTCATTAACTATAGAATCTTTCCTACACATGCTGCACTCAGTATGAAGTCAGTTTATGGAGCACAGCATCCTCCTATCACATCTGATTGGTCACCACAGTAAGTCATCAGCCTAAAATATTTGGGTATTTTGTGACAGCTTCCATCAGTCTGTCTTAGTAGCTGAATGTACTGCAAAATGCCATCATATTTTACAGCAAACCTCAGTAGTTTTTCTGCATGTTTTGCTGGTGAAGTTGAATAACTTAGTAGTGGAAAAAATGCATTGGTTGGAGCGGCATTGTATTTGGAGTGTTTTATGGTAAATGGAGAACTTGTTAGTTTCATTTGTTGCCTTAATCGGCATTACTGTTGTTTCAAGTCAGCATTTTGGTACTGATTGGCATTGCAATGGATTTCTGTGTGCGGTGAAATCGTAAATGTGCAGTGTTGCATTTGCACTTGCATCATGTCTGTATCCTGGGAGTCTTTATAGATAAGTGATGTGATTCGTCATCTTCCCTTAAAACATTCGTACCTGTGTCTAAGGTCTGAAAAGGCATAATAATGTTTCATCATATAATGCTAGATATGGCTGACTCTGAGGTGACTGATACATATCTGGCCCCCACAGGGTAGCCACCACCATGCATCCTTTGCAGTCATCAGGTGTGACATGCTCTGGGGTGACTGATATTCGTGGCTCCTACAGGGCCAGTCCCCGACATGCGTCATCGGAAGCCATGTCTGCAGCCAACTTCCAGGACTTCCAGCAGTCAGTCGACGACGCATGGGACGATGGTGATGACGAATTCTGCATCATCTCCGGGAAGATCCAGAAAGGTAGATTTTCCGTCTGGTCGTCTTGAATGTCGTGGATATTCGTATAAGGTATGGGGCAAAAGATCCTCAGGTACAAGTTTTGTATTAAAAATACTATGTTGTAAGCTCAAAGGGGATGAACAGGAACACAATATGATGCTTTTAAAGATGACCTGAAATTAAGGGATGTGGTAAATACAAAAAACCATAGATTGCCATGTTTCACTGGAAAAGTAATCGTATGCTCAGTGAAAAAGTAACTAGATGAGTGACCTGACCAACTGCATTC
Organism: Capitulum mitella; assembly: GCA_030062745.1. Lineage (NCBI taxonomy): Eukaryota > Metazoa > Arthropoda > Thecostraca > Pollicipedomorpha > Pollicipedidae > Capitulum > Capitulum mitella. Next base: position 13,803,218 of record CP099839.1, on the reverse strand, counting down.
TAAGTGGGCCCATGTCTGTGATCACCATGTTCTGTCATGGTGTAGGTATTATTCTGTGCAATTTTCCCTTTTAAGAAACAAAACATCGTAAGACAAGCAGCGTCATAGTAAGACGCCTGCCTCCAGACGACAGATGCAGCAACAAAGACACTTAGTGGGGTAGCAGAAATGCAGAAATGTCTTCCGTAGCTGAAGGGGTTGGACTGTGCCACTTGCGTACAAGATGCGCCGATGCTGCCGACCGTACTGGCTGTCTGCCAGATGTCTTTGTTCGCCCAGTGGACGGTGAGCTTTGCATCCTACACACGGCGACAGGCACCAGTGTTGGATCGACACGCGAAGGACAGAGACAGAGACAGAGAGAGGGGGGAGGAAGAGAGAGATAGAGACAGAAACAGAGACAAAGACAGAGAGCAGTCGGAGGCAGAACGGCGCTGTTTACGCCCGGAGTGGTCTGCAATCAGGAATTGCCCATTCGGCAGCACGTTTTCACTCGTGAAAACGTAAACTTTTCGTTAGGGACAGAAAACAATCTGTTCCGTCGAAACTTTTTCGTTTCTACAGAACAGATTGTTTTCTGCGTTTATCGTAAGCAAGCAGTGTGTTCTCGCGTTTTAAACTTTATACCAAATTGCTCACGTACGTGATATCACAGAAATGAGCGTATTGTTTTGCGGCGCTGATATATGCTCATTGTGATCCATCATTAATGCGGTCCGCCACCTCCTCGTTAGCTGTGGTCTGGCTAGCGACGTGAGCAGGCTTTAATGCCCGCGCCGTTTGTAATGCATCCGGCTGCTGTTGTTGACCGCGACGCCTCTGAGACTGGTGACGTCCCTGAGGTGTCCCGGAGACCTGTCCCGGCGGTGGTCCCGCGTTGTGGGCCCTCTCACAGACCGCCCGGGACGTCCCGACACGACCGGTCAGGAACTGGGGGTCGGCTGTCGGCCGCGTGACATCGATCGGAGCTGGCCGGTGCAGGGCAAGGGGCGACCATAACGCGGCGCTCTGGTGACGTATGTGGCTTGCTGTCGGCCGCGGACTGGGGGCGGCACGCTGCTGGACGGTGAACGGTCGGCGTCACTTTATAGCCTATAGACGTAACGACAGCACTAGATCGAGCGATTTGTGGATCCCATATTCGTTTGAAGTCGTGATAAATATATTGGCTATTGCAAGTGAACTGAAAGCTTGAAGCTTTGTATTAGCTTTCTGCTAGGTAGGGAAATAACCTTAACATGGAACACTCTTCCTGTAGTTTTTAGAAACATTGCCTCGGATGTTTCAGTTCATGCTGCACAACACATTTATCGCTGATGTAAAAAAAAGAGAGTAAATTGCTATTCATGTCATGGCGCACGGTACTGCTGCTCACACGAGCCTGCGCCACAATTCGCGTACAGACGGTTGTGAACAACACGTGAGTCCACCGCGACGGCGGGCCCCGGAATGTCCCGGAGCGGCCGTCCTGCCGCGCCGCCGACGTCCGCCGGCCGGTGTGCGGCCCCAACTGACCGCGGTCCGGCCCGCTTCAGACGTGAAGATCTCGGAGAACATCGCCCAGTCGACGGCGCTGAGCGTGATCCGGTCCCACCGATCCGGCGGCGGCGGCGGCGGCTCGCAGCACCGGCAGAACAACACCAGGCGAGTCTGCGGCCCGCGGTCGGTCGTGACGGCGTGGGGACGGCTCGGCGCCGCCGCCGTCAGGCGGCACCTTTTTCGATTAGTCGCTGGTTGCCTAATCGGTTTTCCGTGCGTTCATGGTCCCCCATGGAACGTGTTTTCTTTATATTATGCAGTGGTGCGTATGTCTGTTGTGGAAGGGGCATCGGGTATGTTGGTTTTGAACATTTACCTTGTCTTCTTCGAGGAAACGAAATTGGGAGGTGAGAAAAATGCGACCATATTTCACGTTTGTGTACTCGGCATGGTGCGTTGGTAAATGGCATACTTTGCCTACATAATTTGCGTCGCTTGTCTGGCAGGAGACACCGTTTAAGGTCTGGTTCTGGTATGCTTTTACATTTCGGAGGATGAAATGTGACCCGGATATTGTTATCGGCCATCAGGCTGTTTCTGCTTGTCTTCGGATGATGCGGACACGTTTATTGAACGTTCGGTCGCGATAATCGTGCCGTGGGTTTCGTATCATTATGTTATCGGTGCGCCGTAAACTCGAAAAGCACAATAGCTAAACGTCAGCGCCCTGTTACCCCGTTGCCCGTTAATGGTAACGCACGCCGCTCCGTTTTCGGCCCGATCTTGTCATAGCCACACGAGGGACGGGAGGTCCGTCAGGGCGTGCAGCTGCCCGCGGCGGGGGGGAGGGGGGCTGCGGTCACAGCTGCGTCCCGTCATTGCCGACGCGAGTCGCTGTCGGCCCACGGTGCCGGCCGCGACGCAGCCGGCGCCCGGTGCTGCCGCCTGAACGGCGCCGTGAGCTCGGCGGCCCGCGCTGCGGAGGCGGTGCAGGGGCGGTGGTTCGGCCCGCGGTGCCGGTGCCGTGTCGGAGACGACCGCCGGGGGACCGGTCGGCCACGTGGGGCCGGGCGAGATCGGCCGGCAGACTGCGGACGTCTGCCCGGCGAACGGCCGCGCCGCGCTCTCGGCGGGGTCGGCTCGCGGCCCTGCCTCGGCGGTCGGTGGGCGATCGGCGTGTCTGTTGTCCCGGTAACGGTGCGGCGGAGTGGCGGCGGGACGCTCGTGCTCTGGCGCTCCAGGGACGTCGCGGCGTCGCGCCGGTGGCCGGTGACGTCACTGCGCGGGTTGGTAGTGACGTTACGGCGCGGTTGGACGGTGGTCAGCGGCCGGTGGCGACCCGGTCCCGCCCTGCAGCGGAGTCCGGCGCGGGCGGATGTTTTACAGGGACTGTCTGGGCCTTTTCAGCGAAGCGCCGGCACCGGCGCCGCCGGCTGGCTCGCGACCGAGCTGCAAGACCGAGGTCTCGGAGGCCGGGAAGGCCGAGGCGATGATCCGCCTGGCCGCTCAGAGTGAGTGTTTCGTGGGGTCACGGTGGGCAGGAGTGATTGGTCGTCTGGTCGCACAGAGTGTGCGTCACGTAAGGTCACGTTGGACAAGTGTCATTGCTCGTGTGGCTGCTCAGAGTGAGCTCAGAGAGAATAAGGTCACGTGGTACAGGTGTGGGGTGATGATCCATTTGACAGTTTCAAGTGCAGATCAGAGGGATCTGTTGGTTGTGGTGGACGGACAGACGTGCTAGGTGGCAGGCGGACCAGGGCGGTCAGGGCGGTCAGCCTGCCGTGTCGGGGCGCCCACCCTTATCAACCTGCTGAACTCGCATGCAGCGCGCATCGTCGAACTGCGCGGGACTTGACAGCGCTGGGTCGAATATCGACGTTTGACCAATATACCCGGCCGCTTGACGCTGGACCCAAACGTGCGCGACAGTGCTGTGGGCTGCGCACTTTAAGTGATGGGGCTGACGTTGGCCGGCTGACGGGAGCGTGTCGCTGCAGGGCCGGGCTCCAGTGACGGCCAGCCGGCCGGCCTGATGAACCCGGCCAGCTGCCCGCGCATGCCCGGCCACCCGCAGCCGCTGCGGCCGGGCGCCGTGCTCCGGCACCCGCCCGTCCGCTACCTGCAGGACAAGGCCAACGCAGGTGGGTGTATTGTCTTCCGTACGTGCCGCCGGATGTACATTGTACAGCCGGGCGAGATGTACAGTGATGTTCATGGGATGTAGCCACTCAACGTCACACGGTTGAGAAAAAGGCAGGCCCCGGTTCGGCTGCCTGCAGGACCGAGCGGCCCCCCGCGTGGCCCCAGGTCTGGACCGTCAGACAGCCCAGACAGTCCAGCCAGTCCAGACCAGCCTCCCTCAGGTCTGGACCACCAGACCGTAACCGCCTGCTGACGGGACGGCCGCCGCGCTGCCGCAGGTCTGGACCGCGAGGCGGCGCGGCTGACCAAGGTGCGCGCCGCCATCGACGGCGGCGCCGCCTCGCTGGACGAGCTGCGCGCCCTGTGCTGGGGCGGCGTGCCGGCGGCGGCGCGCGCCGTCGCCTGGCGCCTGCTCTCCGGCTACCTGCCGCTGCCGCTCGAGCGCCGCGAACCGACGCTGCGCCGCAAGCGCGACGAGTACTGGAGCTTCGTGCACCAGTACTACGACACCCGGCACGAGGACATTCACCAGGACACGTACCGGCAGGTGGGCGGCGCGGGGGAGGAGCCGGCGGCCTCGGTCGTCAGGCTGGGAGCCAGGACGGCCGGGAACGGAACGTCTCGAACCAGAATCGCAGGGCGTGATTTGTGATGTCTGCCTGTGTCGGTTCCTTTTGTGATGCTTTTGGTTGATGTGGTCGCCGTGGCGGCGTTGTGTCCAGCAACCTTTTAGCGACGTGTTGAAAATGGCATGGCGCACTAGAGGTGCTGATATGGCCGAGTTGAATTCGTTTTTGTTTTGCCGGCAGATCCACATCGACATTCCGCGGATGTCTCCGCTGATCCCGCTCTTTCAGCAGCAGTGCGTGCAGGAGATGTTCGAGCGCGTGCTGTACATCTGGGCCATCCGGCACCCGGCCTCCGGCTACGTGCAGGGCGTCAACGACCTGCTGACGCCCTACTTCATCGTCTTCCTGCAGGAGGTGCTGCCGCTCGGTGAGTGACCGTCCGCTGAGACGGTGCGGATGTTGAAGGTGTGGCGGCAGTCGTCCTTTTGAACCAAGATTGATCTCGAGGATGGCCTGACTCGCCGCCGTCTGATCGGCTCAGGAACAGGCCACTGTCGTCTGGTGCTCTGTGACGTGCCACGTGCACACGGCGCGTGACTTCAGGCTGCGCTGTGGTGGGGCATCGTGTCATAGCGGATGATAAGACCTGTCTGCCTTCCACTCGCGTGCGATGTTTGAATTGACCTTGCCTTGGTGAACTGGATTGTTTTTTGGCGGCTGGAGCCGGCAGGCAGGGGAAGGATTCTGTGCTTCGCCACGAGCGCTCCGAGCTCGTCTCCGCTCATGACTCGTTTGACTCCGCTTGTGACTGGCCCTCCGGCCGTGCCGCAGACGCCGACATCGACAGCTACGACGTGTCATCGCTGGGCGAGGCCGAGCGTCGCGTGATCGAGGCGGACTCGTTCTGGTCCATGTCGCTGCTGCTGGACGGCATCCAGGACAACTACACGTTCGCCCAGCCGGGCATCCAGACCAAGGTCACCCAGCTGAAGGAGCTGGTGCAGCGAATAGACGGTGAGCGGGCGGCCGGCCGCGGCCCGGGCCGGGGCGGGACGGTACGGGAGGGCCGGGCCGTCCTCGGCGGAGGGGACGGACCCCTGCCGGGCGCCTGCAGGGTCGGCACCGTCTGACGGCATGTTTCCGTCCCCCAACAGCGCCCCTGGACGCCCACATCACCCGCCACGGCATCGACTACCTGCAGTTCGCCTTCCGCTGGATGAACAACCTGCTGATGCGAGAGCTGCCCCTGCACTGCACCATCCGACTCTGGGACACGTACCTCTCGGAGGCGGACGGCTTCGCCAGCTTCCACCTGTACGTCTGCGCCGCCTTCCTCACCTACTGGAGCCGCCAGCTGATGCAGGAGAAGGACTTTCAGGTGAGCAGGTCGGCCTGGCCAAGCTGTTTGGATTGGGTTTGTCTGATGTGGATGATGGCGTTGCCGCACTTTTCACCGGCTTGGCCGTAGAGCTGTGTTTCACAGGTGATGGCTTTAGGTGCTGCCGACAAACTGTGACAGCACCTAAAGACTTTCTTGGTGACTGTTAGAAACGGTCTGCCATCAGGTCAGCGGCTGAGGTGGCTGTGTTAGAAGTCAGACGTTTTATTTGCAGGGTGCGAATGTTTCTTTCACTTCGTGATATGTCGCATTGCTGTTTCCACCCGGTGCAGAAGTATGTTTTAAGCTTGATATGTCGACGTGCCCTCGCGCACGGCCGCGCAAAGGTTGTTTACACTCGGCTTTGGCTCTGCTGTTCAGGTTTTAAGTGAAGTCTTAAGTCTGACATGACTTTTAAGTCTGACCTGTCCACGAATAGACGACGTTGCATAAAGAGTCATAGCCGGAGTCGGACCCGCTTTCCATCGTGAGTTTACAAGACAAATTTAGCCGTAGAAGGTCAAACGTAGACCATCTTAAATTTTATTACGCATATTCGGCGACAGGGCCTCCGAACCCTTTCGCATTGCTTTGAGTGACCGGCGTATAAACATCAACAGTTTTACGATGAAGAGCACGCTGGTGTCATGTCTTCTCACAGTCCTTGTCCCCCAGGGCCTGATGCTGACGCTGCAGAACTTGCCGACCCACAACTGGACCAACTCCGAGGTCAGTCTGCTGGTTGCCGAGGCCTACAAGCTGAAGTACACCTTCGCCGACGCGCCGAACCACCTGGCGAGTCGGACCAAATAGCTGGACTGTGGTGCGGCGCACGGCGCCTCCACTGCCGGCCGGTGTGGTTGAGGACCGGGCGCGGGGGCCGGGGCCGGGGCGTGGTCGGTGACCCTGCTGGTCGGGCCGAGGTCGGCCGTCTGGCGCCGGCGGTGGCGGCGGTTTTTGCAACTGGAAGGCCGGCCGGACGCCGGAGAAGTTGGTGACGCCCTCTGGCGATACGACGACGCGCGGGTGGATGTTGCAATCATTGCGGCGGTGGTGTGATCGGACGGGATATTGTCGTCGCAGGACAGATCGTGCCCTTGTATGATCACCCCGATTTTCCGTGCCCGCCTGGATGATTCTGGCGGTGACGTCAGGAGCGGTCCTCCCTGAGAGGGCAGGCGGAGAGGGCAGAGGGCAGGCGCCGGCAGGCGGCCGGCGCCGCCGGGCGCGGCAGGCAGGCGAGCGTCCGCTGGTGCCTTCCCTGTCAGACGGACTGCCGCGGCGTCACGCGTGGTCCAACCTTGCTCAACCGTCGCGGGGTGCGCCGTGATTCTGTTCACCCGGAGAGCGTCGCCCGTCTGACGTATTTATAGGCCGTCTCCACACCGGCGGCCGGTGAGACACACCCTCCGCCCAGCGTTTCAGGCTCGGACGGGTCGATTTCGGTGTGTCTCGGGGTGTGGTCGTCCTCCGTGCGTGCCGCGGGCGGCGGCGCCGAACGGGTCAGCCGCTCCGTAGTTCGCCCGTGGCGGCTGCTCTAGCTGCAGCCGCCGGAAACGTCACCGGCGCCGCGGTCGGCGCCCCGTGCGAGGACGTCGGCGACGGGGTGCCCCGCGCCCCCTGTTACCGCTGCCTGTTAGTGGAGACGCCGGGGAACCGGTGAGGCTTGTCGCGTCTTCAGCGCGTCTTGTTTTCTGTTGTGCCAACGTTGGCGGTCGGGCTGCGACTGGATGGGTCTGTGCTCTTCGTATTTCTCGCTGCGAACAAATTGAGAGGGCGCGGACTGTGGGGTGATGGTGCCGAATGCTACTATGCTGATTGCTGAGGACGTTATGGTGCGCGGGAGGCCGTCGTCTGGTGCGCTGATCGTCTGGTGCGTGGCCGGTGCACTTGGTGATTGCCAGGCGGCCGCGAGACATCAACTGTGTAACAAACGTGCGCCGGAAATACATATATTTTGTACTCGTGATGAGGTGTATGCCAGTGATCATGAAGTGGCGCTCCGATAAATGCGACTCAATGAAAAATAGCGGACCCAAGTAAAAATTGCCCCGGATATCTGAATATCGTCCACGGTGCATTGTCCCGTGACCTGGGATGCCGTTTTGGTATCGGACCATGGCACGGAGTCGTGAAAGACCTCAGGCCGTATGGAAGGAAGTCGAATGTTCTGCGGGCTCCCTGCTGGCACAGGTTGCCTCAGTCCTCATTAGGGTCTTCCCGGGCGCCATCAGTAAAGAACACGTACAGGTCAGCTGACCGGAGCATAAGCTGATTGGAAGCGTCGCGCGAGGAGCCACTGCCGGGCTGCATTTCGGGCTATTCAGACCGTCTTGTTCCAGTGACTCATCCCAGCAAAGTCCTCCCGGTGTATATTTCATAGGACTGTATTGGAAGTTGGCTGCTCACATGGGACGACGAACATGGCGAACGACAGCGCACTGTGCGTTGCATGGCTGAGGGCAGCGCACAGTGCGACACGTCGTTCCGGCACCTAACTGGAGGAAACACCGAGGCATCGGAACCTTGCAACCCGCCGCCTTTTCTGTGCTCTTTTCTTGAGATGCCCCTCATGACGGCGGCGTCTGGTATGGATCGCGTATGAGGGGTAAAGAGCGTTGGTTCGGTTTCGTACAGGTGGCCATAAAAGTGCAGTAGTATGTGCAATGACTTTAACATGCACATCGTCACGTTCTAACCAATCTAGCAGCACAACTGCCTATTAGGTCCTTTTCAGGAGCCGTATCCGAATCACCGTGGACAAACCAAACATGTACGCGAGTGCGCATATGTGGGCTTCTTGGGTACATGTCACTATTGCCTAACAACACGAATATACTCCATCCAACAAACATCAAACATACATCCATCAAACCTTAACAAACGAACGAAGAGGTCTGAGGGGCATTAAGCGTCGAGAAATCACTATTGCCTAAGCTCTTAAGCCTATCATCCTGGAAGAACTTGCTTCAACCAGCCTACGTGGTCTAACACCCAGCAACGATCGCCGCATACGAGTTCCTACAAAAGCGCACGTTCAACGTGCCAAAGCTTACACTAACAACTCCGGGGATCACAAATCACATCACATTTGGCGTCTGCACACGAGGGTACATCGCGTGCTGCACCCGGCACGCCTGCAAAGCGAACATCCACGTCGTTAGCCGGAGGCCGTCCGCCTCAGACCAGCCACTCGTTGGTGCCGAGCGACAGCCGATGGTCGAGAGTTGCCCACAGCTGCCGCTGGCGACGCTGCGGTCGGCCGCAGGTGGCGCTGCAGTCGGACGCCGACCGGCTGCGCCGTCCTTCGGCCGGTCATACGGCCGTGGGCGGCACGTCCGCCTCCTTCCCGGCGGCGGCCGCCGGCACCAGCGAGCTGCTCAGGCCCAGGTCGCTCTCTGGCGTGATGCAGACGTAGAACCGCTGTCGACATGGGCGCAGGATCGGCCGTCAGCGCCGCCCAAATCCCGCACCGGTGAAACTCCCACCTGACCTGCTGCTCATTCGTTATTCAGCGACCTGCCTCACTCATTTCTCTTGCGACTTCCGCAGTGGCACGTGTTCAGCCACATACGTTACATGTACGGCGGAGCTATCCGTGAGCTGAAGCTGTATATGTAACACGTATAGCCGCATACAGCCGAAATCCGCTGTACAGGCAGCGTCCCGTGGCAGTCACGATGCGGGTCAGGACACGGCCAGGACCTGGTAACGTCCTCACCTGTTTGAGCGACCCGGGAGTATCGAGGAACATGTAGACGATGTAGGCGGGGATGCAGGCCAGCGAGGAGCAGGTCATGGCCCAGCCCAGTGCGATCGACCAGCGCGGATACTCGTAGTCCTTGGTGCGCAGGTCCTCGTACGTCACCAGCGAGCAGACGAAAATAAACTGCCGATGATCGTTCACAGTCAAAACACTGCACTTTCTTGCATGGAAGCAGCGTTTTAATCAAGGAATAAGCATTATCACATACAGGCACTGTCTGGTCCTCCCAACTTAATGCAAATGCTTTATTTGTCCAGTGTTGCTTAATCTCCTGATGCGCGGAGAACTTCGCATACCAGGGCGAACTAGTACCTCTCACGAGCGGATCTAGACTTCCGCGGGGGGTGAAAGCTCAGCGCGGGGCCCCTCTCGGCCAGAGCCCCCCTCCCCCACTTTTGTATTTAAGATATGGAAAAAGGTTGGTCCGCGCGGGTCCAGGGGAAAAATTTTATGAAACTTTGCGTTTTTCCATATGAGGTAACCGAAAGAATTCCGGGGCATCACCTTATTTGAAAAAAATCTACGTTTGTTCCCTTGCAAAGTGACCGAAATGTGACAAAAACGGTGAAATTTTGAGCAGCTGCGTCCCTCCCTCTACTTCAAATGTCGTGTCTGTATCTGATGCAGGAGCCTCTCTGTCCTCTCGTAGTTTCTGGAGACTTTTCAGCTTAGGTTATGTTCCTTCTTGCAGTTATAGGAGCATTTTTGGTGGTCTCGGACCGTCTGCCATGTTATGGCCTTCTAACGGGCCCACGTTTCTATGACAGTTTCACGTCTCCCTACGGACGTTTCAGGAGCTCTTCGCAATTTCAGGGGCACCTCAGACAGTTTCAGGAACCACCCTGGCAGTTTCAGGGACGCTCAAGTCATCTCGGGTTCCCTCCTGTCGTCCCTGGAACATTTTTGCCGTCTAAAGAACGCCCCAGGCGGTAACAAGAGCCCTCTATAATCTCTCTGTGCCGTGACAGAGACGCCTCTGGCAATGCTCTGGGTTTTTTCGCCGTTTTAAGAGCCCCCTAGACGTCTCAAGGCTTAGTAGTTTCATGGGCTCCTCTGGTCTTTTCAGAGGTCCCTATTGCTAGAGACTGCTAGTTAGCAGGCTCAGAGGCCCATATCTGGCAGCAGTGGACCTCCTATTGTCCTAGGTGCCCCTCTTGTCGTCGTTGGGGAGCATTTTTGCCATCTCAGGGGCCCTTTGGCAATTACAAAAGACCTTTTAGCGATTTTAGGGCCCCTGTGCAGTGCTATGGGCCTTCTGAAGATCTCCGATGGGTTCCATGGCAGTATCAGTTGTTTTCCTTTATTACATGGAGTACAGTCTAATGGCCACTCTAGCCGTATCAGGGGCCTTTAATGGCGCTTCAGGGACCTCACTGACGGTCTCAGAGGGATCTTTTCCGTGCCAAGGGCCCGTCTAACACACTCGAGGGCCCCCATGCCTTCCTAGGGGCCCTCTTATCGTCTTTGCCTCGCAGGGGCCCTCCGATCTTTTTGACGGTCTCGGAAGCCATCTACCGCGTAGGGGCTCATTGTACCGTCTAAGGACCCACCTGATCTTCCCGGAGCCCCCTGACTGAAATAAAACACTCAGGTTCTCAAAAAACCAGTGTAGCCCATTTGGAAACCCTCTCGAGGTTGAGACGGTCACCGAGGCATCGCGCTCAGGGGACACCTCCGGTTGGCCAGGGTTTTCTTGTCCCGTGCTAGACATCCTCTTAAGTTCTTGCCGTTTCAGGGGCCTCTCTGGCACTTTTAGCGGTCTAGGCCCCTTTGCCGTGTTTGGGCCCCTCGCGGTCCCAGGGATCCTTGGAGAGTTTCAGAGGACCTTTCATTCATTTTAGGGGTCATTTTGCCGTCTCAGGGTCTCATTAACCCTCCCAGAGGCCCTCTGACTGCATCAGAAGCCTTCAGATTTTCGCACAGGTCCGTGGAGCCCATCTGTGGCCCGTATGACATTCCAGGGGCTCCTATGCCGTCGTAGGGACTCAGTCCTTACATTGGCCATCTCAGCGGCCCTATGACCCTCCTGGCGATCTCAAGGGCACTCTGTCGTGTTGGGGCCCTGTTGTGGTCTCAGGGGTCCTTTGCACGCTTCTTTGCGTCTCGGGGTCATCTAAACCTCCCAGAGACCCCCTGACTGCATCAACAACAAGTTAGGTTTTCACAAAGACCCCACGAAACTCATACAGGGCCCCTCGGGACCCTTTTGAATCTGAAAGAGTCCCCTTCGTGGCCCACCTCGTGGGGCCCCCCTTAAGCCTCGGGAAGGGGGGATCGCCGCCATCGCCCCGACCACTTGGATCCGCGCATGGTACCTCTGCCAATCGCCACGTTCCGTGACGTCGGTTTAATGATTTTACGAGATCGCAATGTTTGGAATAATGACGCCGCTTTCTTAGCTTTTTGCAAGGTCAGAAAAGATAAAGCGTCGGCGCGAAATGCCTCTGACCGCTCGGGAAACCGGCACGGGAAGTTCAAGAATTTTCCCACAAATTGTCTTTACTGAATGATGCCGACATTTTAGCAGACGTTCCGTCATGGGCGTCCTCTTGTCAGCGTGCTAAATATCATAACACCTTTACATAACTCATAACACCAGCCTTACATGACGTCATAACTCCCGCTAAAATGGCTCAATATGGCGCCAGGTGCCCGATAGTCACCCGCTGCTTTCCGAAGGCCTTACATCGTCTCCTTGCTCTATTTTTTCTTTACTTGTGTACGACTTACGGGAAATTTTGGTGGCAAAATATGTTTATCACGTAATTTTGTTCCCTTCTGTAGGATGTTCATGCCGGTAAGCACTGAGCAGTATATGATGGGAATGAGAGAGGTCACAATCACTTCAGAGCGCCCCAAGTAAATTGTCGCAGTAAGCACAGGAGTATAACCTGTGGAGTGGCAAACGGTTCCGTTCACTCTTCAGCACCACTTTCAGCGTCATTCAGATTTCATCATCAACTTGGCTTTGGCTGCCGAGTAGTTGGCATTTTTCACGACATTTTATGGACATCTGACATTGCCAGACATTTTCAGGCCTTTCTCAAGACATTTCCCGGTCTCTTCAAAAATGTTCTGACTGTGAGGTCGATGGCAACCAACTACCGTTGTTTCGCGATGTTTTCATTCTAGCACACTGAACCATGCGAATTCGTGCCAAGTACAATGTCTGACTTCGGATCTCCTTGCGACGCGTGACTGAGCGTGAGTTCGTGTAAAGCAACCGACGCGCCGGGAGGTCAAACAGTGGACATCACCAGAGACCGTTAATGGGGCATTACTCCCGCAGCATTCCGTAGTCCTTGTCTTGCCACTCATTCTCACATTAGGACTACGCCAGTTCCACATACAGTCAAGTATTGCTCCCTCCTTCACACGTGCAAATCCTGGTGAGACTCTCCCAGATAGTCAGTTCTTACCAAAAGAAACAGAGGACTGATGAAATTCCAGCAAATTCGCCAGAAGATGCCGGGACGAGATCCCAACATTCTCTCGACATCACTTGCGAACCTGCGGAATGGTCATGAGCTGAACATAAGTCGGCACTGTCACCTGTGCTCGTCTGTCTAGTGTCGAAGCTGCCTTTTAATCGCACATGAGACAACCTTACACCATGCCTTGCAGTCTTGGAACACATTCGACACAAAAGGAACGCAACTCCGGGCTTACATTTGGACATGTCTCCTAAGTGTCGTCATCCCGTATTGCTCTTAACCCATCTGAACCATAAAAATCGTTCAAGCACAGTTTGACAACCGAGCGTTTCCCGTCCATGGATCGACACCAGCTTGGGTTGCTAGTCCCAAACGACCCCAGAGAGCATTTCCAGCTCCTAATCAACTCACCGATTGGCCCCATAGAACCAGCAGACAGCTACCGCCTCTACGAACACGATGAAGAGCACGGATATCCCAGGACCGTAGATCATCAGCAGGTCCACCACGTACATTCCGCCCTGCAGCAGGCATGCAAGCGTCTCAGCGGCCCCGTGCAGATCCAGTGTTCACCGACGTCGACCCGGTGGGAATGTTAATCAGCCCGCTGACCAAAGGACGCGGAAAATCCGACTTTATCGGGTCCGTTCTCCAGCCGAAACAACAAGAATCCGCCGATGTGATTTCCGTCGCCTCCGAACCGAATGTTTCTTCGGGTTTCGTCTTGTAATGGCCGTGTTGTTTTTTCGAAGTTCCAGGCAGCGTAAAGGTCAGACGAGAGTCTGAGAATTGTGCAGAGATAATGGTGAAGACTTAAGACAGCAGTAGGCGATGCCTGCCAGAAGCAAAACAATGTCGTTCATGTTTTTGACAACAGGTCACGCGACACATTGTTGCCCAGATGGTTTCAAACGAACTTGAAGGTAAAAGAAAGCAGTAAGCATGTGGAATGTCGGTTGATTGGCACCGAACACCGTGTGAAACAACATTTTAGCTGCATCTTTCGCGTGGTAAACGTTTCGGCAAGCAGGCTTCGCTTCACACGTCGTTGTATCCGTAAGGCATGGAATTTTGTTATCGGAAATTTTGAAGTCGCACAAAAGTGCGGTAATATGAAAATACGGGCAGAAAAATCCGGAGGATGGAAAAAACATGTGTATATATACATTCTGTGACTTGTATTTACAACAACGAGCGAAAAAAAAACAGAAATACTGCTTGAAAAAACCGAAAAGGCGACAAATGCGGTAATGCGAAAATAGGGGAAATGATAAATCAGAAAGAACAAGTAAGCCATTTGTCGTGTGCACATTTATTATTTCTGCTGCGTTAACCAAAGTGAACAAGAGGACAGACGGTTAAGAGACGCAGAGGGAAAGGCGCGAAGAGAAACATAAGATGAAAGAGAGGGAGAGCAAAAAGGGGAACAGGGTGAGAAAAGGGTTACATGAAGAAAGAGGGAGTGCAAGAGAGAGAGGTGATCGGAAAAGAGACATGCAACTGCGTAGATTGTAACTACCTCCGTGCGTTCATTGTCACACAAAACACACTGAACAGCGACGTCCAGCCATGACCATGGCCACGGTCACCGTTATGTCACGGCCCTGGTCACGTTACGCATTGCACAGTTACACTTACGTACAGATGGCCCACCGAAGTAGAAATTATTTGAACGACTGAGCAAGACAGCAGTAGACAAAGAACGGGAGGAGGGGATATATCTAGAATTTCAGGAGGTGGAGTGATGAACATCCTCTCTAATTTTCGCTAATCGGATTTGATTGGACAGATTTACAGTTCAAGAAACGTTCCAACGTCCTCCTATTGAAACCACTCTTAGGGACAAACGTTATTTCAATTTTGTTTTTTTATTTTTATCGGAACAATAACTTTCCGGCTGAAAAAAAATGGTTTAACCGGTCCCGTAAACACAAAATTGCGAATGAGCGTTTTCATTGACAGGAATAATGCTGTTAGAGAATCAAAGGACACAGCGAAGCAAGAAATGTTGATACGGTGCCTAAAAACTTCAAACGTCCGAGTATTCATTCATCAGTCTAAGAAGCACATGATTTCGGAACATGTTTCACAAGTTATTTATGCTAGTTCTTCATTACATGTATGTGGCCCTTTTAGATGCAGCCATCATGTTTCTCGGCGCTTACGAAATTGAGCATTCGGAAATAGGCTAGTCAACCAAAAGTTCCTGTGCGCGTCAACAAATGCGTTATTCAAACATTTAGGTCCACTCAGGGTTCCTGCGCAACTTGTTCGGGGAGTTTGTTTTGAGGCCCTGGTCCTTAACTTTTAATAGCCTCGCTACCGCTCGGAACAATTTAACAATATATATATATATATATATATATATATATATATATATATATATATATATATATATATATACATGTAGTGTGCTGACCTTTCGCCCTCAGCCAACATAAATCGGGGACGCTACTGCCAACGAACAACGAATGACGTCGAAAAAAACAAAATCTTTCAACTGGGTGCTGACACTCGGGCCCAAGAATGCTACGGGCGCTGCGCCCGCAACGTCCGACTTTCCGGAGGACGTCCGAAATACGGCCGTCCGCCTCCGAGACGACGCCGAACAAACGACCCGAGTCCGGCGCCCACCCGCCGCATTCGCCGCCCCACTCCAGAGTCCATCAGCCGATGAAATGTTTATTTTATTGGCGACGACGCATCGGCGCCGGCCGGCGGCGGGTCGGCCGCACCGCGCCGCATTCGTCCCGCGGGCCCGCCGGCGCCGACAATTTATGGATCGGACACTCATTTCTGAGGCAGCGGCGCGCCGCGACCGCCGCCGCCGCCGATAGCGCCGCAGGTCGCCAGGAGTGATGACCGCGCCGCCGCGCTTATCTGGACGGACAATGCGCGACGCGAGCGGCAGATGCAGGCCCCCGGCCGGCCGGCGCCGCCGCCGCCACCGCCGCCGGCCGGCCCGGCTGCCCCTCATCGCAGGGCGGGAAGCAACAGGCGCGAGGGAGGAGAACGGAATCGGAGACCACTGAAAAAGCCAAGGATCGCGTCGTCTTCTGAGAGTGGCATGTTGCAAATGACACTGCCTTATCGAACTGTTTATTTTGATAGCATTCAAAATGTCAAATGTCTAACCTCTGGAATGATAAAAAGTCCTGCTTATTCCCTCCTTTTCATCTCAAGAAAGTTATGTGTGGTGCCGATGATCTTGCATCGGTAGAACCTGAGAGAACTTACACCCTTGTGCATATTAACTGACTCAGTACAGTTTTTCCATGTTTTTCGAAGATACTGTTTTGTTATACAATCACACAATGATTTCCACTATCATAGTCATGTTTTTTAACAATGTTTGTTCGTAGGCTTTTGTAAGAGCTTTTTCAAAGTGAGTTTGGAACCAGTGTGTACTGCGCATGCGCGAACTTTGGTTGGCTGATGCAATGCACGTCATTGCGTCAGCGGCATTGATTCACTGAGCATTCATCGCACACACACAACAGCTCTAACACAATGGACATCACGCCTAGGAAGCGGACGAAGATTTTTGCTTTATTCGAACATTCTGAGAAGTCACAGAGAAAGATCGCTAAGATAGTTGGTGTCAGTCAGCGCTCAGTCTCACGGATTATAAAACAAGGAGTTGCTACTGGATCTCTGTCACCAAAACGAAAAGGGAATTGTGGAAGAAAACGAAAAACGACGCCGAGAGATGGTCTGTATTTGATACGTCAAAGCAAACTTGCACCACGAAAGACTAGTGATGATCTGCAAAAAGATCTAGCCGGATCTGGAGTTAGTGTGAGTTCGAGCACTGTTCGAAGGAGGCTTCTAGAGACCGGTCGGAGGGCTCACAAACCACTAAAAAAAACAACTTCTTACAGAGAAAATGAAGGCTAAACGTTTGTTATGGGCAAAAAAGTACCGGCACTGGACAAAGGAAGACTGGCGGAAGATCATGTTTTCGGACGAAAGCCATTTTTTCGTTCAGGGACAGAGGAGTCAACATGTCCGACGCTCTCCTGGTGAGAAAGTCCGTGAAGGTCACATCAACCAAACCGTGAAACACCCCGAAAAGAAAATGTTTTGGGGTTGTTTCAGTTTCCGTGGCGTGGGATCACTTCCTCCTGTCGAAGGAATGATGAAATCTGCCCAATACATCGACGTGATACGGAGAAAGGCGATTCCAGACATGCAGAAGGCGTTTCCAGATGGTTCAGGGGTTTTTTCAACAGGACCTGGCTCCTTGCCATACGTCGAAGATTGTGACCAATTTTTTCAAAACAAACAAAATAAATGTTTTGGACTGGCCGGGGAACTCGCCGGATTTAAATCCTATAGAGAATTTATGGTCTATCATAAAGACTTGTCTCCTCAAAAAGGATTGTACAACCAAAACCAAGCTGATACAAGCCATAATTCAGGTTTGGTACCACGACGAACAGATAAAAGAAAACTGCGAAAACCTGATAGATTCCATGCCCAAGCGGGTTTCACAAGTGATAGACAATAAAGGTGTTCATACTACGTATTAAAATGTGAAAAAATAAGAAGAAATTATGTGAATAAACAGTTATTTTGACAAAAACCATAATTTTTATTGTTTTGAGTGTTTCAGTCAATTAATATGCACAAGGGTGTAGTTCCTGTTCTGATATTCGAAGGTTTAGGAGAAACTGCCTTGTAAGTACGACCCACCGCTATTAGAGTGGTCCCCAAATGTTGCTTTGGATTTTTTAAAAAACGCTCCTCCATGCTTTTGCTCGGCTCATGGAGAGAATTGCTGGTGTACAATTTTGCCCATTTTGATAAGCGCACTTGATCACTGCCACATGAAAAGAACGAAGGTCGCTTCCTGACCGTCACAGTCTCTTGCGCTGTCTGCACGGGCGGCCGGCAGGTAGCACCAGGCACGGGCGTGCCTGGTGCTAGCTGCCAGGCACGCCTACAACGGGTCGGCTCGGGTGTCCATTTGAAGCCATCGAGATCCATGTTGTTGGATTTTGCAATATGACGTTGTATGGACGGGGCTAGTACTCAAGAAGCGGGATCTTGACTATTTCGCGGTTTGACTGAAAGTCCACAGATACGGCCCCAGTGTGTCAGGAACCGTGTTTCTGGACTGCCAGCCAATCCGTGTAAAGAGAAGATAGTCAGCTAGCTAGCACTCAAGGAGCGCGATATTGACTTTTTCACGGACTGGCTGGCAGTTCAGGAACATAGTTCGTGACACACTGAGGCCGTGTTTGTGAACTCGATAGGGGCAGCAGCCCACTGAAGCGCGGACATCGAGCACCCGCGAGCCCAAAACGAATTTGTTTATAGTTCTGGGAATTTCCGGGGCTATGAGCAGTGGCGGATGTAAATATAGGAGTCGGGGGACGGCTATAGATGTTTCATAAATTTAGGAAGCTAAGAAATGCGAAAACTATGCTAAGCATAGCCAGCTCAAATACAGTGATCAAGGTCAAATATCAACAGCGTGCCGCGTATTTAAGTCCTGGATCCCCGGCATTTGGGAGGTAACCGTCCGGCTCGGGCTCCGGGCCGACACTTGGGGGATGGAAAAGGGAAAGAAATGTCATACCATGTTGGTTAACGTGAATGTCGCATTGTCGAAACCGATGTAACATGGCCTAGGTTCATGAAATCTGAAAAACTGGCGTCTAGGTTAATGAAATCTGATCACCTAATAACTGTATTCAACTTAAGCAAGCCCATAAACTACATTCTATCCTATTTTTGTTTGCGTCACGGAACAACCAATTATTTGCGATGTTATAAAGCATTAACCATTCAAATCAAGTACACAGCTGATAAACTTGCAGGTCCAATAGTGCCAGTACACTGCGGATATAATGCGAGCAAAGCCGTACATGGAGGTATTATAGTTTAAGGACCTCTGCAGAAAGTACTACTATCAGTATCAAGTGCATTCTCAGAGGCTTAAAAATGCTGGCATGTTATGCATGAACTTCTCAGGCGCAGCATGCATTTTGCAGGAGCTAAATGGTTCGTTTTAAAGTTTTATCTCGCAAGACGGCACAAAGCCTATATCCGCATTTCCGTTTGTTTGTTTTTTTTGCATCGCAGTACGAAATACCAGGAAGCTCACTCGGCAGTGCTGTCATAGGGCTCCAAATCCCGGATCGACTTTCGTAGCAAAATTATTTGAATGGGATTCAGTTTCCGCAGAATCAATAATGCTATCATGAAGTAACCCTGAGTGTTCAAAATTTTTGCTTGTTTTCTGGGTATTGTGATAAACAGTACGAAATTCCCGAATTTTTGATGACATAGTTGTGTTGATGAGTCAAATTCCGCGTCGAGTTTTATAGCAAAAACATTCCCAGTAGATGACATATCCGCAGACTAAGTGCTGCTGTAAGGTGGCAGCCCTGCATTTTCAAATTTATTTCTCCTGTTGATACTGTAATCAGTAACACGAGGTTGTCAATGTTCACCATGACAGTGGTCTCTTGAGGGCCTAATTCCCGGTTCGAATCTTACACACAAATTATTGCAGGCATATCAGACATTGGCATAGATTTTTTCCACTATCCCATGATGCTCCTGCACTTTGAGATTTGTTGACCGTATTTTCGGTATTTTCACTGTATCGCAATATTCCACGGAACCGAGAGCTTCTCGCCCCAGCCGTCAGAGGCGCTAGTATCGCCGCTAGACCGGTGGTCGCGCTTAACGCTTAACCCGTCCCCGACTGGGGGGGGGGCAGTTGACTGCCCCCCCTGAGGTTTTTCTGGGATTGCGAGAGAACGAACTAACACAGAGTCACAAAACTTTGTGTACCTTTTGCTCCATCAATTTTACGTCTCGTGTCAAAATTTTGACCTCAGGTCAAGTCAGGTGCGTGACCTAGACCAGGTCAAACAGACGTATGTCAAAAAAAGTTTAGCGCCCTCTAACTTTTTCGCAAAACAAGATATCTCAATAATACTTTCAGGGATTAGTGATCGTGATAGATGCAACAAATCTGCTATCTCGGATTTTTCGGAATTTTCCGGGTCATTGACCTAAGGTCAAGCCCATTTTTAAGACATATCGCCGTTTTTTCTGAAATTGACGGAATATTTCATCACATTTTTAGTGTGGAGTGAAGCAGACATCTAGTTACCGTCATTGGGCAAAGTATCAGTGACTTTCAGCCATTGACCTGAGGTCAGGTCACGAATAACTGAAGTGGGCCAAAATGTACCACCGTCAAAATCGACGATGAATTACTCAGAATGGGTAGAAAATGGCACAACTAGCTTGCACAGACGTAGGTAATACCAGGAACCTCAAAAAGTTTGAAAAAGTAGCATATTTTGGAAATAAACAGGCTTTCGCGAATAAAGCTCCGCCAACTTTGTAGATTGGCAACTAATCAATTTTTCCAAAGTTTAAGCATGAGAAACCATCACAAGAACCACAAAGATCAATAAAATTTACATACATCGTCTTTTTTCGCGAAAATAAAGGAACGCTAAAATTAGTTCCCGTCAATTTGATACCGCATGCGGCAGCGGCGCACAGTGACGCCTGACGGGAGAATTACGGTGTCTTTAACTCAACGTTTCGCCGTATATATTGAACAAATCTGAGGAAATTAGACGTGTATCGGCATCCGCGGACATTTACTTGTGCGCTGGTGCCTTTACCTATGCGTTATTAGTTACAGCCCTTGAGATTCAGGCCATTTCTCGGTCTCATGCAGTCGGCTATGAGAAAACATATATAGGGCGTAAATTGGCTTACATATTATCTAAAACTAAAAATGAGACCAGTTTCGTGCTCTACTCGTGACGGGCTTTCCAACGGTATGCTTATTTTTATCGTGCGACCAACCGTTCGTGAGTTAGAGGGGGGGCAGTCAACTGCCCCCCCCCCAGTCGCCGGTGTTCGGGACGGACCGACGGTCGTGCGCGGGTTAACGTGCCAGCCAACACTAGGGGCGGAAAGTGTTCCGGCATGGGGGACACCGCCTGCTTCTCGAGACATTTCCATCCATGCAGTGCCAAAGGGCTAATGTTAAATTTCGCTAGTTAAGGGGGGGGTTACAGTGCCCCCGTGCACTCCCCGTTCCGCCGCCTATTCCAGCCAAGCCGTCGAATAGTCAAGATCGCGCTCCTTGAGTGCTAGCCCAGTTCATGCCAAATGTGTTCTCCATAACCCAACAGCATGGATCCCGACGGCTTCATACGGGAACCTAAGTCGACCCATGCCAGCGCGACTGGTGCTAGCAGCCGGCCTCCCGCACAAACAGCGCCGGTGCATGACAATGGTAAAAGCCCGATCAAAGCGGGCGAAATTCTGCACATGTCATTCTTTCAATGAATCCAACAAAAACATGGAAAAATAGTTTTGAAAAACGTCAGAACGGCATTTAGGAACCTCCCTAGCCACTATACGTAACCTGAGTATGAAAGGAGTTCTTTCGGGCCAACGTGCTCCGTCAAACACGAGAGCACTAGTAATCAACTCAAAAATCAATTGTATAATATTAGTCCTGCGAAAACTCGCACAATGCACCATTACTGTTTAAGTAGGACAGTAACAAGCTTGGATGACGTGCGAAACTCTGCAAAAATGCGCAGTGTAACTGACGATTTTTTCCTCCCAAAATCTTGTCATTTGTACATTCTGTGGGACTTACCATGATGCCCTGAGGTTAGGGATGAGTTAACTAGTCTGCGATCAAGCACAAAAATACAGACTGGATAACAAATGGAAAAATCGTGGATTTCCGTCATCCGATGACTCTGAGGATGGAAGAGGATTAGAGAGGTGATTAGGAGAGTCTGATTTGCGTTCGGGCGGACTGATTTGCGCCTTCGCTATTTCCGTTATACTTACGTATGTTGTTGTGGGAAGTGCACAGATGTAGCAGAATACCAGCAGTATGCCGACAAAGATCTCTCTGTGTTTGCCCAGCAGGTTTGGGTATTCGTCACACAAACCGGTGATCATAGCTTCGAGGCCGCCGAAGGTGCTGTCAAGACCTGCGACTCAGCACAATTAGGTTAATTCGGTTCACGCCATCCGGCACTTGTTCGGTGTATCTCCTTACTGAACCGAGCGGGTATATTTGACGCCAGAATGTGAACGAAAACGGTTGCATTCTCATATGCGTAACGTAACGTGATGGTTTTCTGACAAAATACCGACATGAAAGAGCATGACGAATTTTCGTGCCGCATTATTTCGTTTTTTTTTATTCGATTATTTTTATTCGCATTATTCGAATTTTCGTTTCGCATCATTTCGTGTCCTGTTATTGGTGTTTTGTAGAAATAATGACAACCTAATAACCAATAATCTAAAATATGCCAACGATATGCACTTCTCACCCAGAGTTATCAGCATGAGGAAGAAGATGATTGCCCAGAAGACGGAGCCTGACATCATCGCCACTGCCTCGGGATAGACGTAGAAGACAAGGCCCGGACCTGGACAAGGTGAACAGCACGGGTCAGTCCACTATATCGGGAAAAAATAAATGTTGCGATTTTGTCACGGCATCATAAAGGGGTGGTGGGAACATGCTGGAGATATCTAGATGTGATGACAAGAGCTATTTGTACATGGAAAGGAAAATCATATAAAATTAACTGGTGCTGATGATGTTATGCATTACTTATGCATTTTCAACAAACATATCGACCAAGTCGTACGGGCTATTTATCTATTTCATGCAAGTGCAGTTGGTTTGAAAATAACTCTTTAAAAACATGCTTTGCACATGATTTGTTTCAACGATAGGCAAACATTGCTTACATCATTTGCATCTTAAACAATCGTTTAGCGATTTTTATGTCTTAATTGCTACCACTTTCTTTTTGTCTGTGCCGTTGGAATGCCCCTTATAAGCTGCCACTCGGACTTGATCTTTTTACGCTCCACCTCACAACGCAAGCCATACGGCGTGCAGGAATGGGACCGTAACCTTTCGATGGCAGCAACCGTGCGAAGGAAGACGTGATGCATAATGCTCATTAGGAAATGGGCGGTGCCTGATGCGGAATTTCGCCAACTGAGGGGTTATGAGAAACGTCAGGGCCCCTCTGTACTCTCTTACCGTCCGTTCCAACCGAATCGATGTCTTTGCTCTGGACGGTTGCCATGTATCCTGTGAAACGAGCAAATTCAACTCCATCTTTGCGACACCTATATTACGCATGTTTAGGTATGTGCAGACGACAGCTTAGTCCTCGGAGCGTTGCACTTCCGTGATGAATCGGGCCAATGCTCGTTCGTAAAAGCGAACGCACACCTTACGCCTGCCATTTTTCTATCGCTAGCAGAAGGCAACAACCCCAAATTGTTAAGTTTATCGTTCAAAATGCTGCGAGCCTTTGCTGTTTCACATTTTTATCGATGATTGGTTCCCAACAGTAATTGAAAATCGGCTCACGCAACCGTAAATGAATAAGACGCAACAAAAATAGCCATAAGTGACGCAAACAATGACTTGTTTGAGCGCCATAGCATGTAACACTTGTCATTTATATGTAGGCAAGGCAAGCCAAACTGTCACAGATATCAAAAGCTGAGATACGGTACCAAGTACGGAGAATATGACGAAACCGGCGAGAAAGCTGGTTAAGCAGTTGATCGTGCTGGTTATCATAGCGTCTCTGAAAACAGTTTTATATCGTTAATGGATAGCCACTCTACCTCGTACGGATATTTCCCAGTAGGTACGCCAAGTGCTCCACACACACGCACACAAACACACACACATACATACATATATATATATATATATATATATATATATATATATTTAGGTGGCGTTTGCTTTATTTTCCAATACACCTTCGCCTGCAAATCAGAGTCTTGAAGTGCGATACCATGATTTTGGCTGTATCTGATCAGAATGAATCGTTTAACTAATATGGCTACGATGGTTGGATGCTCACCTGAAACAGTTGTTGTGGAATTTATTGTAGCTTGAAAGAGCCAGCAAAGTTCCGAAACCGGGTCCCAAAGAGAAAAATATCTGAGTCGCCGCGTCGATCCATACCTAGTCCAACGACAGAGATAAAATCTTGTTAATGACCGTCAATTGTTACTTGTCAGTCTTGTTAGTGACCGTCAGACACAAATCAATAAAGGGGATTCACATTGGTGTGGGCATCAGGACGTCTGCACTCGAAAATTTGAAGTTCTGCATAAAATGTCATGTACGTGTACACTACTGACCATTCTAAAAGATAATCGAACGGCATACAAAATGCAGTTGAATTTAAAAAGGCGGATTCGCTTATAATTAAGACAGCTTTGAAAGGTCTCTTGCTTTTAATCTCTCAGCTGTTTTCTTATCTTTATAGTAGGTTAAAGTAATGAAGTGTTAGATGGAATCGTTAAAACGAAGTTGGGAACCTCGAATAGGTACTTACGTTTGAACTGTCGAAAATATCTCATGCAGTAACAGATCAAGAAGAGCGCATACTAGATAGACCTTTGAAACTTAGGCTAAAATGAGACCCCATACAAAGTAACTGGTTTCGACATTACCTCGTGATAATCAAACGCCAAAATCTTGGCGAAGTGTTAGATCATGCGGTGACGATGACGTATTTCAAAAGCTGATGCGGGGCAAGCAATGAATCAACGTCGTTGAACAGTGGATACGTTATCAGAATACCACGTAATGTAGTGGAAACTTGGAAACCCAGAAAATATAAGTGTAGCATAACGATGTAACAAACCAGGCCTACATGATGCCTTAGTTCTAAACAGTCTTCGGAAATACACTACAGGAAATATATAAACATACTATATAATGTAGGAATAAGATAATAAATAAAATACGGGAAATATATAAATATACAGGAAATATATAAATACGCTACAGGAAATGCACATGCTTGTAATAAGAAACGAGAAAACATCCCTCAGAATTTACATGCTTACATCATTTGAATCGGCGTTGCTGCTGAACTGACGCGGAACGTATTTGTTTCATAACCAGTGAGCTATTTTCAGACCCAAATTGAAAAGCTCTCACCCATGCAAAATGGATTTCATACAAAAGGAAATATGGAACTTCAGTTACTATACTTGCAATGAATCAGACATTGTGAATGCATGTGAGCGGTATCAAATTGCAGTTTCAAACAAATATGGTTGAAGCATATACAACATTTGACATTGCGCTTCACAAAAAAAAACAATCGTTGTAAGCACAGCCGAAAGGTTGTTGTTGCCTTGGAAGTTTATTTGCGAAGCATCATAGCATGAAAAATGAAAAGGCATATCATGCCTCATTTTGTGATGCTAAGTGACATATAAGTATAGCCAGCAGCTGGTCTTTATCTTCCCTCTGATTACGAATCGATTTAGCCGCGACATCCGAAACTGGGAATAGGCATGAGTGGGTGGGAAGGAAAAAATTTCGGCACGCAAGGCCGACTGGATTTTATGCGTAAAACATACGCATTAATTTTGGATTCGATGCTTCGGCCCTGAGCTATCTCGATCGCCTTTGAAAATGATTGGGCGTGGAAACGAGGAGTCCAGTACAAATGCACATATTTTACACGTACAGCACATAGACCTCTCCTGATATGAAAAGGGTTTTTCTTCCATAATCCCACCGAAAGTCAAGAAACCAATTAAAACCAATTTTGGCTTATCGGGACAGGCATGAAAGCCCAATATTTTGCAAAGATTTTCCATGGTTTAACTGGCATTGTCAAAGTCCTTATGCAGTACTGACAAGAAGAGTCCACGCGAACCCTTCCAGAACGTTCCGATGATCAGACGCTCTGATGATTAGGTGCGACGCACGTCACTGACGACTTACCTTCACGTCCCGAAGTCGGTGCCATTGCGGTGTCAGGTAATACGAAATACCCAGCCAGGCTCCGGGCAGCGTGATGCCGCGGAAGAACAGTGTGAACAACACCACGTAAGGAAACAGAGCCGTGATCCACACCACCTGCGCAGAAACGGTACACGTCATTTCACAGGGCACGCGCTCAGCTTTGAGCGAGGGAGTTCGAATGTGAAGGTTTACATTATCCGTACAGAAAGAAAATATTTCTGTTCTTCATTCCCATCTCGAGAAACAGCCGGATCTCGCTGGCTGCTGAATCTCGCTGGCTGCTGAGGCGCGGCAGTATGTCGCTCACAGCAAAACGTTTCACGAACGTGGATTATTTTGACGCAAACGGTTTCTGCTGCGCTTACTGCCGGATGAATGAGACAAAGGTCATTTTTGTTCCACTTCAATGCGATCTCTGAAGTCCACTGACCTCTTACACGGAAATATTTTAGTGAACATTGGAATTAAGGGAAATAGTCGAGGCATTTAATTCACATCGCATTTGTCGTCCTCTTGGGATTTATCTCCAACAATATCGATTTTTTATGTGTCTATATATAATGAGATAACGCAATATAACATTATAATACATATAATATATAGCAATATGTGTTTCTGAAATGGCTATGCGCATTTTATTTTCATTCTGCAATTATCCCACACACCTATTTTCCTAAAACCGAAGCACACAGTATGTCCGTCATGCTGCAATCGTAACAGCTGTGCATTAAATGCAATCTGTATAACTGCACGAAACTGAGCTTCTCTATTGCCATTGGACCATAGAAAATACATCATAATCTACCACTCACAACCCACTACAATGCGGTAGACAAATTTCACGGATGGCGAAATTCACAGACTGGTTCCACATTACGGTTCACATTACCTTTCCTGTGCTCTTGACGCCTTTCCACAAGGAGAAATAAACCAAGAAAAAGACGGCGAGCAGAGAAAGCGCCAGCGGCCATTTGATAGCTCCCAGATCGTTTATTCCGTCCGCCCTCTGGATTTCCAGCACGGCGTAGCTGAAACGATACGACGTCACTGTGACCGGGCCAAAACGGGGCATTTTCCGTTCCACTGCCCTTTTTGGCTGAAGTGGTCAGAAAGGGGTTTATTCCGTGTGACACCTCATCAAAATATTTTCACGCCACGCGTTTCTATCGGAGGCAACCAAAAGCGAGCTGCGACGAGAAAATAAAGTAGCCTCGAAGCAGCGAGCTGCGACCAGCAGCCTTGAAACGGCACCTTGTGTTGCAAAGTCAGCAGAACATCACCTAAATTACCACGAGAACATGACATACGAGATGATGTAAACCCATTGCCACTACGCCAGACGCTCGACAGGGCGGGTCTGTTTGAAGAACCAGGTTCCTGATTTGAGTTGTCAGGCGAGAGTAAAACAAAGTAGCGACTGAGCTATCGGTAAATTCCGGTGTGGAGGGTTGCCGCTAGGTAACGTTCACCAGCACTGTTGTATAATCCAGAACACAGGACCAGTTTTTGGTCGACATAGAGTTCTAGAGCAGAAACGACGGAACAACCAAATGGGTTGTTTGTGCAAACCAATGAGCAAATTAATGCCGTAATGACTGCCTCAGCAGCACAAGGTTTCTTGCAACCACTGTGCAAGAAAGACATATATCCAATGACGCGTGAATGTGTGGCAAAATCGCAAAGTGAGTAGCAAGAGGCCATTCTGCGGAACACACACATCACAAGAAACGCGATAAAGAATACATGGAACTTGGATCTCCGAACTGCTAACGGACTGGCAGAGGAAAGCGAAAAGGACATCAGCGTAGATATGTGCAGAACCCCGTGGAAACCGCTCGTGGGGAGGCCTGGGACAACCCCAGAGGCCGGGAGGGAACCATGGCAGGGTACGTCGCCGTACTGGAAATACTCGTAGGCGGGGCTGGTTGTGTTATTGGCGGCGGCCGGCGGCAGGCTGACGTTGAGCGGGGTCTGGCGGCAGCGCGGCGTGTTCCAGATGTTGTGGCACCGCGTCCACGGCAGCTCGGACCGGAAACTCTGCACCAGGTAGTACACCGACCATGCTAGCACCGTGTTGTAGCACATCGCCATGTAGATGTCGATGATGCAGATGGCGTAGCCGATGCCTGCACAATAGACGGGACACGTGGGAAATAGGAGGTGCGGAAACGAACCTCGCAAATGCGAGATATTCAGGGACGTAATTTACGATGTCAGTTGTGTCTCTTGTTTGGTTACGACTCTTTGCAGGGTGACCAATGTAATTGACTGTTAATAGAGTATGAGGTATTTTACCAATAACTATGGTGTAGACAGAAAAAAACGTTTGTGGACAATTTCATTTCTATCTGGAATGTTCACCCATGCAAATATTAATTACTGGCCATGAAAACAAAGGACGTTATGTGACAGGCGTCTTAAGTACAGTTACACGACACTACACGATAAAGCAAATTTTGTGAAACCTGAGCGCCATTTTCTATAAACGTTGCGTTTAAACACGACACTGCAAATGAGACCTGTTCCGCTGTAAAGGCAGGAATAGGGAATTAAATGAAAATAATTAAAACGTCGGATTTTTTTCAAATAAACAAAGTCCACTTCTTGATGATATGCATTGGTTTCTATACCTAAATCGTATCACTTCCTCTCCAAATGAACGAAACGCTTTTAGCATTGCCGCGCGCGTGTCAATGTGATATTTTCAAGTCACGCGATGCGACGCAGGCTGAAGCCTGCCTGTCGCAAAGGACTCTCAGCAGACGCCCCGGCGCCAGTCGTCTCGGTGTTTCCCGCGGCGGGCCGAGGCGCCGGCGAGCGCGCCATCGGCCGTCCCACGCCGGGCAATTGGTCACGGCCCTGATCACTACCGGCATCTAAAGCGCAGATTACCCTAGTTATCACCGCTCACGCGTCTCGATGTAACTAGGCGGCCGCCTGAGGACGCAGCGCGTCGACGGGAAATCGCGCGCGCTGATATACCGCGCGGCACGCCTAACGATCACACGAGATGACTCCGGGGATGACGCCAGATTGCAGTTGATGATAAATGATAGCTCAGCTCAACAGCTAATCGGGGAAAAATGGATGTAATCCGAGATGAAAGAACCCATTGAAGGTCTCGGCAAAGCTGAGTCAAAAAGGCTCATTTTTGTTTAGCATCTCAAATACCAAAAACATTTCTATCAAACATACCTTTACTCCCCAGAATAAGGGGCATTCTACCTCAACTTTCTGCCGAGGCAACCATGACTGATTCTGAACCGCTTCCAATGCTTCAGAAGTTTTGTAAAATCAAGGTACTGGTGCACCTTTAAGTTTCATAAATGTATTGCAACTGAATCACACCCTTTTTATTCGAATTTACTTTCAGTCGGGGGTTTTAACTGTAACTGCTCATTAACAAGCCATTAAATGCGATGCGGTATTTTATTTTATTTCTAAACCTAGACTTCAGCATAAGATCGTAATAACTGCCGTGATCTTTCAGGGAAAGCTACGCCCCCCCCCCCAAAAAAAACGCGTCCCTCGGTTATACGGTCATTGCGCTGACCCAAGAACAAATGAACATGCTCTTAAATACGCTGAAAAAGATCTCGCGGAAAGGGATATGAAGGGTTTTAGTAAGAGCTGATCATCTAAAATCGTGACTTCTGAAATGGAAATAGCATGTTTGGCAGTTGATAACGATGTAAAACTGATCATTCGTTTTGCTGACGTACCTTTCAGAGCTGGGCAAATCTTCTTCCAGAGTGTGAGGCAGCCACTCCGGTGGTATTGGCCGAGAGCCAATTCCATGTAGAACAGCGGCAGTCCCCCGAAAATCAGCATGATAAGGTATGGAATCAAAAACGCACCTGTCGCGGAAGAGGTCACCGGTCATGTTGACATCCTAGAGTCGATATGCGTCTATGGTGCAGTGATTTCCGTCTTACTTTATATTACGTGTCTTATCATAACGGCTCTTTTGCAGGCGTGTTTTGCTATGCATAGCATGACGGGACCTAACACATTACAAGTGCCGCCCATCACTGAGCCTACATTTTGGTGATGAAAAAGAAGAAAATTCATGTAATGTTCTGAACACATTGCAGGGTCGATGAAAATACATGGTGCTTGACACGGGGAACGAACTATTACATAACATACCTGAAACAATGGTCTGAAGCGCATTCATCTCTGCTGGCAAGCTCGGTTGCCTGCATATTTTCCTGTCCAGTCTCGGAAAGTAAACTAATAGGTCAGAAATGATTCATCCAGTCTCTCTGTCCACCTGTTCTCTGTGTGAGTTGTACTTCCATGTTAGCATGCCACACATGCCAATGAATTATCTGTCCGTAGATTCACCTGAGGCCTGCATTCTAGTCGTGTCAGCCGTCACTCTCCGGGTCTCGCTTACAGGAACGTTGTTTACCTCTTTAGCTATCGGCGCAGCCAAAGGGGGCCGTAGGACCCGGGCTACTTCTTTAGGCCCGCCTTATTTTGTGAAAACCATTGCACATCGTCTTCCCAGCAGGCGGTTTTCGTATGATTTCACTTCACACTAATACCCGGCCCCCTCCGTTAAGAAAGCCCTTGCTGTGCCCCTGTCTTTAGTTGTTCGCCACATTCGTCACGCTTAATGGTATGATCATCAGCAAAAATGGAAGGGCCGGAGCCCAGACAGGTTTCGAAGGAATTTTGTATGTGATGCTATATATCAAAAGCCAAAAAGTCGGAACAAAGAGTCAGTTCTTGATGTGATTTTTCGACACCTGTCTGTCGGCATGGGTGTCACTGCAGCGATGGCCAATAGGGGTTAGTTGCTTAGCAGTAAGCTGCGTGACAATCCATGATGAGTCCTAGAGTTGCCAAAGATATAGAAAAAACCACATCCCCACAGCAATGACATGCTTTCGGAAACGCGACCAATTCTAGCTTTTCAGTCAGAGACCGCGCTTCTTTTACCGCACCGTAACAACTTTTAACGATCTACCACCAGCAGTTAAGGACAGTTCATCGACCGATTTTAAACGACAGGTCAAACGTTACCTGAGACAAGTCTGCTTACACCTATATTTTTATACTTATACTTGATTGCTTGACTTGCCTTGTGCATAGGCGTCTGTGTGTAGGGGAAGGGGTGCTGTATGTTCTGCGCAAGTGATCTATTCAATTTCAACGAGCCCCATCTATTCATAACTTTGGCTCGTTAATGGCCATATTGAAATGGATGAGCTGCATCGTGTTACAATACAATACGACACAACACGGTTTTGCCGACAGACTCCTTTTTTAGCTGTACGCCCCGTTCTGGAGGACCTGGCCTCGGCACATCACTTTTCGCTTCGTGCGGTTTCATCAGGATCCCTTTACAGCCCAGCCCAGACAGTGGTCCGCGACCGCTTTGGTCTTCTTCCATGGGGTGTTTGCATGAGCGTTCTCTCACTTTGTGAAAACACCCGACTTTCCCGTTGTCTCATCTCAAGACTGTAGTCTTGTTCGACGTGACCACTGGAGACTGCATGCATTTATTAGGCGATTTGTCTCCGGTTGTGTTTAGTGTATTTTGTTGCTGGCTGTTGGCTTCTTGCTGAAATCTTATGTGGGTCGGCATTACGTAACTTGGAATCCTGGTTTGATTAATGAGCATTGATGTACTGATGCATCGATTATATAGTATATAATTGCCACGGAAAATTCTAACGGACTGTCCACAGTCTGCCAACCACTCATGTGGTCGCCAGCACGTTCAGTCTGCCCCGCAGTCCACCAGTCTGCTAGGCGACTGCCCGGTCGTCGCCGGTTCACAGTCAGTCCGCCCACCAGTCCGTCAGTCCGCCGGTCCGTCACCGGGCCGCCAGCCGCCTACAGTCAGCCAGTCGAGCCGTCACCGGCCGGACGTGTCACTGACCGCCGCCGTTCTTGTAGCAGACGTAGGGGAAGCGCCACACGTTGCCGAGGTCGACGGCGAACCCGATGACCGCCAGCAGGAACTCGACCTTCTTGTCCCAGGTCTCGCGGGTCGGGCTGGCCTCGGCGGCCTTCAGGCGGGCGGCCTGCTCCGGCTCGGCGGCCGGCTCGCGCGCCGGCGGCGCCGCCTCGGTGTCGCGCGGCCAGGGCAGCGCCGGCCGCGGCTGCGGCCGGGCCGCCGCGGCGCCGGCCGCCATGGCGGGCAGCAGCGCGGCCGTCAGAGGGCTGCCGAGGCCGCGCCGCGCCGCGCCGGCCCGCTCACCATGCCTGCGGCGGAGGCGGCGGCGGCCCATTAGCGCCGGCGGAGGGCGGCGGAGGCGGCAGAGGTCGGAAGGGTCAGCACTGGCAGAATACGACAGAGGACTGAAAGGGTCAGTACCGACAAAGAACGGCAAGGCTTGGCGGGGTTAGCTGAGGATGACGGGCGTGATACGCCCCATGAACGGGACAGCTGCAAGGCAAGGTTAACATATCGAACGACGTTGAGCAGGTGCACAGGGGAGATGCAGACATCAGAGGTCATCCGTGCATCACGCCGGTGCCATCCAAGCCACTCAGCGAACGGCAGTGGTCAGCACGGTAATTGTGAGTCGACTGTAGCTATTTCGTTGTCAAAAAGATGTCGCGGTGGTCTCGAAAACGACTGGCCGTTATGACTCATCCATTGGAAACATCATAACCCTTGTGATAAGCAAATGTATCCGTGTGGAAGATTCTGTTTTATTTATATTTTGTCTGCATTTCTTGGTGGGCTTGGTAGCTTTGCACCACATCTACTGTTCCATCAAAAACTTGTTTTTTTTGTCAAAGCGATGATCAAGGGTAGAATTCTAACTCCTAACAGGATCTAAACGATGATTCAGTTACCACGAGTTGGTGGCAATAACCGTTGATGCGTGCCTAACAGCGCAGCATTGATTGTGGCGGCACAATCTAATACAGCACCGCAGATGTATGTTTCGTCGAACATTCAATTCCCGTTCTCACACTATGATTTGGTTGGAGGTGAACTGTGGTGTGGCAGTCCGCCTGCTACAGGCAAGACAAACAGCCGACGCTGCGATGACCTGAGGCTGGGACTTGACATAACGCACATCATTAAAAACACGCCATCACGGAAAACCTACCTTGTCTTTGGCATAATACAAGAAAGGAGAGCAGCCTTTACTGGTTTTCGGTATCCTGTTTCTGTTAATTATCCTAACTGATTAGCTTAAGAACTTGCAAACGCTGAAATTGCCTGACTCAAGGCCAACTCATTGTAGCACAAATAACTAAAATAGGCAGCAATATTGGATACAAAGAGCTCCGTAGACAACAATGACTCGATATCAGGCCAAACAAGTTGCCGTTGCACGCCATGCCACCGCATACATTATCGGTGTAGACACGAACAATGGATGGATGGGAACCTGGGCGTAGAAATGTAGCAGGAACGGGCGCCTGTTCCCCCACATATTTTTGGGGAAATTTAGCACAAGTCCTATCGGGGAAACGTCCTTGCCGCCTCCACCTGCACGCACACGTTTCTGGATGCTCCTACGTTCCCAGATGGGCAGAAGCGCTCTCTGAGCTCTGAACGGGAGATAGAAACCGAATACTTTTCACCAGACCGAAAAGGGCACTGAATATACCGCGTCCGTTCTGTGCTGATTATTTTCCGAACCGAACATGAAAGTGCCGTACAGCTTTGCATCCCTATCACGCAATCAAGTGATATCATACTATCACTCTATTGTACTACAAAACAAACACTGATCTCATATTTTGGACATTGCTATACCGAATATAAAGCTGTCATACTGTGGCTGGTGGTATGTTCATGCGTTTGGCAGCCATTATTCCCGGCTTTCTGTTGTTAAATGAAGCATAATAAAAATCTAAGATGTGACTAGTTAAAACAGAGACGAATATCATTCCCATTCAATGGACTCAAATAATCCGTTAAGTTGAATTTTGTGGAACCAATGTCATGGTACTTCCCTCAACACTGTAATGTATGTGACAGATATATTTTTTTTACGAACCGGTGTTCCAGTGCCTCGCTGGACAGGTGCGTCGGAGGCCGGTCGCCTTGAATATCGATAACCTAATTTCTACGAAATGTGTGCATTTTACTTTCATGACAGCATGGAAGCACAAGAAAAAACATGGCCTGTCATTTGATGGTGGGAATATTTTCAGTTTGGTCATGAGCTCCAGATAGTGAGAGCTTTTCAAAATTCATCGTGGGGACCAGACAAAGCTGTTTAGCCGCGATCGGAGGACAACAGATCGCTTGACAGAATACTGAATGGAACAGCATCGGACGCAAACTATTGAGCAGGATAATTTTTCTAATACATGGGACGATGTCAGAGATTCAACCCCTCGCGGAGCATAAGTTGCTGCATAGGTTTCGACCCCTACACCCGATCAAGCAATTCTAGCTTACCGTTGATTTTATGCTGAAAGTTTAACGTGCCGTCAAGGGTACGACAGGACCGTAGAGTAGCCACTGTGGCCACACATTGGTCAGTTGCCAACCGGATACTTATATTGACTTGTATTGGCTAAACAGCGACAGGGTATACGCCGAAGAGATACAGTATCGAATGGTGCTTACAACCATGTGAAGACCTTACTAGCGCACCGGGATAATTGCCAAACTGGAAATATCGTGCGATAACGAATAGCGCAGCGCAGTCAGTACGGGCCTCTGGCCCTCCCGGACTTTGTCCGGGGCCTCCCGACAGGAACGCTGCCAAATTTTCTCGAGGATTCAGACCAAATGTCCCTAGCATGGCTGGAAATCTCCAAAATTATTGAGGGGTCTGCATGGGGTTTCAAATCATTTCTCCGCAGACATTGTCAGAGGCCTAAAGATAACTTCTGAATATTGAGGGTTACAGACAACTCCGATCCCCTGGGATCCCTAGCCATGGTCCCAAGGGTCTTCATATTCTCAGTTTATCGCAATTTCGTTGAAAACGGATATTCTGGGGCTTATTTCGAGAATAGCTCTTTGATGACTGTCCGCCGAAACAAATATGTGGTTGCGGTGCTTGACGCCGTAGTGTATCGGCTCGCATACTGTCATTTATGCTGCGGGATGCGGGATGTAAGTTCCAGGTGACCAAGCTTTCCCCTTCCTTTTTCCCAGGTCTTCTGGGACCAGCTGTAACCGTTGTTGGCGCTGGTGTTCCACCCGTTAACAGCATGTAACTGGGATCTAAGAACAGTTGTTCTCTTGCGTCTCACAAACGATATCCATAGTCCACACTGTCGCTCCTTGGCCATACCTCACGCTCATGACTGTTGCCAATAACAGTCAAAGTTCGCACCCAAGGAACCACCGGGAAAGAAGAAAGGAAAAGATTTTGAACAATCGGGACTGTAATCCGCCAGCGTATTATAATCCGACAGCGATGTAATAATCGCCAGCGGTATTAAAACCAAAGGTTCTTCACTATCAAGAAATCGCTATTTCACTGTAATAGTTTTCGTCCGATGTATTTCACCGTTACGTATTTTATAATTCCGTATTTTGTAGAACCAACTTTGACGATTTTCGTCCACGTACTATTGATGTGTAATACAGTTAAATGATCTTATGATGTATTTCACGGTTACATATTTCATAACTTCATATTTTGTGATGCAAGCTTTGACGATGTTTTGTCCACGTATTACTAAAACCTGTGCGGATTACCCCGTAAATATTTCTCCTGCTCCATATCTTGCGTCGGCAAATTTTCCATTCGATATTTTGTCCGTGATATTTTTCCACTTCAGTTATTATCCCTGCACAATTATTACATTATACACAATTATCTCCCTACACAATTATCAATGTTTGCAATTATGCCATTAACATTTTTCTCCTTGATATCTACCTCTCTGTTGGTATTTATCATCTGCAACATTTTGCGTCTGATATTTTCCCGTTCGATATTCCGCCATTCCATATTCTGTCCAGTGACCGTAATGTCATATCCCAGTATGTTTACAGCTGAAGATAGAAATCAAAATACAAATTACTGAAACAATCTAAGCATGCCACATTTTCGTCAAATCGGTTAAAATCACTCAATTAGTTGAATTTTAGGTGCTTTTAGGCAATCTTGCATTATGTATTGATGCAGGAATGAGGGAATCAAGGAGAGAAAGCTTGAATGTATACTTTGTGTGAAAAGGACCTTAATACCATCCATTTAACATGCAGCAGTGCCCAAAATACGTCCTGATTACGTCATAGTTCTGCGGTGCACATATGGTATCGTTATTGGTGGTCCCTCGCTGCCACATGATTTTGAGAGAACGTGTATTATATTAAATTCCGCGATGTGGAACGCAGCTGCATTACGTCAGGCTTTTGGGAATGACGGGTACATGTCACTGTCAGTCTCTAGTAACTCAGGTGTAATTTGAGCGACTTAATTAAACACGAAAAGTGCAAGACACCACATTAAATTCCATCATAAGATCCTCCAGCCATCCGGTTCAGCCTGCACACCATATTTGGAATACACGGGGTAGCAAGGTCGGGACCTATGCCATAAGCTCAGCTTAGAATGAAATGTGATCCTCACACTACGCAATTCGAAAAACCGAAATATGTGAAAACAGGCATCGGGAATCAAGATTTTCAGCACGAGAAAATAATGCTGAAGAAGATACTTTTAGCAGATGACAGTCAACTTATTAAATCATCCCAATCACGTGTGTCCTCCCTATAGGTAACTATGTAGTATCTGAGTAATGTCTGCCTTTCTGTCTTTCTCCCTTTCTGCCGACAAATCTCGTTTGCATGGTCGACAAAGGTCGACGGTGCAGGGTCCAAATGGATTGCCGGATCGGCATGTGCCGTGCGCCGTTCGAAAGGTCTCGCACACCACCAGAAAATCCGCTAATTTTCGTCGTGCTGCGGCTAGTCGTTGGCGTTTGCTGCGCGCTTCAACGATGTTTTTGTCCGTAGGAATAACACGTATGACGGAAAACGCAGATCGCGTCAAACATCGTTTCGGTTCCCACGAGTTTTCACGGCAACCACGGGTCGGATCGCCTCGAGACGCATCAGCTTGAAACGTTAATGAAACAGGCAATCGCGTGGCATACAACACAGTTCAATGCGTTGGGCACATGCCACGCGCGAACGGGAGCGATGGCAGTGTGGAAAAAAGTTGTTTTGGAGCGTTTTCCAGGGTAGGGCAGGGTGCTTGCAATCGAGAGATTACAGCAACTGGAGAGAATCTCACGGTGTAGCTCAATGTATCGTCTTTTGTTCGTACCGAAAGCCCAACGGTTCCGGCCCACGGTTCGGGCACCATCCCTCCTGGAAGCAGACGATGCACTCATTTTCGAACCTCTTATCGATTCAGCTTCAGTATCGCATTGAGGTTCTCGAATTTTTGTGATGAGAATCACGTCGACGTGTAGTCCGGTCTTTTGTGTTCCACAGCAGCCGAAAAATCGTCGTATTTTATCGGCGTTCGTCTGTAGGTCTGCAGGTCGTTGATAGGTCGTTCGGTAAAGTTTTGCACGTCCCTGCAACGTGGATTTAACGCGAAAAAGAACAACATGGCAGCTGCAGTCGCTGGCTCACTTCACAGCCAAACAAAATGAATAGCGCACGCGAGGCTCAAAACCTTGGATCTGCATAGTCACAAACTCGGCGCATTTCGTTGTCAAAGTAGCCTCGGTTTCAGAAGGCTGTCTTGACCACCCAGGGATGGTGACTCGAAATGGACATCCTCTCAAACGAAATTCAACAGCACATCGCATAGCGCCCTGCCTGTGCTGAAGAAGAATGTTGGTGTGCCGTTCATGGGCAAAGAGTAAAATGACTATTTCCCATGTTTTTTGCCTTTTGTGTTGGACGTTGAGACATTCACCCAGATGAGACCATCAAAGCAAAATGCAAAATAAAAGCAAGTTCATTTAGAAACGAAGTCTGTCATTCCCAGGAGCGTCCAACAATGAGCACGTTACCGTCATTTGTGACAATCCTCGCCCCAAAGGTCGAAACCAGCAGATCCCAAAGGTCAGACAGCTTCGAAACTGATGCTTTT
Organism: Capitulum mitella; assembly: GCA_030062745.1. Taxonomy (NCBI): domain Eukaryota; kingdom Metazoa; phylum Arthropoda; class Thecostraca; order Pollicipedomorpha; family Pollicipedidae; genus Capitulum; species Capitulum mitella. The sequence continues at coordinate 13,765,619 of CP099839.1, read as the reverse complement.
GGAAACCGGGCAGTTCATTGTTCATAAAACTTGATTCGTGAAGTAAGCGGCAAGCCCAAATAGAAACTGTCATTGTTGATACAGATATAATTAACTGAATTTCATATTTCTCATAACCACCAGCATTTGGATATCAGCACGAGTATAGCAAGGTCCATATGAACAAGGGTGCTACGGAAGTCAATACCTACCTACTTGAGGTAGGTATTGAATACCTACTAGAATGATAGGTGTGGGCACGTAGTGCATTTACAGCTTGTGACCAGTTTTGAGTTTGCTCAGAATTGGTCTGTGTACACGCCGGTTCAAGGTTCCTCAATTAAAGGACATACAAACCACTTCAAATCACCTTTGAGACTACATGAATAGATTGAGATTTCCTTCGTTGTAATCAACAAAAATAAATAAGTCATCAGATAGAACCTCAAAATTCTTGACGCATCGACATGAGAAGATTACAAACCAATACCCTGTCATCTTTGTTCTATATTTTCTACATATATTCGTTTTTTCTATATATTTATTTGCTATATATCTTTATTTCTATAATATTTTTCTCTTCTTTGTTGTATATAGCATCTTTGTTAGTTATGCCTGCAAATTAAAATGGATCCCGGAGGCCGGTTAGCACGAAGAATGGGAGCCAAGTGGTGAATAAACGGAAAGGACTCCTCAGCGTGTGGACTGTTCTTCCTGTACAGGCGGGCCTGCTCAGACCGCCCGGACCTGAATCTGAATATTTCAAAAATTTTGATCTATGAAGCATCAGACTTTGGAGACGACCACAGAAGTCATGTATCATTCCAATTTCGTTTTTTGTCTAAGCGTTAACGGGTTAACCAATCAATCTATCCTTTTTCAGTTATTGCACTTTATTTCTTTGGTAAAGACTATGAAAACCTCAAAGCAGTGATCAATAAATGGCAAGTCTCAATGTAACTGATAAGCCATTGTGTTTTACATGAATTCTGGTGACCTGACCAGTGGCGTCGATTTCTGCAAATGATTGGGGAGGGGGGCGAGGGATAAATCTTATCTCCTGTGTAATAAAAAATTGCACAGGAAATAAGTGCAAGTTATGTAATGAATAGCAAAGAAAGAACCTATAAATCTCCATTGGTCAGAATAAAGCGGGTTAAACCCGTTGAGAAATCCACTTTTGGGAGGAGGTTAAGTTGTCAAGCCGAGGGCCCGGCAACCTAATTTCCCTCAAATGCAGGTTTCTCAGCGGATTTAGCCCACTTTATTTTGACCAACGGAAATTTACAAGTTTTTCTGTTACTGTTTACCAAGCAAAAATTGCACTTATCCCATATATGGGGATAGGTGCAATATATATATATATATATATATATATATATATATATATATATGCGTATGTGTGAGTGTGTGTGTGTATAGGTATATAGATAGATAGATAGATAGATAGATAGATAGATAGATAGATAGGCAGATAGATAGATAGAAGGATAGATAGATAGACAGATAGATGGACAGATAGACAGAAAGATAAATAGAAGCTAGAAACATAGATAGATACATCGCTTTAGACTTTACTTTTTGCCCGTCTTATCTATTGCGGCCGTTCTTTCCGTTATTATTACTCATTTCCCTTCATAACCGGCAAAAAATATTGGGGGAGTAAACCAACATTGGGGGGCCCAAATCAACAGTAGGTGGTCCAGGGCCCGCTCAAAAGAATACAAATCGACACACTTGGCCTCGACACCTCTAAGCCAACATAAATAGTAGTGGTTTTAAGAATCAGCTTCCAAGGGTTCCATCCAGTCCAGTGGGAGATCAAGATAAGATAAAAAAGACGGGTTTAGCCGTGAGTCTAAAAGCAGATAACTGAGTACCAAGAACTATTTGTTTTTCTTCAGCAAGCACCAACTAACTTTTTTTGTCAAGATCGGATGAAGGTTACCGAAAATAGACAAGAATAACAAGAAATAGATATGTAATAATTAAACAAGCAAAAACAAGGAAAACAAACAAAGAAAAGATTTCCTGGTTCTAGGGTTAACGAAATTTCACATGGCTTCTCCCTTGGCCAAATCCTGGATCCGCTACGGGTTGGCTCACCCCTCCAAAAAAGAACAAAAGACAAAAACAAAAAGCAAAATGGTTGGATGGACACACCTATTCGCCATCATAGTTTTGTCTAGCGATAGCACTGAAGGGAGCTAGCACACTTCGCATTTATTTTACATCCAGCTGGTTCGAAGTGCATTTTGTCGTCTCCATGGCATTTAATTCAAAGCTAAGCACCTTCGTCGGGCATGATATCAATACAGGATTCACAAAACATCATGCACTTTTATTACCAACGTGAACGGGACATTTCGGAGCGAAATCAACTGTCGAATAACCGGCCACCGGCACCGCGTTCACCTCACGCGGTGCCGGTGTCTGAATAATCGTCATATAAATGGCTGACACCCATCTGACGGGCGATTTAGCGCGAGGTCTCCTGTAGAGGTAGAACCTAGCGTTAAGTCATTTACAGGTGCAACAGGTCAGGCTTCTGGACCTGAGTTCTCTCTTCGTGTCGGGCGGAATAATAAAATCTCACTTTGAACGTTATTTATACATATCTAAATGCTGCGCAAGAATCTCAATTTCTGTAAATGATTGCGGGGGGCCGAGCCGGGGGCCCGACAACCTAACCTCCTCCAAATGTGGGTTTCTCGGCGGATTTAGTGCACATTATTTTTACCAACGGAAATTTATAAGCTTTTTTGTTACTGTTTATCAATCGAAGAATTGCGTTTATCCCGATGTATACAGGTATATATATATATATATATATATATATATATATATTTATTTATATATGTGTGTGAGTGTAGATAGATAGATAGATACATAGAAGATAGAAAGATAAACAGATACATTGCTCAAGATCTGATTCTTTACTTTCTGCCTATATCACATACATTGCTTTAGACTTTATTTTTGACTTTCTGCCTGTCTCTTATCTATTGCAGCCGTTCTTTTCCTTATAATTACTCATTTCCCTTTAAAACCGACAGAAAATGTTGGGGGAGGGGCAAACCCACATTGAGTGGGTCTAAATCAACACTGGGTGGGTCAAGGCCCTCTCAAAAGAATACAAATCGACACCGCTGATACTGCGCCTATTTGAACTGCTTCACAATTATTTCATAAATTATAGCACGAGCAATACATCGTTTTATACTCTTTTGGTAGGGCCCGAGCCCATCAATGTGATCTGAGTCCATGCATTTGGGCAGAATAAACTTAAAAAGGGATTTAAATCGGGACTGATGGCCGTTACAGAAAAGAAACAGCAGAATATTGTTGAACCATGCCGAACCTTCCATGCAATATCTTTACAGAGTGGTAATGTTTCTTGGCATGTATATTTATGCACGGTGAATGACCATGCAGTGCATGAGATGTAACCGTATTTGTGGAAAATGGAACGTGGTTGAAAACTACCATCAAACAAAATAAGGCATCCAAAGTGAGAGATTGACATCTGATAACAAAGTTGGGGTCTCCGGCAGCATGTTGGGCTGCGCCAATCATTTTCGTAAAATGGTGCCCCCGGAAAACTGGGCGGGAATTGAAATCTTCAGTGCTCTTACGAACCAGATCTCCTATGACCTCGATGGGGTTCGATCACCCTGCCTTACGGCCCGACCTGTGCGCGCTGGTGAACGCATATTTTATTAAAACCTTTTTCATCGCATATGGAACTGATAACTACTAAAGAGGCTACGATGGCCAAAACATCGATATATTTCCCATGACAATCTTCAACGCATCAGTTAAGGCCTCTCAAAGCGGTAAGAATAGCCATGCCTTGTACTTGCAAAACAAACTTGGTACATATCTTCTTTTATCAATTTATACATCTGTGTTTTAGATTATGTTTTATGTTTTGTGTTTCATCTATGTTTTAGATTAGTGGAACAATGTGAACAGATTCGAGGAAGTCGACTTCCGACCGTAGGTGAGACTTTATGAAAGCATACCTCAGCGGTTGAGTCTTTTGAGGGGCTGCAGCCAGTGGAGAAACTTTGTGTTTTTGATTGGGGATGTAGTCAGAGCATATGCAACCTAACCTCCCTCCAAATGCGGACTTCTCATCGGACTTGGGACATTTTATCTTATCTTGCGAATTCGATCAATAAAAAGAAAAAAAGGATTTTTCAATTCTTTTAAGTTTCAGTTGACCAATCTAGGAGGAAAAATTTATGGTAATTTGAAATTTCCTTTAAGGTTCTTTGTTTCAACTTAGACATAAAGCTGGCATGAAATCTCTTAGCCTTAGACTAGGCAGCAGATGTTACATTTAGAGCACATTCCATACACAGGCTCTGTCGAATAAGAAGGCAAAAATGCCCTGAGCTTCAATGAAGCTTGTGAATTTTGTGATAATGTGTCTTTGAACTTGACTTCATGGATAAATGTTCCGATACATCTGGCTGGTGCCAAGATGAATGAAATGCTTAAATTACCACACCAGGAGCATCATAATTATTACTTACAGCACTGCAATCAGGAGCGGTGGAACCTCTGTGGAAGATGAGGGGAAAAACGATTTTTCCCTCGTTTCTTTCCATGCAACGCCATAGGATTAATGTTAAATGCAGCTGCCCCCCGACCCCGGGTTCGAACGCCGCTGATTGCAATGCTTACAAATCAGAATGGCTGTTATTTCTTTGCATGCTGTATTAATTCAATGTGGATCGCAGAATTTGTTGAATCTGAGACAACAGCGACGTGAGACATGAGAAATGATATTGATTTTCCGGGATTTAGTGGGAATTCAGAAGCACTGGGATGCACAGAAAAGATGTGGAATATTGGAAAGCACTCGCCCTCCTTGTTGTGTGATATGTCTGTGCAGAAGTAAGTCAATTTAGATGGTTAGATATCCTTGGCTTAATGTTACCAATGCAAAAACTTTATTTTATTGTGAACTTGAATAGGCCCAGATTAAAGTTGACTCACATATTTAAGGATGCACCGGATATCCGGTCCGGCTGGACATCCGGCCGGATGCTAGAGATTATCCGGCATCCGGTATCCGTCCGGATATTTCTGTGATCCAGCTGGATTTTGCCGGATATTTAACCTCCCGGTACACCACCAAGACGTTCTAATGTCTGCCTACAAAACCGTTTCAGGAGAAATATGCCTTGTTATATTAAATTGTCGATGCAACTAGCAGTTCCAAGGTCTGTTTGGAGCACTTCCTTTCCTTCGTAGTCTGGGAAGGTTGAGACATATTTTGCAAAAGTGGGACTTAAGCTCAAAGCTGTGAAACGATAGCCAGCACGTACTCGGCAGTCCATCTCGTGGCGTATCATCCTTCTATTTTTCAGTCATTTATCTTCCTCAAATCCTCTGACACAAATGCATTAATGGGCAATATACTTCAAGAAACATACCTTAGTATTAGTGCGGAATTTTTGTCAAGACAGGTATTCTGTTTCTACCGAGACGCTACAATGACATTCTGCGTATTCTGAAGCATTTGCCATGAGTGTAATCTCTGCGGGGCTGAGGGGGCATGTCCCACGTAGTTTTCCAGAACTGGAGATTCGTCCCCCTAATTTTAAAAGTATCAGAAAGATACTTCCCATTGGCGACACAACTTATTGAACTGTGAAATGCAAGAAGGGAATTTCAACCGTACGTTATCATGCAACGACCGCAAAAAAGTGATTTAAACCTCCCCGACCGATTCTTGGTGGACTGCAGCCATCTCGCCCCCCTCCCCCAGTTTCTGAACCGTAGTTACATCCATGCCTTGGAATGCAGTGAGAGATGGTGAGCTGCGCTACGATTGTTGTGTTCTTTATTTATTTGTTTATTTTTTACACGGGAGTTTATGGGAACTTAACCGTTAATGTGAATACTAAGGTGGATGATTCACACTGTTAATATTTTATTCAATATTTCTCAGTTTTTCAGGCTCTCTTTTCAGTTAAGTCTTTTCCGTTCCGTTTTTTTTTTTGTAGGAATACTAAACAAAAATAAGTAATGATGATATCTGGTATTCGGCAGGATATCCGGCGCCCCGGTTCGGCATTCCAATGTCCGGGGGAATCGCAAAAATCCAGTGCGTCCCTTACCGTATTCTTTTTGCCAAATTTCATCATACTGACTGCAGACAGGAGCAGTTTTGATGACAAAAACATCTTTTGAATTTTCTAGTCTGTTTTACGCTTTTATCATTTTGTCTCGCGGTTACATGTTCACAGTTTTGTATGAAGCACTTTGCCAGTTTAGCTCCAATGTTAGGGGCGCATTCGGAGTGCATCTTTGGATGTTAGTGGTGCACGTGCATCCCCAGCTGTATGTAAAGTGCCGCATGTGGCGGCAGCCTCGTAATAATTCTGAGATTTAGCAGTACGCCTATCGAAGATGCATGGAGAAAACGACCTGAAAGTGTCCCCACAATGTTCATGATTTACCAATGCCCGGAAGGATGATTTTAGCCTCGTCCTGGATACTGCAAACCTGCACAGAATGTGTCATGGCAATCGATGGCGGTAACCAATACCACGGGCAACGGGCAAGGCCGCGCACAAGCTGACCACAGAGCGAGATGAACTTTCCCCGGCAGAGGCCGTGGGACTTGAGCGGCCACCTACCTGCGTCTCGGCGGCAGCAGTGCGCTCTGCGGACCGCTGGAAGGCAGACGGCGGCCGGGTGGCGGAGGCGGAGCCCAAAATCCGTCAACCAATCAGATGGCGCCATCCACCTGACTCCGCCCACCCTCGTTTTGACCACAGGCTGATCATGGTGAATGCATGGACGAGGGAAACGCCGAGAAAAGCTTATGAAGAGTCACCAGCGACGTCGATTTCTGTAAATGATTGGGGTACCGAGCCGAGGGTCCGACAACCTAGCTTCCCCAAATGTGGGTTTCTCAACGGATTTAGCTCACTTTATTTTGGCCGACGGAAATTTATAAGTTCTTTTGTTACTATTTATCAAAAGAAAAATTGTCATATATATATATATATATATATATATATATATATATATATATAGATAGATAGGTAGATAGATAGATAGATAGATAGATAGATAGATAGATAGATAGACGGATAGATAGACAGATGGATAGATAGATAGATAGATAGAAGATAGATAGATACCTCGCTTTACACTTTTCTCTTTACTTCCTGCCTATCTCTTATCGATTGTGGCCGTATTTTTCGTTATTATTGCTCACTCCTCTGTATAACCGGCAGAAAATATTGGGTGGGCCCAAACCAACATTGGATGGGCTCAAATCAACATTGAGTGGGCCAGGGCCCTCTCAAGAGAATACAGATTGACACCCCTGAGAGTCACCAGTCACCATGGGTGAACATTTCCATAAGGGGTTTTATACAAATGAAGCAACGAGTTTTGCGGCGTTTTTCACACCCTCCCCTGTAATATGTCTTCAGAAGTAATGCCCATCTATTAACCATTACCGTACCGACCACGAGCCGCTTTCAGGGGTGTGGTTTCCCATCTCTTTATGGGTACCCCAGCACCCACAAAATGGAAATGAGCACCCACAATACGACTTGGGCACCCACTACTTTGAGCAGCTTTGTGATCAGGTTTGTGAGCAATAATCGGAACATATTTACTTCATTGTCACCAACTCATTGCTTTTGCCCACCACCCTCCAAATAAAATTGTGTCAAGCGAGGTCTTGGAGCAAGGTCCTCCATTACAGGGAATCGAATCATCAGGTAATGAAATCGTGATTTTTAACTGTACACGCGCGATTGAAGGGGGAATTTTTATGAATCGAAGCGTAGGTACCATTCATTCTTGCCAACTCGTTCTCGTCAACTCATATTTTACTGGGGTAAGTACGCTGGCTGCCAACCGAAGTATAACCTATTCACCCCAGTTTCTTTTCACCACTGAAATCACCGACAAAACCTGTAAGCGTATCGTTAGCCTCAGCGATGTCGAAGCTGACGGCAGCTGACGAACGTCGGAATTATGAAGGCGGCCATCATGTATTCAGGCCAGCACCTCTGCAGTTCCACGAATTGAATTTCCCCGCAGGTGTGCATTACGTGAGTAGGTAGAAATACGTTGGTGTTGTCTGTCAAAACAGTCGTCGCTACCGTTTATAACTGCGCCTGGTACAGCAAGGCAGAGTGTTGGATGAGCATCGTTTGCGTCTAAGCTTTACCTACGTATGTATTTTCTGCTCGCTGATTGGCTTCTTTCTCCAGCACTGTGTTATTGTATTTTGATTACCGATAGCACTGTCGGTTAATACAATAACTAGAATGCGTAAAATGTTGGTTAAAGGTGACCAAGATGCACTTTTCGTTCATGTGATAATTCATAACCAATCATAAATATTTCCCCTAGTGTGTTTTTGAGGTAACGGAAAAATACAGATACCTTTCCGTTAAGGATGTCGCTGCCGTACAATCATCCATGATTTAACTAACACATTCTTCTCCAGTTTACCTCCAGAAATACCTTTTTCAATTCATTTCTCTGAACTTCAGACATTAACGCCTGTCATGACCTCCTCCTCCCCCTCCCCGACGCACACGGTATGGATGTCCCCATATACCTCCTGGGCACCCATAATCATTAAGCAAAAACCACGCCCATGGCTCCTTTCTCCCCGTGACGTAGTTATACGTAAGGCCACGAAGTTCGTCGCGGAGGCAGAGCGTTCCAGATTATCTCTGGGCCTCCAAGGACCAAGTACCAAGTCACATCTTTTTTCGATAGTTGCTGCCTTTGACAGCGAAGTGAAATTTCTTGGTAACGTCAAGGGTAGGGTGAGAGCCATCTGGTACGAATATCTTTTGATGCAACACCATGGCCACGGTGTTAAAATGCTCTGCAGTCGACAGAACCGTCGCCCATCCGGGCTTATCGGCAGTCACCCCTTTCCGTACCTGTTACCTCACCTGTCACCTTACCTGTTTGTTACCTGCTTATCTGTTAACCCCACGTGCCATTCTTTTCTGACATTTGTTAGGGATTTCCTTACGTAAGGTACAATTTCGCGAAGTTTCCGAGTCCTGATTTCATCATTATGGGTGCGTTGACACTAACAAACGTAACAAACTCTGTAAGTAATTCGCGAGTGCATAGGCAACCACCATCCTAAATCAGCACTCACAAAATGGTATGATTATTCAAACTCATGCAAACTCTGAACTCGTATCCACAAATATTGGACAAATTTGTTGGAAAAGCAGCCCATCGAATCTTTCACAGAATGATTTATCATAACTGACGTTTTAAATCCTCAAAAAAGGGAGGTGACACACACAACTACTTACACAAGCATCTGCTTATAGGAAAAACCTCGACGAAACGTCTGAGAGTACGGTGAATGTCGGATCCAGAGGGAGATGTTCGAGGCGATCCACGGGTCGGATCGCCATCGTCCCCTGGGCATCATGGCAGCTCTTCTGGATCCGGGGAAACGTGCGCTGAAAACGTGTACAGCAAAACGTTTTCAGAGCGGTGTTGGCGAAAGCCCCGCAAGTCGTTTCTTTGGATGATTTGCCACACGTCCCACTCAGGATGTTTCCAATTATGGCAGCAGCCTATTCTCCTCTGCCTCCTCTGCCTCCATGTTCCGACGTCCTAACGTGAAAACGACCAAAAGCACTGTCAGTAAGCGGCGCTATAAACTTGACCGAGAAAACTTTAGTCATGAAGCTAAGTCTGGAATGGACCTTTCCTGACGTACTCTGCGCATGCACCCGTAACTAGACAATGCGTGTTTTTCTGACGTCATCAGAGACTAAAGCAATCGGCAACACGAAAGAGAGTCTGACAAATGATCGTTCTGAGTCTAGAAGTAGCCTTCTTCGGATACTTTTGGCGGCTTTCATCCGTTTTCTTGCGCTTAGTGGTATAGAATGGTATGGTATAGAATAGTATAGAATGGTATAGAAATGTCACGATACGGAGCAAGGTTTTCTTAGCATGGAGACGAATTCTGGTTTCCTTTTGTTGTTAGACATCAAAGTTTTAAAACCTAAACGAGTTTTCCTTTGTCATAGTAAAGCCTTTCTTAAATGGAAGGAAAGCATTCACTGCAAAAATACTAAAATCGAAGGTGGATGAAGTAAAGCCAGCGGGCACCGCCAGTCTGATGATGATATCCGCAATATGGTGAGCGCGTTGGAAGCTAGCCTAGCGTCAGGCGATACTGCAATCACCGGTAATGGTAGAATCCCGCCCTAATGCGCCAGTGCATTGAACACCCGTGCCGGGTCGGTTATGGCACGTTATCGATGTGGCAGTAAAACTCCCATGAATTTATAATGCGTATTGCCGATATGCCGCCGTCCGTCTGCCCGGCAACGACCGGAAGTAGAGACATGTCTGGATTTTTACTTACGCCACTATGATCGTCCGTCTTGCGACGAGACCTTTCAAATAGGTACGTCGACATTTTTACGCTCGCACAATACGTTATCTTTTATATTATTTTACGCAGAATGTACGCAGTTCAAGCTGACCAAAATTTAAACGTACACAGCAACATTTTCCACACAAAAAGCGTCGCCGAAATAACACATTGCAAGAAATGCAATGTGCTGCTACCTACACATCTATGTGTAAAACCGCATACCGATTCACGGATATAGGATGCCTTTGTACCTAAACATGGCACTTGAAAACGCTGACAGCTATGATCTAGAAGCTTCTCGAAGAGGCTATTAGAAATGTTATCATTATTGTCAAAGGAGCGAGCACTTAATTTTACGCCTATTCCAGATTAGACCTTGGGATTAATTAGGTCAGGTCTCTAAATATATACTGGCCAAATTCCACATCACGCGGCTGATTCGTTCAACACCCTCCTGAAAAAAATTACTACGACAGCAGTTTCTGGTCAAGTAACTAGTCAGTAATCTATTCAGGGGAAATCGACCAAGGTGGGACATTTCCTTTTTTAAACTTTCCTTGCACTTAGCAACAGGAAACCCAGCGCAGTCAGATTATTGTCCGGCCCACCAGCGGGGGGAGGGTGGGAGCGGAGGCGGAAGCGACGTAAGCCTCGCTGCCAGGACTGCCTACCTGTCGAGCAGCGCCTGGCGGCAGCGTGCGCCCCACCGCGGTGGAGACTGCGGCCGGGGCGCCGGCCGGCCCGGAGGTGTCCGCCAAGAGACGTCTCTTCCCCGGCAGTCCGCCTCTTGCGTCGCCGCCGACGCCACGGCGCGTCATTACTGCGGTCATTACGTCCGACGCCGCGGCGCCACCGGAGCGTTTGCGTCACAGCGTGCTCCACGCGCGGCGTGACGTTCGACGCCGCGCTGTCACTCGAGTGGCAGTGCGGCGTCACGACACTCCGTCATCTCGACAGTCGCGCCAGTAGATGGCGGGCGTTTCTGTACCTCGACGAAGGGACTGATCAGCTGCGCCGTACACCGTTCAAAAACCCGGCGCGGAAACGATGCGTCTGCCGGTTTACGTCGTGCTGCGGTCCGCGGTCGGCACGTGCCAGGCCATTCTGAGACGATCCAGGGATCATACAGGACCATTCTGGGCTCAAAGACATGGCACATACGTAAGGGAAGAAATCCGCGCATGGCAGAACGTCCCTGTCCCGGCGGACTTTCCCACCAATCACAGGACAGACCTGTTCGTAACTGACTTCGCATAGTCATGAAAGCGCGTGTGCGCGCGTACTTACCGTGCACACAATGCGTGTCACGCGTAAGCGGGACGAAAATGCAAGGTTCAAAAGTTTTTGAAGGTTGCGTGCCCTGGCGGTCCCACGATCGTGACGATCTGAAACTGCTAGGTCCTACTACGAACTCGTTTGTTGGCAGAGTGTGGCTGGTCCACTGGTTAGACGCCACTTGGTCTAGCAGCAGGCCACGCACCTAGTTTCGGATGTGTTCGCTCGTGACCGCTATGCGCCCCGGACATGGTATGCTCCTCCAGTTTCGTTGTAACCCATATTTTTGCCAAGGTCTCTATGAACAGGAAATGTTACAAGGAGGGGGGAAGCTATACAACACCGTAAAATGCATTACGAAATTCATGGAAAAGACAAAGTGCACGTAAGACAAGACGTAATTTATGAACAATATTATGGACAAGACTACACAACCGCCATTTGTTGAAGTCCAGGCATTAATGGTGCTTCCGACTTTTTCAAAACTGTAGTATCTACGGTTGCGACGTCTTCACGGACACGAATACGAGATGCAGTTTAACGGACGGACTCCATAAGTAACGGAACTCACGAACGGGTCAAATAGCTCGTGTATTTTATTCCGTGAAATGGTAAGTTCACATGTGACGTGCGTTATACGGAAAGGTTTTCACCTGTCACAGAGGTTATTACACCTATGGCGTAGTGCCAAACAAAGACAAGAAGTCCCGGACAACGAAACGCACAGGCAATATGGCGGCGCCGTAAGCAAAAGAAGGCCAGTGATTACCGCGCAGGGACCAACACAAAAACATGTTTCCAGGCAAGCGGAGGAACGTGACACCACCACTAATGCGCAGGATGTGCGACGCCTCGCTACGAAACTTGCCGCTGAGATGTGCTGGCGATGAACGCGATCGGTTGCTCCTCGTGCACTGGAATCGGCTTAAACCGCCCGCATCAGCAGGCACAACGGCAGCATCTCGATTGCAATAACGAAACACATATTCGGTCTTCCGATGTGTTGAGCAGTGACGAGACGCCGTGCACTGTTGGTTGCCGGTGAAGGGGACAGCGCGCGTGGTATCCACCGCTCTGACGGGAGCGGCAGATCAGTCGGCACCTGTCTGACTGTTCGCAGACCGCAGGCCCTCAAGCGTTGTTTTTTGGGCCGGGCAAAGGATGCACAAGCTAGGGTAGGCAGGAGCATTGTATAGTAGGGCAGCAGCACCGATACGGAGACAACGGCTGGTGAAGGCCACCAGGAGTCATGAATGGAGAATTCCCGAAAGCTTAGGTTACTGCTAAGAGTGAAAGCTAAGAGAACGTTAGAAATGCTACGAACACTGCTGCCCGTGAGAATGTCACCTTTGGCAGTACATTCACTGTTTTGAAATTGACGACTGACTCATGATAAAGATTAAGGGACTGGTAAACAATGTTTTTCGAGTCCGTTTCGGATGATGTATAAATCGAATATATAATTACGTAACTATAGAAAATTGCAGTTATACATAGATTTTATATATATATATATATATATATATATACATATATATATATAAAGTTTATCCGTATACATCCACTTGGGCACGATCGGCGTTGCAAGAAGTGTTTCTGGTACAAGCACGTAGCCTGGATTTCCCTCAGCGGGGGCCAAATGTCAAATTTTGCCATATACCGTTGTCATATGACAAAATTTATATGGGAAAGCAGCAATTTTACGTAATTAATCTCATATTTAACCCACAGGAATGCATATAATGCTTTTTTGCAACACATATATGATCACTATTCCGTATTCGTGCGAAATCGCTATATACCTAGTGTAGACCGCTTGGCTCAGGTGGGCCATGGCCCCCATGCCCCCCCCCCTTCCTTGGCTACGTCCCTGTTCTGGCATTGGCTTGTGTGTCGTGTGTCGACTGCAACGGCTGACTGAACGGCACTAGGGGCGAAGCGTGTTCCGGGAAGGGCGCACCGGCTACTTTTCGAGCCATTTCTTTCCATGCAACGTCATGGGGTTAATGTTAAATTTCGCCAGTTAAGGGGGCACGATGCCCCCGTGCACCCCCGTTCCGCCGCCTTATGCTGAACGGGAATATTTCCAGCCCCTTATCGCCCGTTTGCTCTCCGACGAAAGCCGCCCGAATGCCTACGTTCCCCTCCCGCTAGACTTTTTTCGGAACTATGTCCATGTCTAGCGATAAATTCCACGACGGTGTTTCGTGAATTCCTCCCGCACCACGATCGCAGTCCGTACTCCTGTGATCCATGGACATTACCAACCCGCTCAGTACCATTGCGGCGTCATTAGCAGTGGTTCGTTCCCCTGGATTGGTTTTCCGTCTTTGCCCGCGTTCTTCCTGTTGGAAGCGTGCATTTGCCTCGTTTAACCTGCCTTTGACTTGCCTAAGGAATGCGCGTTCAGGTAGAGCAAACGCCTGGCGGTTGCTGTAATGTTCCGCTTGCTTGCTCGGCGGCTGTATCCGAGACGGTAGAGCCTCTGGTTGCATGCGATTCGCAGCGGATGTCCCAAATTTATAATATCCCTTTTGCCATTTGGAATGATTGATTAACGTTCCTATGTAATGCAGATTTTCAGAATAGAAACGCTCTGTCTTACCAGTTTCCCGATTCTTTTCACCACACGGAAGTGGGCCTTCCAGTGCCACATAACCTTGCCGGCATTGCCAAATTTCACTTGGGGATCAAAATAAGGAACTGAATTTCCTACTTCAAAGCCAAATATCTGAGGATAACTGCAACAAATTCTTGTTGCGATATTTAGCATTTTAAGTGTTTTAGTTTGGCTATTTTGATGAATCGATACCGAGATTAGACACACTGGCTGACACGGAACGTATTTCATTAGCCTTTTACTGCACATTTTTGGGAACTCTATGTTAACGAGCAAAAACCAAGGCCCGGTATCTGAGAAACTCCGCAGCCCATTTATGCCAATGTCGACTTTAAAACGTGGGCACAAGTCGCCGTCAATGAGCTGGACACGTCCCGCCTGGTATGCAGTTCACTGCTTTAAATGGCCAGAAGTGTGGCAGAAGTTGCGGATAAGCCGTCGGACTTCGGTGCACCCGTCCTCGGCGGCAGGCCGCGAAACCGAGCGTCGTTATGTGGGCGTTGGTTGCCTCGTTGTCGTGTTGGCCGCCGGAACTGCCGTTTGTTATTTAGGTTTGCTGAGCATCATTAAGGTCTTCTGTTTTGTCGTCAAGCAGTCCGTCACGGCCTTGATGACATCCACCCCTGTGGATATGTGCCGATCTCTGAGCTCTGTGCTCTATTCTCCTTATGTGTAATGCTAAGACTTATTCAGCAATCTGAGGGGCAGCGCTTATATCAGCTAATATTGTGACAGGTCCGTCTGTCGGTCAGTCTGTCCATAAATCGGGATTTCAACATTACTTGAACTGTTGAAATTGTTGAAATAGTAACTCGGCCTATATATATATATATATATATATATATATATATTTAAACTTTGGATATCACCTGAAAGTATCGTTTGCAGAAGCCCTGCATTGTGTCACCGTTCCGTTCTGATGTGACTTAGGATCTTCCGCCACTTTGGGGCCTTCCGAGTCGGCATAACACGTCCAGAAAAATTCCTCCATGCGCTCCACGTTTGAACACGGAATATTTTCGCCACGACGATCCAGCCGAATCTGTGACTGAAACAGCACTTGATTTAGACTTTGAAAAGTCCAGAGGCAGCGACCCTTCCGGGGCCTGGGCCGTACCGGACAAAGAAACTAGAGGAGAGTAGAACCTGCGTTTGAATGCTAGCGCGTTGAGACGACAGAGAGGCGGGAGATCTGACGACCGAAGGGACGAACGGACCGCGACGACGGGACGACGACAGAAAGGGCGACGACAGAAAGGGCGACGCCGGGACCGCGGCATCGCACCGATCGATGCGGTGACCTCGTCAGCGCGGCCTGGGGACGGACGTGGTGGTGGCGACCGCAACGGTGGCACCGGGGACGACCGGAGCGAAGACCGTGTCGGGCGACCGGGCGATGGTGGAGTCAGAGACAGACGAAACAGCACAGGTGTTGGAAACGACCGGTATCAGAGGCGACGGTAAGGGACGGTTTTAGATACGGGAAGGACGGTAGCGGCCGTAGAGACAGCCAAAGCGATGGCGATGGTAGAGGAAGCTGGGACGATGGCAGTCGCAGAGGCGGCTGAAGCGATGACCGTTGAAGAGACGGCTGGACGGTGACGGCCGGAAGGCGACTGGAGCAGCTGAGATGTCATGTGATGTGATGTCTCCAAACTCTGTTCAGGTCACCAAATACCAGTGCCACACCCCCACTTGTGATGTTTTCTCGATCCGAGTTCAAGGTAGAATATGCTGGGCGGGCCATCGGCGCAGCCGGGGGGAGGCCTTCCCCTCCTTAAGTCGCAATTTTTGTGAAAACCGTTGCACATCGTCTTACCAGCAAGTGGTTTTCGTATGATTTCAGTTCACAATGAGCTCCTCAACTTCTTAACCCTATTCCCGGCAGGGGTGGGGGGCGGAATCCGCCCCCCCTCGGGTTTTTTACATGCCAATTCCAGGCTTTTTAACGCAGCTTCACGACACTTGGTCGCTTTTCCTAGCTATTCTTTCTACGTGCTGTGGCAAAATTTCAAAATTTTATTTTGCTCAGGGGCGGAGCCAGGCAAAGTTTTTGGGAGGCACCTCATGCCATTTTTGGCCATGTTGAGCGTAAAAGGAAAATGTCCGCCAAAAACAGAGTTTTAAAGCTAGAACTTAAAACTTTATATGGATGTATAGCTAAATATCCGGGAAATGTGCAGATATAACTTTCTTTATTTGAGGTCATTTTACAAGGTCAGGTCAAGGTCAGAAGTCAAAATTTGTTTTTTTGCTATAATTTCGGCGCCATTTTTTCAAATGACAAACCCGGAATATATGTGACGTAGAATGGTGCTCTCTACTTGTGTACCAAGTTTCAGCTTGATATCAGGTCGGGTCACGGAGCTATGACCTAAAATGTCAGTGCGCGTACCCCATATCGCAATAGCCATAAAATGAAATTTTTGAAATAGAGTGAATTCAAATGATTAAAAACGTTTACAGATAATATTAAATGCACACGATATCATTCCAAGTGACCCCAAGGTCACTGGAGGTCATTTAAGGTCAAAGGTCACAAGTTGATCTGAGAAACGTGTGACCGTGACAGTTCCCCTTTTTTCATGTTCCTGGCACCGCCTATGCTAACATTATACAAACATTGTAATGCGATTTGTACTGCTTTAGTATAACATGACTAGCAGAAGCCAAAAAGGGGGTTTGCCTATTTTGTTCATTCAGTTGTTAGAAAACTAATCCTCTTATGTTTGAAACCCTGTGAACGCCCATGAATTTTCTCAACATTTCAGATTTGCGGACCCATGGTAAAAGCCCTATCCATAATCTCTCGATTCATACCAGTTTCATCGAAATCGGTCGATAAACAACGGAGTTATAAGAAGTCCAAAAGTACCCCCCATTTTGACATTTTTGCCCCCCGGTATCTACAAATTTCAAAATTTTGGAATTTTTTTATAAAAATGTAGTTCACGTCACGCCAAATCGATTGCCGTTTGTTGCGATGAAATCGGACTAGTAGTTCTCGAGATCTCAGGGGGGGCCGAATCCCGCCCCCCCCCTGCCGGGAATCGACCATACCGTCTAGCCCTCCGGGAATAGGGTTAACAAAATCCTGGCTGCGCCCCTGAGACGGACCGTACTCCTAGGGCCTGGAGCTGACGGCGAAGTGTCCGGAATTCCCGGCTCGGCACCCTTATTAGTTCTATCCTGACGCAGTTTACACGAACCGGGTCCAATCTTCCACTGCACGCTCAAGTTTTTTTTTGCGTGGTCCTGCTCTATATCAGCGAGGCAGTCGAAGGCAGTCGGCCGCTCCGTTTATATAAGCACGGAAAGCCTACGTGGCCTCGCCCAGGGATGCGTGCAGAATCTTGCCAATCAGTCAGTTTAGTTTGTGGCATAATATGATCCGACATTCAGTGATTATTAACATTTGTCGAAACATACAGCTATGTTTTCTATACCACAAACACAGCTCTGTGTTTGTTCAGGTAAGTGTACTGGAAATTCGTGGACACTAGCATTATCGTTCGGAAGTTATGTCAGAAAACAATAAAGGGAGGGATAAAGAGTGCCCAGGAGCCTGTGGTCTAGCATGTGGTCTAGCAGTCCGTTGTCATTTTGAGATTATGCACTGGCCACAGTTCGGTCTAAAGAGCGCACAAAGAAAAGAGCATAATGGTCAAAACAGAGTCGTGCCAACACTTCTGTGTTTCGAATAAGCGTACGGCATTCTTTGCTCTACACCGCACTAACAAAAACGTAAGGCAAAACTAAAATATTATTTATGGTGTTGCTGGCGTACATATTATTAGGAACCAGGGTATTGGAAAAATTAGGATCGCCATTCAACATGGGATGCGTACGAGTTACTCCGCATGCACCTTACATCATGATAACTAGTAAATGGTATCAGGCAATTTGTACTGTCGATAATTTTCTGGCCGAGAATGTGAGAAACATCAAACAAAACTAACTCGGTGACAACATCTGAACAGTGTAGATGATTTCGTCGCATACTGAAGCATTGAAATCAATGTTAAAACATTCGTGGAGTCCGAATACCCGGCCAGAAAGTTGCATCGTTCTAAACGTTCCCGTGCTCTCCCGTATCCGGAGCTTACTTACGCACCTCCATCCAACTTTCTGAACATGGTATGTGTCCGGAGATATCCAACGTGAAGCCATTTCAGGACGATGTCCCATTTCAGGCCTGCATCCCTGCAAGAACATGTAACGGTCTTACCACTGGCATGGAATGAGTAAATTATTCCGCGTAACGACACTGGGTCATTTTTTTTGATGTGTCCTTTCAGGCCTGCATCCCTGCAAGAACATGTAACGGTCTTACCACTGGCATGGAATGAGTAAATTATTCCGCGTAACGACACTGGGTCACATGGCTGTTTTTTGTCGGACTGCAGCCCCCCTCCCCGCCCCGGTCAGCTCAAACAAATAATTTGGCCCCTGACCCCCCAATTTTCTGAAATGTTATTTTGCCATAGAGTTCGTAAAGTCTACCAAACTAAAGTTTGGTAGACTTTACTAAGTCCACCAAACTTTTTGTGGACAAACTGTTATGAAAAAACATACCCACGCGCGCAAAGCAAGCCGTAGGATATGCTTGCAGAACAGCCAGGACACTAAACGAATTTTGTCGCTAGTTTTTTGCCAGATACGGGTCACAGTAGTTCATCGAGAGTAGACCAGACGCAGCGACCTAGGGTTTCACCTTGGGCCAGGCTCGTTTTGTTTGTGTTTCGCCGCCGTGCATCAGCAGTCGGCACTGGGCCGCTGCGTGCTGCGGGCCGCAGTGCCGAGCCAGACAGCACGGCGATCTGACGTCGGCAGCGCGCCATGACGCTGCTGCTGGTCCTGCTGGCAGCGCTCGGCAGCGCAGCGCGGCCGGCCGCGGCCGGTGACACGCCCTCCCTGATCGTCGCCTCGCAGAGCGGCCTGATGCACCTGGACGGGGCGGGCCGGCTGCTCGGCTGGCGACCGGAGACGATGCAGTGGTGGCAGAGCTGGCACGTGGCGGCCAACCCGCGCAACGACACCGTCTGCTGGGTCAACGCCGACCAGGACCAGACGCTGGACGCGCTGGTGCGCTGCGCCCCAGTGGACAACCTGAATGCTACCTGGGACCTGTCGCGGCCGCAGTGGATGCGCGTGAACTCAGTCAACGCGATCGAGTTCGACTGGGTAAGCAACAACTGGCTACTCACGGTGTCTCGCGTCAACTACGTCTGCAGCTACCTGTTCGACAAGTGCATCGGGGTAGGGAAGTCCGGCGGCCACGTGCGATATTTCGCAGCTTACGACATTCCGAACCGCTTGCTGTTCCGCGTCTCGACGGATGGCCCGGATAGCAAGTATCGACTGGAGTCGGTGCGTCTGGACGGCTCCGGCCGCCGCATCCTGCCCGCTGAGCTGCTGTACCCGGCTGGGCTGGCCGTGGACCCGGCAGACAGACGCGTCTACTGGCTGGATGAACTCGGCGGCTTTGATACCGACCTCATCAGCGTCGACTACGACGGTAACGGCAGGGAGCTGGTGTTCCAGTTTGATGACCAGTTTCAGGCGTGGCGTCGGTCGCTTGATATCGTTGGAGACAGCATATACGTGATGTGGAACGACCAGAAGTTCGTGAGCCTCATCTCAAAGAAGAGCAAGCAGAGGACGGACCTGGTGAGGGGGCAGGTGGAGGGAGTGTCAGTACCGGCGTTACGAGACGTTCATGGTCTTCTAGCCGTGAAGGCTTTCTCCCCAGACAAACAGCCGGATAGTGAGAACCTGTGCGGCACTGACGGAGGCGGCTGCCAGGACCTGTGCGTGCCGACTGTGATAAACGGATCAGCAGCGTCCTCCTGCTTTTGTTCGGCTGGTTTCCAGTTGGTGCAGCTCTCCTGTCACGAACAGTACCCGGCGTTCGCCGTCGTTGTAGGCGCCGACTCGCTGATGGCCATGAACCTCCCAACGGAGGAGCTGTACACCATCCACTCGGGCCTCTCCAACGCAACCAAGCTGGACTTTTTCTGGGAGGGCGAGCAACGGTTCGTGCTGTTCTGGCTGGACGCGGGGAGTTTGTTCCGAGGACGCTGGTCTCCTGATGGACCGGTGTCGGACGTGCAGCTCCTGATAAGGGCCACACAGGATGTGCAAGTTCTGGACGTTGCTGTCGACTGGTCGCAGCGTAACCTGATCTGGATAGAGAAAAACGTCACCAAGTCCAGCTACGACAGACCAGTGACTGTAAAAGTATCCCGGCTGAATGGAACGTTCATTAAAACGATATCGAAAGAATACGGCGGCAACCCCAGCGGCTTGACCGTCATTCGGTCAGGCCTTTTGTACGTCTTCTCGGAACTGCGATATGGTGATTACCAGTTCGCGACAAGATACATGGAAGGTGGAAAATCGTACCTGGGCTTCGGCGATACCGCCAGTAAGTTTTTGACCACTCAGCCACACGCCATGGCCGTCGACGTTTCCTTGGAGAACAGACCGGACGTGGACCGCTACTTCTGGATCAACAGCGGCAACAGTTCGATCGAACTGCTACGTCGAGGTTTTCTCAGCGGCTACGAACTGGCGCAGCTGATCACCCACCCGAGCCTGACGACTGGCGGCGGCCTGGACGTGCTCGGGCCGTGGCTGCTCTGGACGGACCGCTCCACTGGTCAGCTCTGGACGGCCGACAGCGAGACGGGCGAAGGGGTGCGCGATCTGACGGTCAATGCCGGCGCAGGGGCCGCCGCCGTCCGCCTGCTGCACCCCTGGAAACAGCCTCCACCCGACGGCGATCTGTGCCACCCACAGCGCAGCGGCTGCTCTCACCTCTGCCTGCGCGTGCTTGTCGATGCATTGACTTTGGCGGCGCAGTGCGCTTGTCCGGACGGTATGAAACTGGGCAACGACGGCGAGACGTGCCAGCCAGTGACGTCCGACCCGACCGAGTAGCTTCTGCCGATATACCGGCCGCTCTGTGCACTTCATCAGTAAAGAAGTGACCAAGTGGAATGCCATGAAGGAACGGTCAATAAACGTGATATTCGTTAAAATTCTGGCTTTTCAACGCCTAATGTTTTTGGGGACCTTCTGGCTTTTGGCCAAGAACCTGTTTTAATGAACTTCAGGGTTTTTGGCATTTTGTGTGGCATGGCCTTGACATTCTTCTTGTGGGTTGTTGCTAAAAACAACTGGGGGTCTGGGTATTGGGTTTTCGGGTTTCGGAGTTAAACCAAAAAGGAAGAAAATCATGTGAAGAACACGCTTGACATCGTGGAGAGAACCCGTACCAATTTATACCCAATACCAAATACCAAATTGTTTATACCCAATACTAATACCAACACTTCGGAAAGAAATTTTTTCCGAGAAATCGGACGAGGTATCTTCCCTACATACTCCGGTTGGGGCATGCTTACCCCCTTCCCATAATTTCTTATTTTTTTCTGCGTGGTTTAATCTATGACCTGAAAACTTGGCGTCTTTTCGCAAGCTTACTTTTGCATATACTGAACAAATCTTGAGTGTAACTATAAAAGACGGGCCCAACACGTGTTTTGGAATGCATGCTGGTCGTTTTCAGTAGCGGCTTGTGGTCTCCCAAACACCTGAGGCACAGCGCCAGTGTAGCACCAAACTGTCTTATACACGCTGTCTGTCTTTCATATGTTGTTTAACTATTAAACCGTAAATGATATCCGACGCTTTTCAGATCGACGTACATATAAAGGGAACGAAATGTTACATGGCGCGTCGTTTCCTGTGCTCTGTCATCTGCACATAAAGCTAGAACAAACTGGGTATCCACCAGAACCCGCGCAATGAAAACAATCAGCATGTACTCACGTCCAGCGCCCCGGGGGACGCGTTTCGCTTGAAACAGGAGACGCGGACACCCCCCCCCCCCGTTTCAAATGCAGATAAATGATCGTCACTGCTGGAGGCATATGCAGTCATTGCTGAATCACGTGTGACGTGTACACGGTTCCAGAACATATATCTAACATTTCAAGCTGGTACGAAATGTAAACATATGACGTTTTAATCAAAAGTTGCCCTACAAACACATTTCTTTCCCCTTATGCTAGATCAAGCGCTCAAGCAGTCGACCATCCTTCGTCAGTGAGCCCGACGGTGGCGCCGCGTCGACGGCGGTGAGATGCAATACTACGCCTCGCCTCACAGGGGCTGTCAGCTGTGTTGGCGGCGGCCGATGTGAGTTTCGCGGATGCTCGTCTGGGACGCTGTATTACATCGGATTCTAGCGCGGGAAGTGGTGCTGCGGGGGTTGGGATACAGCGTGACGTGGGGCGTCTTTGCTGGCATGTTCCCTGCTATGTTGATGAATGCGGGAACAAAATAACCAATACGCTTGATTTAGGTGAATCTGAATCAGACAACACGCCACCAGGAGCATTTTCCTTATCTTTGGACTACTGCTCCAGTAATGGAAGAAACAGAGATAACTTAAAGTGCATCCTTGTCTTTGGACCATTGCTTTAATATCGGGAGGAACCGAGACAACTCTAACTGCATTTTGATTTTCTCAATCGGAGGGAGACGACTGCTGTTTTATTTCTTCTCCAAACCACTGAGGATTACTGTAAATTCGCGATTCCCTGAACGCGAGGGCAAAATACCTATCATCATTTTCAATAACACACAACGAAAGCGTCAACGCACAGGTGTGTGAATGGCGAACGACGAAGCGCAGTGACATTCAAATACTATTTTGAGCGTCGTGTAACGTACAATGAATTCTTGATGACGTCTCACATGCCGTTTGCCGCACAACTGGCAAATAACTCACCATCCACTTATCGACAAGAGGCAGTCAATATCGCAACCATCGATTCACTTCACTATTGCGGACTATTCGGTCAACCTCACAAGGACAGTCGAACAGGCGGGAGTCGACTACCGCTACTCCCAGCCATCGTTGTTGTACAAAACCCGGAACCGGTCCTCTGTTCGCACGTGATTCAGAGGCTTGGTGCGTCCCTTAAGAACCATGGCAGCCTCCAGCTTCTTTTGGTCTAGCCAGTTCTCGTGCTTGTTCAGTGCTGCAACAATGCCTCCTGACTGCTCCTGGCGGTCGCAACAATGGCTGATATCACTGTGCGAAAGAAGGGTTCGGCAGTACAATGCAACGACACACTTCGGAAACCTCACGGCAAAATCGTTTTTTTCTAAGTATGCGTAACAATGATGACGCAAAAATACTGCATCCACTGTTTCAAACCCATACATCTTCGATATCCTATTCAAGTTTTGGATGACTTAGCGATACAGATTTCCAGCATGCATCTAGTAGGATGGCAGTGGGCTTTCTCTGAAGCAGCTCAACTCACGAATTCTTCAGCCTTCATTAAAACATGCTCGTACAAAATGTCTTCCATTAACTATACGAAAAACGCAGGCCATACATGACGTATTTGAAGTTGCTGCTGCACATGGTCGAACGAATTTGTCTTTTAGAGTTGCAGGAGATGATTCTAAGTCTTCTTTTCTGCATTAAAATGAGATATCACGTCACACTTTGTAAGTGAAGTGTTTTTGCTTTTTATCTTGCATGTAACAGAGATGTCAACTCAAACCAAGTGAAATGCTGACACAAAGCCCCATTTATTTACTCCTTACTATGTACTATGTCAAACAAACAGCAAACAACAAGGTCGGTATAACCTGCTTACTTACCAGGGTGAGGTAGGGATTTCGTAACAAAAGCAAGTTTCTCTCCTCCACCGCCAAGCGGCGATGCGTTCGATCCAGATGGGCCTCATGGACTTTGTGGGGTAACCGGTGCTTCCTGGATCAAAGATAGGTAACTGACAGTCACAAAATGATTATCATACAGTTAACAAACTCCAAATCATTCCAGATAATTAAATATAAAGTTATACTTAAAAATGACCATGGCAACTGATGACCAGTGAACTTTTTCACAAAGTAGGATACTTGTTGACCAGACCCATGAAAACACTTGAAGGCAATCCAAACAGCATGCATGTAGCAGCCAAAACATACAAGGATTTCCTTTGTAATAGAGGTTTCTTTGTAATATGAGCATCATGTCCAAAAATTTCAAACACATGACATGGAGGTGAAACAATGATATCTCACCCAGTCCAGATGTTTCCATTTGGCATCTTTCTCCTCAACATCACCAAAGCAACCCTCATTGCCTCTACAGATAGGGCTGTAGTGGATGCAGTAGGTGTCTGATGATGAGCTGAAATAAAATTGTGGTTCTCTGAGAAGATTTGCTCAAAAGAATCAGGTTAAATCATTGGTCCATTTGTTACTTGTCTGGTCTAAAATGTCTGGTGTAAAAACATAATCAGTCAATAAATAACACAAGCAAATATAAAATGGAGCAATTTAGGAGAGAAAATAGCTGGAGGAGGGAAGCAAAGTATTGTCTATCAAAATGCATGAATTTAGCATTAAATAATTGGTTGTATCATGACAATTTTCATTTACTCATCCAAAGATCACATTAAAATATTTTCCACAACACTGCTAATAAGGTCAGTCTATAAAACTACATATGCATATGTACACTTTGCTGATCCACTAATATTCTGACTCAAAAATGTCTCTGAATGATAGATGTATTTTTGTGGTTGCCTCCAAAGTTTCATTTTTTTTAGATCCCACTTTCTGTCACAAATTCTGAGAATTCACTTCTGCCAATAACTGCCACCCATTCACTGTATGAGGAGTGCCTTCAGATTTTCAGAGCCTGTGATGTGCCACACACAGATTGACTTCTATTTGTCCTCTTGTATACAAAGGAAACTAGGCATTAATTAATAAAAAAAAACTATAAAAATATCAGGTCCAAGCATGAAGGGCTGCAGATATGTGCCAGGATTCAGATAGAATGCACATTGTCCTTGTTTTGCATCAGATTCTAAGATGACCAGGTTAAGCATTGCATCACCTTGCCACTGTTCTTCTCTGGAGGGACACAACCCATCTGATATGATGACCTGCCCAGGTCAATGAAGGGTTGCATATAACACATGGTTAACCCACATTCCATCAGGATCTAAGCACATGTCTGAAGGGCTGAACACTTGTTTAACTGATGCCAGAAAACTTTCTTGGGTATTTTTAAGCTTATATATAATGCCATGCTTCCATTATATATTTTTATGAGTATTTGGCTATGATGTCACTTTTATGACATTTAAAAATCACAATACAAGATGAACAAATTGCATATAAACTACTACAGACCAGGATGTTAGACAAATTTTGGGAAACCAAAGCTGTTAAATTTTTGCCAAGATAAGAATATTGCAATACTAAGTGCAGCTATTGCAAAAACTATCCAAGTCATAGGACATACTCAAGAAATTTTATACTGTGATGACCAGTTAAGTATGTTGAAACTTGGGTATGCAGGCTGCAGTGCAATTTTATGTAAGTGACTGGGGACAAAGCTCAGTGCCTGACAAGCCAAAACCTACTGTCCACACCCATGAAAAGTATGCCTGTTTGACCAAAATGTGTCACATTCTCTTTTAAAAGTGTTTTAGATCATTTCATGTTCCATGTTTTCTGCATATCTGTTATCTACTACAGTCATCCTTTTTGATAATGTTGCCTGTTACCCTTGTTAAAACTGCCAAAAAATACTGGGGAGGGTAGGATCAGCTCTGGGGGCTAAAATTCATACTGGGAGGAGAGCATGGCACCTCCCAAAGCAGACAGCTAACACCGGTATAAAGAGGACCCAGAGGCAGAGCCAGGCAAGAGCACTGCAACAGCTAGGTTGGTTGGTTGACTTGTTAGGATGCACAGACACTTGGACTCAATCATCCGGTGTCCCATCCACACCACATGTACCACCAATCGAGAGCTAACGGCATCGAGATTCGAACCCACAGGCTTGCGACTATGAGTTCGAATCTCTTTCCACTAAGCTAGAGGGAGATAAACAGATGGTTGGTTATGGGGTTATTTAACGACGCTCTCGACTGCCAGGGTCATTATGCGTCGCAACCTATCATGCCGGTTGTCGTGAGGGACGGCGAAATGTCGCTATTACCCGGACTAGAGTATACTTCAAGATATGTTTTCGAGTATATATTCGAGAGACTCGAACCGGGGATGATAAACAGACCTTCCAAGAGGCACCGACGTTTCACGAATTCAATGCGCCAAAAATGTGTTTTCTTTATAACTAGCTGACCGCTGATTGCGGTCAGACGACTGACTGACGGCCAGACGATCCAAGACTTCTCGGACACTTGAGTTCGAAAGGCTGTGTGTAACCCACAAACAAACAAACAACTGATTGCGGTTTGGTGGCCCCAAATCTGTGAACAATTGTGGGCCCGATTGGACGTGACGCCACGAAGACTCTTTGTCGTCTGGGCTTCAGCGAACGCAAGACGTGTGTAGCAAATAAAATGTTGGCTTGACAATGAAAAAGCTACACCAGCTTAGGACCAAAATGAAAAATTCTTATTGATAAAATGAAAGCGGAGGCTACAAAAAAATTGCCAGGGAAAGTTTCACATGCTCTCATTCATCAAATCTCCTCTCCATGGTGATGATGATGAAACGATTTCTAACTTGCCTTTGTAACGGCTACCCTGTCCCATCACTGATTAATTACTGAGTTTAGGTATGGACTGCGTCTGTAGCTTCAAACTTTGTTTTTGTTGTGCATACGTACAGCGAACTTTAATATAACTACAATATACTCCAAAATCAAACACGAGCATTACAGCGCTGTATACGTCGTACATGCGCCAGTAAACAACACCTAACTTTTGAAAGGCGTTTCGTTTTGTTTCGAAAATGGAAATACTGATTGAGGGCATGGCGTAATTGATATAGGGTAAATATTGCAGGCCACTGGATATCTTCTGCTCAGAGGTATGGTTTCCGTTTCTCTTCATTTCTTTTTATCGTCTGGGACAGTAACCTTGACTGGTACGGTGGAACTGTGGAATGTGGAATTGGAATGTCAAAGACGATAGTGAGAGATCAACGAATTCTATATCGGATTCATGGGTGTCAGTTTGTTGTTTTCACCCATAGCCCACCCAATGTGGATCTTTGTCCCTCCAGAGCTGATATTGCACCATCCCAATATTTTCTGCTTGTAAGAAGGGAAATAAGTAATAATTATGGCAGTTATGATTGCAATAAATAACATGCAGAAAGTGTGAAATAAAGCATCAAGCAACTTGATGCTAGTATACATTAGGGTGGCCCCTTGTTTAACTCATTCTGAAAATGTATAGGGGTGGTCAGGTCAGACACATTTTCATACACTAAAACCCAAATATGACCTTTAAAACCCAATTTAAAAAATATCCACTACACCCCAAGAAGTTTGATACCAAACTTTTCACTTGACATAGAATTCACATGTTTGGGGCCTTGTCTGTCATTTATCTGTGAGATGAGTAAATGACATTAAAGATTAAAAATCAGTTCTGTCTTCCTTTCCACATGAACTGCACCACACATTCATATTTAGTAGTCCCACAGTATTGCTTGGAATCTGGTAGGTACAGACCTCTCATTGATTAGATGGTGCTAGTGCCATGTGCAGTGCAGCCTGGCTGGCTTATAGTCATGGCTGCTACCATGCAAGTCTGGTTATTTCATACTTGGCATAAAATAACCTACTGGTGCTGCCCACGAAGATGGCATGGCTAAAACATTGTTTGGTGAGTTCCGAAAGGCAGATTCCAGTGATTCATATGACAGGGCTGAGACATCACAATGGTAACTGCACCGTTTGCCTGGTGTGTTGCTATTTCACGTTTTCTTGACATATGCTGCGTGTAACAAGTGCTCTTGCCGTGTGAAAAGAAACCATAGCTGTCATTTCAAGGATCGCCTAGGCAATGTTGTTGGCTAGTACAGCTTTGTTGACACTGGTATCTTTTAATGTCAGTGGTAGGTGCAAACCAGGTTTGCCTGTTTTGCCATCTCCAACTATTTAAAACATGAAATAACCAAACTGTGGTACAGTACCAGTCATGACCAGCACGCAACTCTAGTGCCGTCTGGTCTGTGGCAGGTCAGTGTCTACCAATTCCTAAGCAATATTGCAGGACTGCTATGCCCTGCATGCAGAAAAGAAGATAAGGAGCCAATTTTTAGTCTTCAGTATGATTTACCTACCTCACAAATATTATATAACATCCAGGATCCCAAAGACATGAATTTGGCATTATGTAAAAAACATCTTGGCGAGGGGTGAGCATTTTTTAAAATCTTTAAGGTCATACTTGGATTCAACATATGCAAATGCATCATACTAGACTGCACTCCCATGCATTTTCAAAAAAGCTGGAAAGGTGGCCACCTTAATATGAGCATATAACTGGTTACTTGGTAAATTAAGCTTGCCTAATCTTTACATGAACATACATCTGGCAGATGTAGGGAAGGAGGTTGGATTGTACCCCTGGCAGGGTCCTGCCCCCAATCACTTACATAAAACAACACCCCTAATCTGATTACATTGCCTTCTCATTCCATAGAGTTATAGATTTGTGTGGTAGGACAAGCGGTGAAACCTGCCAATATTGTGGCTGTATTGGAGCATTCTGCTGCACAGATACCAGGTTTCCCAGTGCAGAAGTACTACCAGTTGAAGGTAATGCTGTGAGAAATTGAATAAATGGTAATCTTAACTAGGCAGGTAATCATTACTAAGCGTACCTGTCCAGACCAGTGTTGGAAAAACTGTCGTTTTTTTGGTGTCAAGGAACACCAGAAAATTTAAACTCCAAGAAAAAATTTGTACTCCAAAATGGTCATTTGCCCCCCCTCAAAAAAAAAACACATGGGCATGCCTACTCAACCAGAATTTGAAGTTACCTAGCATCCCCCCTCCCCCAGTTGATGGTTTACCATCAATACTCAGCTGCTGAAGTACATTCTGAACCCACGGCCAGCCGCCTTCCACTTCCCCCGGTCAATGACTCCGCTGACTTACCATGTTGACCCAGGAAACTGGTTCCCCCCCCAAATGGAGCCACTGTATCTGCCCCTGCTGGCCACATGTGCATGCAAAGCACCTAGTTAGTCCATGTTTCTCACATAAATGCTTGACACTTTATGCTCCAAAAGAGAATTTGTACTCCCACACCAGGAAGAAAAACCAGGTTCCCGGCGCTGGTCCAGACAGAAACCAAGGTTGTGGCTTGGTGGTGAGGTTGTGACTATAGTGCAAAAGGAAATGCTATTACGGTACCGCATGTAACGTCGCAGAAGCTCGTAACGTCAGCTTGTAACGTAACGCCTGTAACCTATAAAAATGATTTCAACTGACTCACGGAACTACGGCTTCCGTGATGTCACGGAAGCCGTAGTGTAAGTTTCGGGAGTCAGTTGAAATCATTTTTCTGCACAATTGAGTGGCGTAGTGATGACATAGTAGTTATAATACGAGTTCTCGACGTCACGAAAATCATTTATGTGCTCAGTTTAGTATCGTCGTGGTAGATACAGGACAGGCTACCAAGGTCACTAAAATCATTGTTCTTCGCAGTTTAGTGAGTTAGTAGTTGTAGCGCAACTTACTGAAGTAATTGAAATCATTTCTCTGCACGGCGTAGTGTCATCATGGTGGAATAGTATGTGGTAGTGTTCCCAAGGCTACTGAAATAATTTCTGCACACTTAGTGACGTCTGCATAGTTATAGTACGAGTTCCTGAGATCCACAAGTGACCTAAAGCATAGGTTAGGTTAGGTGTAGTTACGTTACTTACGTTATGTTACGTTGTTAAGTTAGGTTGGTACTATAACTACCATGACGTCACTAAATTGTGCAGAGAAATGATTACATGGACCTTGGGAACTTGTACTGTAACTACCATGAAGTCACTAAACTACAAGAAAGGAGGAAAATTATTTTAGTGGCCTCGTTAACTTGTGCTGTGACTGCCATGATTTCACTAAACCGTGTAGAGAAATGATTTCAGTGACCTCGTTAACTCGTATCATGACTACCATGACTAAACCTAAATCATGCAGAGAAATGATTTCGTTGACCTCAGGAACTTGCACCACAACAGCCATGACGTCACTAAACCATGCAGAGAAATGGTTACGGTGATCTCAGTAACTGCTGTTTTAACTACCATGATGTCATTAAATTGCACAGATAAATGATGATTGTGACGCCAAGAACTCGCCCTATTAGTTCTAATCGCTGTGACGTCACTAGACTGTGCAAAAAGATGATTTAAGCGACATTGGGAACTGGTACTCCAACTATCAGGATGTCACTGCGTCACTAAACTGTGCAAAAAAGCGTACTGTAGTTACCATGGCGTCACTTAGTTGTGCAGATAAATGATTCCAGTGGCGTCGAGAACTCGCATTATAACTGCCGTGACGTCACCACATCATTAAACTGCTAAAAAACAATGTCGTTGGACCCATGGAGCTTATACACCGACTCCTGTAACATCATGAGCATTTGTGTAGCCACACCAGCATTTGTGTGTGCACTGTAGAGTCTTTCTAGGAATCTTGGCTTCTGGCAGGGCAGGTGCGCTTAGTGTTCATTTTTACTCAGCCTTTCCATTTTCCATAAAAATGCTTCAGTCATAAGACCATCATATGTATGTGTACTTTACACAGATTACACAGATCTGTATCCCATCCTTTTGCAGCTGGTGGTGACAAAGGAATGAAATGTGGTCCTGTGGTGGCCTCCACCCACGTGCTGGCATCACTTTCACAGACTTTGGATAGTGGTATTCTTTTTCTGTGTATTTTCTGATCACCTCTGCCTCATAAAAACTGCAGAAATGAATCACATGCCATCACCTTCATTAGAAAATATAATGCACTAAGAAGACCAAGTCACTTATCAAATCTCACTGAACTTAGTAGTATCACTCATTGACAGCAACTGGTTAAAGACATGCTTTGCACACTCGCCTGGATAATATAGTCATGCAACACCCAGCACCAGTAAGCAGGTTACAAATAAGACTTCTCCTCCATTGTTCCCTTGGGACAGGAGCAAGGCTGGAAAAGGTGTTGTTGTTGGTGTTGAAGAACACCAGAAAACAAACATCTCGTGAATGTAGTTATATTGGTTTGGACTGACTGCTGTCATTGGATTATTGTCATGTTTAGGACCACAGTTATATTGATGTTTTGCAAACATATTTTGGGTTTGATGTTTGTAATATATTGGTGTTGGGTTTATTGGTAATCACTACTAACTCATGGTTTAGAAAGATGGAAGTTTTGCAGTAAGCTGAGTAATGTAATCCTGCCACCATCCCAATGGGTACATACGACCAAATCAGTCAGCGGTCGTGTCCATGTCATCACACAGCGTCTGTCTACACGATGCCGCCGTGCTGACGCGTCTCTCCTCAGTGGCGAGCGAGCGGACGGCATGGCGACCTTGCCGCCCAACTGGCGGGAGGACGAGATGGTGGTGGGCGCGCTCTTCAGTCCGTTCCGGTCGCGCCACGTCAACCCGGTCGGCTACGACTTCAAGATGGCGTTCTGGCGGCGCGAGCTGGCCGACCTTTGTCGACAGCGGCGGCAGCTGCTGCTCAGCTGGCGTCGACTGGAGGCCGAGCACATCGTCGGACACCACCGGCCCAGCTGCCTGCAGGAGGTGTTCCACAACTTGAGAAGGTGGGGCCGGCCCCGCTCGTGGTGGTGGGCAAGTACGATCGTTGTGACGCGGAAGATCATGGTATTAGTCATGGCTTGGTTAATAAACCCGGTGTCGATCTTGACCACAATCACATATGGAGCGACCCGTCTAATGATTTTATATGAGTAGCTTTTTATGTTTTGAAAATTTTCAGGTATTCTTTGATATGAGTTGTATGAGTGAATATTTCCTGTCTGTGTTACATCTGTGATACGATTGCCAGTGTTACCAGCGCCGTGGGATGACACAGCTGGCCTGTCGACACCTCTCCCCGGCAGGCACGTCTGACCTGACTGGCCCGTTCTCTGTCCTTCAGCTCGGGCGAGACGGTGACGCCGGCCGAGCTGCGCCGACAGTGCGCCGCCGGCCGCAGCTGGGCCGCCTGGGGCGCCGAGACGTTGCTCTGGCGGCCGGTCCGCGCTTGCTGGAACTGGGCCAAGCAGGCCGTCTGGCCGTCCGCCGAGCAGGAGCAGGAGCTGGTGCTGCTGGAGGCGCTGAAGGTGGGCTCTTCGAGCGGCTTGGGACGACGCACGGCAGGGCCGGGACCAGTGTTGGAAAAACTGTCGTATTCTGGTGTCAAGGAACGCCAAAAAAATTATACTCGAAGGAAAACTTTGTACTCCAAAATGGTCATTTGATCCCCCCAAGAGACACGGATATTCCTACTCAACCAGAGTTTGAAGTTGCTCAGCGTTCCCCCCCCCCCGTTGATGGTTTACCATCCGTACTACGCCACTGTCCAACCGCCTTCCACTCCCCCCCCCCCAGTCAACGGACTCCGCTGACCCATGCTGGCCACATATGCTTGGAGAGCACCTAGTTAGTCCATTTTTCTCACATAAACGCAAGAAATTTTTTACTCCAAAAAAGAATTTGTACTCCGACACCAGGAAGAAAAACCAAATTTCCAACACTAGCCGGGACCGTCAGGTTTGATTTCCTGTTGTCTCGGGACGTTTGTGGTTCGACTGTGTCTTGGTGCCACTGATGCCTTGCTTATCAAATTGATGATTGCCGGGGGAAGTCATGATGGCGGCAGTTTTTAATGTCGTAAAATGCATTGTCTGTAGCAGCTTAATCTATGACCTCTGGGCGATCATGTGTTGCCTTGTAGCAGTCAGAATGTTCATCGCTGTCTGAAATTTTGGTGCTCATTCCCAGTTCATACCTAGGTTTTCTGGGTTATTCTCCATCTTGAGCTTTCACTTGACCAAGGAGCATGCCTCGTTGTGCGACGAGCGTGACAGCGTCTGGCCTGCTGTGCCGTGTCGGCCCAGCAGGCCAGGCTGTGACAGCCCTGCGTCGCCCCTGCGTCGACACAGTGTCAGCCGTGACTGTGCCGGTCCCGTGTCGGCAGGAGCGGAGTGACGAGCTGTACGCCCGGCACCTGGAGCACCTGGCCTCGGCTCGGCCGGCCGCCGGCGCGCTCATGCTGACGGACCAGGTGTGGGAGCTGCACCGCGGCCTGCTCTCCGGCCGGGCCGAGCTGGAGTTGGTGCTGCTCCAGCTGGAGCTGTCGGGGCTGGCGGTCACGACCGACGTGGACGGCCGGCCGGCGGTCAAGTTCCGCCTGCAGGACGAGCAGGGCCGGCCGCAGGTCACGGAACTGGAGCGAGGTGGGCGCGCCGGCACCGCGTCCAGCACACTGGACGCGCGGGGAGGGGAGTTTGGGTTTCGGTGGGCAAGTGACCGCTGGTGAAAAAGGCGTTGCGAGCGTGACATGTGAAGCATTGCCCTGTATTTGGGGACCATGGATGTGGATTTATTTGATGACATCATTGAAGGATGTTTGTGAACGTGGCTTGTGTTGACGGCTGTATCAGTTTTGTGAAACTCAGTATTTTTTTTTTAAGCTCGGTTAATGATCCGTTTTTCAGGACCTCTGCATGTTCTGTATGACGGTATGGTCACATGCATTGCTCCTTATTGACAATAGTCTGTGGCGCAGGCGTGCTGCGGTTAACCATGGTGGAGAAGAGCATGATGGAGCAGGTGGAGCAGCTGGAGGGTGATCAGAAGAAGCTGCGCAGCGACGCCAAGACGCTCATTCAGAGTGGCCAGAAGGAGTCGGTAGGTTGCGGCTCCGGTTCGCGCTACTTGTGGGTAGATTGGCACGTAGGAAGACTCATCAGAGTGTCTAGTCTCGGGCAGTCTGCACTTCGTGAGGGCTGTGTTTGAAGAATGTTAAGGCAAATCTTCCACCATCTTTTCCAATTTCCAGGTGTTTGCAGGCCATATGGCGATCAGGATTGGCACGTTTTGGCCACCTGGTGGCTTAAAACGGTTAAAGCCATGGTTTTAACTGGCATATCAAAAACAGGTTTTGGCCACTTGTTCTTTAGGCGGCTAGAACTGCGTTAGAGAACTTAGTCATTCTTTTGCAGGCCAAGGTTTCCAGAACGAAGTCATGATGTATGTTTTTGTAAGCGGTGAGGTCTCAACATCTGGCACATTTGATGTCTGTAAGGACAAATTTCCTTCGACCATTGATTTCTCAGGTAGCCAAAACGAGGTTGCGAAGTGCCTCATTGTTAGTTCTGGACCTGTACCATTGGGAATTAATGTTTTCTCTGTTTACTTTATCAGAATGTTACCAAGCTGGTATTACCAAATCCAGAATTCAGGGTGCTGATGTTAATGAAGGTCACCTCCCATCAGGTGGAACAGGTCTGGCCGCGACCGGCGACCTGTGGTCATGATCCGTGACTGTCGTCGGATGGGGCCGAATAGTCCCCGCCTCCGATTTTTGCCGATAGGCGTCGAGCGGTACACCTGCGCACAACCAAACTTTGCGTACTCCTCAAGGGAGCAGTTCTACGCAGTGTAATGGGTCATAAGTAAAGATCTCTCCGGCACTTTGAGTATTTCTAGTCGCGGCTGAAACTTAGTGCTGCTGTCTGAGCTTGTATTCGTAGGAGCAACAAAGGTTTTGCAACATAAGTGACTACTGGCGTTTCTGCGAAGTAACAAGTAGTCAGCGAAGCCAGCAAAAAGAGCTATTGGTTCACATGATTGACGCTAGCCTCAATGTGTATGCTGTGAAACTGGAACTGAACTGAAGTTACGTAAAGGTTGTTTTACCCACTTAAAACCGTAGGATGAAAGCAGTGGTAGCGTCTGATTTAGCATGACGGTTGTATTAGGTCCAATGAAATTTAGTGGTTTTCGTGGACTGATATGAAACCAGAAACCAAACTTGGGAATTGTGGCACCCTATACAATTTTCAAAACTAGCCAGCAGGATGCACTCATTTTCTCGGGAATCCATCGACCTAGGTCAACTGTCATGTGATGAGACGTCACAAGCAGTAAATTTAGGTCACTGAAAAATGTTGTCATGTTCTGCAAGCCATTGGTTAAAGATATAAAGGACATACAAATATACTTAACATATTTGTCAGGCCCTCCGGAACGTATCGAACCCAAGTCAAATGTCTTATCACACATGTTCAGGATTTGCAAATTTGGCCTACTGGGAAGTGAGGGCCAGCTATTGTACCCACATGATGCATTGTGATAAAAAAATGCAGCCGCAGTTTAATTTGACATCAACATATTGTTCCCTGAAACGGGGCGTGGTGTTTCCTTATGAATTATCACCAGACACAGAGGAAAAAAACAGTAATTCTGGCGTACTGAAATATGTATTCCCTCTTCAAACCATTGAATCGGATTGAAAAGCACCAGTCTGCTGTGGCCGAGCGACTTATTGTCCACGCCAAAGTCTTGGTGTCTCAGAGCGCTCAAAGTATCAAAGCCCACCGCACTAAGCGGTGCCAGTCTGCTCAAACCAAGATGCATTGGATGCAACGCCACTGCAATTGCCAGGTGATTTAGAGGTGTGTTGAGGCCAAAGCACACCTACCACATAGTCAGGAATCGCCCCACGCGAAGCCTTTCCTGAGCTCTGGTTTCTTTCCTGAGGGCCGACATTATTTTCCTCGTAGATTTTAGTTTGCTTCCTCAAGCGACAGATTTTAACCCTCACCAGTGCAGAATGACAGTTGCCCAGAGCGACCACTTCGGCCGCTGGCTGTTGCGCTGTAAAATTGTGCGTAAGCGACTTCCAAATATTTGCTTTTGAATTGTCCGGAAATCTGAGATCAAGATCCTCACATGTTACTGAACTATTACATTTCTTTCAATGCATGTCACTGACGGTGTCAGCGACATCCACAGTATAGTCATGCTTTTTGTCAGGGTTGTCTTAGGTCAGATTCATGAATTAAGGATACTGGCGTTTTTGGCTTTTTGTTGAGCTCAGGAGGATCGTGGTATGATCGGAAATATTAAGGTAGGACGTTTTTACGCATAGAATGAAGATGTTTTTGTCGTTCGAAATAGTTTACTTCCATTATCAAATTCATCCTGCGATCGGAAATGCTGATATGCGTAGTAACAGTAGTTTGAGTCTTTATTCATAGTCAGAAATCCAGTGAATACACGAACATGACCTTTGAGGTCGCCCATAATACCACTTGGGGACTGGAAAGAGTCATACCGGATATCACTGTGTTAGTATAAGACCAGGTAGCATGCTAGTTTTTTGTCTTATCACGATGGGTTTAGAGATGGCTATGAGGTCACCAGCACCCTCTCCCCGCTTCCGCTTTACTATCGAAATTGGCAAAAAGTAAGTGGCAAGGTTGAAAACAGCTGCAAACAAAATCATGCATGTTGAATAGCAATCATTGAGCCATGTGAAATGGCGGAAACGTTGTGCAAAGCAATCATGGGTTAAGGATGCAGGAAACACATCGTTTTCATAAGTTGAAGGAAAATGCAATTTTGGCATGTAAAAGCCATTTTTAACTGGCCAGAATCTGCAAAAAAACAGTTTTGGTCACTGACCTGTATAAACCTAGTTTGCACTGACTGGAAGGTGTATAGATCTCATACACATACAGCCATAATCCGGATGAGGTCACTCTGTGAATCTGCATGTCTGGCTGGCGTTGCTGCTATGAAAATGACGGCTGTATATCATTTGCTTTTCTCTGTTTTTGCGTGAACGATCATGATTGTATTGCATTAAGCTCCAGCATCAGACCTTAGTCTCATCACTACAACGCACTTTGTTTTGTCTTCGAAGTAAGACATCAACCATTTGTTGTATCAGGCTGTCACAGGGGCGGATCCAACGGCTCCGTTTGGGGGAGTAGGGGTGGGCATACCAGAGTTTCCTGGGACTAGATGATAGGTTAGCGGAGTCGTTGACTTGGGGGGAGACGCTGGCCGTGGGTTCGAAGTATACTTCAGCGGCTGAGTATGGATGGTAAGTCATCGGGGGGAGGGGTGTTGACGCAGTGAAAGACGTTGGCCATAGGTTAGATTCGGAGTTCCAGCAATTTCAAACTCTGGTTAAGTAGAAATAGCCATATCGTTCGGTGGGCCAAATGACCATTTGGCTCCCCTTAATCGCCGTTGGGGGGGGGGGGCATGGCGGAGGTGGTCACCCCTGGATCCGCCATTGGGTTGTAATATAACTAAGGACCAACGGTACCTCTTTGGATGCGGTAACGTGGAGAATGCTTGTATTCCAGTGATAAGAATAAGTTTTGTTTTTGCTTCAACAGGCAAAAAAGCAGTTTCGTCAATGGAAGAGGAATGAATCTGTCCTGGAGAAGAGACTTAACACATTGAACAACGTCCAAGGTGTTCTGCAGACCATCGAGGACTCGAAATACAATCGCAAGGTGAGACCGGTTGTCATCCTGGGAGCGAGTTATTTCCGGAACCATGACACATGTGGTGTTCGCAGCTTTGGTTTATGACGCTGGTCTCTGTTTCGCCATACGGAGATGTGACGATTTCTGTATGTTAGAGGGTGTTCTGAATGCGACCACTTGGTGGTGATTATCATCTTATGGGTAGTTGGCATTGCTTTGCATGAATTGTAGACTCCAGTTCGTTTGAATCACTATTTAATCCAGTGGAAAGTAAAAAAGAAGCTTTCTAGGAGAAAAAATATATGTAGAGGAGCCAACTGCATTGTCTCCCTGTGCATGAGCACTTCGTTATTACCGGAATTAAAACGAAATTGATCGTACGGTAAAGCCTGCAGAACCTTAACATGCCATCAGAAGAGCTGTCTCGCACGGTCATGTGCGGATCTCTCGATGGTGGTGTGACGGTCTAGTTGAAGTCAAGTGATGTGCCCTGCAGGTGCTAGACGCCCTCTCACGTGGAACAGCCGCCGTCAAAGGCGCCTTTGGCGACGTCACGCTGGACAAGGTGGACCAAGTTGTTGCGGATTGCCAGGAAGTATGTTGGGCAGGAAACATCGCGCGTCTTTCGGACTAACTTACGGAGTAAACGCCGGGTTATTTTCATTAGTTGTGAATCGGGTGATTGTTTATCGGCAATGCAGTGGCGTACGTCGAATGGTCATTGTTGACACCAAATGCTGTGTGGATTGCATTTCGATGTGAAAACGCTTCAAAATTTATCTACCTAAACTGCGCCAACTGCAGTGGTTCGTGATCAACCTGGCCCTCCGGCTGGTGTTTCTCTGATGATGGGAGTAGCTGGTGCCCGTGAATCGCCTGCGTGTCCGTGTTAAGCTCTCCGGCTCGCCCTTGTGCGGATCCGCTGCCCCCGCTGACGACGGCCGGCCTCCGACAGGCGCTGGCCGACCACGAGGAGGTGAAGTCGACGCTGGCCCGGCCTCTGTCTCCGATCGACGTCACCGAGACTGCCGAGCTGGAGGCCGAGCTGAACGACCTGCTCTCAGGCGGCGCCACGCCCCAGCCCCGACGGGAGACGCCCCAGCCCCGACGGGAGACACCCCAGCCCCGGCGGGAGACGCCCCAGCCCCGGCGGGAGACGCCGGACCTGCTCCCGACAGGTGAGCACCCGGAGGCAGACAAGGTCCCAGACCGGATTGGTGGGGGGGGGGGGGGGGCAGAGACAGAGGCCCGCGGGAAGCGGCCCACCAGAGACCCAGCGAGTGATATCGAGGAGTGTGCTCTGATTCGATTGCGTGGGGTGACCAGCGTGATCCTGTGACTCGAGTGCGCGGATATTTGGGACTGTCCCTGAAATTCCGAGTCATCACCACAAGTTGCGTTGGTACTTTTAAGTGGAACAGAAAATTCGTTCGGGCGGCGACAGGATCAGTCGATGAATGGTTGCTGGCTGAGATCAGTGTTGAATGATCTTGAAATGGTGACAGCGCCAAATGATCACGCCAGCTGGTCGGTCGTCACCAGAAGCCGCCTTTTGTTCGCAGACCTGCCCAGTCCTCCGAGCGAGTCGCCCGTCAGACCGACCCAAGCCAGGCCGAGAACGGCCGCACTGCTGGAGCCGCTGTGATCCCGCCGGCAGCCAAGACCACAGAGCGTGGTGTTCTGGCGTGACCGCCGATTGTGTTGCAGCATGTGAGCGAGGCGTCCTGGCGCGATTTCTCCCACTCCAGACGCTCTGATGTCCGCTCTGATGCCCGACTCTAGACGGTGCGCGCGACTGTGGCGCCCCACCCCAGATAATGCGCAAAACCGTGATGCCCCACTGCAGACGGTGCTCGCAACTGTGATGCCACGAGCCAGAATGTGAGCCGTTTTGTAGCTGTGATATTAGGATGCATGGGATTGTCACTCGCACACTAAGTGATTGAGTGATGGTGATTGGGCCATACAGGTGGCGTGTGTTTCCGTCTGCGTATTTGTATTGCAGCACTTATTTCTGATTATGGCGTACATGACAGTTTTGCAGACATATTTCTTCAGAGAGGACGTGAAAGACCAGTGTTCAGCGAGTCTCGTAACTCCTGTAGTGATACCGCAGCTTATTCGTCGATCAGCTTCGGTGTGTGGTCTTCCGTGACCCACGAATTGTGAACGTTTGGTTTGCATACATGTGTACATCTGAAGCACGTTTGAAGCCTGCCTCTAGTCCCGTAAACCAAACGTGCCGTGCAGCTCATGTTTCACATCGCCGAACGTCCGTACCGCAAATCTTATCCGTTCTTTCTGGGTAGAATGAATAACGGGTACGTCGCCTTATTGCCGTCGCGGAGTGAAATACATGGAGTGGAAATGAAAGCAAAAATAAGCCAAAGCTTGTATTGGGATTGTGGTATGATTTGTTATTTTCCCCTAAAAAATACACTTTCGTGTAATTTGGCTTCAGCCGTATTTGAAGACCTGGAAGCCTTTAACCCTGACATATCGCTTTCTCGGCGACACATTGTTTGGAAACAGCGGAATGCGGTTTTTCTTAGACTGTACAACTGTCAAAGTTAATAGCAAGGGTTCTGGCGTCAATCGTGTGAGTGTTAATTTACGACATTTATTGGTTAATTCTGTTCGAATGGGTGCGGAATAATGTAATGGCCCATAACATGCTGTGGTATCCGAATGGTGTTGTCTGATGCTAATATGTCGTGAAGGTATAGACCGGCCTTTAATACAAATTAGGGATACAGGTGTATCCTCATCTTCGCAGAAAGAGCATTACGTTTGCAGCTGTGCATGGGAAGAACAAGGATCAGAATGGTGAATGAATCCCCATTAGTTTCGCAAAAGTTCCGCCCCTGAATATGGGTGCTGTGAAAGGTGATGGCTCGTTGACACAAAAAGAACAAGTTAGATCATGCCAGATGGTGGCCAGTTTTTAAATTACGCGGCGAAATCCGCCACGCCACGATCATCAGCCCAAAGTGAAACTTGATGCTGATGCCTGTGACGAATGGAGATCTCTTTCCGCGCCATTCGCAAAGCTCGGTCTCCTCAGTGGCACTCACGACGCCTGTGAGCCGAGTGCCCCTAATGATGGCTGCGCTCATCGCCCGTACGCACCGCTCGCGCAACATACGCTGGCATGAGCGGGACGACTGTGGTAATAGGGAATGCACGTGCATTCCCATGCTGACGAAGACATCATTGTTACGACTACGGTGTGGCATGGAAAGATACTTCCAAAATTGCAGCTTAACCAATTATATTCGGAAACTTTCGTTCCTGCCCACTGCGCATGCTTGTTACTCTGGCCTATGATGAACTGTGTGGCCGATTGATCGACCTCCTTCGGCCATACAGGCTAGCCCGATTCACAGTTGCCAATGATTGGAGGCCAGCCGCAAGTATCTGATGAGATATTTTAACTTTGTTCCCATATGTAGTTAGCTACCTTGGCCGCATTTACTGCTGTGTCGAACCGAGAGGATTACCGCAGCTGAACATTTTTGTTCATTTTTACAGGCGTGTCTTACGGTTCTCGGTACCCAACAATGATCCGCAAATGAAGGAAATTTGGAAAAGACATGTACGTATTTTAATAAGAATCTGAGGCATCTGAAGAAATCATGGTGAAACCGACAGACTGCAGAGAAAAAAGAGCGCGTCATTACTAGACAGTCTGACCAACGTACATACGTAGTAGCTAAATCGGACAGCACAGCTTTCAAGGTCCGGGTTCTGTTTTTAACAACTCTCACACTCTTAACCCTATTCCCGGCAGGGGGGGCGGAATCCGCCCCCCCCTCGGGTTTTTTGCTTGCCAATTCCAGGCTTTTTAATGCAGCTTCACGAAACTTGGTCGACTTTTCCTAGCTATTCTTTCTACGTGCCGTGGAAAAATTTCAAAATTCTACTTTGCTCAGGGGCGGAGCCAAGCAACGTTTTTGGGAGGTACCTCAGGCCATTTTTGCCATGTTGAGGGTAAAAGGAAAATGTCTGCCAAAAATAGAGTTTTTAAGATAGAACTTAAAACTTTATATGCATGTATAGCTAAATAGTTGGGCCATGTGCAGATGTAATTTTGTTCACCTGAGGTCATTTTACAAGGTCAGGTCAAGGTCAAAAGTCAAAATTTGTTTTTTTGCGATACTTTCGGCGCCGTTTTTTTAAAATGCCACGCCCGGAATATATATGACGTAGAAGGGTGCTTTCTACTTGTGTACCAAGTTTCAGCTTGATATTAGGTCGGGTCACGGAGCTATGACCTAAAATGTCAGTGCGCGTACCCTATATCGCAACAGCCACAAAATGAAATTTTTGAAATAGAGTGAATTCAAACGATTGAAAACGTTTAAAGATAATACTAAATGCATAGGAGATCATTCCAAATGACCCCAAGGTCACTGGAGGTCATTTAAGCTCAAAGGGCAGAAGTTGATCTGAGAAACGTGTGACCATGGCAGTTCCCCCTTTTTCATGTCCCTGGCACCGCCTATGCTAACATTATACAAACATTGTAATGCGATTTGTACTTCTTTAGTATAACATGACTAGCAGAAGCCAAAAAAGGGTGTTTGCCTCTTTTGTTCATCCAGTTGTTAGAAAACTAATCCTCCTATTTTTGAAACCCTGTGAACGCCCATGAATTTTCTCAAAATTTCAGATTTGCGGACCCATGGTAAAAGCCCTATCCATAATCTCTCGATTCATGCCAGTTTCATTGAAATCGGTCCATAAACAACGGAGTCATAAGAAGTCCAAAAGTACCCCCCATTTCGACATTTTTGCCCCCCTGTATCCACAAATTTCAAAATTTTGAAAATTTCTTTTTATAAAAATGTAGTTCACGTCACGGCAAATCGATTGCCTTTGTTGCGATGAAATCGGACAAGTAGTTCTCGAGATCTCAGGTGGGGGGCCGAATCCGCCCCCCCCCCCCTGCCGGGAATCGACCATACCGTCTAGCCCTCCGGGAATAGGGTTAAGAGGACGTGCTCCCTTTCTCATCCCGAAGCAAACTCAGTCATCTTGATGCAAATGTTTGATTTATCAGGCTAGTTTCTTGTTATGGGATATAGGCATATTTCGGAACCAGTGCTGGAAAAGGGAAAAATGTGAGGAAGATATTTCAAAAGCGAAGGAGATGAAAGCGTGCTTTGCGCGCTTTAAACCAGTGATATTTTGCGATTTCGATTTCGCAGTGTATAGTAATCTTGAGATTTTATACATGGCGGTCGCTCGGAAAAGTTGAGATCGAGGTGTTTGTCAGTCAGTCCAAGTTTCCGAGCGTCTAGCGTCCGAACGTGTCAGCCCATCGCGACACAAGCGACACAGTCAAGTGTGCTGACTCGGCGGACAGATTGTGGTGCAAGTTTCGAAGCGATTCGTGGCGTTTTTTTTTCACGGGAACAGCCTGTACAGCCAGCTTTTACACTTCTACAGTTCACGGGTACACGGGCACGGCCAGCATTTAATAACGTGTAGGACCCGTGCCCGTGATTAAAAGAATTCGAGACAGAACGATTATTTACGTTATTTGTAGGTCTCCATTCTCAAAACTTGGCGCTATTGCCGAGAAACACCCGGTATATCTCGGCGGAGGGCCTCCGTCCGGAGCGACCTTCGGATTACCGTTGGCTTGCTTGCCAACCGCGGCGGCGAGCGGCCGCGTCAGGCGTCCGATGGTTATGGGATCGGTCGTCCCGCATCGAACTCAAACGGCGGGCGCTGCCAACTCAAGACTTGGCGACAACATGGGCCCCACTTGCGGGTACTCGCTACTGTGATCGGCACCGATGTGCGATCCACGCGGCGATCCACTGCACATGTTTCGATTTGGACTCGGGAACCTATGAGTGCCGTCAGAAGCGACCTTGGAGCCTGAAATTTGGTGGCTAGATAGACCGGCACTAGGGTTCTCCAACGATACCCCTCATGGTGGGCATGGTCCAACGGTTTTTCATTTTTTCTTTTCTTTTACACCGCTGCTTCTTCTGGGCCAGTTGCCGTGGCGCAAATCGCGCAGTTTGGTGCTATAGCGGCTTAGAAATGCGGACGGACCGTCGGCCGATCAATTTCAATGGATTCAGGTCGAAAGGGGTGCAGCTTGCACGTGACTTGTTGGACTGGGAGTCCTCCATTTCCGGGAAATCCGTGACACTTAACTTCGTTTTGTTAGTCTTGGATATTTACATAAAATGATATATATATATATATATATATATATATATATATATATATGTTACATATAAATAAAATAGTAAACATGAAAAAGTTATTTAGATAAAGGTGCTAAGCGGATGCACAAGTCTGTGTGCATACAGTTTCGATTTTGACCCCAAATCGACCACGTGACGCGTTGTTTTGCCTCTAGTACTAAATGCTCGTAAAGGAAAACGGAGAAACAGCTGACGGAAATAGACGTCAGATTTATGTCCGTCATCGGTCTGGCCGCAGCATGGTGGTGCCAACCTGAATTACAAAGTCCGCTGCCTGTTTTTCACCTTTCACAATGATACTGGTTTTAAACTCCTAAGTAAGTCCTGTCCTGCTCTCTCCTGCCGGTACTCAAGCAGTTTTTTTTCCGGTTTCCGGTTTGGTTTTTCCTGACGCAGCTGAACAGAAGCACCTTCAGCTTTTCAAACATTGCCGTGACGGCATGGCGTTGACAAAGTGATGTTACCTAGGCGGGACTGGCCAAAAAACATTCGTAGAGGTGGGTGGGAGCTAAATTCTTTGGTCACTATCATCATGACATCACTCAAGTCTTCAGTATTCGTGGCCAGTACCAAATCAGTCCCACCTGGTTCGCAACAAAACTCCCTTTCCGTTTAGGTATGACCCGGCGTCATGATTCCTTGGGAGCTTTCCAGTCTCGAAGACCTGAGTACATAGACGGCTATTCGATTCGA
Organism: Capitulum mitella; assembly: GCA_030062745.1. Lineage (NCBI taxonomy): Eukaryota > Metazoa > Arthropoda > Thecostraca > Pollicipedomorpha > Pollicipedidae > Capitulum > Capitulum mitella. The sequence goes on along the minus strand of CP099839.1, from coordinate 13,721,076 downwards.
TAAAATTACGTCAGGTACTGTGAGAAGTTTGTACCTTTGAGAAAGATGAATTCGGTTGCGTAACTGAGTAGTTAAAATACTTGACCGTGATAATGAGCGTATAAATGTTAAGGGAGTTCAGTGGTAAAAAGCAGGACTCTACTTGCCTGAATTTGCCTTTTTGCCATTTATGGTAGAAATGATCATTATATCCTGGATGGTCTGAAGAAACCGTTGGATTATAAATGGACCAGAGGGTTACAACGGCAGCTGATAATAAATACCACGGCGCAGCACAGTGCCCGTGTGTATTAAACTACCCGACTCCTGCAGACATACCCATGAAGGTTCGTGCGTAAAACGTGAGTCACCATCGCACAAACGCTCTTTCAAAAGGTATCAGAACGTAAGACTAGTCGTCACTCACGCCGCGCGCTGCGTCGGCGGTCGCGTCACCAGCACGTGTCACGACAGTCTCGCGGGCCGCACACGCGGAGTAGCGTCGCCTACCGGTTGAAGCCGCGCAAAAAGGAGGCGACGCTGGCGGCCGCCGTCGAGACGAGGCCGACGGCGACGCTGGCTGAGCCGGCGCCATCGGCGTCGCCGCCGGGCACCTCGTGCGGCACCTGCTCCCAGTCGGCGTCGGCGTCGTCGGCGGGCGGCGGCCGCGCGGCCGGCTCGGCCGCCTCCAGTGGGTCGCTGAAGTCGAGGTCGGCGCGCAGCGAGTCCTCCATGGAGCGGAGCAGCGCGTCCGGCGGCCGGACGGCGCCCCGCCGGCCCAGGTCGCCGGCCAGCAGCAGGCACAGATTGTGCGCGGTGCGGCGCGGCTCCAGCAGCGCCGGGTCCACGCCCGCGTGCAGGCACAGGCACACCAGGTTGGCGTTCAGCTTGGCCACGCGGTGGTTGAACTCGCGCTCGGACATCTCGTAGCGGCAGAACTCGCTGTAGCAGAGCCGGTTGCGCGGCCGCACGTCCATGTAGAAGGCGAGCACGTTGAGCAGTTGGGCGGTGTAGGTAAGCGCCGCCGACAGGTTGTGCGCCGGGCTGGCCTGGCTGCCGCTCGGCGCCGGCACCGGCTCCTGATTGGCGGCCGCCCACACGTGGTAGGCCGAGTAGTCGCCGGAGCCGGGCAGCGTCGGCGCCACGATCCGGTACTGCAGCTCGCCAGCGCTCTCCAGGTACACCCAACGGCCGCGCACGTACGCCAGGCTCTGCGCCTCGGCCAGCGCCGACTCGGTCTCGGTCAGCGCCGCCGGCGGCCGGCCCAGGCCAGGCCGCGGCTGAATCTCCGACACCGGGAACACCACCGACACCAGCTGGCGTACGTTGCCGCGCACGTTGCCCTTGAGTGCGTGGCGCACGATTTCCAGCCGCTCAACGAGCCGGCGCGTGTTGTCGTGCGCGCACCTGATGCGCAGCTCGTCGAGCCGCGCGCGCATGCGAGGCTGCCGCCCGCGCATCAGTCGGCTAGCGCGGCGCGTGGCGTCCAGCTGGGATCGCAGCTGCTGGATGCGCGCGCGCCGCTCAGCCAGCGCGGCCCGCAGCAGCTGCAGCCGGCGGCTGGCCGCCGCCTGCCGCTCCCGGCGCTCCACCAGCTGCCGCTGCGTCGCCGTGGCGTCCTCCACGGCGATGGCGTAGTTGATGATCTCGTGCTTCAGGCGGAAGAGCTGCAGTTTGCGGTCGGCGAAGCGCGTTGGACAGGTGTCGCGGGAGTGGCCAAAGTCCCCGGTGCGCACGCACAGCCGGCAGTAGAAGTTCTTGGCCGTGCGCTCGCACAGCGGGCACTTTTCAATGCGGATGAAGCTCCGCAGCTCGTCCATGGACGTGGAGCCAGACAGCGAGCTGGCGCTCTGCTTCACCTCCATGCTTTGGGCGTATTGCTCACTATGCTGCTGCCTGTCTGTTCACATGTCCCACTTTGACTTCTTTGGCATGATGTATCTCTCGCCGTCGTCAGCTTCCGCCAAGTAATTGTTTTTTAGGTCAGCCCGAGACCTCATATAGAGAATGTAGCCCACACAACCAGCCAAGGCAACAGTACCAAATACCATTACCACTTTGTTCTGAAAAGCGACATCAGTCAGTTCAATCAGCCAATTAAATATGTCTTCAAATCGAACATCTGCCTGGATTCAAATGGAATGCAGGTTACCCTCGTTACCCATCCGATTGTGAGCTGACAATAATGGGTCACATCAGTACCATTTTGCTCTGGCGAGTTACAACCTTTCTGCAACAATGCAATGACATGTCCAGTTCAGGAAATGGTTCCATACAAAAAGAAGATAACCAGGATCTCTTGGGATCCAGGCATATGTCTGCTTCAGGCAATGTGTAACTGCAGCTGGAATGGGATTCAAAATGTTGGAGATGAAAAAAAGTTTTCAGGCAAGAACAAGCAAAAAGTGTCCTCCAAATCAAACACAGATCAGAATAAACATCTGCTATAAAACATCAGTTCCATCAATGGAAATTCTTCTTTAAGGCTGCTCTGAAAAGACTGACAACTTTTCTCATAGCAGAGAAAAGACTGAAAAATTACATGACATCTTAAAAACATGAGGACTCTGGTCATAGTACTTACAGGTTTAGCATACAATTCAAAATTAACTGCTCTGAACACATTTGTTGTTTTCACATTCCTGATTCCATCACCAGGAGTACTGGGTTTGGAGCCCACTTCTGTCTTTTTATCTGACATCACCTGAAGACAGGGACACCAACAATTACAAACATAATCATGTAATACTGTGCAAGACAAACAAACATAATACTCTAAGATGATGAAGAGTGGACAAGACTACCATGTTAGTTCATTTGGAGAGGTACCACCACAACTTAATGTCCTTTGCACATTTGATATGGGCTAGATGTAAGAAACAGGACTGGCAACATCACTTTAAGTACCTCGACATAACATTCACCCACAATGCCTTTCTTGCTCTCATAACAGAGAGAAAAGCACTGTCTACCAGTGTTTGAAAACTGCCATTTTCTGTTGTCAGGGAGCACCAAAAAACTTTTACTCCACAAAAAATTTTTTACTCCAAAATGGTCATTTGCCCTGCCCCCCACCCCCCCAGAGAGATGGGTATTCCTACTGAGCCAGAGTTTGAAGCTGCCCAGCATCCCCTCCCCCACTGACGATTTACCATCCAACTCGGCCATTGAAGTCACTCTGAACCCACAGCCAGCTGCCTTCCCCCCATCAACAACTTGGCTAACCTACAATGTAGACCCAGGAAACTGGTTTGCCCCCCCCCCCCAAATGGGGCTGCTGGATTCTCCCCTGTTGGCCACATGTTTGCAAAGCACCTAGTTAGTCCATGTTTCTCACATAAATCCTACATCCTACAATCACATAAATCCTACATCCTGCAATCATTTATTATGATCGATGGGTCACAGTTTTTGTTCTCTCCAAAACACTGGTACATCTCCTTTCCAGTATAGAAACAATGTTTGGCTATTTCAAGGGCTCTGATACACTGATTAAACAATGGCACATATGCCACCAACAGGCATTCTAAAATCAGATGCCACCCATCCAGCATCCTGAGGCCCCTTCAATTTAATTTTACCATGGTGACATGCTTTGGGTATCTCAGCCCATGCAAAGTAGAGTAGCATGCAACAATCTAGGTTCTTTATAGTCATCACAGATACTAGAATGAGGCTGAGAGCCTCTGAAACTCATCAGACCCTGAACTCCATGCACATCTTTTATGAATTCAGTGAAAGTATTATAAATGACTGGAACAGACTCCTTGATTAAATTATAGGCTCTTACCCTCAGCTGTTTAGTTTGAAACCACACTTAATTCCTATTGAGCTCATCTGTTTCAATGACACCAGGTAACAGATAAACCTTACCCTTAACATGAGCTGAACAAGGTCAGTCCAACAGACCCCTGACCTTTAATCTTGACTCTTATAAGTGAGGTAAGATTGGATTAGGGTAAGCAAGGTATACAGGTCACAATGTGGCACTTGTCAGTGAGACATATATACATATTCCTACAGGAGCATATTTCTATGGAGTGCAAACTTCAGTATTCTAGGTGCAGGCCTCCCACTTCTCATACCTCCAGAAATCCATGCAGTTACCAAGTCATATTGGTACCAAAAGATGCCCAATTAAACAGCCCAATGAAGGCACTTCATGACTTGTCAACATCACAACTTCTTCAAAATAATCCCTTGAAATGATAGTCACCCACTACCTCAACAACTTGTACAAGTTCAAACCATAAAACATCTCTGAGGAATAGATCAATACCAACTTTTAAGCATTAGCACTGACAACCATGCCATGAAATATGACATCACTGAAAGATCTTTCAAAATGCGGCAGTCTCAAAACTCAAAATAAGCCAAGACAGTACTTGAACAGGACAGGGATATGGACTGGGATTGAACAAGGACAGACATGACTGCCTGGGAAGGAACAGGGACAGACAAGGAAAACTAGGATAGTACAGAGATATGGAGGAGGGCCTGGGTGGGGTTGGATGAGAGATGAGGCTAACAGAACAGGCATGGAAGGGTTTTATAAAAGAATGGTGAACAGGGGCTGGGCTGGGTTGGTTGGTTATTGGGGCTTAGGGGTGCACCAACTACAGGGTCATTTGGCACCCACACTGGGCTGGGAAAGACAAGCAAGGGAATGTGGGTTATATGATTACACAATTACAACTGCAATGCAGAGGAAGTCATTTGACCCCCAAAAGGCATAAGTATTCCTACTCAACCAGAGATGCACTCCAAACCCACAAACAGTGTCTTCCAGACCCTTCCCATGGTCAACAACTCTGCCAGTCTGCCATCCACATCCAAAACACTCTGGTTTGGCCACCACAAATGGACCTGCTGGATTAGCCCTTGTTGGAAAGGCACAAAATGCTGTTGACTGGACTATTTTTTACAGTGTATCTTCTTAAATATGGCTTGGCAACTACTTGGATTTCTGAAGTTATGAGAAGTGGGAAACCTATACCTCCAATACCCAAATTTCCTGATATCCCTTAACCATACTGCAAGTTTCACTGAAACATTCACAGACTGAGTACTTTCCCCAAATCTGACCAGTGCTCAACACTGTATGTTGACTTATTTAAATGATACCAGGTATAGAGTAACTTATGAAGTATTATTTACATATACATACATACATACATACAGCCTAATGGGAATAAAAGTCGCCATAAGCATCTTCAGAGTGACTTGATTTCACAATTAGCTCAAACATTGCTTCAGACAAGCTGAGGTCTTAACACCACAAAACGAAATACCTAGGTTTTCCAAGCCTACCGTTCACTTGTCACGTATAACTGGCAATAGAACTGGAAGCCTACAACAGGCTAACAGGAAGGCACACACTAACCAATCGCCGCCCCATCGCTTAAGTCCAAAAGCCATTTGTATGTTGAGCATAACAACCTTGCAACTGCTTACCACAACCCTGTTACATCAGGTCCAGTGTCTGTATTTTTCTTACTTCGTCAGCTCGTGCATAAACACGACCTGAGGCATTCTTGTGCGACGCATTATCGGACTAGCTGATGGAGCGTGTATTAGTGACGCATAAGCAGCAGATATACAAATAGCATCGCTTTCATATATATTAAACAGCATTTTTTATGTGCTTAAATCAAAATTATTACTTCAAATATCACAAGATTATATTACTACAAGCTGTCCTAAAGATATGATGTGGTTCCGACTTATTACGTCATGTACTTTTTTCCTCAATTTTATCGAAGCTATGCCGTATCCCTAAACGTCTGTAAAGCGCCAGAAATCTGAAATTTACAAAACATTCCTTCAAGTGCAGAGGGTATTCGTGATCGTGGTGCGCTGGGGTCGCTTTCAAGCCTTCTGTAGCTATCGAACCCTTTCCGTTAATGGTGAGTGATGTCCAATTGGGTTAAACATGTGTTGTTATTATGCCGCTTGCATTTGTCTTTCTGTTGTGGTTTGAACTGCCAAAATACACCGGTTTTTGATTATTTGCTTTGCATTGATGACTAGAGCACGACAGTACCATGTGCCAGCCATATATTGGTCATGTCTGATGTGTCATCTATCATCTGTGAAGTCATCGTTAAGGTTATTCTTGCATGATGAAGAGGCTTGGGAACAGGCTCTAAAATAATGCTTAATTTTGAAGTTGAAACAGGTGCTGTTGGAATTTTCTTGAGTGTATGTCAGAGTAAATATGCTATTAATTAAACAGATGGCCATCCTGAAGCATTTGTCAACTTTTTCCCTGTGATATTGCTTCATGACTTGTAGTGTATGCTTATGTGGGCCCTGTTTGTGAAGGGGTGGCCATACATGATGTTTTCACCAGGCATTGAAAAACAGCATACATGGCATAAAAATCATACAACACATACAAATGGTTCTGAGGCAAACATGTGTGATTCAGTGGTTGCATAATGTCATTCCAAGATAAAGAAAGTGAAAAAAATTACCTAATGATTTTGTGATTCCATTTGTCACTGACCGCTGCACCCCTTGTCTGACTTCTGCAATTCTATGGTAACAAAGTCAGAAAGGGCAATTTCCAAGGTGAAGGTAGTTTAGGCATAATGATATCATCAGTATAACTTAACTTAATAAATAATAAACAAGATAACTAACCTAACCCAACGTTAACCCTAACCCAGACCTTACGCAACCTAACTTAGCCTAACCGAACTTAACCAAACCTAACCTAACCTAACCTATTTAGTCTCATGACCTAACCTCTGCTGGAACAGAACCAAGTTTGATTGCACTCTTTATTAGTGTAAGGCCTCAAGTATCCTATACCGTGCCTCGGAGTGTGATTGCACCTTCGGCCCAACATTACACCCTGTGATTACCCGTTTATGGGACTGCTTGAACATCCATTTATCAGACTGTGGCCTCTAGTATCATTTACTTGATGCCATCAAACGTTATGCAGTACACAGGGCATCCTCGGAGCGAAGGCAGTGTAAACAAGATGGTGCCACCCTTTCTGGTCACGTTTGCTTATGGTGAAATATAAATCATTTCCCTGTGGAAACCATGCCAGTAGTTCACCATTTCTTGCTTTCATACAAAAGTTTATGAGCATGTCTGTATGGGATGTATAGCAAGTGGTCTCTGAAAAAGTGAAAAAATGAAATATTGCCAAAGGGGCAAATATTATGAACTTTGTATGTGATATCAACATCAAACCAACATCAACATCATGATGGACATTGTTACATCTTGCTTTTAAACTGTGTTTTGCAGTACAGCAGTTTTTGTTCATTTCCACTGTTAAGATGGCTCTGTCCATTAATGATAGTTTGAAGCAATAAGTTAACTGGTTTGTGGTCAGGTTACCTTGAGATGCAACCCCAAAGTGCAAAGTTTGCACTGTTTTGCAAAAAACCATAGAATTGCAATGTCCCTGGTGCTAACTTACTGTTTTTGTAATCATCGCCATTTCAGATAATGTTTGGGCATGGCAACTACTTAAACTGACTGGCCAACATATAAAATGTACAATATATATTTATGCAGTGTATATGTAGTATAGAAAATATGTAAAAATATGATGTAGCAAGGTGTGGAATGTGTTTGTTGTCTTCAGTTACCTTACAGCAGATGAAAATGGGAGTGCTGCATCTCAAATTATTCATCATATAGAAAAAAACATATTTAGTCATTTACATTACATGTCTAGTTTTAGTGTGACTTTCAAGAGAGTCTGAAATTATTCATGCAGAACCTTTACCCATGCTTTAGAACAAGATTAACAGCTGCTGATCTCTTTGGCTTTCTGGATATTACATGGTAGACTGTAGGGCAATATTGGAGCAAGCATCATGCACTAAGACAAGGATAGAAAGGTTTTTCTTTGAGGGGTATCTACTTGTCACCAAAGAGGATGTTTTTATCAGTTGATTAAAGCAAAGAACAGTCCTTTGCAATGGCTGCATACATGATTTAAGCAAGGATATCTTTGTGTCAGGCATTGCAGGTCTGGTCCACTGCATCAGCATTGAACTGAATGAAAATAATGGAACAAATACTATCTTACAAAATGATACATTGTGCTTCTTCAGGCAGGGTTAAGTTATGCTATGTTAGGTCAGGTCAGGATGAGCTATGTACATTATTTGTCTCATTTGTAAACAGACTGCTTACAGTCCCTTGCTGTTGTAATGCTGGAAGGGAGCATGCACTGCTATTAACATCTTTATGTATGTGAAGTTGTCTTGGTCCATGTGAAACTCATTCCAGTCATTAGAAGGTCCATTCTGTGAAGAAGACATCACATTCTGTAGCATATTTTTGCATTTGGAAGTCATATTTTGCATTGCTGTAGTACATTCAACTAGAGGAGGGCATCTGAACTTGGATTTAATTTTATTCAAGTTTATGTTACATGGAGCCAGTTTTACATATTGAGATTTGGGAACAAGGAACATTGAGCCAGTTATTAGGTTGATTTTCTTTGTTTTCCATTTTCATTGTATTCCCCAGTTGCTGCATCTAAGGAATTGCTAAAATTTGGTATTTGCCACACAATTTTCATTGCCTAGTCATGTTCGAAATAGATATAGGCTGTGTAATCATGAAATAAGTGTGCACTCTGTTGTGGTGAAGTTCAGAATTTATGATTAAGTGATATGCCAGTCATTTAACCATTAGGCAGTAACTGCTGTGGGAACTGTTGCATTCATGTTTATGATATCTGTGTTGTATCTGATGGTGAGAGATAATGGACTTTTATTGCTTACTGTCACCTTTGTCACTGGTAGAAACATTTCACAAAGTAATTTGATGTTGCAAAAGAATATGAATTGTTGCAAATATTGTTCCCAACTTCCAGGCCTAACTCAGAAGTTAAGCTGTTGCATGTATTGGTGTAACTCTAGCCTGAGTTGTAGCACAGAAGTTAATTTGCTGTCATTTTCAGGAACTAGGGATGTCTCAAATGATGCCAGATCATATGGAAAGTGCAAGCTTAGAAGAAACGACCAACAAGATTGTCAATGAACTGAAGTCCAGGGGTATATTTGACACATTTAGAAAGGATTGTCTTGCTGATGTAGACACCAGGGTAAGTTTTTGCTGAATTTGTTGTTTATTGTTTTGTGACCATGTTTTTTGCATATTCTTGATTCCGTATTTTGCGGAACAAAACATGCCTAGTATAGTGTGATGGCAGTGATCAGTGAGCCCATGGGGAAGAAATTGGAATGTTTTAAGCACACAGCTTGGCTGTTGGGAGATATTAATGCTGCTAGGTCATAGGGATGTGGTTGGAACAGGGTTGGAAACTCAGTTTTTGTTCTTGGTTTTGGAATATAATTTTTGTTCTGAAATACAAAATTTTGTGAAGAGTAACACTGGTTTAAGTTGGTGTTCTTGGTGTAGTGCAGTTACAGCATCATACCTACTTCTTACTGAATAGAGATATTTGCTTGCTGAGTTAGAACTTTTCCAGCATGGCAAAATGCACCTTTTTGATGGAGGCACAGGATCAAACTTTTGGAGCATAAAATGTTTTGAGGAACACAGACATTTTGATGTTCTTCAACACCAAAAAATAGCACCTTTTCAACCCTGGGTTGGAATTCATTGTAGATGTATTGCATTTATTTTATTTAGCATGCAGTTCATTTTGGCCATTAGGAGAGATTAGATGAAGTTGCGGTGAAGTGATAAGAAGCTGTTTTAGTTCACATGTTGGTATTTGCAAGCAATCGATTCAGCAGGTCGTAGGCAAGTGGTTGAAACTTCTTTTGCATTCTCACTGTAGCCTGGGTGAAGTTAGGGACATTGAGAGCAGGTCATAGGAAAGATGCCAGAACTCTACTGTCATTCTACTCACTTTTATAAATGGTTTGCTATGGTGATGTGTAGGATCAGAGCCCACACTTTGCAGAGGTTGTCGGACGGATGCGGCACCGTATACACGACACGACCGTGTGGCATTCAGGCACCCGTTTTGGCCAGATGCTGGCTGGCCTTGGGCTTAATGTCGAGCGCCGAAGGGATTCGGAATCTCCTGGCCAGGATGTGGAGACCAGTGCACTCAACTACTGGTCACCAGTTCCATGTCAGCAATCGATCAGACTAGGTGAAAGGAAAACCGTAGGAACTGAGGGCGTCGATTTATGGGCCCTGGATGCCTGCTGTGCTGATTTGATCATTTATAATTATTTTTGCTGCCGGGTGGGATGTGTTGCGCTTCGTGGATGCTGTGTGTCAGACGGTCAGACAGCACTGTCGTCTTATGACCTGTCGTATACGTTTTAGTTGACTCCTTTGAAACTAGATATCTGTTCCAGATACAGAAGTTCGCACCACCCCATTTATGTGCCACCTTGTGATTATGTTTGGCAGCCTGCGTATCAAAATCTCCGTCAGCGGGTGGAAAACACGGTCACCACGTTCCTGAGCAAGCAGAAATGGACGCCCAGCCTGAACCGGAACCAGCTGAGAGAGAGACTCAGAAAAAACCTCACCGAGTAAGTAACTGGCGTGCCCCGAGGGAGGTTTGGTTGAAGGTCTGTTTGCGGCAGGTTGCAGCGTGTAATGTATGTTGGACGTATTGTCAAGCAGATCAGTTGTGGAGTTCCTCAGCATATCCGCAGACATTGACGTCCCACTGTTTTGTTCGCCTCGACTACTGTATGCAAATTTATGCGGCGGAGATTGGTATTTTGTACTTCTTAAGAATCATACTAGCATTGAGCCACAAAGTTTGTACCATTTCATGCGGCCGTCGTCAACATTTTGTGGAGTGTAGTAGAGTGAGGCCTATTCGTAACATATAGCTTATGACCCCAGTTGTGTTCACGCGTCATCGGTGTTTTGTTGAATTTGGTGAGGCATGAAGGAGGGAGCCAGGAAATTATCTAGTTTGGTTCCACATCCGCATGTTTTTTGACAGTTACTTTCATTCAACAGGTCCCGGTTTTTGGAGATAGGAGTGGATCGTATTGTGGACCAGGTGGTGGACCGAAACATCTACACAACATATATGCCCCAAATACATCAGCTGGTCAATGAATTACTCGATGTCAAAGAGGAAAAGGAAGGTAAATCGTGTAGGCGGGTGCCGTATTGGTTGTCAAACGGTAGACTGACGGTCGATTTTCTTCCTTCCTTGTACGTCTTTTCAGTCTTGATAAAAGTGATTTGTGCATCCCTTCGTGATTTTACGTTGCACGTTTTAGATATACATTCTTAATGTTTATCCTTGCACATGCAGAAAACCCTCTTTTGTAATATTTTTACAGGAACACGAACAATCGAATGTGATGGTTTTGTTACGTATGTGATGGTAAAATTACGACTTGTGAAAAGTGTCAGACTTGACTCGCGTTTATTTGCCGGGGCCACGCGCCCACGTCACCACTGATGTGGCTGATCGTCATTAATTGGTACAAGTTAATGAACATTGGTAAAGTCAGAACTGTATCTGAACCCGCTGATTTGAAACCGTCTTGTTTCTGTGAGTCCTTGTCCTCGTTTCAGTCCTCAGAAACAATAACCATGACAAAAAGGTCCCGCTCGGAACGTCTTGCATCTGTCGATCGGTTTCTCCGGCAGAGAAAGTCGACGATGACGTCGAAATGGAGGACGTGGCCGCACCGGTAAACGACGGCAACACGTTCGGCACGTGGGCCAACCAGTTCCACGCGCGTGTGCCGGAGCGGCCGCCGGAGCCGGCCGACGGCGGCGGCGGGGGCGGCGGCGACAGCTCAATGTCGATCTCTTCCGAGGCGGACGACTCGGCGCACTCGCCCAGCGGCGCCGAGACGCCCGACATCCGCGCCCAGATGAGCCCGCTCTCAGACGACGGCAAGCAGGGCTGGGGCTCATTCCTGGGCAAGGCGGACGGCCTCGACTTCAGCGGCATCCTGAACCGCGTCGACCGCATGGACCCGGCCATCGACCAGATGATCAAGCTGGAGCTGGAGACGGAGCCGGGCGACAGCGAGCTCGGCCGCCGCGCCAGCCCCAACTCGAATATGTCGCTGGATGAGGCGGACGCGGCGGACACAAAGCCGCCACTCGACCTCCAGAGCTTCGTGGGCCCGCCGGAGGAGGCGGCAGGCGGCCGGGAGGCGCGGCGGCCGGCCGAGCGCGGCCCGTCGCGCCCGCCGCGCGACGAGCCGGCCGAGCACGGCCGCCGCTCGCCCGACGACGAGCGCCGCCGCCGCGAACGCGAGCGCGACCGCCACAGCGAACGCGACCGCGACCGGCACGACGACGACCGGCACCGGCACGACGACGACCGGCACCGGCGCGACCGGGACCGCAACCGAGACCGCGACCGCGAGCGCGAGCGTGACCGTGGCCGCGACCGGGACCGCGAGAGGGAGCGGGACCGGGACCGGGACCGGGACCGGGAGCGGGAGCGGGAGCGGGACGACCACGAGCAGCAGCGGGACCGCGGCCGGCACCACCAGAGGCGGGACCGCGACGACGACGGCACGTCCGGGCGGCGGCCGTCGGCGGGCCGCGGCGGTGAGCGGGGCCACGCCGGTGGCGGCCGCGGCCACGCGCGCGAGGAGAGCCGCGGCGGCGCCGGCCAGCGCCACCACGGCCACGGCAATGGCCGCTCCGAGCGGCCGGCCGGCGCCGGCGGCAGCCGCCCGCTCGACGCCACCGCCGCCGCCGCCGCAGTCGCAGCCGTAGCCGCAGCCGCCGGCGGTACCAAAAATGAATCGTCTGCTCCCCAACCGGCGGTGAAGGCCGAGGTTGAGAAGAAACGTTCTCCTGATGCCAGGACCAAGGGCTCGTCGTCCGTGCACAAAAAGCCCCGCAATAAGTCGTCAAAGGACGAAAGAGTCTCGCATCAGAAAACGCCTGTAGAAAGTGCGTCCTCGTCACGGAAGCTCGCTTCGTCGTCTGAGAGGAAGCCGTCGCCGGTTGCCAAACATCCTTCATCCATAGATAGACTCTCTTGTGCATCATCATCGCCACCGGATAGCAAACCGATCATAAGTAGCAGCAAGCAGTCACAGTCCAGTGAATCATCGCCATCCGTAAATTGTAAGTCATTCCACTCATCCAAAGTTTTGACTTCTGATAGTGCAGCATCTCCATCGAAGCGAGCGTTACCACAGGCAAAATCTCACAGTAAGCGCGAGTCAGATTGCAAGCCAGTTTTTGCGTCAGGACAGGCAGTGCTATCAAAAAGCGAGTGTTCCGTGAAAATGAATGTGCCGGAGAACAAATGTTCCGGTAAGGGAACTGTGCGGAACGAGGATAGCTGCAACGTGAACGACACGCCGCAGATCCTTCCGGCGGCATCCGTCAAAAGTTGGCCATCGTCAGAAAGCAAATCATCTCCAAAAGGCAAAACATTGCCGTCCGTCAAAACGGAGACGCCCGACAGGGCGAGCGCCTCGAACAGCCGAATGCCAACCGTGGCAGTGCTGGACACCAAGGCCCGGATGGCGCAGCTGATGGAGAAGTACGCTCCGCACCTGCGCGATCGGTACACGCGAGCGGCGCCGGCCTCCAAGCCGACTCGTCACGCGTACCGTGGCGAGCGCGAGCGGCCGACCTCGCCGTCGCAGCGGCCGGCCGTGCGCCGTCTGCGCCAGGCGGTGGCGGAGCCTGACTCGCTGTCGGTCAGCTCCGTCGACACGGCCGACCTGTCCGACTTCGACGACCGTCTGGAAATGGAACTGGAGCTGACGGCGCCTGAACGCGCCGCCCTGCTCCGGCTCGGCTGGCGGCCCGTCGCCGACGACGGCAACGCGCCTGCCGCCGATCTCGACGACGGCAACGAGAGCGTCGACTCCGGCTTCAACCGGTCGGACGCTTCGTCGGCCGGGTCGGCCGGATCGGCGCCGCGGGCGGCGCTGGTCGACGCCGCGCCGTCGGCCGAGGGCGGCCGCCGCCGCCGCCAGGTCGACTACATCGCGCTTAACTCGGGCCTAGACGGCGAGGCGGAGCCGCCCGGCCGCCGGCAGCCGCTGCGCGACGGCGACTGGAGCCCGGCCGCGAAGCGGGCGCGCGGCGCGCCGGCGCCGCCGGCCGGCCTGGTGCCGCGCGTGGCGCTGCGCCGCCTGCCGGCCGGCGGTCTGCGCGGCAAACTGGACGGAGAGGAATGGCACGCCAGCGACAAGGAGAACATGGACGGCCTGACGCAGCTGCGCGACCCGCGCGCCGCCGGCGACTCGGTCCGGATCCGGCCGAACCTGGCCATCTGAGCGCGCCGGCCCGGCCCCGCACCGCCGAGCCGGGAGGGGACCGGCGCCCGGTGACATGCCGCGGCACAGCTCCGCCCTGCGTGCATTTCAGCGTTGCGTTGTGTGCTGTAGATTGGTCGGTGCATTTTGCCGATTTAGGAATCATTGCTGCGATTCTCACTTAATATATTGGGGCCAAAGTACAATGCTTGCTTCATGTGTACGCAACATCTGTGCATGCTGCCATGTCAGGATGTTTGTGCAGGTATTTCATGCAGAATGAAAGATTGAACCAGTTAAGACTAGGCAACAGACGTGGCGTTTTTCAAACTGCTTATATTTCTGTGTGTGGCAGAAAATGAACTACAATACGAAATGACATACTATGGACAGTTCTGACAAATCCTTACCGGCCATTAAATGCGCAGCAAATCAAGTCGAACAGTATGGACATTTTCCACGCCAACATATCAGCCGTCTCGGAGAGACAGAATTACAAAGTCGCTGAAAATGCAGCAGTAGCGGAGGAAATCCCACAATGACGACGGTTTTGTTCATGTACTGCTCCAAAGCAGACAGAGACAATTACGGGTTCACAAATTCGGGCACGGCATCGATGAGCATGGGTTAGGCCAATGTGAGCAACTGTCAGCCCACGCAACGGCCAATACCACATCCCATCCGCCAGCACCCAAAATCCGCCCGGCTGCAACCCCACCCCATACGAGGCAGTTCCTCGTATGGGGTTCCATTGCGCACGCTGGCGCTGGTGTTCCACGTATCACTGACAAGGTCGGCGCGGTGCAGACCGTCGTCCGGACGGCGCCGCTCTGCCCGGGCGCGCGGCCGCTCACGAAGTCCACTTGAGACAGCGGGTGTCCTGGTGCGTGTGCAGGCAGCGGGTGCTGCAGAAACGCGTGCCGCACTGGACGCAGGTGTAGTCGCTGGGGAAGCCGCAGACGGCGCAGAGGTGTCGTTCCGGCTGTTTGCTGGGCGGCGCCTGGGCCGAGCTGTAGCTCGGCGGCTCCGGCTGCTGCTGCTGCTCCTCCTCCAGCAGCGCCGAGAAGTTCTTACGGAAACTGGCAACGGACGGAGTGTCACACGCCATTCGGACAGGGATTATGAAAACTTAGCAGCAAGTTATTATAGTTATGAACATTTATTATGATATTAGGAGTAACGATTGAGGCGTATCGAGTTAGAAATATTGTACTTTGTGTCGCGATTCTTTTGCAACAACAAATGTCTCACAAAATAAAAAACGAACGACGTCTTACGTACTCAACGGCATATCACGTTACCACTGTGGCAAGTCAACATACAAGAAACAAAACTCAATGCGGAATTTCCCAGCCCCCGGGATCAACAGCCGGATCGCGCTCGGCTGGTGCTGAAACGCCACGGGACGCCCGAATTCAGACTACGCAGCACTCACCGCTGCTTGAAGTACTCGAAGCTGCGCGCCTTGCGCTTTCTGTCGGGGCGAGTCTTGCCGTCCAGCGACTCTTCGAATTTGGGCGCCTTCTTGTGCATCACCAGGTTGGCGTGCGGATCGTCGTGGAAGTTGTCCTGCTCAAGCGCCTCGAGCGCCTTGCGCTGGCGGCGGCGGCGCGCCGCCTCGTCCAGCACCACCTGCGAGGCGGCCCGAGCCCGGGAGGCCATCTTGGTGTCGCCGCCACGCAGACAGTGGTGGCAGCAACAGAGGACAAGTGCTGCGAGTATGCGATGCAAGGTTACGTCCGCGTGAACGCACGGCACTGGTGTTGTCTCCTCAACAAAATGTGAATTTCTGGAGCTCCGAATTACTTCTCCACCAGAGGAAAACTGATCTGGTCCATCAGGTCATCAATACGGGCCTGAAACACACAAGGATGCCGATTGTGGTAATGCATAGCATCAATTACAGCACAAATATGGTGCTGCTGTCAGACAGGTGTGAATTTCTTGAAACAACTGTTGAACCCGTCCAGTCCTGAATGAGCATTCCCTTCCATATCATGGTAAACAGGAAGCAAGTGGTTCATCATGCAAGGGATCCTCTAAAGCAAATTACATGAGTTACTGCGATAGTTCCATGTACAAGTCTCCACAAGACTAATGGTAGGTATCAGGGTTCTTGTGGTAAATCGGCCACAGTTCCGGTGTTTTTTTTAGTCCTAATGTACCGCAATTTGAGCAGCTATCTGCCGCGACGTAGGAGTACCCGTAATAACCTCAAACCTGTGTTTCATATAATTTCATGCCTAAAAAGATGAAAAAACATATTTTCACTCACAGGTAGGCGGGGACGATGGGCAGGTTTCTTAGTTCCGTCACTGCGCTAACCCTCTCGGTTGTCAAACTGATAAGATCAGTTTGATAACCGAGATTAAATTGATATCTAGTGCGTCGTCAAAAACAAAAATGAAAAAAGAAAAACTCCAATGGACATTTTTGGAGATAAGGTCCCTACAGCCCACCGCTGACAGGCAAAACCAGTCGATCGTCCCCCCGCCATGCGTTACCAACGGCGATATTAGACGACACACGAGCGATCTGAAGTTAGGTGCCGTGTACTGTTTGCTAGCCATTGTGGATCACACTTGACATAACAATAAGTCTGATTTTGGTATGCATTCGATCAACTATGGTAACTGTCCGGGAATAAGTCACAAAAGCTACCAAATCGACGAAATTTCAAGCATCTGACCCGATCTGACCTCGAAGGCGCTGCCCTAGGGCCACGAAACTTGGACAAATGAAGTTGTTCACTGCCTTCCACTCGCCTAACACAGCCAAGTCTCGTGTTATTACCTGGTTTCTGAGGATGGCGGATGGTGGCGGGGGGGGGGGGGAATTTTGTGCCTCTCCTTCACTGCGTGTAATTCTCAGAAGTTCTCTACTGTGCATGTCAAAAACATAAATACAAGTTGTTTATAAGCATAATTACAAGTAAAGATCATACCAAGATAAACGTCGGGTGTGTCCAGCATTTTCAAGTTTACGGACATTTCGCAAGACAGGAATTTAATATTTTTCACCACCTGCTAGGAATTAGAGTTCTGTCTCCGCCCCCCTCCCCGATGGAGCCTACGTGATGTTTAACCCGTCCACGACTGGGGAGGGGCAGTTGACTGCCCCCCTGAGGTTTTTCTGGGATTGCCAGAGAACCAACAAACACAGAGTCACGAAACTTTGTGTACCTTTTGCTACATCAATTTTACATCTGGTGTCAAAATTTTGACCTCAGGTCAGGTCAGGTTCCTGACCTAGGTCAGGTCAAACAGATCTATGTTCAAAAAAGTTTAGCGCCCTCTAACTTTTTCGCAAAACAAGATATCACAATAATACTTTCAGGGATTAGTGAACGTGATGGATGCAACAAATCTGCTATCCCAGATTTTTCGGAATTTTCCGGGTCATTGACCTAAGGTCAAGCCCATTTTCCACACATGTCGTTTTTTCGGAAATTGACGGAATACTTCATAACATTTTTAGTGTGGAGTGGGCAGACATCTAGTTGTCGTCATTGGGAAAAGTATCAATGACTTCCAGACATTGACCTGAGGTCAGGTCACGAATAACTGTAGTTAGCCAAAATGTACCACCGTCAAAATCGGCGATGAATTACTCAGAATGGGTAGAAAATGGCAGAACTGGTTTGCACAGACGTAAGTAATACCAGGAAGTAATACCAGAAAGACGTAAGTAATACCAGGACGTAAGTAATACCTCAAAAAGCTTGAAAAATTCCATATTTTGGAAATAAGCAGGCTCTCGCGAGTAAAGCTCCGCCAATTGTGTAGATTGGTAACTAATGAATTTTTCCAAAATTTAAGCATGAAAAACCATCACAAGAACCTCTAAGATCAATAAAATATACATAGATCGTCTTTTTCGCGAACATAAAGGAACGCTAAGATTAGTTCCCGTCAATTTAATACTGCATACGGCAGCAGCGCACGCCTACAGCTGCCGCGAGAAATGCCGTGTCTTTAACTCAACGTTTCGGCGTATATATTGAGCAAATTTGGGAAATTAGACGTGTATCGGCATCCGAGGACCTTTACTTGTGCGCTGGTGCCTTTACCTATGCGTTTTTAGTCACAGCCCTTGAGATTCAGGCCATTTCTCGCTCTCATGCAGTCGGCTATGAGAAAACATATATAGGGTGTAAATTGCTTACATATTCTCTAAAACTAAAAATGAGACCAGTTTGGAGCTCTGCTCGTCACAAGCTTTCCAAGGGTACGCTTATTTTTATCGTGCGACCAACCGTTCGTGAGTTAGAGGGGGGGCGGCCAACTGCCCCCCCCCCCAGTCGCCCATGTTCGAAACGGAACGACGGTCGTCCGCGGGTTAATGACATCTTAATTGAAGGCATTGCTGATTATGCCAGTTTAGGTAAGGATGGACTTTATGCCTTGCCATGGTTAACCATTTATAGCTGATGGATCATTTCCAGTCGCTTGGTATCATCACATTATGCAACGCACATATACCCGTGTGTTTCCAGTATGAGCCACAAAGTCTGCACCGCAATGTTCCCATGCAACCCAGGTACTCAGAAACCAGAACAGAGAAGAAACAAAACGGCCACCCATAGACACGAACTCGCGGTCCCGTATCACCTATTTTAGGTTAAACAATTATGCCACTCAACCAACCAAAAACCTTCGCAGCGCACGGCTGTGCTGGTCAAGTTCTTCGGAGTCCAGCCACTACGCCAATGATGGGAAATGGGAAGCCATTCCCCTTCTCCCACTTACGGCGCACGAAACACGCCCGCTCATTGATCGGCGTGTTAACAGCTGTCCAATCTACTACAAAAGGCAGCCTCTGAACATGCCCCCAGGACAACCAGCCACCTGTCAGTGAAAGGTCACAACTGACAGGGATGCACCCAGCAGAGGCATTGAAAGTTCTAGTGAATGAAGCAAAAACAAATATTTCGGAAAATTTAGCAGTACTGAGACAATGCAAATGAGCATATCTGTACTGAATGGTGTGAAGCACTGCCACTCACCTTATTGTGTTCTTGTGATGATCTGTTACCTAGCATTCACGAAATACACTCCATATTGTCAAGGAGCCTAAAACCTACCATTACTTTTGCAGAGAACAACATCAAATCAAAGGATAATCTTAAGAAATCCTTTAAAACAGGCATGACATAGTATTAGTCTAACAGATATGACCCTGGCACATATGAGACCTTCAAAGGCATAAAGAACAGCACAGTATTTTAGTCACATCTAAACCAGATGTTAAATATTTCAAAACATCCAACATCATGTACCTAAAAAATGTGATGACTGAAGAGGCCATCATGGTTACCTGCAGGGTATCATATATGTCACTGGAGATAAATAGGTGTGTAGCATCTAGGTCCTGTAGGATAAATCTTCTTCCCAGCGCAGTGGTTTCATCCAGATGCAACAAGAACTGTTTCATAGCAGGATCACTGCAATTTATACATCTCAGTTATATTCAAGGAAATGTAAAACACTGGTCTACAGCTGATCCACTTGTTGCATAAATTGCAATATTTAATGATGTGCTTATTGCAGAAATCAGGCACTTTTTACAAATATCTTTTTCCAGGTCCTGCATACATTTTAATAACAGTCTTTGAGTCTTTGTACCTTCACACAAAGTAAACCACAAATTCATTCATATGCATAAGACAGATTTTGTTTTGTAGTTCAAGCAGCATCAACATCCCTATTTAGGTATCAACAAAACATTATTGATGTCTGTGTTTGTCAGACATCAGCAATACTTCATCTAAGTTTCATTGCTTCTGAAAACATCAAAAGAGCACATGAAACTATACCAATGTATTGGTTTTTATTTGAACAAAACAATTAATGGCATCCAGTAGTATAAGTACCATTTATGACAGATGAACAAACAGTGAACAAACAAACAGTGAGCAAGATGTGATTATTTCATCAAATATACTACCATCAGAGCAAAAAATCCACAATCATTTAATCTCCTCACTATATGCCACAGCATCAAGACTAAAACAATCATACAGTATCTCAGGAACACAAAGAAACATTGGGTCTTGATTTTAGAATCAAAGAGCACAAGTAGCAATAGGTTAATGTCATCAATATTTGCAATGGTCATGGGAAATAATAGTAACCATCTGTAAGTTTAGACTGGACAATGAGTTCAAACCAAAAAAATGCAATTTCATCACATGGAAAATGGAGTGTAAGCCAAAACCACTGTGACTGAATAACAATGCCAAACAACAACAAAAATGTAGAGTCTAACTCCACATCCAATTATAACAAGGTGATATGGCAACAAATGGAATTAAATGGCATTCACAATGCAGTCACCCTTACCACTCAATAAGCAGTCCTTTGAGAACATTGACCATCCCGAACAAAGTTGTTTTGTTGTAGCTGTAAAATGAACACACACCAATAGTTACTATCAACATTAAAATACATACATACATACATACATACATGCATACATATATATATATATATATATATATATATATATATATATATGTGTGTGTGTGTGTGTGTGTGTATGTATGTCTATATATATATACATAAATATGTATGTATATATTAAGGTGACTGGTTAATAACACAGACCATTGCTAATCAGATCATAGGAAAATTTAAGAAAACTGTCTCATATACTGAAACTTGTTAATTATTATTATCATCACAAATATTAACAACCATAAACAAGCTTCATTCAGACAACTGATAACAAACCTGGGACCAACAGCATGGGTAAAACGGACTTCCCGTTTGCGCGTAGAATCTTTCATGAAACCTCGACTTTTGGCAGTGGTGGTACACTTAGTAAAGATTACCGTCCCTTCCTAATAAACTCACCAATGCCGCCGTCTCTCACGAATGTTTGTTTGTTTGTGAGTTAGGACGCACAACCTCTGGGCTCAGGCTTCCAATCTTGGGTCAAGAGTCTGGCCCAATTGTTTCTAACGACGCGTCAATCGGCCGGCTGTCTGTCCTCATGAACGCTGTCCGTGGCTTGCACCTATAGAGGGCCTTGGCTTGCACATACAAGATAGCTAGTATCAAGGCCCTAACTAAAATTGTTTGTTTGTTTGTTTGTTTGTTTGTGAGTTAGGACACACAGCCTCTTGGGCTCAGGTGTCCAAAGTCTTGGGTCAAGTCTTGTGTCTCGTCGGGCGTCAGTCGCCGAACTAAAATCTTGTTCTTGTTCTTGTGGAGTTAGGGCGCACAGCCGCTCGGGCTCAAGCGTCCCGAACTAAAATCGCCATCACAAGGCTAACGAATATGACGACTTTGCGCCAATTTAGTCACGTATTGAGGCGGCCATATCAAATTTAGCTGCCATATTCATGTACGGAAATTAAAGTAAGAAGTTTGTATGTGTTTGTGATTAGTATTGTTTTCACATTCCGCCGTAAGCGGTCCTCCCCCCCCCATTTCCTTGAAGCACTGCTCTATTGCACCACCTTCTGGAAATTTCTAGATCACTCCAGTTAAGGAAGTCTGCTGCGTGGCATCCCACTCAGAAACGTTTTGAAAGCCGGCACATCACGTCGGTCCCGCTCCCGGAGACAACCTCATATTGATTGCGCCCAAAAACGACCCAAGGACCGAACAGCGAAATTTGCAGTCTATGAAAAGACTCCACCCGACGTAGCCAAACGATAGATTTAACAATGAGCAGGGGCGTAGCCAGGATTCCGTCCAGAGGAGGGGGCCAAATCGGATCAAGGGGGCCTTCGTAATCAACAGGGGCCCTCGCCCATGGCGAGGGCCCCTGTTGATCCAGAATTTTGCCAAAGCGGTGAGGGAGTGGAGGCGCGAATGGTCAGCGCGGGACCCCCATTTTTGTCCTTCGGGTATGAAATATGTGATTTTGGTTTTTACCATGTAAAATAACCGAAAAAATTCAAACGCTTCACCTTATTTCAGAAAATTCTACGTTTTGTTCCCGAACAAAGTGGCCGAAATATGACAAAAAGGCGAGATTTTAGGCGGATCTGTCCCTCCCTCCTCTGAAATGTCGTGTCTGTATCTGGTCTAGGAGCCTGTCCGTCCCCCTCCCCCCTCCATTCCATCGCTTCTGTTTTTTTTTGCCAGCTTAGTTTAGGTTTCCTCTTGCAGTTAAAGGGCACTTTTAGTTGTCTCGGGCCGTCTGCCGTGCCAGGACCCTCTAGTGGTCTCAGGTTCCTTTTATAGTTTCATATGTCCCGCGGGACGTCTCAGGCGCATCTTTGACAGTTTCAGTGGCACCTCGGACAGTCTCAGGGACCCGTCTGGCAGTTTCATGGACGCTTATACCATCTCGGGTTACCTCCGTTGTCTCTGGGACGTTTTCATCGTCTAAGGGGCCCCTCAGGCACTAAAAAGGGCCCTCTATAAGTCTCTGCCGTGACGGAGGCGCCCCTGACAATCCTCCAAGTCCTTTGGACGTTTCAGGAGAGTCTGGGCGTCTCAAGGTCTGGTAGTTTCAGGGGCCTCTCTGGTCGTCTCGTGAGCCCCTATTGCTAGAGACTTCTAGTTAGCAGTCTCATAGGTCCCTCTCTAGGAGTCTCAGTGAACCCCCAGTGGTCCTGGATACCCCTCTTATCGTCTCTGGAAAACATTTTTGCCATCTCAGGGGCCCTCTGACAGGTGCAAAAGACCTTTTAGTAATTTCAGGGCCCCTGTGCAGTGTCATAGGCCCTCTGAATGTCTCCGGTGGTCCCTGTTCCCAACGAATCGGCCATTCCGGCCAGCGGCGTCTCAACACGGGCACGGCCTGGTGGGGGGTCAGGGGGTCCGGCCGGGGAGACGGGCTTTGTACTTTCCGGCGCGGCGGCCTTTGAATGGACCGTCAGGAGCATTACTGACTCCGCCGACGGCGCCGACGACGGCGCCCCCCGCCGCGCGGTCTGGCCACGGCTGGGTCAGGTTCGGCGTCTTCCGGCGCGTCAGACCTTGGGGCCAGGCGGTGTCTTCCGGTGTCTTCCGGTGCAGCGGCCCCCGCTGGCCGCGCCTCCTGCAAAGAAAAATGTTCCGGTGCCCATGTATGTGGCTGGCCGGCCGGCACTGTGACGAGCCGACCGGCAGGCAGTTGTGCAGGCGACACCGGGCGGGAGGGGCACCAGAGCGAGATCCCTCTCCCGTCGCCTGGGCGCCCAAATACAGTGTCGCTGGAAGCCTGCGTCTTTGTCGGCGTACGAGACGTGCAGGTGGCAACCGGCGACGCAACAGTCCCTTGGGCTGTATCAGGGGTCATCCTCTGTTACATGAGTTATATTTGGCAGTCTTTTAGGGCCCCTCTAGCCGTGACAAGAAGCTTTTGTTGGCGTTTCAGGGGCCTCACTGGCATTCTCAAGGTGACATTGCCCGTGCCAAGAGCCCACTTATTACACTCGGAGACCTTCTGGCCGTCCAGCGCCCCCATCAAACCTAAATACCGCCCCAGAGTCCCTCTTATCGTCTTTGCCTCACAGGGGCCCCGCAACCACTTTGGTGGTCCCAGGGGTTATCTGCGGTGTACGGGCCCATCTTGCCGTCTCAGAAACCACCTGACCTTCCCGGGGGCCCCTAACAGCATCAACAACCCCTCAAGGTTTCAAAAGGGCCAGCGTAGCCCGTTTGTGGCTCCTCTCGAGGCTGAGAAGGCCACCGACGAATCCCCGTTCAGGGGGCCCCTCTGGCTGGCCAGGGTCTCCTTATGCCGTGCTAGGCGCCCTCTTAAGTTTTTTCCGTCTTAGGTGCTTCTCTGGCAATTTTAGCGGTCTCATAGACTCTTTGCTTCGTTGGGGCCTCTTGTGGTCCCAGGGGCCCTTGAAAAGTTTCAAGGGCCCTTCTTCAAAGAGGGTCTTAAAAGTCTTACCGTGTCAGGATCTCATTAACCCTTCCGGAGGCCTTCTGACTACATCAAGATCCTTCAGCTTTTCACTCACAGGTGCCCTTACGGACTCAGTCCTCATCTTGGCCGTCTCAGGGGCCCTATGAGCCGTCTGGCGATCTCAGGGACACTCTGCCGTGTTGGAGCCCTGTTGTGGTCTCCGGGGCCCTGTGGGAGCTTTGGGGGCCCTCTATGCGTCTCAGAGGTCATCTAAGCCTGCAGGAGACCTTCCTGACTGCATCAAGAGCCCGTCAGGTTTTTATAAAGACCCCGTGAAGCTCATATGGGGCCCTTCGCGGCTCCTTTTAACCCTGACAGGGACCCCTTTTCAGGTCTCAGGGGGAGGGGGCGATCACGCCAATTGCTCCTTCTTTGGATCGGCGCCTAGCTCTCGTAATCAGTGGGGCCCCATGTGGTTACTAAAATTACTGTCCGCTGAAGAGTAAAGCGGGCCCACGATCGTCTGAAAAGACGTTCCTGCCGACCTGGCGGGTGCCTCTTACAGGTCGGTGGGGACACCTTTGCAGGAAATCAGGGGCCCTTAAATGATCGTTTCGTGGCCCCTGTTCGCCAGGGGGCCACTGCCTGTCTGTAGAGTGCACCCTATCCGCCTGTAAAGGGTCCCGTCGACCTCTGAAGGCAGGGAAGGGACCGAAAGGAGGTCCCTTTAGAGGCTGGCAGGGGCCCTTTATGGCCCGACATGGGGCCCTCCCCAGACAAACAGTGAATTTCCCTACAAGCTAGCAGGGGTCCCTAAACGCTCATTCGGACCACGGGCCTCTCTTCACAGCACACAGTGCCTGCTTGTACATTCGGAGTACGTTTTCTTTAGGTTCGTAAGCCTTCTTTAATGCTTAGAATCTTCTTATTTTGTTTTAATTATCTGTTTCGGACAGTGTAAGACGCCCTACGGGCGCCTCACGCTATCCAAAGAACTGGGGCCTTCGGCTCCAGGGGGGCCCGCTCGGCCGCCAAGGGGCCCCGCTTGGCTCCATGGGGGACCATGGCCCCTTTGGCCCCCCCCCTTGGCTACGCCACTGACAATGAGCAATGAAGGAATACTGATAAGATACAGAAGTTATTGGTGATTTGTGTAATGAAAGGTATTGTGATATATCAGTCCCTTTTATTTGTTATTGATACTACCGACCATGTAAATGGGTAGAAACGTACGGTCGGGGGAGGGAGCATGCCTCCCCTACTTTTTGGAAATTCATCATCAACCCTATGGGAACAAACACTCTTGACCCCTTTCCCCCCCCCACACACACACTTAGGATGCTCCTACACTTCTGCTACTAACAATCTGAGGAAGGTTTGAGATTGGCGAAGGATTTTCCGGAGTTTTGCTATTAAGAACACTAATTTATGTCAGTCTTGCATGCGCTTCTCTTCTTCACAAGGTTGCACATGCGATCCGAGCGACCCTCTGGCTACTGTACTGAGGAAAAAAGGTTCTGATCGCGCACACCGTAATCTCATTGTCTGCAAAGAACCTCTATGAAATTCAAGTCAAACCCCAAAAAATTCGGAAATCTCCAGTCATGGGAAAATGTGCCCATTCTTCGCCGATGGGAGTTTTAAAGCTCCCTCTAATCTCGCTTGCATACCCTATTGGCGAATTCTAACAACATCGATTCTAGTTTTGCACCGAAGAGCACGTACCATTCCAAAAATGATGTGCAGTAATATCATCGACGTGTGGATGCATCGAAGTGAAGGACATCGAGCGCGTCGAATCGGCAGAATGCATGGAGGGTATTCCACACCTGGATGGGGGACGGCTTCCACTACACAAGATCTAACTGTACGTCATACTGCTCACGCTGGAAAATAGCTTTATCTCGACAACTTTTACTGCATCGGTAATTGGGCGACTGTGCCTGTTGGTGTTTATAATAATACAACACAATGCAGCAGTATGTTTCTTCCGTCGCGTGTCTTTGACCCAAGGGTCCACAAGGATGAGCAGCGGCTAATTTTGCTCGCGGCTTTGGATGCACAGATTGGCGCGCCATGCATACCGTCAGGACTGATTCACCGGCGAGCTGCAAAAAACATTTCAGACTGGTCGCTGGGCTAGTTGTCATTCTGAGCCTCTCTCCACCAAGTCCCTGCCACCCCACCGTCGAGTAAAAACGGTGCGGACGTGGTCTGCATTGGTCGTCGGGGCGATAGCCGTTGTCTGGCTGATCCCGGTTGAATCCACGGCAGATGAGCAGAAGAGCGGACAGTGTTCGAGTCCCACCCTCCGTGCAAGTCCGCCGAGTCTGCAGATCCTCGTGGCGACCGGAGGACTGGTGGACCCAGACCCTGGAGTCTGCGCAGTCTCGTGATGCCGTGGAGACTGAGTTCGGACGACTGACAGAGAGGGCCCCTTGGTGCCACCGACCACATGCTGATGTGCTGAGCTGCCCTTCTTCGACTGCTGCTTCAGTTGGACATGTCCCTCGCGAGGGTCAGCTCCAACATTCTACTGGAAACGATAAGGTAAAGTTTCACTGATTCTCTTCGCGCATTATTTCCTTCACTTTCTTGTTGGTGTTTTAATTTTGGTCGAAATGTGCAATGATTACCTACTTCTGCTCTTGTATGTTTGGCACATCCGAGCATATTACAGGAAGTTGGAACGATTTATGATTACGTTTGGGAACGAAAGCAGAATACGCCCATTTTATATCCAAATATCTAATTCAGCGGATGCCCATGCTAAATTGCCATTGCGGAGCAGTGTGCACAGGGATAATAAATATCGCGTATTTTTTCCTGTTGCTCACAGAAACGCACCGATTTTTAACTATCTTTCTGGCTCCATTAAATTCGCATGGCGATTTTCAAAGTGTTTCCATGGGAAACGTTTCCCAGAATTACTGGGGATGCACACACCAGTTCATGTATCATTATTCCCACGCAACAGCATATTATCATTATTATAATGTTAACTTTTTGCAAAGCTGGGAATGCCCCTGCATCCCCAACCTACACCAAAGTTCCACCCATGCGTGCCTCCATCATCAGTCTGTGAGACGAAACCTCGTTTCATGGATGTATTTCTCCGCAGGAATCTCAGGAGACAGACGGTGATAGTGGCATTTGCCGTGGCATCATGCCTCTTCGCCGTAACCAACTTGAATTCAGGTAACAACAAAGCCAGTGCGGGGGACTGAATCGTTTATTCCTACAGCATTTTTAGTGACTGCCACGGACTTTTCAAAACCGTGCCAAGAATTGGGCTTTTCTTCCCCTGTTTCGTTGAGGTGGTTCGAAGAAAATCCTTAGATCTCAGTAGTCATGTTCTTGGGATGCATGACTTTCCACCGATTCACCAGCTGAATGATCGTTTCAATAAAAATACTTTATAGGTAAACAAAGAAGCAATGTACTTTTTCAGCAGCATGATTTCAATTTCTCCTTGCTCCATGCTTCGTTAGCACCAGTTCCCGGCAGCCGGATGCCGCAGTAATTGCGACTTTGCTCATTGTCCGGGCTCTCATCATTTGGTGGTCACCAGCTTCTGTGGCTGAGCACGCACAAAGAAATAAGTTTTGAAGAATGATCGCCTGAAGGTGGACGTGAACTGTCGTCACGGGAAAGTTTGCTCGGGGCGCGCATGTTCCTCAGTGAGCTGTCGGTAAGCGGTAGCGACACGTATGGGCTGTGGACTACAATTAAACCATTTCCAGGACATCCGTCCACAGCAATGACGTGGTCCAGCTGTGTACGGATCTTCCAGCTGAGCAGCTCACGACTGCGCGGCGGCTCGGACACGTGCAGCTCGGCCCCGCTCCCTGCGGCGGAGGCGGCCGTCTGCCTGCGGCGGCGGGCGGCGCGGCTCGGCCGGCCCGCCCGCCTTCTCCTGATCGGAGACTCCCGCGGCCGCATCCTGCTGGAGCAGCTGGAGGCCTTCCTCGGCCTGACGCGCACCGTCGAGCCGGCCGACGTCGGCCTGGCTGATGTGCCCCGTGACGCCTTCTACCCGCTGGAGGTGTTCAGCACGCGCGAGCTGTGCCGCCGCGGCGACAAGTTCTGCAGCGCCGCCGCCTCCGGCAGCCGCCTCCGGGTCGAGTTCTGGCGGCGGCCGTACGCGCACGCGCTGTTCGCGGCGAAGCTGCGGCAGGTTACGGCCGAATGCCGGCGCCGACCCGGCCGCTGTCCCGACCTGGTCGTGCTCAATAGCGGGCTGTGGTACTGTCGCTCGCTGCCGTTCGCGAGCGCCGCGAACGCCACCTCGCTGGCGATGATGCTGCAGTTCCGGGAGGACGTGGCCGTCCTGGCGGCCGTGCTGAACGAGCTGGCGGCGCTCACCAGGGTCGTCTGGAGGCTCGAAGAGGCCGTCACCTCGGACGTGACCAATTTGCGCAGGAAGGAAGAGTACCAGAAGCGTCTGACTGTGTCGCACGCTTTTGTCTATGACTTACAGAGAAAGGTAAGTGTCCAATATCAGAATATCGAAAGATTAAATGGCAAAAATATCATGTGATGAACGTATTTTTAGACGGCTCACGCAACAATAGTGCTTACTGGATGGTGTGGTTAAAAAATTAAAAAGGGCGAATGTTATAGAGAGGGATAACGTGAACCGACCATGCTGACAGTCCGTGGTTTTAGCGCGTGAAGGGGGAACTAGGGCCTCAGCCGTACTAATTTCGGAGACTTCACGTATCTGCCCTGGTGCACCATTGAAGAAAACAACGTCGGAATGGTTCTGTCTCTTTAGCAATGTTGTTACACCCATTCCAGCACCATTCTGGGTGCCGGGGATTTCGGTGTTGAGCATCCCAGACTCACGCTCAGTCTTAGGACCAAGAGTTCCGCCGCTGGTCAACAGCTAGGGATGATGAGGTTCTGCGTCGTTTTTTTGTACGGAATGTTCATAGGCATGACTTGAACTTCCGCAAAATGTCATCCCTTGCCTGGCGAAGACCAGGTTTCCACTGGGAACTGGGTGTTGAAATTACGTTTTAGTTCGTCTCCGACAAAACGCATCCGCCTTGGGCAGAAATGCGGTCGTAATAACAGGGCTTCTTGTTCCGCTCTACTAACATGAGCTGATGGACGTTCTGCTTCGTTGTCCTCAGGTGGACGGCCTGGTGGTCTGGTCTTCGATGCTGGCGGAGACGTTTGACTTTGCTCGGCGAGTCTGCGGCCCGGTGCGCAACCTGACCAGATCCGAAGACGCCGACGTAGAAGAGGTGTTCGATCAGTGCGATGACGAGATCCACGTGGGCTCCGCGCTGCGCCAGCGCTTTGTCTCCATGCTGATAGACGTGCTGTGCGAGACGGAAGGCAGCAGGGAGCAGGGACATTGCTGCCGGGACCAAAGGGACGGAACAGAGCTGTACCACTACAGAGAGTGAGAACAAGGACATTGCTGTCAGGGATGAGACTGCAGAACAAAGGCGTCAGTGCGGATGCTGAAAGCAGAGAAACTTCTGGCGGGACAGACAGAAAACGGAACCAGAACAGTCGTATACGAGAACAGAAAAGGGGAATAGATGACGGGGCGGAGTACAACGACTAGGTCAAGTCAGCGAGCCCACTTGCGTTGACTGATAGCGAGCAGTTGTGGCGGATCTGCAATTTTGGCAGCGTTAAGAGGTTTTCATTTGTCGATGGAAAAAAAACTGTCAAAGACCTAGACACCTTCAAACTAATTCCTGAAACACGTAAAACATCACCCTGCCAAAATGTCGTTGTGAAATCGATAAGTGCATCACATTACAAATTTTAATTCATGTACATCTGAAACCTTTGATTTTTGTCTTCTTAAACTTGATGTTTTCCGTCAGAGTATGCTTCCGCAGGATGGTCTAGCCGCTCACGGAATATAATGTCCCGAACTGTTTTATTCATACATTGTTCTACTTAGTGTTCTGAATGTTACGTATGTGCCGTGTTTAATAGGCTTTCACAAAACATGTCGGAAGCCGAAATTTGAAAGTCTTGTAAAAATGAAATTGCTTGTGCAATTGTTTTCAGAATATTATTCCGTCTTTTATTAGCCCTAAAAATTACCAGTTTGTCATTATCCATTATTTGTTAACGGTGCATTATAACAATGAGATTTTATTATTACCAATGAGTAAAATACACCTGAAGTACAACGAAATCCCAGACATGGAACTAGCAGAAGTCAGTTCGAATGGATCGAAATATAAAATCCTGATGCCCCCACTGTCAAAGCTTGAAGCAGAACCGTGTTTGAGAACTTTCGCATTTTTTGTTTGATCCGAATGACTCGCTGTTTCTGTTGTTCGGGACCGGAGCAAAAGTTAAATAGAGTTTGCTACATGACAAGAACTCTGAACCCAACACCAGATCCAGCAAATCCAGGTCATGGTTATATATTACCCAGGTATATTATATATATATTATATATATATTATATATATATATATATATATATATTTATATATCCAGGTATATTAGGTGGTTTTCAAACAAAATTAAACGTGCTTTCGATAATACGACTTGACCATACAGTAGTCAGCACTAAGCATAACTC
Source organism: Capitulum mitella (assembly GCA_030062745.1). Classification (NCBI taxonomy): domain Eukaryota; kingdom Metazoa; phylum Arthropoda; class Thecostraca; order Pollicipedomorpha; family Pollicipedidae; genus Capitulum; species Capitulum mitella. The sequence continues at coordinate 13,690,554 of CP099839.1, read as the reverse complement.
TCTATTAGCCATGCGCCAGTTGGCCAGCGGGCTTAACAGCGAACGTCGTGGTGACTCGAACCCGCTTTGTCAGGATGGGGAGATCAGCACTATCAAGTGAACAACCGATCACAATAGAGCCAGTTATACGCGCTGTTGTCTTGCGCGATGGGTAACACGCTTACTTAAACAGCTGCTGTTTTATCTCAAAACCCATATAAGTATTAAGTTCGGAACAATTAGTTGTTTTTCGAGCAGGAACAGACACGCCATGGTGACGCCGATCTCCATGGCAATTTTTCTCGTTAACCAGAGTAGTCGATATCATGCCAAGTAAGTAATGAGGCTTTTACATCGTCTGTAGTAGTTGTTGGTGAACTTCCGTAAGTTCCCAAGATCATGGCTTTCGATAACTTCTTTCTTAAAAGCAAATGACAATCCGTACCCCTGGTTGTGCCAATCTGAAACGTCTCCGTATATATGTGGCATATTAATGAGTGCGTACGCGGACCGTTTTCGCCACAAATAAGTGAGGTAATAACTACATATCTGCCGTGTTCCCAGCTCTTCCTTTTTTCACAGCTAACGGATACATCAATGCATTTTTTATATTTGATTTTTAAGCATCCATCCATTTTTATGCACGCATGCATGAAAGTGCATCCTGTTTTACAGCAATAACTCATTATCGCGTATCTATCTACCCATCTATATATATATATATATATATATATATATATATATATATATATATATATATGCGTGCTTGAGGAGCAGGTTTTGCCGAATGCATGGTTTATTGAACGTGACAGCACACAAGCAGTTAATTAAATCCCTATGGAGGGCTTCCGTTACTCTCTCCAGTTGTCCTTGTTCCGGTTTAAAATTCATGTAAATGAAACCAAAACTCTCTTGCAAGGTTTCATTGTTTCTAACAACATCTCCAGGCATAAGTACCAAACAATAAAAATCAACCCGTCCCCGACTGGGGGGCAGTTGACTGTCTCCCCCTGAGGTTTTTCTGGGACTGCGAGAGAACCAACAAACACAGAGTCACGAAACTTTGTGTACCTTTTGCTTCATTAATTTTGCATCCCGTGTCAAAATTTTGACCTCAGGCCAGGTTAGGTGCCTGACCTAGGTCAGGTCAAACAGACCTATGTCTAAAAAAGTTTAGCGCCCTTTAACTTTTTCGCAAAACAAGATATCTCAACAATGCTTCCAGGGATTAGTGAACGTGATAGATGCAACAAATCTGCTATCTCAGATTTTTTCGGAATTTTCCGGGTCACTGACCTAAGGTTAAGCCCATTTTTAAGACATGTCGCCGTTTTTTCGGAAATTGACGGAATACTTCATAATATTTTTAGTGTGGAGTGAAGCAGACGTCTAGTTACCGTCACTGGGCAAAGTATCAATGACTTCCAGCTATTGACCTGAGGTCAGGTCACGAATAGCTGTAGTGAGCCAAAATGTACCACCGTCAAAATCGATGATGAATTACTCAGAATGGGTAGAAAATGGCAGAACTATCTTGCACAGAGGTAAGTAATACTAGGAACCTCAAAAAGTTTGAAAAAAATCCATATTTTGGAAATAAACAGGCTCTCGCGAATAAAGCTCCGCCAATTTTGTAGATTGATAACTAATGGATTTTTCCAAAATTTAAGCATGAGAAACCATCACAAGAACCACAAAGATCAATAAAGTTTACGCAGATTGTCTTTTTCGCAAAAACAAAGGAACGCTAAAATTAGTTTCCGTCAATTTGGTACTGCATGCCGCACACCGACAGCTGGCGGGAGAATTACCGTCCTTTAACTCAACGTTTCGGGGTATATGTTGAACAAATCTGGGGAAATTAGACGTGTATCGGCATCCGCGGACCTTTACTTGTGCGCTGGTGCCTTTACCTATGCGTTATTAGTCACAGCCCTTGAGATTCAGGCCATTTCTCGGTCTCATGCAGTCGGCTGTGAGAAAACATATATAGGACGTAAATTGGCTTACATATTATCTAAAACTAAAAATGAGACCAGTTTCGAGCTCTACTCGTCACAAGCTTTCCAACGGTGTGCTTATTTTTTATCGTGCGATCAACCGTTCGTGAGTTAGAGAGGGCGGTCAACTGCCATCCCCCCAGTTGCGCATGATCGCAACGGACCGACGGTCGTGCACGGGTTAAAGTAGAACTTAAAACTTTTCATGGATGTATAGCTAATCAGTTGGGCAGCGGATAAATACAGTTTTGTTCATCTGAGGTCACTTTAGGTCAGGTCAAGGTCAGAATCAACATTTGGTTTTATAGTAATAATTTCGGCGCAATTTCAAATGCCAAAGTCGGAATATATATCACATGGAAGGATGTCCTCTACTTGTGTATCAAGTTTCAGCTTAATATCGGTTCACGGAGCTATGACCTAACATGTCAGTGCGTGAACCCTATATCACAATCGTCGTAAAATGGAATTTTTGAAACAGAGTAAATTCAAATGATTGAAAACGTTTACAGATAATATGAAATGCACACGAGATCATTCCAAATGACTCAAAGGTCACTTGAGGTCATTTGAGTCCAAAGGTCAAGAGTTGATCTGAAGAACGTGTAACCATGAGAGTTCCGCCTTTTTCATGTCCCGGCATCGCCTATGCTAATATTATACAATTACTGTAATACGATTTGTACTTCTTTAGCATGACATGACTAGCAGAAGCCAAAAAAGTGTTTTCCTTTTTTTGTTTATCCACTTGTTGAAAAAATAACCCTCCTATTTTTGAAATCCCGTGAATGCCTATGAATTTTCTCAAAATTTCGAATGTATGGGCCAATGGTAAAAATCCCATCCATAATTTCTCGATTCATGCTAATTTCATGAAGAGCGGTCCATAAACAACGAAATTATAAGAAGTTGAAAAATACCCTCAATTTTGACTTTTTTTGCCCCCTGTATCCACCTTTCTTAAAATTTTGATTTTTTATGAAAATTTAGTTTACGTCATAGCAAATCGATTGCCTTTTGAATGAATGATGAATGATGAATCGGAGGAGTAGTTCTCGAGATCTCAGGAGGGCTGAATCCGACCCCCTGCCGGGAATCGGCCATACCGCTAGCCCTCCGGGAATAGGGTCAAAGGCAAGAAGACATGCACGCGTCGTTGTGCGCAAAAGTAGAAATGCAGCAGGCGCGAAATGCAGAAGTACAATAAAACGCGATGCAAAGCTCTGTGTATACGAGGAGATGCGATACGAAAAAATGCCTATACGAAGTTCTGCAAATACGAATAAATGCGCATACGAAGGTTTGCGTATACGAAGTTTTGCGATACGAAGAACTGCTTATAAGAAGTTTTCCGCTTACGAAATTTTGCCATACGAAGATCTGCATACTACGAAATGCGATACGAAGATATCCGACACGAAGATTTGCGTACGAAGTTTTGCGTACGAAGAAACGCGATGCGAAGTTCTGTCATAGAACCACATTGTTACCAAAGTTATATAGTATTATGAGATGTTAGCCAAAGTTCCATTTACAAAGAGCACAAATTGATTTCCAGCTGTAATGCATCATTCGCAAAATAGAAGTTACATGATTATCTCTTGGAGAGTCGGCATGCACGCTGCATACCGTTTCTCCAGTGTCGGCTGAGCTGGACTCAAGCGGTGACAAAATGTCGGGTTTAGCCATTCCAATGTTTCTTGGATCCTCCGCCGTATCCACCCCGAGAATCACCGCCGTGTGCGCCACTGGAACCACTGCCGTATCCTCCCCTGGATCCACCGCCGTATCTCCCACTAGATTCGCCGCCGTATCCGCCTTGGTAACCACTGCCGTGTCCGCCACTGGACCCACTGCCGTATCCTCCCCTGGATCCACCGCTGTGTCCGCTGCCGGAACCACCGCCGTACCCTCTGCTGAATCCGCCGCCGTGGCCGCCCCTAAATCAGCCTCCGGATTCTTTCCGATATCCGCCATTGTAGTCTGCGGAAGCTACAGCAACCACACCAAGCAAAAGGATCTGAAATTGCGCGGAAAGAAATCAGCGCTTGGTTGTTGTTCGCGTCCAATGACTTTCATTGTGGCAATTTTGTTCATACTGGCAGGTACACATATACTAGTATTACTTGCAGACGGCCGTTTGGACTCCGCTTACCACCAGCTTCGCGTTCATGTTTCGGACTGTTGATGTGGTTGGCGCCTGATGCACTGTTGGAATTTCTGATCATGGTTCTCTGTCGGCAGCTTTTTTACGGTTGAGACCATTCGGCCTTCACGTGTTTGCACAATGCATGCCATCGCACTGGGCCTCCTGACTAGACTTTGATTTTGGCCATGAACCCGAAGGTCGAGATAAAATGCCATTGTTACTATGATAATCTCCGGCTGTTGTCACGAAATATGAATAACGCACGTTGTTCATGTCATGTAATGCTATGGATGAGTTGGTCATGGGATGCAAGCTGGGACGGTACAGAAACGAAGTCCTTGACTGTGTTATTAGGAGCCTTGATGAGGCCATGTGATGCCAAAGACTTTGTTTCTTTTTTGTCAGACCGTCGCTCTTCTGAAATGAATTATAAGAGGCACTGATTTCTTTGACCACACGACCTGATTCTTCCACTATCAAGAGATGGAGTCTGCCAGCAATGGTGAATCCATGATGTGTATGGATATATAATGTATCAGCAATGCATAATACAGCGAATATCAAGGGGGAATGAGTTCAAGATGTACCGAAGTACATAAATATGCTAATTTCTGGAGGTGTTGAGCAGCACTAGCTTCTTGGTCGATGACTAGCAAACTGTGGACCTGCATAAAACTTACCAACCACCTTAGGTTTTTGGCAAGAGGCTTTCTAAAGAGAATTAACCCGTCCCCGACTGGGGGGGGCAGTTGACAGCCCCCCACTGGGGTTTTTCTGGGACTGTGAGAGAACGAACAAACATAGAGTCGCGAAATTTCGTGCACCTTTCGCTTTATCATTTTTACACCTTGCGTCAAAGTTCTGAGCTCAGGTCAGGTCAGGTATTTGACCTAGGTCAGGTCAAATGGATCTATGTCCAAAAAAGTTTAGCGCCCTTTAACTTTTTGGCAAAACAAGATATGACAATAATACTTTCAGGAATTAGTGATCTTGATAGATGCAACAAATCTGCTTTCTCGGATTTTTTGGAGTTTTCCGGGCCATTGACCTAAGGTCAAGCCCATTTTTAACACGTCGTCGTTTTTTCCGAAATTGACGGAATATTGCATAACATTTTTAGTGTGGAGTGAAACAGATATCTAGTTACCGTCATTAGGCAAAGTATCAATGACTTTCAGCTATTGACCTGAGGTCAGGTCACAAAGAACTGTAGTGAGCCAAAATGCACCACCGTCAAAACTAGCGATGAATTACTCAGAATGTGTAGAAAATGGCAGAACTGGCTTGCACAGACGTAAGTAATACCAGGAACCTCAAAAAGTTTGAAAAAATTTCATATTCTGGAAATAAACAGGCTGTCGCGAATAAAGCTCCGCCATTTTTGTAGATTGGTAACTAATGATTTTTTCCAAAAATTTAACATGAAAAACCATCACAAGAACTACTAAGATCAATATAATTTACATAGATAGGCTTTTTTCGCGAAAATGAAGGAACGCTAAAATTAGTTGCCGTTAATTTCTTACTGCATACGGCTGTGCCGCATAACTTGGTGTGACTTGAACTCAACGTTTCGGCATATACATTCAACAAATCCGAGAAATGAGATGTATCGGCATTTGGGACCTTTTCTTGTGCCCTGGTGCCTTTAACTATGCGTCATTTGTCACAGCCCTTGAGATTCAGGACTCTTTCTCAGTCTCATGCAGTCGGCTATGAGAAAACATATATAGGACGTAAATTGTTTACATATTATATAAAACTAAAAATCAGGTCAGTTTCGAGCTCTACTCGTCACAAGTTTTCCAACGGTGTGCTTATTTTTATCGTGGGACCAACCGTTCGTGAGTTAGAGGGGGGCAGCCAACTGCCCCCCTCCTAGTCGCGCATGATCGAAACTGACCGACGGTCGTGCGCGGGTTAAATGCGTTCGCTAGGAATTGCATCGTTTTAATCCAAACGCCATACCTACTGTTACGTATTCTAGGAGCTCTTTACTTCGCGCCAAAAGCTTTTTTTGGTGACGGGAAATATTTGGCGAAATGACTTTGTCCTGAAAGTGATGTCTCCACTCACATCATATTTTCTCACGGTATAGACAAGGTGATGAAACCTTTGATGACGGCGATTCCTGTCTGAAGTCACCGAGCGAGAACAATGGCAAGTACACGAACATTAACGAACGAACAAGACAAACAGATAACATCGCAAGATGAAGTTTTCGACGAATGAACAACGAGCTGAAGGACTCAAAACGCCATTACAAGCTACGTCACATAATAATGTCTTGCCTGTCTGTCTTTCCTTTCCCGACCTGTTGCGCACAACTCACCTGCAGTCAGTGTTCTAAACGCCTTAGGTATACTCACTTGCCCACCCGAAGTCCGTTCCTCTTCTACGCAGCTGACGGAACAGCCTTCCCCATCTTTGCCAAAAACGCTCATTTTCTTGTTATTTATCATCCTTTTCATTTTGAGTTTGCCTATTGCAACTGGTGCGTTAATAAACTCGTTGCTCTGAGTATGATACTTTTCAGAGAAATGAATACAGAAACAGCATTAAAAAGCAATGAGTCGTACTGCAATTGCCGGCCTCTCATACAAATGAGAGAACTACCTCGCAGTTCAATTTTCAGATATGTCATAGAAAAGCGTGTTGCATGGAACTGAACGGAAGAAACTAACATGACACCGTCGACATAAAACTTACTCGGAGATAGCTGGCATCGCAGATACGTGCCTTGTGGGTTTCATTTTTGTACGATTTCGTCAGTTCTGATATGGAAGAAATACGAGAGCAATGTGTCTCGCTTTCGATTTGACTAGAAATGCCTAGCGATATTCGTTTTCCGAGGAGAAACGATTTTAAAAATTACGCTCGCAATTAAGTCGTGAATAACATCTAAAACGAACACATCGACGATTAACGCGGGTTGCTGCCTATTTCTGGTCACGGAGATCACGGGCCTCATAAAGGTCCCCCTGATTCTATTCAAGTGGCATATTTTGATGGCATACTTTGACTCTGATGCTGCCCCAGTAGCGGCAGCCCCAGTGCTCAGTGCTGAGTGCCCACATCCCCAGCCTCAGTGCTCACAACCCATGCCGAAAATATTTCATGGTCGTCCGATGTTTTGTTGAATGATGACAATAACTTTAATAAAATAAATAATAATAGTATATAATAATATATACTACTATATATATAGTATATATATAATATAATAATAATACAATAATGATAAAACTAATAACAATAACCAAATAATATAATAACTAAATAAATGATCATACACGTGACTTCCCCTGTGCTTCAGGTTTTGAGAGTGGCTCACCGATACTGCCAAGAACAAATCTGGCTCTCTTTCCATGCGAGAAGTGTATTCGAATACCGCAGTTTTTCTTTTCTGAATTCCCCGCCGCAGCATCGACCACAGAGTAAACACTCATTCTGCCCACCGGAGCTGAACACCGCTTCCGCCACCGGCGTCACGTTCGGCGTTTCAGTGGGTCCGCTCGGGCCAGAGCTCGAGGTCGGTCGCGGGCACGCCGTCTCGAGGGGGAGACGGTGGCGCCGCGACGGCCTCGTCCTCGCCGAGAAAATGCACGAGTCACACTTCCTCGCACCTGGCCAGGCATTCGCCACTCGGAGACTGAGGAGTAACCATCAGTGTGGTCTACAAAATGAACGATTCCGATTCTCAGCTGGTTAAAGAAAAACCACGCTGGTAGTTAAAAGAACGCAGATTCGTCTCGAGCTGGTTCTATTTCATTTTTTCTGCAATTTGCGTCTGTCCAGTAGAAAAATGGCCAATCAGTCTCGAAAGATTTTTTGCGCTGCGGCTACCTAAGAGGAGAGCAGACTTCAGATCGTTCGATCAGGCTTGGTTGTGTTCCTCTTTATCTTCTTTGTGACATACCTCATGACGCAAACCGCAACGTAAATTTAAACAAGGTTACGGGCTTGGGTGCACTGCAACCACTGGTGTCGTGCTTAGTAAATGTGTAGCCGCTTTTCCGGTATGTCGCGCGAGAATTAGAGGTCTCGCGTGGCCGCTATTATTTTCAAATCAGTACGACGCTACAAATACAATGGTCGGTCGCCTTCTCGCGTCGCCGCCCAAAATACAACATAAACGGTGCAATTACCACGGTGGACGATGGACATGTCCCTCACTTTTTGATCCACGGTACGTGCATCCCTTTTCGCGCCACAGCAAAAAAAAAACGTTTCGAAGGGAAACGAGAAAATAACCATCTCTCAAACCCGATCCCCAATAAACACCGGTTCCCGGAGTTTTTCTCCTTTTCTTTTTTTGCTGAAGGAGAGACTTTTTTTAATTCTTAGGCAACCATCAGCCTCCAGGCGTCCCCTCCCCCCATGCATTGATCATCCAATCCTCATGGACGGGGCACCCCTTACAGGTAAGCGCTCTCACAAAAGCCAGGTAACTCTGAAATGCTTGGCGCCCCATGCAAGCCAGGTTCCTCCTCTTCTTGTACAAATGTACAAGAAGAGGGACAAATGAGACACCTCTAAAGAATTTGTACAAGCGACACACCTCTGAATTACTTGTACAAATGAGACACCTCTAAAGAATTTGCTCCCTTCACGGACCAGACACGCAAACGATGGAGGCACTCCCTGGCGCCTGCACGGGACCGTATCTTACAGACCAGACACGTTTACGATGTAAGTGCTCCTTATAGGCTAGGCGCCTCCGCACAGATCAGGCGCCCTTCGGGGGCGCGGCTCCCTTGGCGAGCGAGGCGCCCCGTACACATCAGGCGCTCCTCATATATTTGGTGCCCTCTCTATAGGCCAGGCGTTCGTACGGGACACGTTACAGACCAGACACGTCTACGTTGCAGGCGCCCCTTCCAGACCAGACCCCCCCCTCCCGCTTCTTACAGATCAGGGGCCTCTCATACATTTGGTGCCCATCTTAAGACCAGGGGCTCGTGCGCGGCTCATGCATGTATCTAAATAAAAATGCAGTGATATACGTGCCCTTACATCCGTCAATATATAAGTAAGCTACCAATTTCATTACGGAAAGATAACGCCTCTCCTGGCGATCGGCGTCTCCCTTGGAGATTGGTGCCCTTGGACGAGTGATTCCGCCCACTTCCTGTCACCTCCCTACACCCCTGCCAACACATCCCATCTTTCTGTATCATGACTCCCCCTCCCCTCTTTCCCCTCTCTCTCCCTCTCCCTCCCTCCCTCCCTCTCTCTCTGTCTGTCTGTCTCCCCCTCTGTCTGAAGTTTGCCTTCCCTCCCTAAGCAGCAGAGACGCACCTGGTATTTCCTTAAGGGAGGGCCCGGAGCTCAGTGTGAACTGAAATCATGCCAAAACCGCCTGCCGGGGAGAAGATGTGCAATGATTTTCACGAACGATGCGCGCCTGAAGGGGGCGGGCCCCCAGGCCCTCTCTGGCTGCGCCGGTGCCGCACAGATGGGGGCCTCCATGTAATCTCAAGGGTCGCGTTCAGGGCCTTCGATCGTAATCATCCTGGTGCCCGGCATGCCGCACATCACAAAGGTCTGGAAGGAGCTGCACCCTTCTTCCGTGACCACAATCTGGCGTCGATGGCTCCGCGGCCCGACTGGATGATGACCGCGATGACGCATTGCGTCACCCCGGGACATTCCTGGTGACGTCACGCCAATGGACGTTTCAGAGAGTTCAGCGCTGGTGAAGTGCCTTACCCTTTACCTGAAATGCGATCTAATCGGGAAGGCCTCATTAAAAAAAAAATTAACGAAGGATGCGGAAAGTCAGTAATCTCAAGGCGGGAAGAAAGACAACGCAGCCACTGCAGCCCATCGCAGCATTCACACCGGGCATGTCGTGACCACCAGAGCCAGTGGGATATCTCTCGACCTTCGGACCAGTTGTTAAAGTCACGGACTGGTCACGACGCACGACACGTTGGGCGTGCTGTGTAATTTCGTGAAGGACAGAGGGGAGAATCCAGTATATAAGCCACGAGCAAAGAACTGTGGCCGCACACTCATCCACTTTCTACCAGAGTCGGCTACAGCACAAACTCAAAGCATGAACGTCAAACTGGCGGTGAGTCGGGGATGGGTGTTCACTGGTGAATTCAGGGAGGACTTAGCAGAGCCACGGACCTTCTTTCGTTGGAAACCTCAGAGCCAACATGCCTTTTAGCCCCTTTGGCCCCTGCTTTCCGAAAGGGATCATGCAAATCATATGGTCTAATCGAACTTTCGAAGCTGTCGTGAGACACTGAGTGGCCGAAATATGAAGAGAAAATAACATTGGGGGTAGGCTGGGCTTCACGTTTCCGAGATGGTATGGATTTAGCCTGGCTTAATTTATTTTTATTTGACTGATTTAGTTTACCTGTCCTTGCTGGATGCTCTGGATTTGCCAGTGCGACCACTTAAACGTTAACTCGTTCAATGGTTTAGTCGACACAGAACTTAAGAGCAATGAACCACTCCTTTGACCCGTGTAATATATGTGTCCGTTTTCTAGGCATCGTTAATACAAACTACTGAGTGCTAGAATACTCTTTCCGTAATTCGCAGTTTTAATGTTGGCATAGTTTTAACCACCCTAAAAGGTAATAATAGAAGGTAAATGAATAGAACCAGCATACGTATAATTGACAGAGTTTGATTTGCCGATGATTAAGGAAAAATATCATCATCACCAGAATAAGCATCGTTTAAGAGACTTCCAAATTCCATCCAGTGTCCAGAGCCCCATTCTGAATTCCATTAAGACGTGTTTCTTTTCACAGATCCTGTTGTTTGTCGTCGTCTTTGCTGTAGCTTCCGCCGGCTACAGCAGTGGATACGGCGGCGGTTCCGGAGGAGGATACAGTGGAGGATCTAGAGGCGGACATGGCGGTGGTTCCAGAGGAGGATACAGTGGAGGATCTAGGGGTGGACACGGCGGTGGTTCCAGAGGAGGACACGGAGGAGGCTATGGCGGCGGATACGGCGGTGGATCTAGAGGTGGCCATGGCGGAGGTGGCTCTCGCGGTGGATATGGAGGCGGATCCAGAGGAGGCTACCATGGTTAATACCAGACAAGAACATGCGCATTGTCAGTGGCGAAATGCGTCAATGCAGCTCCACTCCTGCCCGCCCGCAATCCCTTCGTGCCTGTAACACTGCCTACGTGAAAGAGTTGAACGGTTCTTTTTCCTCGTTGGACCCGTGACGGCCTGCGTCCTTTTCCGTGTCGAATATGCTCCCTTTTTCTCGTGAAGGTTCATCCATCTGGTGCAAAGCTCTCACAGAAAAACATTTAAATGGATCAAATGAAATATACACGTGAAAGTGCCAATATCAAAGGCTCCTTTTACGTTGGAAAATGAATGCCAGAAATAAAATGCAAAAGCAGAAATGATATGAAGGTATTTTCCTTCGATATGCGCAGTTTGCACGCATGTGATAGACACTCAGACGATTTAGACATTCTAAGCGATGCAACATAATTCTGTCGTGCCGTGCACTGACTCGGAATTTGACTGCAGATGAAAAACAGTCTACATGTATCTGTGTTCAGCAAGGTTCCACATCTGAATTTGCACTGGGACGTTCATTCGTCTTACACAACACTGAGGAAGTTTTGCTGAAAGATGGAAAACACCAGAAGGTCGTCTTACTTGTTAAGGTAAAGCCATTACCCTTGGGGTAATCATTACTCTCTCCCCCCCTCTCTCTCTCCCTCTCTCTTCCTCTCTCTCACTAAGAAAAGTTTAGTAATCATCTCTATCATATCATCTCTATCAACCCATCTCTATCAATTCATCCTTGGGTATCTGCGATGCGGTGCGGCTCACCGGAATCGTCCCAAAGTCCGACTGTCACTTGAAGTGTATTACACGGGACACATCATCACGCACTAACCTCACGTGCTTTAATACACGAAGGCAGTATTTCTGCACAAATAAATGCTAAACCCAACCACGTAAGACTCTATACTCATCGGCATACGGACATAATATGTCACCGCAACTGACGAACGAGCCTCTTTCCCAGGCTGGCCGTAACATTGGGACGCTCAAAACAATGGCCAACCTGCCCCGTCAGATGATAGGTCGCACATGAACGTCCATAACGTCGAGACACTCGAAAATATGTGATATGATATTGATAGGTATTTGACGCGATGATATTCTTTTGTTGTCAGCTCCCACCGCTCAGGCGTCTGCTTGCGGTAATCTTCCCCGTGCCTTCACGTGGCGTCCGCCGGGCCAGGGCCGAGCCGTCCCGTGCGCCGCTCTCCCGCGCCATGGTCGCCGGCGCGGCCGGCTGGCTGGCGGCGCCCGCCGACCGGGATGAGCCGCGAGAGCGGGAGTCTGGACTTCTCATATCTCTCGCTCTCTTCTGACTTTTACCCGAGGAGACAGCCAGTAAGTTCCGCGGAGCGGTAGGTCAGGGGGCTGGTTATGAAAACCGTGCGTCTTTCTCCAATGTTGGGGAATGCCAAGAATTACATACGTAGGCGTAATGGAGATATATCCAAGCCAAGGTGTGATGTGGTTGGGTTAACACCTATTGTATGAAAATATCTGCAATACGTCTTACCGGAACACTTAACAAGTCGGATTAGGCGATTCATCGTGTCTCGCGGTCCGTCCATGTAAATCACAAACAACCATATCGTTTGGCATAGCAGGAATGTGCCCTGAACGAAACAAATTTTCCTTAATGACGCCACACAGTACGTCAAAAATAAACTTACTGGGAGTCAAATTTGGACGCACGGCTCGAGATTCACCTTTTACCTGCTTGTAAACCACGGCTGTAAAGCGTATTGCGCCAATCTGCGTCGATGTTACCAACGTCACTAGTATCGATATATCCGTTTTCCATTTCGATGTCACTAGTTTTGTCGTTAAGTTTTGTTACATCAGGAAGAACCGCCGTTGTTTCCTGGTATAACTAGTAATTAAATGCATTGCTAATTGATTTTGTTTCACACTACATGTTTTTCACGACAGAAGCCGCCTCATCAAGCGCGCCCGTGTTATGGCTCGACTGTTGCTCGTTCTTCTGGTGTGCCACCACGTGACGACGAGATGCGCCGACGACGAAAACCACGTGGTCGTGATCCACACAAACGACATCCTCTCGCACTTCGACGAGTCGGGCGGCTCGCCGGAGCAGTGCCAGCAGGGCGACGCCTGCTTCGGCGGCGTGCCGCGCCTGGTGCACCTCGTGCGTGAGGCCCGCCGCCAGCACCGGAACGTGCTGGTGCCGGACGGCGGCGCGCAGATCAACACGGCGCTCCTGCGCAACCCGTCCGGCGGCCAGCCGGTCGCGCAGCTGGTCAGCCTCGTCGGCTTCGACGCCATGGCGCGGAACTGCGCGGCGGCGCCGTCGCGCTCGTCGAGTACCTCGGACTGCTCAAGACGCCGGTCGTGTGTACTAACCTGGCCATCGACCGGCAGCACGGCGCTGTTGCCCTCTCGACCCTGCGAGAAGAGCCTCGTGCTCGAGGTGGGACGCGTGAAAGTCGGCATCGTCAGCTACCTGGCGTCCGACATATCCGACCTGCCGGTGAAGGGATCTCTGTCGATCCGGACGTGGGCGCTCTGGGGGCGGAGGCGGAACGCTTGCGAGTTCCTCACTCGGTGCAGTTGGTGATAGCGCTCTGCCACTTCCGTGGATCTATGGTCGTAAAGTCAATGCCGGGCATCGACCTGTTCGTGGGCAGCAGCATCGGCGGCATGTTATACAACGGCGCAGATCGATAGCACGGGCGACTCGCCCGCCCTGCTCGTCGCCACCTCCACGAAGCTCCACTACGCCGGCTGGGTGGACGTGGCCGTTGGCGCGAGTGGTGGCGTCGCCCACTGGCACGCCAGCAACCCTCGCCTGCTGGCCGGCCGCAAGGAGGCCTCCGCTGAGGCGGTGGTGGCGCGTCTGCGGCCCCACCAGGACGCCTTCCTGAACTGCGCACTCGGCCACACGGTCTTCTTCCTGGACGGCAGCTACGGCTGCCGGCGGCGCGAGTAAGTGCTCAGGAGCCTCGTCTCGGACGCCATGATGGCGGCGGCCATCCAGACGGAGCTGCTTGGCAGTGAAGTCATCGCCTGGTCAGGCGTCAGCGCGGCCGCTCTCAACGGGGGCGCCATCCGTGCCAGGCGGGCCTCGTGCGCGCCGAGGACATGCGCATCGCGGTGCCCTTCCCAAACCATCTGGTGACGGTGAGCGTGCGCGGCGACCATCTGCTGTAGCTGCTGGAGGAAACGGTCAGAGGAGACGGGGGAGATAATTTCGCCCGAACGCCCCCGCGAACCAGCGTGTCCAGAAGGCCAGAACCCTCCGCTCCGTCGGCACGGTACCCGTGTTCAAGAAGACTAACCCGCCGGACACTTACCAGCTGGTCACGATCGCCTTCATGATCAAAACGAGACAGGATTTCGACCTGTTTGCGGGCCAAAGCACACCGCGCAAAAGCTGAACATCACGCTCCAGGAAGCCACCAGGGCGTACCTGCGAAGATGACGCCCATCGCATATGGTTTGGAAGACAGACTAATCGTAGAGGATAAAAACGACTCGATTTTGCATTCATCTGGAGAGCTTCACCGCGCTGCCCCGTGTGTGATCTGCGCCTTGGCAGTACCACTGCTGGCGATGGAGCTCGCGTGGCGGGCGTCTCCGTTCCAGAGCCAGTAACGACACGTCAGAGTCCACTCGACCCCGCCGCAGTAGTCTTGATCCCGTCGCGACGTCGTCTTTCGCGCCTCGTCAGTCCACTCGACCCCGCCGCAGTAATATTTTGATCCCGTCGTGACGTCCACTCGATCGCGCCGCAGTGACGTCTTCAGCGCAGATGCTGTTCCGTGTCGCCAGAGTCCACTAGATCCTGACGTAGTCCGTCACAGTGACGATGTCTGTCTCTGTCTGCCGTAAAAGCCGCCTGTCGGCGGTGAGAAGTACACCCAGATAATTTGACGACATGTATTGATTCTTCAGGGCGTGTTGCGAAGTATTTCACGGGTGTTCGCACTACATGTGCCTCAACAGTGGTCAGAGCTGTGCAGCTTGTCAAGACTGGTAGACATTTCAAACGAGGAATATTCTCGGCGTTTCAGAATGTTCTACTGTATACTTTAATTGGGCATGCATATTACATGGATACATTTTCTCGAAAATCATGCTTCAGTCTTGATAGAAACAAGAAAATCAAGACGCAGAAGTAGGCAGAATGGTTGCATCAAGATACTCGGACACCACTTTTCAAACACGGTTTGCTCTGAGCCGAAGTTTTAGATTACTTGTATTTTGAAGTCAGATTGCTGTCCGTAATGCTCAACAAAAGATCTGGCAATGCTCCATATTGATAACTTGAACAAATGAAAAGGTTCTATGCATCTGTTTTGCCATTATATAGTTCATAGCGTTGCGAGTAAATGCTTTTTCAGTTCCACCGTTGCCTTCCTGGGTTTTCTTTTTCGACATCTATATATTACCCGTCATATTTTACCTGAAATTCAAAGCTGGAGATAATGTGTTGATTGAATAACCGCAAACAGATATAGGTAACAGGTATAGGTATAGGTACCTATATGTCATTTATCATTTCTTATAAGCAGCAGTGTGTAAAAAACAAACATGAAGGCATCATATTCTGCAGAATGATATTGCAAGACAAAATACAGCGATACCAGATCGACGCCAATTATTTTCCTAGCCTTATTTGCCGTGACACACCGTAGTAATATCCTCAAGTCAGTGCCTTCCATATGACACTCCACGCTGTGCTGTGAGGCCCCAGAGAAGGCGTGGTCTCCATGAACGCGCCGCGCAGGGCGATTAGGGAGGGCGCAGGGCGCAGCCTCTCACGTAACGATCAGGCGATCAGGGCCCCGTACGCGGGTGCCGTACACGGCTGGCTGTCCGCGCAGCACGCCGCCCTCGAGGATGAGCAGGTGGACGTAGCGGCCGTAGACGACCGGGCCGCAGACGAGCAGGCGGCCGAGGCCGAGGGGCGCGGCCAGCTCGGCGCTGGCGTTGGCGCAGCTCATCTTCGGTCCGGTGGCCGTCAGCGAGGCGCCGGCCCAGACCGGCACCGGCGGACCCAGCTCTCCGACGTACTGCACGCCGTGCAGCTGGTACAGGTCGCCCAGGTCGACCGTCACGCCGGCGCCGTCCGACCACCAGTCGCACCCGGCCGCCGCGTCGCGGCCGACGTACTGACAGGCGACGGGCAGCTCGCGGCTGCAGCTAACGTCGTGCAGGCGGAGGCCGGCGCGGACGTTGACGAGGACGCACGGCTGCTTCTCTGGCTGGCCTGTGTTCCACTCGAGCTCGGACACCAGCCGGCCGTCGCTGGTGACGAACCGCTGCCGCCGCGAGTCGTTGAACGCCAGGGTATCGTCGAGTCCGACGGCAACGTAGCCGGGGAGGCCGGCGCCGGTGCTGTTGAGCGCCCGGAACACGGTCCGGATGTCCTGGCTGGAGGCGGCCGGGTAGAGGATGGCCCCCAGCTCGGCGCAGCGGCGCGTGCCGCCCAGCGCGCCGTGCCCGTCGCGCAGCACGGTGAAACGGCGTCCGTCGGGCGCGGTGACGAAGCGCTCGTCCGGCCAGCCCGACGGCGACCGGAAGCGGAAGGCGCGCGTGTCGCCTGTCGGCTGCGCGAGGGCGGCGCGCGGCCGCACGCCCGCGTACAGCGCGCAGGCGACAGCGCCGCGTCCGTCCGGCTCGGCGGTCAGCAGCAGACAGTGGGGCGTGCCCCGGCACAGCACCTCGCACTGGTCGGCGGTGGCCGCGGACCGCGTGCTGAGCAGCTGCGCCGGGTCCGGCTCGCCCGACAGCTGGTCGGTGAACGCGCCCCGGTCGGCGCGCAGCAGGCAGGTGTTCAGCAAGGACCGGAAACCGTCGGCGCAGCGGCAGCGGCCCTGGTGGCAGCGGACGGGGCCGACCAGCCCCTCGCAGTCAGCCGCCGTCGAGCACGGGTCGCTGTGCATCCCTGCAGCACAGGGTCGGGGCTGCTCAGTGACGCCCCCCCCCCGCGCGGGCCGCAGGCAGAAACGGCCGTCGAAGCCGCTCTGGACGCAAAACGACCCCAGGCCAAACAGGTTTGGCGGTGAAACATTCCGAAATCCCATACAAAATGTACCGTTTGGCTGGTAGCTATGACATTCACTCAATGTTGACATCTCTATTGAATTGTCAACCACATCACGAATCGTACGCAACGTTAATGGCCTAGGTATGAGAAACTATCTATGATGTTATTTTCGATTTTCCCGTTAAATTCACCGAGTCCAATGTGATGTTATGCACATAATGATGCTACGTCGACAGAGGAGATACTCTGGAGTCTGATTTCAGATTCTTTGATGCTTGTGCATACGCTCTCGTTCCTTCGTTTTTCGCTTCAGGGTTCAAACAACCTCACGAAAGACGACCTCTTAACCAGTCCTCACTATAAAAAGTTACCACAAAGTTAAGCATGCGGCTGAAAAACTGACAAGCTGGATCCACTATCGAGGGAGGTTTTTAGCCTTACGTACCTTTGAAGTGCCTGTGTGCGACCATCCATGTACTGTTTGTTCGCTCCGTGTTGTTTAGTGTGCCCGGAAGCGGAGAGGTCAGGCACAGGCCGCCCGCGGGCTCGTAGGACACGCTCTGACAAGACGGACGAGACTCGCACATTCTGTGACAGGTGCCTGCCGTAACGAGGCCATATATCAGATCAGCGTCAGGACGGATCACGTTATGGAATGAGCGGTATGGCCATATTCATGACCAATTTAACCCTATTCCCGGCAGGGGGGGCGGAATCCACCCCCCCTCGGGTTTTTTGCTTGCCAATTCCAGGCTTTTTAACGCAGCTTCACGAAACTTGGTGACTTTTCCTAGCTATTCCTTCTGCGCGCCGTGACAAAATTTCGAAATTCTATTTTGCTCAGGGGCGGAGCCAGGCAACGTTTTTGGGAGGCACCTCAGGTCATTTTTGGCCATGTTGAGGGTAACAGGACAATGTCTGCCAAAAACAGAGTTTTTAAGATAGAACTTAAAACTTTATATGAATGTATAGCTAAATAATTGGGCAATGTGCATATGTAATTTTGTTTATCTGAGGTCACTTTACAAGGTCAGGTCAAGGTCAAAAGTCAAAATTTGTTTTTTTCGCAATAATTTCGGCGCCGTTTTTTGAAATGCCAAACCCGGAATATATATGACGTAGAAAGGTGTCCTCTACTTGTGTACCAAGTGTCAGCTTGATATCAGGTCGGGTCACGGAGGTATGACCTAAAATGTCAGTGCGCGTACCCTATATCGCAAAAGCCAAAAAATGAATTTTTTGGAATAGAGTGAATTCAATCGATTAAAAACGTTTACAGATAATACTGAATGCACACGACATTATTCCAGGTGACCCCAAGGTCACTGGAGGTCGTTTAAGGTCAAAGGCCACAAGTTGATCTGAAGAACGTGTGACCATGACAGTTCCCCCTTTTTCATGTCCCTGGCACCGCCTATGCTAATATTATACAAATATTGTAATGCGATTTGTATTTATTTAGTATAACATGACTATTAGAAGCCAAAAAAGGGTGTTTGCCTCTTTTGTTCATTCAGTTGTTAGAAAACTAATCCTCCTATTTTTGGAACCCTGTGAACGCCCATGAATTTTCTCAAAATTTCAGATTTGCGGACCCATGGTAAAAGCCCTATTCATATTCTATCGATTCATGCCAGTTTCATCGAAATCGGTCCATAAACAACGGAGTCATAAGAAGTCCAAAAGTACCCCCCATTTTGACATTTTTGCCCCCCTGTATCCACAAATTTCAAAATTTTGAAAATTTCTTTTTATAAAAATGTAGTTTACGTCACGGCAAATCGATTGCCGTTTGTTGCGATGAAATCGGACAAGTAGTTCTCGAGATCTCAGGGGGGCCGAATCCGCCCCCCCCTGCCGGGAATCGGCCATACCGTCTAGCCCTCCGGGAATAGGGTTAAGTACGTAAAAAACAATTTTGCATATCGATGCCTCAGACACTGTAATTTTGTCTATCCTTTTTGCACCTCTTTGTGCAATAAGAGAACATTTTTGCTCGCCGACTGGTGGGACTTTGACCCAGGAACCATGGGTATGGCCATACTGTTCGTCCTTAGTAGGCCGATTAATAAACAAATGCATTCACATACCAAATGGTAGCATGGCCCTTTTTTGGCTGCGTGGGCTCCCCTTTGAGGCTGCGACTTTTCGGTCCATTTGACGCCCACTTTTTTCGATTTCCTGCGCGATGTCGGGTATACAAATCCCTGCCGTTGAGAAAAGTCAGAGATCTGCGTCTTGGTTCAGAATTTTCTTGAAACGTTCAATGTCGTTAGTAATGGCTTCTTCTTCGATGTCGTTATTAAGGACCAACTAGCTTCGTCCGCCATAGCAGTGATGAGTTCGATAGTGCAAATTCCGTAAATGTGCACGCTTTCAATCTTTCGGAGATTTACTCCTTTCATCCTTTATCCTCTTTCATCCTTTGAAAGAAATTCGTCGTCATTATTGTACAACCGGCAGCATCAATTTTGCCCGTCTGGATTGGCAAAAAAAAACTGGGAAATGTATCGGAATGATTCGCTTATTCATTTTTATACATATATCAATAAATAGGTATAAATGTCCTATATTCCAATCCTGTATTCCTATGTTATCCTATAACACATGCATATTGAAACTTTTGCAGCCCGTCCACATATCAGTCCGTGACCAAGAAGGACTCCATGGCAACCAGCTGCAGCGGACGTTTTTTCTGACATCTAGGAACATGAGACATGACCTCCTCTCTCTCTCTCTCTCCATGTACAACATGAATATGTCTAATCAGCTTTGGAACCGTGGTGTTTAATGATTGTTACGAACTCCAGCTATTGTGGATTTCGATGCTACATATGCGGCGCTGCATGCGAAGATTTGCCCAAAATTTATTGTGGCTTTTTCTGGTTCTTTACTAAACATTCTGAGCCTTTAATGTGAATGTTTACAGAATGCACTTGCTACATTGTGCAAAGTATCAAAAATGGCACTAGTTACGCCGCGCTAGTCGCATATTTTTTCAGTACTACTTCGCACATTTAACAGAAATGCAGAACAACATGCAGAGAATCAGAAGCATTGCAGTAGTTACCAGTTTTAATACTGGTTTAGTAGGCTTAAGTAGTTAGAGGTGTAAGTAACAAAAAACAAACATAATCGCATCTCTCGTCGTCGCCGCCGACCACCACTACTCCGCCGCAGCTGGGCGGGCCCGGCCCCGTCCCCCATACCGCTGGGGACGGCCGCTGGGCCAGCACAACAGCTAGCTGGGCCACGGGCGGGCGCTCTTTCTAGTTTTGACATGCATCGATCGCATGCCATTTTACGAAACATACTTACATTCGCAGAGTGCTGAATGCCATTTATAACTGTCAGTTCCGTCAAAAGGTAATGGCTTGAACTGCGCAGGGAAAGTAATGGTCTGCAAGACATTGTCAAACGGTTGGCACTTTAAAGCGCAAATGATTGATCTGGCAGTAGCACCCGGTATCGTACGCTAAAGCAGCGTTTCCTTCACCACACCAGTCATTGAAAGATAATCTGGCAAAAATGATTCAGGGTATTCTGGTGCGACTTCATGATACGTCGCCACGGCACAAAGAAAGCTGCACCAAAATGTGAAGAGATTTATGCGTTTGCCTGCCCATCAGTCTGCCATATGGTATCCAGCGAAAATAAATGAACTCCAAGCCTAAGGCAGCAGGCATTTATGACATAAATCAGTACAGCTTGAATGGCTTTAACAAGCAACTTCCAGCTTGACCCTATGAGGTTGCCAACGGGAACCTCCATAACAAATTCACGTGCACGAAGGCCACATAGGAATGTTTTTCATCGGTTCGAATTCATTGCGTCATTTAGTACTACGCTTCTAGATAGCGGTGTTTATCGGTGACATAATCAACACGGACCTGCCAGACACAAAGTCATTTCGTCGCGAAGCACCCCCTTTACATGGTATCGTCATGTCGTAGAAGCTTCCCAATTTACGCCACTTTTTCGACAAACGATATGTGGGACGATGACGACTGGGACGAATGATATGTGGGAAATTCTTTATTTCTTTCTTATATGCCTTCTCTGGTCTTTTGACCACCAAAATATCCGGCGTTCTAAAACTTCAGTCTTTGCCTACTATTTGTTTTTTCTTTTAATTCTATCAAGACATTGCAAATGGCGCAATTAGGGCAACCTTGCCATATTTGCGCCACATGATGTGCCTAATTGCGCCACCACAGAAATGACACCATTGTCTAGTAAATTATGAACAATTTCACTTTCATTCTTTCTGCCAGTACTTGCCAACAGCTCGGAAGAGATGTTCAGATCCCGACAAGATGCTGGGCAGCGCCATGGAGGTGGCTGCAAGGCGCATCCAGTGCGTTTGGGGTCCATACCCTTCTTGTGATCCGGCAATGTTCCCCTCTTAACCCCATTCCCGGAGGGCTAGACGGTATGGTCGATTCCCGGCGGGGGGGCGGATTTGGCCCCCCCTGAGATCTCGAGAACTACACGTCCGATTTCGTCGCAACAAACGGCAATCGGTTTGCCATGACGTGAACTACATTTTTATAAAAATAAATTTTCAAAATTTTGAAAGGTGTGGATATAGGGGGGCAAAAATGTCAAAATCAGGGGTATTTTTGGACTTCTTATAACTCCGTGGTTTATGGACCGATTTCGATGAAACTGGCATGAATCGAGAGATTACGGATAGGACTTTTATCATTGGTTCACACATCTGGACGTTTGAGAAAATTCATGGGCGTTCACAGGGTTTTAAAAATAGGAGGATTAGTTGTTCAACAGCTGAATGAACCAAAAAGGCCAAATGATTTTTTTGGCTTCTCCTAGTCATGTTATGCTAAAGAAGTACAAATCGCATTACAATATTTGTATAATGTTAGCATTGGCGGTGCCAGGGACATGAAAAAGGGGGAACTGTCATGGTCACACGCTCTTCAGATCAACTTATGATCTTTGACTTTAAATGACCTCAGGTGACCTTGGAGTCACTTGGAATGATCTCGTGTGCATTTCATATTATCTGTAAACGTTTTCAATCATTTGAATTTACTCTATTTCAAAAATTTCATTTTATGGCTATTGCGATATAGGATACGCGCACTGACATTTTAGATCATAGCTCCATGACCCGACCTGATATCAAAGTGAAACTTGATACACAAGTAGAGGGCACCTTTCTACGTCACAGATATCTCGGCTTTGGCATTTGTGAAAACCGCGCCGAAATTATTGCAATAAAACCAAATGTTGACTTTTGACCTTGACCTGACCTTGTAAAGTGACCTCAGATGAACAAAATTATATATTCGCATTGCCCAACTATTTATCTATACATCCATATAAAGTTTTAAGTTTTATCTTAAAAACGCTGTTTTTGGCAGACATTTTTCTTTTACCATCAACATGGCCAGAAATGGTCTGAGGTGCCTCCCAAAAAGAGGTGTCTCCCAAAAACGTTGCCTGGCTCCGCCCCTGAGCAAAATAGAGTTCTGAAATTTTGTCATGGCACGTACAAAGAATAACTAGAAGCCACCGATTTTCGTAAAGCTGCGTTAAAAAGACTGGAATTGGCAAGCAAAAAATCCGAGGGGGCGGATTCAGCCCCCCTGCCGCGAACAGGGTTCAACCTGAAAATACAACAGTCCTGCATTTCACAAGAGCCGAAGCAAGGTAAACGGAATCAAAATGGTTTTGGGGTATGAGAAAGGTGCATTCTCCTCTTTCAGGGAGAGTCCATTTTAGCATGTTAATAGGGAGCATATGCCCGCAGTGGCAGGTAAATCCCCACTGGAGAGGGTCACCTGGCTTCTAAGGGTATAGTGAGTGCGGTTAGCGGTGAGTCACCCCCTCTAAATGAACTGGTTAAATCTGAAACACATTTACCCGCAAGATTGCAAGGAGGTCCTTGTTGCGTCACCGGTTGCCAACTGTGCGTCTTGCACGCCGACAAAGACGCAAGCTTCCAAGGACACTTTATTTGATATATAGTATATAGTATCAAGTATAGCATACACACCCATGTGCATATATGTACGTATATGTGTATGTATATGTGTGTGCATATGTGTACATGCATATACATATTTATTATATATATGGTATGATGTATATATTTATGATATATATATATATATATATATATATATATATATATATATATATATATATATATATATATATGATACGATATATATATTTATGATGCATATATATTTATTATATATATGATGTATATGAAATATATATATAGGTGCGTGTGTGTGTATCCCGCGCCCGACTGGCAGTCGGCGCCGATCACGTCCGACTGTGGGTGGTTGGCCGCCCCTCACGGACGGCTGATCGCACGATAAAGATAAGCACGTCGTTGGAATGCTCATGACAAGCAGGGCTCGAAACCGGTCTCATTTTTAGTTTTGGATAGTATGTAAGCCATTTATGTCCTTTCTATTTTTTCTCACAGTCGACTGCGTGAAACCGAGAAGCGGCCTGAATCTTAAGCGCTATGATCAATAAAGGCTAGGTAATGGCACCAGTGAACAGTTCAAAGTTCACAGACGCCGATATACACCTAATTTCTCTAATTTGCTTAACATATAAGCCGAAGCGCTGAGCTAAAGAAACGGCGATTTTCGCGCCGACTGCAGGCGGGCGCCGTAGCGGACCGCGGCATGAAATTAACGGGGACTAATTTAAGCCTTTCATTATTTTTGTGACATAGGCCTTTCCATTTAATATTTCTTTATACTCGTGGTTCTTGTGATGGTTCTTTATGTGTAAATTTGGGAAAAATTTTGTAGTCATCAGTCTACACAACTGGCGGAGTTGTATTCTCAATAGTCTGTTTATTTCTAAAATATGGAATTTTTAAACTTTTTGAATTTTTTGCATTACTTGTAACTTTGCAAGCCAGTTCTGCCATTTTCAACCCGTTCTGAACAATCCATCGCCGATTTTGAAGGCGGTTTATTTCGACTCATGACAGTTATTCGTGACCTGACCTCAGGTCAATGGCTGGAAGTCATTGATACTTTGTCCATTGAGGGTAAATGGACGTCAGCGTCACCCCACACGAAAACTGTAATAAAAATTCTTTCAAAGTCCGACAAATCGACGACATGTCATAAAAATGGGGCTGACCTTAGGTCAATGACCCGGTAAATTCCGAAAAATCTGATGGTTATGGTTCTGGTTATTGGGTTATCTAATGGCGCTTTCGACTGCCAGGGTCATTTCGCGTCATAGCCTCTGACGTCGGTTGTCGCGAGGGACGGCGAAATGTCACTGTTTACCGGGACACGAACCCGGGAACTTTCGGTCACAAGGCGTCCGAGAAATCTGAGGTAACGGATTTGTTGCATCCATCAGGGTTTCTGATCCCTGAAAGCTTTATTGTGATATCATATTTTCCGAAAAAGCTACAGGGCGCTGAACTTTTTTGGACATAGGTCCACTTGACCTGACCTAACTCAGACACCTGACTTGATGAGGTCAAAAATTTGACCAAGGTGTAAAAATGATCAAGCAAAAGGTATACGAAGTTTCGTGTCGCTGCATTTGTTTGTTCTCTTGCAATCTTGGAAAACCTCAGGGGGGGGGGCGGTCAACCGCTCCCCAAGTGGGGGTGGAATACACGCACACACACACACACACACACACACATATATATATATATATATATATATATATTTTGGTATACTTGGGCAGAATATTTTCCTTGACACAAGTTTTATTGAAGACTAGGGCGTACGTTGCTTTTGTTAGCTTTTTATTTGTTTTTTCGATGTCTCGAACTATATGTTTTGCTTCATCATTCAGTTGGTGTAAAACTGAGCCGAATGAGCACATTTAGTATCACATTACTTTTGGTCGGTTTTATTTAACGTTTCGGATATAGCACTATCCATTTTCAAATTACAAAGCGACACTGTATTTTGATTACACTTAGGTTTCGAAATAAATCACATTACACGTTCGCTCCTCGGTTGCCACACTTTCGATATACACGCCACATCAACATAGTTCTGAACGGCCAAAAAACCCCATACCTGCTTTTGCCCGCATTTTCTGCAAAATTATCCGAAGAGTTTCAGGGATACTCCGGCGTTTATTTGTTTGTTTAGTGCTGGGCTGAATTGTTTGATGTATAATGCTTCAAGGATATGGAGTTTGCGTCGGTCAGTTGTGGATGTGATGATTTCTGTGTTGTCTGTGAGCTGCTGTCTGGTGATGATGCTGCCGTGGGTAACCTGCATGTGTGTCTTTGGTGCTCCGTCTTGCAAGTGCATGGTGAGACGTCTCGAGAGTGTTGTTGTAGTCACACCAACGTAGTCTGAGTTGTTATGAAGTATACAATCTTCATGTGGGCATGTAAACTTGTAGACTACGTTGGTGCGCTTGAGGTGTCCGTGTTTCATGGTGGTGTTGTTCTGCATGATGAAGTGGCTGGTTTTCTTGTTCTTGTAGTAGATGGTGAGCTTCAGTTGATGATCTGTGTTGTTGCATTTTATGTTAGTTTTCAGAATTTGACGGATGACTTTTTCGTCTGTCTTATGGGCTGATGACATTTGATTACAGTAAAATAGTTGGTGGGTGTTCGTCTCCTTGTCTTCGTTCGGTCTGTTGTTGTGGTATCTGTCCAGAAAAGTCTTGATCTCTTGGTCAATGGTCTTGTTGGAGTAGCCGTTGTTTACCAGGAGCTGTTTCACCTGTTGAAGTTCCTGATCTACTAGTTTCCAGTTTGAGCAGGTTTTAATCGCTCTTCGGATGTAGGATCTGACGACGGATAGTTTGTATCGTTCGGGGCATTCACTGGTTGCGTTAAGGCACCGACCCGCGTCCGTTGGTTTTCGGAAGACTTTGGTTGTGAATGTATTATTAGCGGCATCAATGTCAACGTCCATGAACGGAATCTTATTTGTGATGCTCATCTCCGTGGTGAAGTTGAGCACAGAGTTGTCTTTTAGAGATGTTTGAAGTCGCAGGAGGTGTTGTTCGTCTGCAACATCGACAAATATGTCATCGACATATCTGCAGTATATCGCTGGTCGCAATGAGGTATCTTCTAAAACTGCGTTTTCCAGGTGACCCATGTAGGTGTTGGCGAACAGCGGTCCGAGAGGTGAGCCCATCGCTACACCGTTGGTCTGGCGGTACAGGTGTCCGTCAGGACCGGTGAACAATGCTTCACTGGTGCATGCGTTCAACATCTTTTCTAGCAGTGGTTTGGACATCTGGAGCGGTGGAAGCGTAGGATGATGGCTGATGTTGTCGATGATGATGTTGATAGTTTCTTGCACAGGAACGTTTGTAAATAAGCTTTCCACGTCCAGTGATGCCAAGAGCCCTTTTGGCTGGTTGGTTTTTAGGATGTCGGTGAATTGATCCGTGGATTTGATGCTGTAGGCACCCGGTGTGTATGGCGAAAGAAGTTGGTTCAATCTTTTCGCTAGCTGGTAAGTCGGTGTCGGGATCTGCGATATGATAGGGCGTAGGGGGTTCCCAACCTTATGTATTTTTACATTGCCGTATGCGTATCCAGGTGTAAATTCGCCGGTGATCTTGCTGAAATGTTCTCCGCCAATGACTGCGTTGGCTGAGGCGATCAGTTTGTTGACTTTTGTCTTGAGTTGAGTTGTCGAGTCTCTTGGTACTCGTTGGAACTTCGAGGTATCCGAGAGGATGTCGTGCATCTTTTTCAAGTACTCTTCTTTCTCCATGATGACAAAAATCGCTGACTTATCGGCTTTCCTGACGACGATTTTGTCATTTTCCCGCAACTCTTTGGCTGCTGCTCTCAAGTTTTCATTCAGGATCCTGCTCTTTGCGTAACTTCTCCGTTTTGTTGCCTCTCCACGTAATTGTTCTTTCAAATCTGGGTTCACTGTTATCTGGTTGGCTTCCTTGAGCTTCAGAACATCCTCGTAAAGCATTTCCAAATTGGCCTTCTTTTCCATTGGGTTAAACTTCGGCTGAATATGACAGTTGATTCCAAGGTTTAGGAGGTTTTTCTGGCTCTCGGTTAGCTCAATTTTAGTTAGATTTATATATCCGTCTCTGGCTTGCGGTAGCATAACCGCTCCGCCATACAGCCTAGAGAGTTTCTTGGTGGCCGTGATTTTGCTGGCACGTTCAGAAGTATTAGATGAGTAGCTGAGCTGCGCATCAATGTTGTTACGTAGCTCGGTATCGATGTCATGGTTGGCATACTCACTTGTTAAATGGTTCAGTTTTGCTTGCAAGTCCTTTATTTCGTTTTCTTTGCGGGCGATTTGGTAATGAACCAATCGCTCTCTGTATTGTTTGGTAAAAGCTTCGTCCCTTGCTGCCGGATCATGTAACTTTATTTTGGTATACTTGGGCAGAATATTTTCCTTGACACAAGTTTTATTGAAGACTAGGGCGTACGTTGCTTTTGTTAGCTTTTTATTTGTTTTTTCGATGTCTCGAACTATATGTTTTGCTTCATCATTCAGTTGGTGTAAAACTGAGCCGAATGAGCACATTTAGTATCACATTACTTTTGGTCGGTTTTATTTAACGTTTCGGATATAGCACTATCCATTTTCAAATTACAAAGCGACACTGTATTTTGATTACACTTAGGTTTCGAAATAAATCACATTACACGTTCGCTCCTCGGTTGCCACACTTTCGATATACACGCCACATCAACATAGTTCTGAACGGCCAAAAAACCCCATACCTGCTTTTGCCCGCATTTTCTGCAAAATTATCCGAAGAGTTTCAGGGATACTCCGGCGTTTATTTGTTTGTTTAGTGCTGGGCTGAATTGTTTGATGTATAATGCTTCAAGGATATGGAGATTGTATACTTGAAGATTGTATACTTGAATCATGAAGATTGTATACATGAAGATTGTATACTTCATAACAACTCAGACTACGTTGGTGTGACTACAACAACACTCTCGAGACGTCTCACCATGCACTTGCAAGACGGAGCACCAAAGACACACATGCAGGTTACCCACGGCAGCATCATCACCAGACAGCAGCTCACAGACAACACAGAAATCATCACATCCACAACTGACCGACGCAAACTCCATATCCTTGAAGCATTATACATCAAACAATTCAGCCCAGCACTAAACAAACAAATAAACGCCGGAGTATCCCTGAAACTCTTCGGATAATTTTGCAGAAAATGCGGGCAAAAGCAGGTATGGGGTTTTTTGGCCGTTCAGAACTATGTTGATGTGGCGTGTATATCGAAAGTGTGGCAACCGAGGAGCGAACGTGTAATGTGATTTATTTCGAAACCTAAGTGTAATCAAAATACAGTGTCGCTTTGTAATTTGAAAATGGATAGTGCTATATCCGAAACGTTAAATAAAACCGACCAAAAGTAATGTGATACTAAATGTGCTCATTCGGCTCAGTTTTACACCAACTGAATGATGAAGCAAAACATATAGTTCGAGACATCGAAAAAACAAATAAAAAGCTAACAAAAGCAACGTACGCCCTAGTCTTCAATAAAACTTGTGTCAAGGAAAATATTCTGCCCAAGTATACCAAAATAAAGTTACATGATCCGGCAGCAAGGGACGAAGCTTTTACCAAACAATACAGAGAGCGATTGGTTCATTACCAAATCGCCCGCAAAGAAAACGAAATAAAGGACTTGCAAGCAAAACTGAACCATTTAACAAGTGAGTATGCCAACCATGACATCGATACCGAGCTACGTAACAACATTGATGCGCAGCTCAGCTACTCATCTAATACTTCTGAACGTGCCAGCAAAATCACGGCCACCAAGAAACTCTCTAGGCTGTATGGCGGAGCGGTTATGCTACCGCAAGCCAGAGACGGATATATAAATCTAACTAAAATTGAGCTAACCGAGAGCCAGAAAAACCTCCTAAACCTTGGAATCAACTGTCATATTCAGCCGAAGTTTAACCCAATGGAAAAGAAGGCCAATTTGGAAATGCTTTACGAGGATGTTCTGAAGCTCAAGGAAGCCAACCAGATAACAGTGAACCCAGATTTGAAAGAACAATTACGTGGAGAGGCAACAAAACGGAGAAGTTACGCAAAGAGCAGGATCCTGAATGAAAACTTGAGAGCAGCAGCCAAAGAGTTGCGGGAAAATGACAAAATCGTCGTCAGGAAAGCCGATAAGTCAGCGATTTTTGTCATCATGGAGAAAGAAGAGTACTTGAAAAAGATGCACGACATCCTCTCGGATACCTCGAAGTTCCAACGAGTACCAAGAGACTCGACAACTCAACTCAAGACAAAAGTCAACAAACTGATCGCCTCAGCCAACGCAGTCATTGGCGGAGAACATTTCAGCAAGATCACCGGCGAATTTACACCTGGATACGCATACGGCAATGTAAAAATACATAAGGTTGGGAACCCCCCTACGCCCTATCATATCGCAGATCCCGACACCGACTTACCAGCTAGCGAAAAGATTGAACCAACTTCTTTCGCCATACACACCGGGTGCCTACAGCATCAAATCCACGGATCAATTCACCGACATCCTAAAAACCAACCAGCCAAAAGGGCTCTTGGCATCACTGGACGTGGAAAGCTTATTTACAAACGTTCCTGTGCAAGAAACTATCAACATCATCATCGACAACATCAGCCATCATCCTACGCTTCCACCGCTCCAGATGTCCAAACCACTGCTAGAAAAGATGTTGAACGCATGCACCAGTGAAGCATTGTTCACCGGTCCTGACGGACACCTGTACCGCCAGACCAACGGTGTAGCGATGGGCTCACCTCTCGGACCGCTGTTCGCCAACACCTACATGGGTCACCTGGAAAACGCAGTTTTAGAAGATACCTCATTGCGACCAGCGATATACTGCAGATATGTCGATGACATATTTGTCGATGTTGCAGACGAACAACACCTCCTGCGACTTCAAACATCTCTAAAAGACAACTCTGTGCTCAACTTCACCACGGAGATGAGCATCACAAATAAGATTCCGTTCATGGACGTTGACATTGATGCCGCTAATAATACATTCACAACCAAAGTCTTCCGAAAACCAACGGACGCGGGTCGGTGCCTTAACGCAACCAGTGAATGCCCCGAACGATACAAACTATCCGTCGTCAGATCCTACATCCGAAGAGCGATTAAAACCTGCTCAAACTGGAAACTAGTAGATCAGGAACTTCAACAGGTGAAACAGCTCCTGGTAAACAACGGCTACTCCAACAAGACCATTGACCAAGAGATCAAGACTTTTCTGGACAGATACCACAACAACAGACCGAACGAAGACAAGGAGACGAACACCCACCAACTATTTTACTGTAATCAAATGTCATCAGCCCATAAGACAGACGAAAAAGTCATCCGTCAAATTCTGAAAACTAACATAAAATGCAACAACACAGATCATCAACTGAAGCTCACCATCTACTACAAGAACAAGAAAACCAGCCACTTCATCATGCAGAACAACACCACCATGAAACACGGACACCTCAAGCGCACCAACGTAGTCTACAAGTTTACATGCCCACATGAAGATTGTATACTTCATAACAACTCAGACTACGTTGGTGTGACTACAACAACACTCTCGAGACGTCTCACCATGCACTTGCAAGACGGAGCACCAAAGACACACATGCAGGTTACCCACGGCAGTATCATCACCAGACAGCAGCTCACAGACAACACAGAAATCATCACATCCACAACTGACCGACGCAAACTCCATATCCTTGAAGCATTATACATCAAACAATTCAGCCCAGCACTAAACAAACAAATAAACGCCGGAGTATCCCTGAAACTCTTCGGATAATTTTGCAGAAAATGCGGGCAAAAGCAGGTATGGGGTTTTTTGGCCGTTCAGAACTATGTTGATGTGGCGTGTATATCGAAAGTGTGGCAACCGAGGAGCGAACGTGTAATGTGATTTATTTCGAAACCTAAGTGTAATCAAAATACAGTGTCGCTTTGTAATTTGAAAATGGATAGTGCTATATCCGAAACGTTAAATAAAACCGACCAAAAGTAATGTGATACTAAATGTGCTCATTCGGCTCAGTTTTACACCAACTGAATGATGAAGCAAAACATATAGTTCGAGACATCGAAAAAACAAATAAAAAGCTAACAAAAGCAACGTACGCCCTAGTCTTCAATATATATATATATATATATATAACAAAACAAAAAACTGCTGTCGGCCAAAATGGCGTGCACAAAATTTGTTGAGAACTGTTATTTTGACGGGAGATTACGTTGTTGAGCTCTCGGCTCGGCCCCACCAGTCATTCACACAAAACAACACCATTGCCTTGAGCAGGCTTCATTGACGGAAGAACCCGACGACTTCCAAGACTAAGACGCATCCATCCTCCCCCGCATCACGATGCCTTGATAGCGTCCATGTGCTATGTGAAGAAAGATTGTTGCAGCGAAGCAATGCAATGCTGACGTCCTGGTACACTAGATGCATCAGGCTGCTCATGGAGTGTAGGGACCCATATGTCTCCAGGTCCTTGCTGAAAGTTTAATGAGCAGCGATTCAAACACAAAATACGAAAAAAGGTTATGAAATACTTACATTGATCCACTCCTAGTTTGAGGGTGCCGTTCCGTCGCTCCTATCAGCAACTTTCTCGGCATGAAATCTGTGAGTGGGTTGACATTAATGGCACCAACATTCAGCGCCATCATCGAGGCCAAAAACACCGCCGACCGGAACAGCATCTCCACCAGCCTGGTAATCGCGACAGGCCCCAACAGTCCTGCCTCCTCCAATCGCCTGTTACAGACTGGGTGATCGCCTGCCGTCGACAGTGACGCTCCTCCTCCGTCGACGCCGTCGGTCTGCCGCCCAGCCCGGCCGACTGGTGGTCGTTGCCACCATCGCCAGGCGACCGACTGGCGTCTGGTAGCCCGCTGCTGGTCGCCATGGCGAGCTCCAGCCGTCGGTGCCCGGGCGGAGTTCACTGTTCAGGGGAGGGTGGCTGCCGGCGGCGCAGCGGCCGGATGTAGCAGTACATTCCGTGCCGAAAACTTCAGTCCTTTCTCTATATTCTTTTTCAACCAATTTCGGAACTGCTGGTGTATTTTTCCCATTTGCCCATCGACATACATTGACGTCAAGACTATTCTTGCCTGTAGTGCTGGGCTTAACACGGTAGGTAGACTGTGCCGCATCCCTAGCTGTTCGGCGGTACAGCCGTGATCAGGCGGCTGTAGACCATGGCTCCGCTAAGACATGGCCGCGGGTCAGAACTCAACGGCGACGGGTTAGGACTTAGAAGGCTATACTGAGGAGCGACAATATGCCCGTATCTCCGCGAACGGTGTGCTCTTGATCGGCGACAGGGGAGCGATACCAACCGAACGATACCGACCACCAAATGCTTATTAGGCAGGGATGTCGATTTCTGTAAATGATTGACGGGGGGCCGAGTCGAGGGCCCGACAGTCTAAGCCAGGGGTGTCGAATTGTATTCTTTCGAGAGGGCCCTGGCCCACGCGATGTTGCTTTGGGCCCATCAAATATTTCCTGCCCGTTTTATAGGGAACTGGGCAAAAAAAAGGGAAGAAAGGGCCGCAATAGATAAAAGATAGGTAGAAAGTATAGAATAAAGAATAAAGTGATGTATCTATCCATCTTTCTGTCTTATATACATATATATATATATATATATATATATGCACCTATACACATGGGGATATACGCAATTTTTTATTTGAAAAATACTAACAAAAAAAGATTAAAAATTTTCATTGATGAAAATAAAGTGGGCTAAATCCGTTGAGAAACTCGCATCTGGGAAAAGGTTAGACTGTCGGCCCCTCGGCTCGGCCCACGCAGTCATTTACAGAAACTGACACCCTTGATCTAAGCTCCCCCAAGTGTGGGTTCTGAACGGATTTAGCCCACTTTATTTTGATCAACGGAGGTTTATGAGTTTTTGTCGCTATTTGTCAAGTAAAAAACGTACATATCCCCGTAAGTATAGATAACAGATAGAAATGTAGATACACCACTTTATGCTTTATTCTATGCTTTCTGCCTGTCTCTTATCTACTGCGGCCGTTTTTCGTCATTATTGCTCATTTCCCTTCAAACCGGCAGGAAATATTGGGGGGCCCAAACTAGCATTGGAGGGATCCAAGGGGGGCAGGGTCCTCTCAAAAGAATTCAAACACACACACCTGTTATTAGGCCTCTCGGGGATATTGCTGTGAATACGTGTCGTCAGAAATTAAATTGGAGGCATCGAAGCAGTGTGTTGTATCTGAAGGACTTTTTAAAGGATGGAAGCGTAAATGCTTTAATTCCTGGATGGCAAAAAGCGTACCACAGACCAATCTCCCTTTTTGACATCTCGTATTGTGAGGTAAGTGCCAGCACTGGCTGACCATGACTGCATCGGCGCAGTCAAGGGTGAAGCGGGGACCCGTCCCCCTTTGGCCCGCATTTTGTGTGAAAACCATTGCACATTATTTTACCAGCGAACGGTTTTGGTATGATTTCAGTTCACACTGAGCTCCCCCCCTTAAGAAAATCCTGGCTGCGCCCCTGTAAACTGTTCCGCTGAGCTGACTGGTTATTTGATTGGAGCACCTTCGCCCAGCTCTCATTATTTTACAGCCACACAGTTTAAGAGAAATGATTAAACTATACATGACCGGGATCAGGAAAACAGGGTATGTGGGGAAGCGGATCGGGTATAACGAAGACAAGAGAAGGGCTATCTTGGTACCTGCAAGAAATCGACTCAGTCTGCCCGTCCAGTCCCCGAATGGTACATTGAGTCTCCGGATCCAGTAACGGGTGTGGAAGCTTCTTTTGACACCACTAGTGCATGGTGGAACCAGCAGGAGCCGTTGCATCGTCGTTGCGTTGACCTAGGTGTCCTGTGGACTTGACGTTGGAAACTGGCAACACGGGTTATTTTGACTCATCACCATTGTGCTCCTTTCTCGTCGTTTGGAAATGAGACACGTAAACAGGATATTTCAGAGCACGGTTGGTTTCTGTTTAACGCACCTAGGCTATGGCGTACTTCCTCGATGTGTCTGGAGAAATTTTAGTGACAAAAAATGTCACGCTTTATTGCGGCTGTCGTGGAAATAGTCACATTTTGACCTTACATCGGTCATCTTTGGATCATTTTCCCGTTGACCCCATCTGGACAAGCCTCTTTTTTCATATTGGTAGTTCCTGAGATATATTATAATTCAGTGCATGAGAGGAAGACAAAGTGCCCACGGTCGGCGAAGACGGTTAAGTTCGACCGGGAAACTGTTTGTTTTTCTTAATCAGGGATGAATGTTCAAAGTTTACACGTGCAGATAAAGTGTATCTGATAATGCGAAAGCTTAGTTCAAGACGAAGCCATGCAGAGCACGTGGTGTATTTAAGCATCAGTTCAAAGTGTTATGATACCCATTCTATCATTTCTTCTCCTTCCCCACCCCAAGCGTTTGACCCCTCGCAAGATGGCCACTGGTTTCGCCTCTGTGTAAATTCCGCAGTCATTTGTTTGCCTGCCCTCCAGCACCTGGACGAGGCTGAACGTCTGTGTGACCCCAGCGCCGTCCCTGGGCTGAGGGTCGTTGAAGGTCACCGTGCCGGCCAAGGATGACACTTTGTTGACCAGCCGCGGCCAGGACCAAAAGGCCCGGTCGGATCGGCAGGCGGCGCGCCTGTCCGCGGTCAGCAGCGAGGAGGACGGTGCGGCCGGGCGGCGCCCGCCGTCACACCTTGGTCGGTCGTCTCTGGCCGAGGAGGAGATGCCGAACGGCCGTCGACAGGCAGGTGAACATAGTTTGGTCGACGCTCCGCGCACAGCTACCGAAATCAGGCGCTCGAGGCACGTTTGAGACGCTTGGCCAATCTCGTTCAGAATGGAAAGTTTCCTTGCTGGTAATGTGAGGGATATTTGTTTCGCTTCGCAGTATGACGACCCAGGACCAGATCCAGACGTCACATAAGTATGGCAGATGCGAGATGTTCGGTTTTGTTATCCGACGCTTCACCTTAAAGACGGTGCGTTATATTAGCTGTAGAAAAACCTGTTTCAGGGTCAAGTGGCCAAGTTAAAACGACGTTTCCTTCTTTTTGTGAAGTCGTGCCTTTTTTAGCCAACAGGCATCTCCGAGACTGTGGTAGGCAGTGGCCAAATCTCGTGTCAATGCCGCCCGACACAGCGTTCCATCAAGGCACACATAGGCGTGTCACTATCACACAGGTCAAAGTCATATTAGGCGCGCTGAGAATGTATCAAACAAAAACCGCAACATGCCTCACACGCGTTCTTGTGGATCTTATGCGACGAATGTCACTAGGATGGCTCCAGTTCGATGGGAAATTCGAAAGTTAACTTCATTTTCGCATTCAGATCAATGATGACTTCAACATTTTAGTCATTGGATTATGAACATATGACAACAGAGCTTTGAAATGTTCGTCTTCAGATCCATAAGTTCCTCGCGTCTAGATAAACTTTAACTCCCCCCTCCCAAATGCGTTCACAAACAACGCTGCTGGTATGTACTATCACACAGGGGTGTCGATTTGTATTCTTTTGAGAGGACCTCGGCCCATCCAATGTTGGTTTGGGTCCACCCAATGTTTTCCGCCGGTTTTAAAGGGAAATCAGTAGCAGCTGCGAAAAACGTCCGTAATAGATAAGAAATAGGCAGAAAGTACAGAACAAAGTCTAAAGCGATGTATCTATCTAGCTATCTTATATATATATATATATATATATATATATATATATATATATATATACATGGGCGTAGATTCAATTTTTTATTTGATAAATAGTAACAAAAAACTCATAAATTTCCACTGGTCAAAATAAAATGGGCTAATTCCGTTGAGAAACCCAACATTTGGGGGATGTTAGGTTGTCGGGCCTTCGGCTCGACCCCACCCCAAACATTTACAAAAATAGACGCCTCTGCTATCACGAACGTTGTAGAGCCTACCTGAAGTCGCCGGTTGTTATTTCCCTTGCAGGGGAGGGAAGAAACTGAGACATGGCGCCTCTGAAACTCCCTCATCAGTTTGTGGATGCCAGTGTCGAGGCGAACGTGCATGAAGCGCCCAGTGTCGGTCGGCATGGCGGCCGGCGCCATGATCGTCAGCAAGGACCGATACTTCTACCCCAACATGCCGCACGAGCGCTTCGACAACATGTACAACTATACGCTGGGCGAGCGTGACGTCTGAGTGGTCAACATGGCCAAGTGCAAGGGGGCGCGGAACCTCTGTGGAGATGGGGAGGGGGCAAACGTGATTTTTACCTCGTTTCTCTCTGTGCAAAGCCATAGGGTTAATGTTAAATGTTGCCCAAAGTCGGGGGGGGGGCAGTTGCCCCCCTGCCCACGCAGTTCTAAAGCCACTGCCAAGTGCGGCACCACTTCGACGCAAGAGATGATTTGGCTCGTTACCAATGACTGCGACTTCGAGGGCACTCAGTGCAGCCCGGTGCAGGACCGATGGAACTTCCTGGAGCTGACACATCGAGCGCTTGGTGGAGATGATTAAATTCCGGGCGTGATTTGAAAGACGCTGAAACCAAATTCGTGACGGTTGCCAGCGTCGCTATGGTTTGCACAACAGATGACGTGACCGGGCACCTAAGGCTCGCCCAGGTTTGTCAAAAGCCTCTTATCGTTCTCAGTGCTGCCTCGAAACTGCTCGACACGTGCAAGGTGGTTTACGGTGCACGAAATCCGAAGGATGTGGTGGTCGCTTCGTAGTATACCACCACTTTAGGTGGTGGTATTATTATCAGTACAATGTAGTACACAGTTATCAGTGCTATATTTGGTATACAAATAATATACTGGTATACTAATAATAGTATACAAATACCGACATAGCATACAGTTACCAAAAGGCGAAGGTTCCTTGGTATCTTTGAAGAGCTTTCGGTCTGTTATTGAAGAGTAAACTTCTTTAAACACCGTTTTTTTCCATGCGTGGAAGAAGCATGCGGCAAGAGAGATCACTCCAACTTTTTTCGTCTCATTCGAGGAAATGAAATCCGCCCTGAGGACCGTCAACAGACGGGTGATAGAATTACTGGGCAAGAAACTAAATGAACTGTATAGTGAAGCACTCAACGACCACCTAAAATTCGATAATTTTAAGAAAAATCCATTTCTGAACTTTGACATGTTCAAGGAGACTGGTGCCATGTCGGAAACGAGAGTTTCGTTCAGAAAAGTACGCACGTCTTTGTTCTTCAGGGATTCTCAGGACCACCGAGAAGACAAAAGAAACAAATTTACCTCTGTTTTCTGTTTCGCTAACTCGTCTACAGTTATCCCTCCAGTGATCCTTCCAGTGACGGTCATTTTCAATAGTAAAAACGCCAAGTGACTCACATAAGTGCGGATCAGTCTTCTCGGTGCTGTTTTTTTTTGTGCTCTCATTCGCAGGCGTGTTGATTTTTGGGAATGACTGGGGGGAGCCGAGGGCCCCACAACCTAATCTCCCCCAAACATGGTTGGAAATTCTACGAAGTTAACCCACCTTAGATTCAACGAATTTAGCCCACTTTAGTTTGACCAACGGAAATTTATAGTTTTTCATACCATTTACCGAATAAAATTTTATTTATTCCCATGTACATAGACGTATATAGACAGAAGATGGAAATATATACAGATACATCGCTTTAGACTTCATTCTTTATTTCCCACCTGACTCTTATCTATTTCGGCTGTTCTTTTCGTTATTATGACTCCTTCGCCTTTAAAACGGCGGAAAATATTGGGTGGACCCAAACCAACATTGGGTGGGCCCAAATCAACGTTGGGTGAACCAGTGCCCTCTCAAAAGGATACAAATCGACACCCCTGTTCATATGCATTTTGAAGAACAGGTACAAACGCTTAAAAAAGAATGGAACACCGGATTTTGAGGCCATGCGTTGAATACAAAATAGACGCAAAAACCTGCTGGAAAGAGTATCCGTCTGAAAATGACGGACATCGGAAAATTTTGAGGCTGCTCCTTCCCTGCAATGCCATATATCCAGCAACAGCAACTCAGCAATGCTGGAGCAACGATCGTCCTCGTCAGTCTCCTTCACAATCCTTCACATCCACGTACTCTTCTCCACTCCCCACGCATAAACTAAGGATCATCACCAACCAAATGTAAGAAAATGGAGGGGCGCTGGCTCATGGTATCTTGGTCCGTATCGTCCCTGCTGCTTCACACGGCTCTAGAGCTGTTTTGGACATCCATGAAAATTTCAGTGATCATTTCGCGAAAGTCGAGCGCTTAAAGCAGCTGGCCAACGTAATGGCCTGCCAATACATGAAATCGGCGCCAATAACTTGCCATCGAGCAAGAGTTATTGAAAACTGATTTTTGTTCTGCGACAAGAACCATCGAAATGGATATGAGACACAAATTACAATAAAAGCCGATCTTTGTGAGCGTCCTTCGTGGAAACGCGCTTTCGATGTTGAACGTACCACCGGCACAGCTGCAACAGCGCCTCCGTGCCTTCTGAAATCAACTGAGGACTTGTGTCTTGTTGATGCCGGAACTGCAAACAACAGGATTTTAGCTCCACCAGCTCACGCATGGAATGTTGCCCTTCAGGCAAGACCGGCGACTGGAAGAACTGCTTCACGTTGGAGATGGACGCGTGGATGAAGGAGCAGATGTATGGGATCGGCCTCAGCTTCCAGACGGAGCTAAACCGTCAGGTCCGAACGCTGACGGACGGCGGCTGCCCCTTCAGCGAGCCGGGCGGCCGGGGATAAGGCGACAGCGTGACGCTTTGCCGCGGGGACATCAGCTACAACCCCAGGAGAGAGGAGTCTGGTCATACTAAGGCGTGATTACCGGCAGTCACATGGTCTCTACATCCTACGATAGCTCGTATGTTATGTATGCATACGATCATACACTGTGTTACGGGCAACACGCATCCTGCATTGATTATGACCACTTAAATATAGTGCCAATCGTAAAGCTCGTAGGTCTGACATAAAGCCGCCTAGAGTAGCTATATAACTAAGCCCAGGCAGGAGGTAAACTATGAGAAAGGCACGTGGTTCGCACCGCTGACACACGTGTTAAATTGCTTTGTACTTCAGCAACATGTTGCCGTGCCGTATCAGAAGATTGTCCACTTTACTTGTTTTTTTCCCGGGAGAGGAACATGGTTCCGGGTCGCCGAAAATATAGCAACATTCAACCACGTCCCCCGGCGTCCGCGGCACAGTCACGATGAGGCAGGGCGCCGTCTCGGACCGTGCAGCTCCGCACGACGGCCTGCTGGCTGTCCAGAGGGCGCCGTGGTAGCGCCGCCTGGTTCGGGAGTACCGGGCGCCGAGCCGCGAGCCCAACACCGAGCATCCTGGCCGTCTCCCGCTCACACCAGACCTCTGGACTCGACAGCACGGCACTCACGGTGGACTCAGGATTCCCCGTACACGGGGCGCTCGCGCCCTCTGGGTTCCGTCTCGAACAAAACATTGCCACAGATCTGCGAAAGGCCGACGGACAATGAGCAGCTGTTTCTTCTAAGGTCTGCGATGGGGCGAGGCTACAAATATCAGTTTGAAGAATATATTGGATCCACACAGACAGAACATATCAAATACGATGAGCGATTTGTTAAAATATGCACCACGCACTTCTGTAAATGTCCCAGTAACAATTATATACCATTACAAAGAAAATGGGACACGCCTATTTGCGACATTTCATACCCAGCACTTCGCATTCCAAATGGCTACGTGTTACAAACGCAGTACGTAACAATTCCTTACTGGGGCCCTTTTGCCATACGCACTGGACATGCATCGTAGACTTCATGACCCATGACCGAAAAAAACTGTACCCTTTCCATTTCCTACCCTTCAGTGATTCGTTTGCTTTGTTGCGA
Source organism: Capitulum mitella (assembly GCA_030062745.1). Taxonomy (NCBI): domain Eukaryota; kingdom Metazoa; phylum Arthropoda; class Thecostraca; order Pollicipedomorpha; family Pollicipedidae; genus Capitulum; species Capitulum mitella. Next base: position 13,650,439 of record CP099839.1, on the reverse strand, counting down.
AGCAAACCGTTATGGCAGCCCATACAATGAGAGGGCATTTATGGAGTCCTAATCAAGATGAAGGAAATATTTTTTTCCGTGAACAGTGGCCTATACTTGACACAACAGACGTTCGGCTTGCGAAACATCCGCACGCTGTATTGCATCCCACTCTCAAAGCGCTGGCCCCACGAGGATTCTCCAGTTTCGAACCGAACCGCGGGGGTCGCACGTGGTCCCCAGCCCGCGGGCGTTGGCACTAGAGCGGCGCGCGCGGCCGCCGCCGGCTACACGAAGCTGATGTTGAGCTTGTCGGCCTTGTCCAGGTAGATGGCCTTCCTGGAGCGGCCGGCGGCCAGCTCGTCGGGTGCGGCGGCGGGTCGCGCCGGCGGCCGCGGCGGCGGCCCGCGCAGCGGCACCTTCGGTTTGGGCGGCAGCGGCGGCGGCGGCGTGGCGACGGCGGCCGCCGCCAGCCGCGGGCGCAGCGACGCCGCCGCCTCGGCCAGCGGCGTCGGCGGCGAGAAGTCGGCCTCGTCCAGGTGCAGCGACGTGCCGAGCGTGTCGGGCGGCGCCGGCAGCGGCGGCGTGGCGGCGTCCGGCCGGCGGGGCGTCAGGCGCGGCATCGGCGGGCACGCCAGCTGGCCGCCGTCGCCCAGGCCCAGGCTCAGCCGGCCGGACGACTCGAACTCGGCCTGGAAGTAAGCCTCGGCCTGCTGCTCGGTCGGCAGGATGCCGCCGACCAGCGGCCGCGAGCGCCAGCCGCCGGGCGCCAGCGAGAGCCGCGACTCGGCCGCCGCCGCCGCCGCCGCGGAGGACGGGCCGCGGCGCCGCGGGTGCACCGGCTCGCTCATCCGCTCCGGCCGGTAGTTCTCCTTGTTCTGTCGGCGCACGGGGCGCAGACGGTCAGTGGTGGCGCAGTGGCGGACACGCAGTTCGGTTCTGGATCAGACGCGGCTCGAGGCGGTGCGAAATAACAACGCCCTTCGAAACGGCTGTGACGACGATCCAAGCCATGGGAAGTCCGATGTCATGGCTGATTACGAATTGAAGCAAGGGGTGCTTACATGACTTTGCAATATGCAAATGGGATTCCAGAGGGAACTAAAGCCTTTAATTTGACCTGAATGACTAGAGCGACTGATTCTGATTGCTGGTTTGATTACACCAAACACGCTCAGCAACAGGTCAGTCTCCTGCAATGAATGCTCAATCAGTCCCAGAGGTGAATACCTAGCGATGAACTGAGGACCACACCGTCTATCGAGGGATTAACAGTCAGGTGGCCGACTCACCTGTACAGCCTCCCTGCGTTTGAGGAACTCGGGCAGTTCGAAGTTGATCTCTGTGCCTCTCTGGTCGTCCAGGCGACACATCTGAGCGCGTTTCAGACCCTCGTACAGTGCAACTGTCGGAATTCGCGCAACGTCAATCTTGATAGGCGGCACTGCACGAAGACTGCTCCTTTACCAGGAGCTTACAGCTACCAGAGCTTACCAGGCACTTCAAGGGAAGCCTGTATACGGCAGTCAGTAGACCAAACACTTCGGGATTTCATTCAATGGAGTTAACTTTCCTCCGTCGATCGCCAAATCCCACCTGCTTTCAAACCAGCCAGCGACAATCTTACCGGGTGTGAATAGAATCACGAGCCGGAAGGCACAAAAAAACTGACGGCCGGCTCGCCACGCCCCTGAACAACGCACGGCGCAGCCGTGCCCAAGACCCGGCGGGCCTGTCCCCACACGAGCCTCTCCGACTCACCGTCCGTCTCCTTGCCGTCCGCGAGCCGGGGCGGCGGTGGCGGCGGCGGCGGCGGCGGGCCCAGCTGGTGGGCGTCGCCGGCCCGCTCGGCGGCCAGCTGGTGGCGGTGTGCGCGCCGCGCCTCCCTGCCCGACGTCAGCGAGTTGCGGCGCCCCAACGACGCCAGCAGGCCCGACGACCGGTCTGAGCTGCCGTCCGTCTGCGGGCGGGCGGGCGGCGTCACGCGGCAGCCGGGGCGAGCGTCGCCACACACGGGCGCCGAGCGAGGCGGCGGAGAACGCCGCAGCGCCACGGCGCCGCGGCAGCTGACGGCAGCGCACCACAAACGACGCCGACAGCCTCAAACAACGGCGGCAAAGCGGAGGACGCGCTGCTGCGACGCAAGAGTCACTGCTCACACACCGAGACCACGACGGAATGGACGACTGTCCACCACGCGGCGGCCGCGGCGACGACGCCGGCGCGCGCCACCCACCTGGGTCGAGTTCTGGTCGAAGTCGATGACGCCGAAGTCGTCGAAGCTGCCGTCCGACTTGCCCTTGAGTAGGTCCTCGAACACGCGGTTGGTGATCTCGTCCAGGCTGGGGAAGGCGCGGCGCGGCTCGGCCGGCTCGCCGCCCTCCTCGCGCCAGCGCACCACCAGGTGCCGGTTGTCCAGCCGCGTCACGGGCAGCTTCATGTCGAGCGCCGCGCCGCCGCCCGACTGCGGGCGGACGCCGGCCGGTCACACGGCGGCCGCGGCGGAGACATGGACCGCGCGGCTCCACGGCGGACGCGGCACGCTCCGCCGCCGCAGCCGACACAGCTGCCGCCCTCCCGCCGACAGTGACGGAGTCAATGCGTGTCACGCCAAGTCACGCGGCCCTGGTATCCGAGCGATGTTCCAGGTACAAACAGTGGCCCTTAAAACCACGAAAACGAACGACACAATACATACAAGAGAACTGACCGTGATTTCAAGGAGGAAGTGACGGGTAACATGTCAGCTATTCCTTCTCGACATCACGTCTCACAGCAGCGTTCGCTCACCTCGAACACGTGCACGTTGTCCAGTTTGCAGCCGTATTTGCCCAGAATCGGCTTGAGCACCTCGCACGCCTGCCGGTTGGGTTTGGCCTTGACCCCGATGGTCTTCTGGTTGGGCAGATCCACGCGGAACAGCACGCGCTGCTCCATACGGATCTCCTTGCAGCCCAGGCAGCACGAGTCGATCGCCTGGTCCAGAGGCTGTGGGCAAACGAGACCGATCAGCGCCGGCGCGCGGGTTCTGTTCGCGTCTCGGCAGTACACGGCTCTGACAATGCTGCGGCCTCTACCTCAGAACATGACGTATCAAAAGCGTCATTCGCCGCACGACCTAGACGGGTCGCGTAGATATGTCTGAGGACGTCCAAACGAAAAACGCGAGGTTGTTTAAGACGTATCAGTATCCAAGTTCAAATGAACTGTCGCTGCTCCTCAGGTAAGCGCCCCAGGAGTTGAAACACAGGCTCGTTACCCTGTCGCTGCTGCCCAGGCGGACGTCTCTGGAGTTGTAACGCAGGCCCTTACCCTGTCGCTGTTGCCCAGGTAGACGTCCCAGGAGTTGTAGGGCAGGCCGCGCCGGTCGATCAGCCGCTGCAGCATGACGCGCACGGAGACGTCCGGCGCCGCCTGCACCACGGCCGAGCTGGAGTCCGGCAGCAGCACGCGGCACAGCAGGCACTCCAGCTCGCCGGCCGGCGCCGAGCCGGCGCCGCAGCCGCCGCCGTCGGCCGACACCAGCGACTGGGGACGGGCCGGCCGGTCACGCGCCGATCCCGGACGGTCGCCGACCGATGGACGCCGTTCACGGTCAGCATGGACGACTACGGCGGCTTTCCAACCCACACTAAAGGACACTCAAGCGCTCACGAGAGCGCAAGGTACAGAATGTTCAAAATTACTCCATACTCGACAAGACCAGGAAACGAACAACAAGCCTATAGCAATCCGAACGCCGAAGAATCTGAGGATGAAAGCGCCTGCGGACCACCTGCCACACGTTCTCGCCGACGTCGGAGAAATCCTCCACCAATCACATCCCCTGCCGGCGCCCAGACCGCGGCGCGTGCCCCTCCCCGGCCTGTGGGCGGCGAACGCACCTCCTTGCTGACAGCGTTGCGCTGCATGGCGGCCAGGTCGGCCGAGGTGAGCGAGCTCCGGCTGCCGGACAGGTCGCTGCGCACCGAGCTCGTCTCGTCGCGCTCGCGCTGCCGCTTCTTGCGCTTGTAGTCGGCCTCGCCGCGGTCCTTCGACTTGGAGCGGTCCTTGCGGTGCCAGGGCAGCTGCAGCGACTTGCGCCGCCCGGCCTCCGGCTTGCTTTTCTTCGTCGGCTTCTGCGGTCGCGGCGGACGAGGTCGTGAGACGAACGGCGGAAACAGCGTGCACGCGGCAGAAAACACGTGCCCGTGCAGAACACGATGAAATGTAGGGTCAAACTGGCAAATGTTCCGAGTCCATCCAAGGAACCCGCCACCTCCATTCAAGAGCCAAGTCGATATATGTACGCTTAATGAATACCTGTCTGATGGGCTATGAAAAGATCCACATTGCGTCACGGTTACCTATCCCTCCAAAAGCGCACACAAACGCCTCCAGTCCAAACGTTCCTTTAACGCGTGAACAAAGTGTAGCAAAAGGGTGCCTGCCCCCGTCCCGGTCTCGTCTCACACGGCCAGACCTTGACTCAGACCAGGTCTGCGTGCGGCCCGACGGCCGGCCGGGGACCAGACCGGTCCGGTCCGGTCCGGTCGGCAGACAGACCGCCGGCCGTACCTTGTCGTCGCCGTGCAGGCGCAAGTCGGGGTCCAGCCCGTCGCCGCCCAGGTACGGCAGCTTCTGGCCGGCGTTCTCGCGCGACACGCAGCCCGCGTAGATGCTCGCCTTCAGGAAGCGCGGGTAGCAGTCGTACTTCATCAGACTGAAGATCTGCTGCTGCGCCTGCGGCACGGGAGCCGACCGATCAGAGGGCGCCGACGTGCCGCCGCCGATCCGAGACCCGCCCCATTCAGGCTTCAAAGAAAACATCACGCAGGATCGCCTAGGGAACTACTCCTTGTCGGTTTTGGTTAGCTCATCGATCCCGTACTACGTAGCCGCATAGCATGATTCCGCCAGGCGCAGCGGCCAGCGAGCGCCAAGCCAGCAGACCAAAACACGACTCCATTCAAACATGATGCTTCAGCACAAGATGCTCCGCAGTATGACTGACGCAGACGCAGACTATCACAGAGATTCAGGCCCGTGATGAACGCGCGTTTTCCCGCACCAACCTTGCAATCTGGTACCCGCACACTGAGCACGACACGGCCGCACAAACAGACTCGGTACACAGAACGAGGCGGCCAGTCGAGAAGACGCACCGGGCGCTCCCTTGTCCGACCTTCTCTCCAGGCGCACGCAGAGAGACCGGACGCAGACAGCGACACATGCCCGGTGCGCGCACCTTGTCGAAGAGCGTGACCGGCGCCTGGTCGACGCCATCCTGGGCCGCCTGCTGCGCCTGGCTGTCCACGTTGACCGGTTCGGGCGCGCCCACGCACAGGTGGCGCTCGTAGATCTGCTGCGCCACCGAGCGGCGCGTCTCGGCGTCCGCCAGCCGCTTGCAGCGCTCGCACGCCACCCAGAAATAGATGTTCTCGTGGCTGAACTGGCTCTTGAGGAACTCCTGAGGGTGGCGGGGTCTGTCAGACGCGCTCCCACGTTGTGGTTACAGGCCTTGACGGAGAGGCGCGTGGACATCCACAGCAGAAAACTGTGGTTTGATGAAAGCGATACAAATCGGTGCGTCACAGCTCACCAAATACAAGCACACTCGTTAAAGATGAGAAAGCTGTCGTCATGGACACGGAGAACGCGACAGAAAGATTCTGATCAAAATCGCCCACCTTAGAAACCAAACACAAAAAGAGAGAGAGAGAGAGAGAGAGAGAGAGAGAGAGAGAGAGAGAGAGAGAGAGAGAGAGAGAGAGAGAGAGAGAGAGAGAGAGAGAGAGAGAGAGAGAGAGAGAGAGAGAGAGAGAGAGAGAGAGAGAGAGAGAGAGAGAGAGAGAGAGAGAGAGAGACAGACAGAGACAGACAGAGACAGAGAGAGCCGCCGTCCCACGTACTGCGAACGTGTGCAGTCCGGCCGGGTCCTCCAGCAGCCGTTCGAAGGACAGGGCCCAGCCGGCGGCGCGCCCCGTCTCGTCGGCGGCGGCGCCGGCCGCCGTCCGCTCCGACTGGGCGCTGACGCTGTCCGTCTGCGAGCCCAGCTCGGCAGCCTCCAGCACGTTACCATACGCCTGCCGGACACGGGCCAGGTCAGGTCGGAACAGGTCACGTCACAACAGGTGCGGTCAAGACGTGAACTCGGTCACCTCCGGCAGAGTGTTGTACGCTTGTCGACCTGTCAGATCAAGCCAGGTCAGATCAGGCCAGGTCAGATCTGGCCTGGTGCGACAGGGTCGGGCCAGGTCAGGTCAGATCAGGTCCAGATCAGGTCAGGTCAGATCAGGCTGGGCTGCGCCGCGCCGTCAGCAACTCAGGCTCCGCATGAGCTCCGCCCTGACACAGGCCGGCTCTGCAGCCACCACGGCCATGACGGTAATAATGGCCGACGTTCGCAGTCATGAGCGGCGGCCAGCCGGCCCCATCGACCATTCATTGCGCCGCACGACGAGGCTGCAACACGGCATCCCCGAACAAAGACCTTCACCGAGGCAGGTTTCTGTAAACGTCAAGGACTTATACAAACTCCGGTACGGGAGTGCCCCGATCCCTGTGACCCCACACCACACGTTTCCCGAATGAATGAGTCTCGGGAGATGAAACACGGTGCAGCTTAGCTTTGTCGTCCGGCTTCCGGGGGTCTTTACCCGGAATCACAAGTAACCGGGCAAATGAAACTACGTGCATGTAAGCTCCCGGGTACAAATCGCAACTTGTCAGAGTTATAATAACACATGGGCGTATTCCATGTGACAAAGTCACAGTAGGGCATGACGGCGCAAGGCACTTCAGCATGCATAAAGGAAGCGCGCGCGGCACCATCAGCGGCCTGTCGCACACGTCCCAGCCAGCCAGCCCCGAACCGGGCGGAGGCGGCGGTGGCGGCGGCGCTCCGCCGGCCGACCCAGGGCCGGCGATTTAAAGGCGCCCGGCCGCGCGCCAGACGGCGGCAGCGCCGGCGGCGGTCACGGCAGCCCCATGCTAATCCGTGACGTCAGCGGACGCTGCAGCCGCCGCCCGACTGCCGGCCGGGCCGGGCCTGGCCGGCGATCGCCACCAGCCTCTGATTTCCAGGTATCGGCGCCGACAGGACGGCGGACCCGCAGACCGGGCGCCGGCTCGGGCGCCGCCCGCGGTCCGGGAGCGGAGTCCGCCGCTGGCCAGCTGGAGCCGCCGGACGCAGCGGTGGCGGCCGGACGAGACCGGAGCGCGCCGCCGCCGGCCGCCGCCGGGAAGCTGCCCGACCGCGTTTCCGGCCGCGTGTGAGCACGGCCGCCGCTGCATCGCCGCCGGCGGTCCGCGACCGGGATCTGTGCCGCGCCGCGCCGTCCCGCCGAGTGGACCGGGCTCGGGAGCCGAGCCCCGGGCCCGCGAGCCCCTGACACTCGGCGGAGCGCAGCAGCCCGGCACCGGCTCCGGTCCGCCCGACCGGCCGGCGGCGAAATCTGGACCGGCGGCGCCAATGTCCGAGCACAAGAACTCGTCCGTGCCGCATGCCGCAGCTGCGCGGCCCCTCTGGCCTGTCCGCGCAACAAAAACTCGGCGGCTGGCGTGTCGCTGTCGGCCGGCGCCCGGCCGCGGCCGCTCCTGCACCCATCCCAGGGCGCCATTATCCCGGGCGGCGGTCTGCAGCGGGCAACAGGTAGCGGCCGGTGCAGGGGGCGGGCCCGCCGCTGCGCCCGCGGCCCTCCAGAGGCGAGCCACACGGTCGCCCAAGGTCGGCCGGTCGTGGTGTGGCCGGGCATCCCCAGAGGAGGAGGGCGGCGGCGGCGATGGGTGCCGGCCGGGCTCCCGGACTGACGGGGGCTCGGCCGCCACAGAACGCCTCCACAGGACAAGGACGATCGGGGAGGAGACCGGATCAGCCCAGGACGGCGCGCCTCCGACAGATCGCACCACATCTGCACACGAGGAGGAGCAGAGGAGTCAGCCCGGGAGGACGCGCCTCGGGCGGGCTGCTCCCTGCTGACCTGCTGCTCCGCGGCCCGGTCATCACGTCTCCGCCAGAGCCGAGGCCCGGCGCCGGGCGACCCCGGATCCAGCCGGGCGGGGTTACAGTCCAGCCGGGTCACGCACTGTCGACCCCGCCGGTCACCCCCGCTCGTCCCGCGTCCAACCACTGTTGACGTCAGCAAGTTCAACCCGCACCGTTCGTCCGCGGCAGACGAATAATCCTCACGTGTTTCAGGTTCGTGTCAGGCCCGGCACATCCGCCAGACATTCCGCACAGACTTGCGCGAGCTCACCGCGCCGATCCCGTCGGCGGTCGGTCGGCGCTGCCGTCCGCGCACTCACCTTGGCCAGCTGAGGGTCGTCTTCGGCCACGGTGGGCGTCGCAACGCAGCGCGCCGCCGGCGACGGCGACAGCGCCCTCCTGTTGAGCCGGCGCCGGAACGACTGGCCCTTGGTCCAGCGCTGCTTCGCCTCCGGCTCCAGCTCCGCCTGCGGACGGCGAGCGCACGGGTCAGTCAGGTCAGGGCGCCGCGTCTGACGGCGTCCGGGCCGCGGCCGCGGCCGGGGTCGGCCGAGCCCTGCCGCGCCCCGCCGGCGGGCCGCCCTCTTCCCGTCACGACGCCAGTTTAGCGACGTCATGTTTAGCGCCGTGGTCGCGTGACACAGATTCCGGAGCAGGTGTATTCCCGAACGGAAGCGACCCAAACTCGCGATCAGTGGGAGACAGACAGGCAGTCTGTGCGGGACGGTGCCGCCATCACAGCGCCAACACACGGGGACTGTTCGAAACCGGCCGACAGTCCAACGTAAGCAAACAGACCAACGTAGAGCACACATTCACATCTCGACGGCAATATCCAGCTCGACTGGCGGAAAAAGCCGCGCAGAAGCGCGCAAAACCAGCCCGCCACAAAGCCAGGCCGTTCCGGGACGCAACGGACACAAGGTCCCGCACGCAAGTAAACAAGGCCAGCACGGCCGGGACAGAGACGATCAGGCAGCCGACAGAGCGAGCGGGCCCGAGGCCGGCACTCACGACGTGCCAGCGCCGCCTCATCGACGCCACGCAGATCGACTTCACCCGCGGAGCCCGACCGTCTGCCGCCACGACCGACCACCGGTCGGAAGGACACACACACACGCGCGCCGGTCTCCGAGAACTGCCCGCGGCCGCCGCGCCCCGAGGCTCGAGTGACGTCAGAGACGTTGCGACAGCGGCGGAAGGCGGCCGGTGGGCGGCGGCGGCGCTCTGGCCTGGCCCGGCCCCGCTCACAGCTCGCGGGAGACCGTCGCCAACTGTCAACGACTGCACGCAGCCGCCGACTGGTCGCCGACCGTACGCAGCCGCCGCCGCGCGGATCGCCGCAAAACAAACAGAACGTCTCGGCGGCCGACTCTGTCCAGCATCCGTGGCCGGAGCGGGGTGGACGGGCCGGACGGCGCGGCGAGAGGGCACGATGCCCTCTCCGTGCGGGCGACACGGTCCCAGGGCCACCGCCGCGACCGTGTCGCAATGGTCATCAGAGAAACGGAGCGGCCCGGCGGCGCCGATTTCGCCCCGGCTTCCGGCGATCCGGCGCCGCGCCGACCTCGTGGGTGGACAGGCGTCGGCTCCGAATGGTCGATAGCGGCCCACACCGACCAGGGAAAGCCCAAATGCCTCCAGTACGGTTCCCAGACCTAAACTGTTGGCCACGTGTCCGTCCCGGCCACCCGGCGCCCGGATCGCCCGCTCCCATCTCGCCACGCGCCGCAGCCCGCAGACCTCACATCACGCCAGTCAGCCACACCTCATCACTCCCCTCAGAGCTTCATCCAAACCTCACACACACACACGGACGCGCGCGCTTGCGCCGACAGAGCCGAGCAGCAGTGTCGTGCGGCAGTCACCATGACGGTCGGAGCGGGCGTCGGTCGGCGACGGTGTCGGGACGACGCGGAGAGCCGTGCGGCGGCCGGCGGCAGCGGCGGCAGACTGACCAGACCAGAACGGCCGCGCATCGCACCACTCAGCACGTGTCCGGAAACGGCCGGCGGAAAACGGATATCCCGGCGGCGCCGATAGCCGACCAGCTGACGTGGCCCGCATGGGAGCAACTCATCCCACAGCCGGACCGGAAGACGGACCGAAGTCCGCGTACGGGACCAAAGATGGTCTGAGGACCGAGCACAGGACCACAGGCGGTCCGAAGTACGCACGGGACAGACAGACGGTTCGACGCCCGAGTCAGTGACCGGAAGAACGGCTCCTGACTGAAGCACAGAGCGCGCTTGGATGACTCAAAACGTGGGACACGAGACCGGTTCACGCACCAGTACGACATCAGACGTCAGTCTACATCCGGGAACGGGCTCGCGGCACACTGGAACATTGCAACTTGAACAGTGTCAACAAACCCGGAAACAATGCACGGACCCAGTGAACGGAATAACAACGAACCAGTACGAAACGTGGCGGATAACCCACACCTAGACGAGTCCGAGTGTAGTGACGCCTCTATCGCAGCTCTGACCCCGCTCCGCAGACCCAGCTGCACGCCTGCATCTGCCCGGTGGCCAAGCCATGTGGCCAGCAGGAGTCGCCGGCGCGGCCTGTGAGCTCCGGAGTGCGGCCGGCAGGCCGGGGGTCGGCCCGGCCGCATACCGATCACCCGGCGGGCCCGGATCGGCCGATATCGCGTGACCGGCCGGCACGGGTCGGCCGCCCACCGGGGCCGCCCGACCACGAACAGCGGGGACATCTCAGGACAGAGGAGGCCGTATAGCAGCACCGCCTCAAAACGATCCCGACGGGAGCTGCAGGCCGTCCAGGAAGATCGGGGAGGGGGCTGTGGGCCTGCCTGAGGAGATCGGTGCAGGGCGTCTCAGACAATGCCCTTGTAGAATACTGCCGAGACGTTACAGACGATCCACTGGGTTACCGCAGGCACAACTCGGGGGGGGGGGGTCCTGAACAGGTCGGCGGAGCTGCAGACATGATGACCCGGGCGGCCCATCGGCGCCCGGGCTCGGAGCCTCAAGTGGGGGGCGATCAGCGTGATCGGTGCAAAACGCCCACCGCAGCCCCGGCCTAGTTCTGTAGAACAAGCTTGTGAATACCCACACTCGCTCGCCCACAGCGGCTCGCAGCACGATCGTTCTTCACGAAACCCAGCTCCAAATACCGGCCAACACGACCAGCCGCCTTGCGGCTCCCATATTTTGACTGGCAGATTATTTGTCGGTCAATAACCGCACCTCTGGGTAATTAGCTCAATCGAACCGGAACAAATCGCCCCATCTCAGCGCCTTCATGGCACCTGGCGCTGAGCTGGCTCACGCCTATTCCCACGGTCTGAAAACCAGAAATAATGGGGAAATGGGAACACAGAAGACCTCGCATGTTTGGACGGACCTGCTGTCAGACGATGCTGGTTGCACAACACATGGGTTAAAAGCCATGTATCCCAGACGCTACGCCTTGACGTGACAGCATTATCCTCTAGGAAAGCGTTACATTCAATATTTCAACCCATCTGTTCTTAGTATAACGCGACCGCAACGGACGCCGGACCAGAAAACACTGGTGAATCGGAATCAACACGCCCGCCGTCAGCCCCATCGCCGCGTCCGGTAAATCCTCACGCCGCACTGTTTCACGTCCCGGTCCAGCGCCGGCCAGCCGGCCGGCGTCGCACCGTCAGAACCATTGTTCTCGGCCGCCATCCGGCCAGATGTCGTCCGGCAGTTCGCCGCGGGCGTCGCCTCCGGGCCCGCGGCGCCGATCCACGCCCGTCAACGCGGCCGACAATCGACTCCGGGCGGCGCGGTCAAAGGTCGTGCGACTGTCGCCTCCGCTGACGCCGCCGCCGCCCGACGCGTCCGCCCCCGCGCCCCGCACAACAGCGGCCGTGCGTGGTGGTGACGTCACCGGCGATACGGCGGCCCCGTTAGACGGGTCCAAACAGACCTCCCGTCGGCAGAGAAGGGTCACTCGCACGATCACGACTGAAATGTGTCGCATACTTCCCGGGCAATCTCCCAGACACAATACGCCTCCCTTCGCTAATGCGTCGACAACAACCGGCCGGACATTCGAAAACAGTGATCGCCCGATAAACGCCCGAATATCCCACGCCCTATAAACCCGACCGCTCCGCCCCGTCCGGCACCAGTAACGGTGTCACGGGCCTGCAGGACCCGCCGCCTGCAGCGCCAGCGGAGACAGAGAGAGAGCGCGAGACAGAGAGACACCGGCCGTTTCCGGCCCGGCGGAGCGCCGTGGGAGCCGGCGGACGGCGCACGACCCCGCTATCACCGCCGATCGGTCCCCGGGCCTGACGTGTCCCGGCCGGCGCGGCCGTTTTCCTGCAAAAGACCGGTATCCCGGCGGCGGAGCAGCAGCCGCCGGCCGTCGTGGCGCCCCCGGAGCTCACAGCAACAGACCGTTCAGACCGGCGACCTTTCAGCGCCGACAAAGCCCGAACAGACAGGGGAGGCGAACAAGACGTAACATCGGGGGAATGCGTCGGCGTGCCAGGCCGGAAGTCGCACACAGCCGCCGCAAAGCCGGCGAACCGGCGCAGCGGTCCTGCCAGCGCGGACAACCAGAACTACAACAAACGGCCGGTACTCGGGTACACCCAGGAGACGTACGATGCTCAACACCACCAGGAGACGAACAACGCTCGACCACCACTGATGCCCCGCCGGCGAGCCCGACCGCGCCAGGTCAGGCCGCAGACGGCCGCCACGCAGGCTCGCCGCCTGCGTAGCGCCAGCGCAGACTGAGCGAGCGCGAGACAGAACGTCTCGTCTGTCTCGCGTCCGTCTGTCTCAAACAAGTCTCGCCCCGCCGGCTGCCGGCGCACGGCGACGGCGCCACGAGGCCGGCCGCGGCTCGGTGGACCGGCCGACAACAATGGAGCCCGGCCGCGGCGGCGTGACTCGCTGCAGGCACGCCCACAACCTGCCGCCGCCGCCGCCGGCCTTATCCGCGCCACGAACCATATCGGGCACCGTTCAAAATCGCTTGAAAGCGAGCGTTGTCCCCGTGGTTCATAAGATCATTCACGGACGAGAGCTGCAAGCGGACTGGAGCCGCCCATACAGGAGGGCGTGCAGCTGCGTCCCGGCCGCCATGTCTCCCCGACCACGAGCTGTGACGTTCCCGGGCTCGACTGAGAGCCCACGGGAGCCGCCGCCTCCCGCGCGGCGGGCGGGGCCGACACAGGCGCCGCCGGCCCGGCCGGAGCCGGGTCAGCCGCAGAACTGCCGGCGGGACGACCCTGACCCAGCCGACCGCACACCCGCCGCCGGCTGCCGCGCCGGGAAACGCCCGTCCAGAAACACCGCCGACTAGACCTCAACAGTCCTACTATCGAATACCGTCCAATGGTGACACCGCACTACTGTTCCATGCAACGGCAGAGCTCGGAATATGATAAGGCCTCAGGTACAGATGGTGCAAGTGGACGGTGCACAGGCGTGACTCAAGTTTCGGACAAGTTTTAAGAAAACAATAAAATTTTGAAATTTAGGATAACCCGCAAAGCCTTACAAGATACCACATCCCGGACGATGCTAAGTCCCTCCAGCACGCGAACCACCTCATGACTTTCCATGACATCACCAACGGAACTAGACGCCACAACCTGCAGCCCACGGTGCCAGCCATCACCACAACACGGCGAGGAGGCCCGGGGCCGGGGCGCGCCAGCAGGGACGGCCTCACCTCCGAGTCCCGGCGCGACTGCTTCCTCTTGGGCCGCGCCTTGGGCGTCAGCCGCAGGCGCAGGCTCTCGATGACGTCCATGTCTGCGCCCCCTCGACCGGTCGCCGCCGTGCCCTGCGCGTCCGGCCGCCTACCGCCGACTCGCTCCGGCGGCCGGCCGGCGGGGATCCACGAGCGCCGGCGGCGGCGGCGCGGCGGCGCAGCCGCAATCGGAGCCGGCCCGCCGTGTCACCTGACGCGCGCGCGCGGGCGCGGGCGGCGGCAGGCCGTGCAGCGCTGCCGGCCGACTGCCGAGTCACGGCCGCGCGGCGGGCGGCGCCGAGCCGGGAACAGGTTTGAACGGCGCCGCGCTATCGCGGCCGGTAACGGCGCCGCCGGCCGGCCGTCGTTCCGGAGGCTCCGCCGGCCCGCTCAGGCCCGGCAGGGACGCGCCGAGCCCTGCTGCCGACGGTAGGCGACCTGCCGGACAGGTGCGCCGACCCCGGCTGTCTGACCACGGTCGCCTAGTGTCCCCGCCGCCGACCGGTGCCGGTCGCCCGTCACTGGGAGCCAGGAAAACCGGTCCTGTTTGCTCGTCAGACTACCAATCACCGATAGCAACGCTGCCCGACCTTGTCCACATCGCCACAGGATTCGGCGAAGCTCTGGAGCCGGAGGACGTTAACCCGCCATGACAGCAAGTCGGCAAATCCCTGCTGGAGGGCGGAGATAAATGCTTGTGTCATACGCTTCGGAACGAGATTCGGCCCTACTGCACAAACGCTCTGCCCGGTGTTGCGAGAAACGCTCGCTTCGCAGCGACACAAAACGAAGAACCAAACCAAACGGAGACTCCTGTGAGCCCTCTGACGACTCCCCGATCTGAGTGCGGCGCTGGATCCTCGCCGGTGCCGGCAGCCGGCCAGGCAGGGGCACCAGCGCCCCTCCTCGCCGATGAATGGGAAAAGGACGCCGACCGGCGCACTACGACAGCTGTTTACGCCCCCCGCGGCGCATATAAAACGCCGCTGGCCGCCGGCCGTTATGATTCGAACGATAAGCTCGCGCCGGCCGACACGTGCTCCGCTGGCTCGTCGCCGGCGTCACCGGCTGTCCCGAGGCACGTCCTCCGGGGGCATCTCAGCCCAGGGCCCAGTGACCGGAAGCGCAACTTTTCAACGTGGCTAGTGAAAGAGGCAAACCACGGCTGAGAGCCGATTCTTCCTAGCCAGCGCCCATGTGGAGCTTATCTAACACAGCAGGCAGCCGCCCCATTTATTGGTGCTTACGCTCCAGTCCTACTAATTGTTCAGAGCAGCCAGCGGATATCCTGCACCCGAAGTCTCACGCGAGCGCTGGTACTGACTCAGACAGCACAGCGTCGGCGGCAGACGGACTCCGGCAGACGGACTCGGGCCACCGACTGGCCGCCCCACGCCGGGGATTTACCGGCCCCGCCCGGTCCGCGCACAGGAAACAGAAATTACCGCTCTCCACGTCGGGATATCCCCTCGCGAATGGCTGGCCTATCTGGCCGCCGCTCGCCGCTGGGACGGAGGGAGGGGGAAGGCAGATCACCTGTGCGGCTGTGTGTTCCTGGGAGTTCACCGGTATTACTGGGCGAACGCGGCCGTGACGTACACGCCGGCTGTGTTGGCACAGCGCCGTCGGGATATGGCCCGTCCACGAATGGGCGACACACAATGCCGATGACCCACCTCCCACTGCCACGTCACGCCTCAAAAATAACGGCAAGTAGCAATTTTGTGCCGTGACTGTCAGAGCGAAATATAAAATAATTTATCCTATGACGAGCCAACGAGCAAGAACACTTCAAAAAGCAACAATGCGACGACCGTCACAGCACTGCGCTCTGGTAAAAAACATTACGAAGGGAACAACCTTGCTGCACCACCCAAAAACCGGGCTGAAAATGGCCCACATGCTGCGGCGTCACCGTGTCGGCGCGCGCAGAAAAGGCGGCTTTCTGATCCGAGCGCGGACTGAACGTGATTAGCGCCGTCACGCACGTCCGGCGGCGCCTACACCCTCCGGCTGGTCACACCTCCCGGCAGATCGTTAGCGGCCGGCACAGAAACAGACCTCCCGCATGCCCCAATCGAGACGCAACCGGCGCCACCTGGGCAGCGTCTTTCATCTCCATGGCGGTCAATAAGACGGAACGGCGACCACGGGCGGCCGGCCCCGACCGTTCTGCGTCAACGGAGCTGACCGCCCACGCCTCGCAGCCCCCCGCTGGATTACCGGCTCCGCCCACCTCACCCACCAGCCTCCGCCGTCCACGGAGTCGACCGCCCACGCCCCGCAGTCCCCGCTGGGTTACCCGCTCCGCCCGCCTCGCCCGCCAGCCTCGGCCGGCGACACTGGAGAGGGCTGCACACTGCTGCTGGTGACACAGTAGCGGGCCGCGGAGGCAGGTCCGGGCCGTCATCGGAACTGACGCGGACCGGTGTCGGGGCACCGCAAGGGCTCAGTGCCCTCCGAGCGGCGGAGAGGGCACAGCGCACGTCCTTCGCGACGGCGTGACGAACGACGGACACAGCGCCGTCACATTCACAGAAATCGCATCCGCCGTTCCCAGAGAGTACGCTGAACGTCTGACGTTAGATTTCCGGACAAGACTGCCAATGACGTCCGTGCGACGCGGCTCACGGGCGAACCACGGCAGGCTTGCAAACTTGCGGCTTTACATTTCCTCTGCCAATGTTTGCAAGCCGGGACATCCAGCTGGACATCTTGATGAACGGGATAAACTACTTCGGAGGGGAGGGGGAGGGGGACGCGGGTCCCATGAATTTCTGGAATGTGTCTAATCGTTCCGGAATGTGACTAAGCGTTCCGTGATAAATACTGTATATCTGTAATTATGATGCTCTGTTCATCTTCGTCTCGACAATATGAACGTTTACCCCGAAAGTAAAAAAAAACGTAAACACAGCAACAACTCACTCACCCATGGTCATCTTGGACAGTTAGTGGCCTGGGTTTGAGTCTGGGTCATCAAGAATCCATACATCCCCTTCTCGAGATCCCAGAACTCTGATCCCAGAGATCTAGAGTCCATAATCCGATCTTTGTCTTTCAAATTATCCGAAAATCCAATGAGGCCCAAGATAAAGCCTCTCATATTGTGGAAAAATCCCGCTGGATCAGAAAATCAGCTTCTGACTGACAAAAACGCTCCGAGGAATCTAAGATTCACAATCTAAGAGCGGGATCTAAGATCCATTTTTTTACATCAGGAGTTGGCGTGCGTTTTTCCATAGGCTTAAGATTTAGACGTCTTATAATGAATGATTGTGCAGTCAGAAGTATTTGTTGTGTACTGGTTTCAAATGCAACTGTTATGTTCGAACTGACGATTTAACACTTATAAGTTCACCGACAGTTCAGCGTGACAACACCAAATCGTATCACGGACTCCAATATCCACAGGGGTCTGAGATCCATGTACTGGTCTCATCAAAAATCCAGACGAGCTTTGATCCACGATCTGGCAGTCATTTTTCTTCGAGAAATCCACCAGGATATGGAATCCAACTTAGGTTTTACTGAAAATTCACGCGTCATCCACGATCCAACTACCATTTTCTTCCAAAGATTCCATGAGGTCGAACATCTAGGTCTGGAATCTAGGCACCTGCCTGTGCAGCTTCCCACAAAGGCAAGCTTGCCGAAAGGCTCCAAGGCTGCCAGGCTTCAGCATCGTGAACTGCTATCGCGATTGAATAGCAGGAAACCATGCAGTGCTGCATGGGCACTTCGTTTCCACCGAACCAGCGAAAGGACGGCCTGGCACACGGGCACTCGACTCGTTTATCATGTCACACATCACTGGCGGCGAGGAGTCCCGGCTCTGATGACTAGACATCGAACACTCTTACAGAGAAGCCTGGCCGGGTCGGATAATTCATCACGCTGTTTATTCAGAATCACTTTCACTTCACAGCGGATCTGATGGATACAGCCTACGCTGTGGCAATGACTGGATTGCCCCAGATCACCAGGTTGGGTACCGGATCAGTATTCTGAACTCGCTGAATTTCTGCAAAGCCCCGGCCTTATCAGATCCTTGACGACACCGCGTGAGCAGATCAAAGCAAGGCACACGTAGCGATGGGCACTCAATATGCATGTAACGCAGCGACGCTTCGGTCTCCATCTCGTGGCTCGGCGGCCCGACTGCCGCTGCTGCGAAGCCGCAGCCATGTCTTCCCCACCGCCGGGCAGGCGGCGGGGCGTAACTGGATCCAGGTTTGCGGCCTCCGTTGCAGACACCAGACACCGTTCCCCGATTCGCCAGCCGCGGCCGTCGCCTCGTCATCGGAGCGGGAACAGCAGGAAATCTGACCCAGCAGGCGGGAAGTACTCAGTTTGTTCGTTCACCCAACGGCGCAACCTCCGGACCGGAAGACTGACTATTTGCTGGGGGACCGAAGGTCAAGACGACCTGCCACGGTCGAGCGGCGCCGGGCACGGGAGGCAGAACGCGCAGGCCCAGCCGGGGTCCAGTCACCGCCACTAACAGTCCCCGCCGCCGTCCGGGCCCGTCCGCCCGTCGGCTTTCACGATAGCGATCAGCCCGTGGCCCTGGCCTGCGCCGAACACGGC
Source organism: Capitulum mitella (assembly GCA_030062745.1). NCBI lineage: Eukaryota > Metazoa > Arthropoda > Thecostraca > Pollicipedomorpha > Pollicipedidae > Capitulum > Capitulum mitella. The sequence goes on along the minus strand of CP099839.1, from coordinate 13,632,192 downwards.
CACAAAAGGCGCATTGTCTCGCCGACAGACGCACTAATGAGACCGCCGACCGAAAGAACAGGGCGCGGGGCGAAAGCGGAAGGCGGCAGCGCCGGCGGCCAGCAGTCGCCCGTCTGACGCGCGCGGCCCCGCCGGCCGTCCGGTAACGCCTGCCGGCAGGCCCCCAGCGGCGATTGATACGTGAGTCGCCGCTCGTTAACATGCCGGTTGGCACACGCGGGGTCGCGGCGGGCGGCGGCGCGCCGCATAATCACGACCCGGGGAGGCGGCCGACGTCGCGGCGGTAACGAATGCGACGTTAAGTGTTACCTCACGCTCGGCGGCCGATTCATCAGGCCGAGACGCGGCGGCCCGCCGGCGGCGGCGGCCGGGCGGACGGACACGTCCTGCGACGTCCCCGGCCGCGCCGCCTGGGCCCTGAGCAAACCGGCGGCCTGTTTGCCGCCGGCTGCCCGCTCGGCACACACGGCCCGCCGGCCGCCGGCCCGCGTCCACGCTCCGGCCACGCAGAGCCTGACCTCGACGGCTGACGGGCCGTTAGGACCGGGTCCCGCGTCCGCCCGGGGAGCGGCGCGCTCTGCCGTCCGGCCGCCCAGGCCGCCGGGCGTCACGCGACGGGTGCCCGCGCCGCTGCGGCACCGTCGGTCGCGACGTGCGATGCCCAGAGGCGAGGAGAGACGTCTCCGCCGACCGTCGGGAAATCCGTGCTCAACATCAGACACCGGCCCCGATATCCACTCAGCCTGCGGCGCACGCTTCACGTGATGCCTGTGGACGCCTGCGGTAGATATATGCAGATGATGGATTCGACTGCTCTCACCACCCACGCACGGAGAAAACGAGACAGATAAGCCACCAGGGCCATAATCGTTCCAGGCCTCGCCGCTCGCGTATAAACAAAGCGCAGTGGGCAGAACGGACGGGACGGATGGGTTGCGCAAGTTCTCGATGAGCTGTGCCTTGATGCCCGCTGGGGCAGAGTTAACTTCGTCCAGACATCAGGTCGGTTATGTGCCGCTCCGATGCCATACACGCCCGCCGTGATTCGAGACCAGGCGGGCTAGTGCCCGCCGGACCACAGCCCGGGAGACGACGGTACCCGAACGGCTGTGGGCTCCGAAGAAAGGCACCGCATTGCACAAACTTAGCTCTATGCACGCGGTGTGGAAACAAGAATATTTCGCAAACTTTAAAGACGAACAAAGATACTGTAACTGGCAAAATAAATCACGAAGGAAAAACTTGCATTTATATGTGTAATAAACCATTTGGTCGGGAGGATCGACACCAACTAAGAACATCTTCCACCATGCTGCCACAAGCGACGGCGGTCAGATAGTCCGATACAGTGTAACCATCGTGACTGACGAGTCCAAAGCTCAATTCTGCGCAAAACGACGGCGGTTCGCAAGGACCGTCGGCGCTTTTAAAGGCCTGCTGCGGCTCCATATCGCATTACAGTCTGCAGTGTCCAACCCGCAGCGGCCTCCGGTCGTTCCAGACCGGGACACCGGCGTCACGCCCGGGACGACAGGGCGGGCATCACACACCGCAGCCGGAGCGGCGCGGCGGCCGACCCGCCACGGCGGCGCACGGGCCGACCGACTGCACCTCCCGGCCGACCGCAGACGCCGGTAACCCTGACCGGCGGCTGCCGAACGGCCGTCGGCGTCCCTGTGCCGTCCGCGGACCGCTTAGCTCTCTGCCGCCCTGCTCCGACCGTCCGCTCTGTCGCCCAGCCGGCCGGAGCCATCTTTCACCGTAAGAATGAGGTGGCCTGGTGATGGCAGCAGGGCGGACAGCCCCCACTAGCCGCCCACATTGTCTCAATTCTCCTCGTTCTCCTCCTATCGCCGCGGTTTGAGACGATCACGTGCTGTGATACGAGCCCGCGCGAACTCCAACCCGTTACGCAAAGCCTGACCCCGGCCGCCCAGACGGCCACGCTGCAGACACATGGCCCCAGGCACGAATCCAGATTGCATCGTCGTTATTAGCGTCGTTATCGTTAACGTCCAGTGCTCCAGCACGACTTGGCCGTCCAGTGAGCACGACCTGATTTCGGCCAGAGGGTGGGCACGACCCGATTCCGGTCGCAAAATCGGACCCATCCGACTTCGTCGGAGCCGCGGCCGAAGGCCGGCGAGCCGGGCCGCGCCGGGCGCCGTGTCACCTCCCCCTCGACGGCCGGCCGAGGTCAGGGCGGCGCCGACCGCGGCGACCGCAGAGGAAGCGGGCCATCGTCGCTCATCGCCCGGGACGCCGCGGCCGCAACGAGGCCGACTCAAGTCACGGCCGGCCGGGCCGCGCGGGGACGGCACGCGCCGGCCGAGCCACCCACAGCTCGAGGCCGCGGGATCACGGGGCGTGGGTAAGACCAGTCCTCGCGGCGCGCGCCGCAGCATCTTGCGCCCCGCGCGCCCGGCGTCGTTTTCGGCGCGCGGACCGGTCCGGTGATCCGCATCGAGAGCGGCGCCTTCCCACGCCGCTCTGTAATCAGGCGGCCGGCGCGGACGCTCTGAGCGGCAGATGTCGACGGATCCATCACGGGCCGTGGCCGGCCGGTCGGCCCACCGCGCGGGGGTCGCCGGGTCACCGGGTCGCGGCGCCGGCCGGCCGCCCGGGGCGCCGTCAGCAGGTGCGGGCCCCGCCGGCGGCAGCTGGCCGTGTTTTTCCGGCGCCCTCTCGGCAGGTGTCCGTCTTGCCCCCGCCGCCGGCCGCCAGCTGGCGGCGCCGGCTGCAGTTTACGAGCGCTGACCCCATCTGGCGCGGCGGCTCGGACGGGGTGAGAGTGGAAGCGCGTCAGACCGGTCCGTCCACCGGGCCTTGCCGTGTCGCCGCCCGGCCCGACACGGCCGGCTCAGAGCCGCTCTCCTTACCTTCTCCGGGGCGTCGTCCGGGCGCGGGTGCCAGCTGTGGATGTGCGCCCGCTCGGCAGAGGCGGTCCTCCGAAGCCGCCGCGTGACACGAGTGCCGCCGCTGGATCATGGCGGCGTCCGGCGGCGGCGCGCGGCCCGGCACGCGCCGGTACACCACGCCCGGCGGGCCGCCTGCAGCGTGTGCCGCCGGCCCGGCGGCGCCGCCCGTCGCCGGCGGCGACACGCGCCGGTGCACGCGGCTCCGCTTCACCACGCGGCCGGCCGGCGGCGGCGGCGGCGGCGGCGGCGGCGGCGGCAGCAAAGGGCGGCGGCGGCGCCGGAGCCACGGCCGGCCGGCACCGCGGCAACGTCTCGCAGCTGAAGCCGCGGCCCAGCCGACTCTGGTCGCGCTCGCGCCACATGCGCACGAACGCGGCCGCGGTGGCCGACGGCGGAGAGTTGGGCTCCGGGCAGCTGCGGCCGCCCCGCGGCTGGCCGGCGCCCGGCTCTGGGCAGCTGCGCGTGCTCTGCGAGTGGCTGGTCGGCGAGCCGGTGGCCAGGTCGGTGAGCGACACGCCGCGGCACAGCTCCGTCAGGCTGGCGCGCACGCGCAGCGCCGTCTGTTGCAGCCGCACGGAGCGCAGTAGCCGCTCGGCGCGTGGCGACAAGAACGAACAGGCGCGCGCCAGCCGTCGCGGCTGTCCGGCCGACGCCGGCTCCACCAGCGGCGTCATCACCGACCGGAGCGGACGGCCGCCGCCGCGCGGGCCCAGCAGCCCGGCGCCCGTCGCCGACAGGTCCCAATCCAGCGTCAGGCGCCGGCGGCCCGTCCGGCGGCGGTTCCGCGGCCGCGTCTGACCAGCGCCCGTCCGACGGCCGATATTCCGTCGTCACACTACGCCTCGCACCGCTCGACACACCAACCACTCGGCCAACCGGAGCCGGCAGTTCCGCTCCCTGCGTCACAGCGGCCGTTCCGCACAGCGCTCCGTCCGACCGGTCCGTTCGCGGTCGGACACCGGTCTTTACCGCGCACGGTCTGTCCGCGGCGCGCGGGCACGCACTGCACGTCCTCGAGGCGGCCGCGTCCCGCGCCCTCCGCCGGCCCGTCGGCGCCGTCCCTCCGCCACTCAAACCGGCCGCGCTCGCGGCCGGGATCGATCGGCAGCCAACGGTCGGCGCAGGGGGCGCCCCTGTCGGCGCCCGTCGACAGATGGCCGCAGGCCCCGGCAGGGGGACGGGGGGGGACGGGCGCCGGGGGCGTCACCACACCGCTCTGCACCGCAGCCGGCTCCGGTTGCGGACGAGCCCGCACTGCCGGAACTCCGCGGCCGCCAGGACAGCGTCCTGAGAACGGGCCAACGGTCGCCGGCGCCGACTCCCACGATTAGGCCCGCGGGTCGCGCGGGGCGACAACGGTCGGCGGCGACGCGTCCGGCCGGTACCGGCGACACCGGCGCGGCGAGAGGCCCGGTCCGGGAGCGCGCGCCCGCCGCAGCCACGCACAGCCGACTGGCGGTCGGCCGGCGAGAGCGGAGCGGCCGCGCCAGGCGCCTCCCCGCCGCCGCTTCCGGCCGGCCGAGGAAGTGGGCGGCCCGCCGGCTGACCCCCTGACACGGCAGGTGACGGCCCGGACCAAGGCGGCCGACCGCCGTCGGAGACACCGCGAACAGCACTGCCGCCGCCCGCCGCCGCGGCGCCCGGTCCTGCACCGCTCACCGCCCGGAAAGGCCACACGGGAAAGAAATCAAAGTACCGGAACAGCCAATCAAGTGTTCGGCGCCATCAGATATCGTACGAAAAGGGCGTGAGAAGATTTCAATCGCGCCGTCCCAGAAGACTGCCGACGCCAGGAGAGGCCGGTTGAAGTGCTCATTCGCGCGCTGCCCTCGCAGCGAACAATGGAACAGTTCTTCTGTTACACCCGGTCGAGGGCCCAATAATGACCGGATCCGACCGGGCGGAGGGGGTAATCGCCCGCACCTGGAGCCTGCCCGGCCGACCGACCGCGGAGTGCCAGGAGAGAGGAGAGCGCAGAGATAACCCCCAGCCAGGACTGGACTCGGGACCGACCGCGGAGGGCCACAGGGAGAGGGGAGATGGCAGAGATGAACCCCAGAGTCGGGACTGGATTCGGGGGGCCAGCATCACGTGGCGAGGTCGGCGGATATACCGCGGGCCCTATACCGGCGGATATACCGCAGAACCTACACCGACGGAGATATCGCGGAACCTACACCGACGGAGATATCGCGGAACCTATACCGACGGAGATATCGCGGAACCTATACCGACGGAGATATCGCGGAACCAACCTCCACCGACGGATATACCACGGGCCCTATACCGGCGGATATACCGCGGAACCTACACCGACGGAGATATCGCGGAACCTACACCGACGGATATACCGCGGAACCTATACCGACGGACCTATACCGACGGATATACCGCGGACCATTTACCGGTGGATATACCGCGGAACCTATGCCGGCGGATATACCGCGGACCATTTACCGGTGGATATACCGCGGAACCTATGCCGGCGGATATACCGCGGACCATTTACCGGTGGATATACCGCGGACCCTGTACCGGCGCAGATACGACGCAGATACCTGGTTACCGCGAGACGGAAGGCGTAAAAGACCCCTCCATCCTTGACGCACCCGTGGTGGCACGTTTACTTTCGCCACAAATTAGCCGTTACCCGCAAATCAGGCATCGGGTGCAGACCTCCAAGTCTCTGCAACAAGCTCTGCTTAGCATGGGATCCAATCCCTAACATCAGCAGGGTTGGAAATTTGTTTCTTTCTTGGTGTCGGAGTATGATTTATGTTTCAAAGAGTAACATTCTGCAGAGTAAGACTGGTTTAAGCTGGCGCTCTTGGTTCGAGTCAGTCTGGGATGATGCCATATCCACTAAAAGCACGTATGACATCGTACCTGCTTTTTACTGAAAGCAGACAGTCATTTGTTGGCAGAATTGAAAGTTGTCAACATGGTTACAACGCAGGTTTTTGATGGACGCACAAGATCGTACTTTTCGAGCACACAGTGTTTTTGGAGCACATATTTTCTGGTGTTCTTCCGCGCCAAAAAAAAACAATATCTTTCCGAACCCTAAACATCACTTTATCAAAATCTTCAAGCCTAAAATATATGTAAGAAAATACCAAACACAGCCCGTCTTCAACGGCAGCGATACTGTCCGTGTCAATTTGCGCTTCTCGTTCAGCATGTTGCGCTGCTGTCAGTTCCGGATCGCATTCCTCGCAGTCCCGGCCACGTCAGACCGGCTGCGTCCCTGCAACGTCTCCATCGCCGGGCCGGCCTGGCTGCACCTCTCGCAGCTCCACCCCGACTGCTCCGCCACCATGTCACACTGGCCGTGTTCCTCACGACCCCATCGCCACGCACGACTGGCTGCGTACCTAACGGCTCTATCACGAGGCAAGGCTGGCCGCGCTTCTGGCGATTTCATTACTGCTAAGGCCTACCAGAGCCGCGTCACTACACACAGCGTCCGAGTCAACAATGACCCGGAGGTTACCCACGGAAACGGTCACGGGCACCAGACCGAAGGGGGCTCCCTCCCCATCCCCCGCCAGCCACCTGTTGGCCCGACCCGAGAGGCATACGCCCCTGAAGTGGACGCCGCGAAAACTGGGAGCCGCCCGCCCGCTGGCACGCCATTACGGAATCCACAGGTCCGGCGGGCTCCGCACCAAGAGAGAGACAGAAGAAACCGAGCCGAATGCTCCACATTTCTCTATCTCGTCAGGGCATCAATTATATCGTGGCCGCGTTTTAAACGTACATGCTAAAATCACTTTCGAACCCAACGAGGCGTGACACAATTTATCAAATCCCGATGCTGACGGATCGACGTGCTTAAAAGCCGATCAATTCGATAATGAGCGCCGTGAACTGTGCCGCGCCAGGGCTGACTCAATCTCTCGCTGCCACACGGTTTCGCTCCGAGAGCCATCACCGTCACCGGCGCGTCTCAAATGAGACCGGCCGCTCGTGCCGAGACTGACGCACGCGCTCTGTACGGCGCTGTGTATCCGACCGTATCGACACCCTGGAGACGTCAGAAGGACGCTGCTGCAGCCGAGCGCGCCCTCCTCGCCGCAGCTCCCCAGCGGCCGGGTCCCGGTCCGAAGGTCGGCGGCCGCCACCCGCGGCGGGCCTGACAGCGCCGAAGACGGCTCATCACCGCCGGTCTCGAAACTGGCGCACACAGCGGCCCGGCGGCCGGCGCTCGTCACGGAGCGGCCCGATCTGGGCCGGCCGGCGGTCCGAGGGTCAGGTCGGAGACGGGCCGACGGACGGACGGCCGCATGAGAGGCGCACCGAGGGAGAGTCATCAGAGACGGGCGGGGGCACGGTCAGATCGAGGGCGGACAGCGAGTCACATCAGGAAGGACAGAGAGTGAATGGAAACTGGGGAGGAGGAGGGAGCGCCACGACAGGGGCGGCTGGAGCGGAACTCAATTCGGAGCCGGACGGAGCGTAGATCGTCAGATCCGAGACGGACAGACCGAGAGTCGGACCCGAGAAGGAAAGAAAAACAGTAAAAATCGCAAATCGGTCACGCGATGGGAGCGTTACAACAGTCCGGCGCGGCTGAAGGGACAGTCAGTTCAGAGATGGACCAAAGCAGAGCCTGATCGATGGCGGCCGTCAGAGCCTTCACCGCCTGACGGCCGCGCGGCCGGGCCGGCTCCTCAGAGCGGGAGAGACGCTCCTCAGAGCGGGAGAGGCGCCCGGCCGACACGGCACGGACGACCGCTGGCGGCCGGCGACACCGTCCGCCGCGCGCCCACCGGAACGGCCGGTGTCACTTTTCCCGGCGCATCGACACATTTCCATAAAGAAACCGATTAGCGCTGGGAGCGTGCGTGAAAATCCGACTAAGTGAAACGGCTGGCCGGCGGCCTCATCGGCGACAAAGGCTTCCCTCGGCGACCGGGCGGGCTCGTCTGGCCGCCGCCGCGTGACGCCCCGGCGGCCGGCACCGCCCGTCACGTCGGCTGGTGCGCCACGGAGATCAGGCACCGCCGCGACAGCGTCCCCGGCCCCGACAGCGCCTCCCGATAACGCCTCTTGAACGCCGCTGCCATGGTCATTAGGCTATTTATCGACGCCTTCGATTGGCGGAGTCACTGCGCATCGTCAACTCTAACGCCGGCCACCGACTGTCGCTGTTACACGGGATCGAGCCAAGAGCCTTTTGGTTGCCGCGGAAGCAAATCTATCCTGCGGCCCAATTAAACCCCGGGCTCAGAAAGCATGGGTGGTGTGGTAAAATTGTCTAATGACTGCGTTAAGTCCATTCCACTTGGCCCACTGTACCGCAGGCTTACCGGGAACACGTGACCAAGACCATGAACCAACCCAGGTGGGAGGACCTCTAAACGAAATGTCATGTGAAATGTCATCAATGACATACCAATGACCTCCACATGCCAATGCAGTTCAATGGATGCCCATAACGAGTTAATGCACCTCTGGTAGTCTTCCAACTCTGTGGCAGAAATCCGAAGGCCTTTCGATGAGGTGTCGGCCTCATCAGCATGGGATGTACGTCGCTGCTTTTGCCAAAAAAAGAACTGAATGGCGTCATGAAACTACTCTTCACATCTGTCGAATCCACGAGCTTGAAATATAAAATCACACTGACGATGACGTTCCACGTGGGATACCCAGCGTCGTTCTGCACAGCGTCCATGAATGTGATAAATTAGACCCCTACCAGTGAAACCAGCATCTAACCAGCAAAGGCTTTAAGGAGAACTGAAGTTCGTGTTCCGAGCGATATATCAGCGACGCCAAGAAAATACGGCATCAGAGGGGAGCGCCGCTCCTGGCTTCATCTCGTTCCCAGACCAATTAGCCAGATCCCCTAGCCATCCCACCCTCGCGGCATAGCAGAGAGCGGTTAACGACTACCTGGTGATGGGCAGAGTCGTTGGCCATGGGAACCCATCGCCAATTTGGGCGCAACGCCGTCCGGATCCAGTTTAATTGCAGCCTCGCCGGGGCCTCACGACCAAAGCATCCCCTGCAGCCAACGGAAGCGCCAATCTTTTCAATAACCCCGCGCCAATAAAACGATTCCACAACCACGCTTCGGTATGTTTATGCTATGCAACTAATAAATGATTGCGGCCACAGGCAAACGCCATCACGGGGTCGACCAAAGCCATCACAGCGCTGGGGCCTGAAGATAGTGGCGGCCGCCGCGATCGGCGATAGAACTCACAGTACCACCACCTGCCAACAGATGGCTCTGCCGCACCAAGAATGGATCGCATTTAGGTCGCTGTTTCTGAAAGCGGTCCACGCCCAAGGAATGTGGTCGTTAATTTGTAGACGTGCTTATGACGCAGGAATGCACACAATGGACGGCATCGCCAGGCGGACCACGAAAACGCGCCGATACGGGGCCGTTAGGCACGGAGAGGATCGCAGGACGACCGGCGCGTCGCCGGCCCGGAACTCGGCCGATTTTACCAGCCGGCCCCGTACATTTTGCCGGCTCCTGTCGAACCCTATTCGCCGGAGGCGGTGCCCGGTCTGGCGGTGCCGGGCACACCGTTGGGGCGGCGGCGGGGCGGGACCACCGTGCGCGGCCAGCGCAGCGGCAGCCCGGCAGGAGACGCTGCAGCGGACGGACGATTACAGCGACTCGCGCCCGCCGGCCGGCTGATGGCCGCGTTTGCGGTGCGGCGCGGCCGACCCGCCTGCCCGGCGGCGGCAGGAGGCCCCGGCGGCGGCTGGGGGAGCCGACATCGGCGGCCACTGCGGGACGCCGGAGCCCAATGTCGGCCCGGGGAGCCCGTCCGGCCGACACCGCCCGACCCCACGTCCGCCGCCCCGCCGCGGAACGCCGGGCCGGAGCACCACTTTCGCCGGCGCGCCGGGAGAGAGGGCGGCCGCTCGGCCGGCCCGCCTTCGGCAGCCGTCCAGCGCGATAGCCATCAGGACCCACTACGGCCCGGCGTGTCCGTGTACCGGCCGCCAGCGATCACACGCGCCAGGCAGCGCGTGCGGCCGCCCGCCGGACGCCGGCGCTGTTTGTCCGGGCCGGCGGCGACCGCCAGCCGGGCGGCCGGGCGGCCGGGACGGCCGGGCGGCGACAGACGGCGACCAGAGCGCGCCAGACGGCCGTCCGGAGACGCCGGCGTGTCGCCCCCCGCGTCGTCCGGACCGCCGCCGACGCGTCACGGTCATCGACGCGCCGGACGGCAGCCGGGCCGCCGCCGCCAGACAGCCGCCGCCGGAGACATTCGTGGGCATTTTCTCCGCAGAGAGCCGCTGGACCTGAAATCATCCGCGGCGAACCTAGCGCGTCGAAACCTCCCGGAAATGTCCAAAACGACGAGGGATGGCGAAGGAGGGGCAGACAACAGGAAAACCTGTTTCGGAGAGAAGATGCACAACACAGACGAGCTTCTGAAACATACGATGCGCATTCACGGCAACCACCGCTTCATTTTGAATAATAACAGCGTGCGCCGATCGAGAGGCCCCAGACTCGACAAAAACCTCGAAGGGTTGCCACACCAAAACATTCCAATGAAAACGGATCCGGTAGCCTCGAGCTGGGCCTTTCATCTGCGGGGACTGAATGGCGCTCTCCCAGATCTTGTTTCATCCCGAAAACGGTTTTCAACGGTTCACCGGGTACGGGCATCCAATTTAGCGATCAGCAGCATCTCGCACAATTTTCTCCTTGGATTATACCACATCACCGCTACCAACACATTATCACTTGGGCTTTATTCTTAGCACAACGGATGCATATTATTACCAGTTATTATCATATTACATTACATTATACTATGTCATATATGCCATATATATTGCATTGTATTGTATCTCATCATATAACATTACATCATATCATTTACCAACATATCATCAACTGGGTGTCAGAGCTAAATCTGTCCGGTGCTTTCACGCAAAACAAGAGGCTCCTGATTAACTTTTTCGGGGTATGCGTGAGAAGGTAATGGGTTTGGTGTTGTAAAAACGCCCAAATATTTCGTCACGACTTGATATGCCTTCGTCAGTGGGGTCCCAATGACGACGGCACATCGAGTCGTGACGACATTTCGGGTTTTTTATAACACCAAAGCCACACTACTCACGCATACTCTCAAAAACGCTTAACATTCACACCTTAATAAAAAGGTCGCCCGGACTCATGAGCACGGTTGTGAATTTGGTTTTCGTTCTTGGTGTCGCGATGTAATTTTTGTTATAGAGTACAAACTATGCAAAGAGTAATACTGAGTTAGGTTGGCGTTTTTGGTGTAAGTCAGTTCATGGTGTAAGTCAGTTATGACATCATACCTGCTTCTTACTGAATGGAGACCATTAGCTGCTTGCAGAGTTAGGAATTTGTCAACATGGTTATAATGTAGGTTTTTGATGGAGGCAAGATTTTGACATCAAACAACTTTTGGGGCATAAAATGTTTTTAGAGCACATATTTTCCGGTGTTCTTCAACACCAAAAAAAAAACATCTTTTCCAACCTTGCAGTCATGAGTCTTCTGTTTTCGCACATCGAATAATATAATAATTCCTGATAATGGAACCCCGACAGCAAGTGCATCCTGAAAGTGGGAATTGCAGAAAAGTTGGGCTGACAGATTTCAGCGCACACCTCAAACAAGGCCATACACCAAATGTTCGGTGTTCATTACAGCCCGGGAAGGGCTGCTGACCTCTCATGTCTTTCGAAATGCGAGCTGTAAAACATGAAATGCTCGGGACACGTTTCTGTAAACAGAAGCGCGAGCGCTGACATACGAGCACTCCGTCAAATTCAACAGACACCGTGCCAAACAACTCCTGGCGTGACTTCTGTCGAGCTGCCGCCCGTCACATCAATGTCCGTCCTAAACATACGGCCCACGGTGTCGAGCAGCGAACGGCAGCATGCACGGCCGGTCGTGTCCGGTAGCGGACCAGTGCACGACCGGCCGTGCCCAATAACGGACAGCGTCACATGACCGTCCCGTCCGCTTCCAGTTCAGCTCACACACGCGCGGCCGTGTTCCGTGGCATTCTGCAGCCTGCATCTCCGGCAGAGGAGACCCTGTCAACGTCCCGCGGTCATCAGTCCCACTCTGCCCGCGCGGCTAACTGCGCCCACCGCACCGTCCGCCAGCTCAGTGACGGTTACTGGAACGGTTAACCGGTCCCGACGCCACCCGGCGCGCCTCCAGCGGCCGGGCCGGGCCTCTGCAACGTTCCGTGAGCTTTCGACCACTGACGGCACGCCGCCGGTAAGCCGTCTCGAAATGGCAACACAATGCCCGGTGACGCGCTTTCCCCAGCTGGCCGTCCGTTTTCCTGGTGCGCCGCGGCGACGCTGCGCGGGCCGGAGCCGGCGCCGGCCGAGTTCAGCCAGGCGGCGGCGCGCGACCGGGGGAGTCGCGCCGACGGAGCGCCGCTCAAAAATCGGGCCGGACCGGCCCGACACGGCGCCGCATTCTCGGCGCCGCCGCCGCAGCCGCCGGCGGCCGCTCCGTGACGTCACCGCGTGACGTCATCGCCTGGTGGACGGGTCAGTTCGCGGGCGGCGAGCCGCGCCCCCGAGGGCTCTCGCGCTGCAGAGAGCAGGCCGGCCCGGCCCGACGCCGAACCGCTGCTGTCGAAAATACATCATCCGCCGCAGCAGGCCCAACGGCTCGAACCGACAGGTCCATGGCGGCAAACGGCTCAATACAGCGACCACTTCAACGAGATGTGAAGAGAGCAAGGCCGTTCTGAGAGAGAGCGAGAGTCCTTTGCCAAAAGCGGCGATGGTAATGTTGCGGCGGAAGACTTGCCCACAAGACTCAAAAGACCCCTGAGTCCGACACACAGAGGGTGGCGGCGACTTACTAAGAAATGCGCCTTAAAAGGCGATGCCGTCGCCGCGCAGGGCATCCCGGCGGCGGCCAAATCGGTGTCATCGGCAGTCTAAGAGCCACTTCTGCAAATCGGACCCGCTTTCACTCGGAAGATAAATGAGAGCTCCCGGAGCGCCCATTTAACAGTTGCGACGAGAAAGCGGGCGCTTCGGACGACGTGATCACGGTTACATCAACACGCCTTGCTCAATTCCAGGGCGCCGCACGCCTCGGTTCATGCAACGACACAGAAGTCATGACACGGCCAAGCCTCTCGGCTTGGCCGCGAGCAGCGACTGCAATGACGTCCCGTGCACAGCACCTGTCCACAGACCGGTAGCTGAACCAAATGTCTGGCGCCACAGCCCAAAATATGTACATAGATCATGTAAATTTTGCGTACGCTGATTACGACCTACCGTTGTCAAAAGGCTTTTGAAATTGGAGGAACACATGCCTTATTTAGCTGACCGCGGTCGCCAGGATTAAGGATCTCGCCGGTAAAGACCACGAAACAAGCGGCGTCCAGACCACAGACCAAAATGCGTCTAACAAAGAACCAAACAGGACCCAGATGAGTAAGGACCACGTGGGTCCTGACCACGTGGTCCACGCCGCCACGGACCACACGGGATCCACATCACGGAGCCGTGAAGACTACACCACCACGGGTTTCGTGGCGTCCGCACCATGGGTCCTGCGCTTTCCAGACCGCGGAGCCCGCGGCGTTCCGACCAGTACAGACCGCAGCGTCCAACCAGGGACTACAACAGGTCCACACCAGCAGCGACCACGAGGGCCACGGCCACGGACGACACGGGGTCCACACGGCCACGGACCACACGGGGACCACGTCCAGACTGCCGATCCTGCGGTACCCATATCACGCGTCCTGCGCTCTCCAGATCACGGATCCCACGACGGCCAGATCACGGACCACGCGGCGTCCCGACCACAGACTACATGGCGTGACCGGCGACTTCGAGGTGTGCCGCATCCGTTACCCAGTAACGGCTCGTCTGGTACCACAGGCCAACCGCTAGTCTCCCAGCATCGGACCAACAACGATACCTCTGTCTGGCACTTCCCAGCTCCGTTCGCACCCCGAGAGCCACATCAACCCAATGCCGCCAGCGAACTGTTCCGCACAGAAATAGACTGCGCGAACACACTTCAGGCAAGAAGAAAAGAGGCGTGAACCACGGAGGAATATAGCAGAGCGCAAATGATGTGAGAACAATCCGTATCACGACCAACTGAGCGGGAACGGGTGGTGAGAAACCCTTACCAAACTGGCACACATTATCCCGGGAGAGAGCACAACAGACCAGAGCAAGGTTGGCGGATGGGCGCCGAAGCCATACAGAATGTGTATGTCTGACGGGAAACAAGATTACACAATATCCAGGCAGAGCGAAAAACAGCGCTGCATGCATTTATGGATGCAATGCATAAGGCCGACCTGTTGCTTGGTCAATGACACTGATGTTTCTGAACACGAAAACACCGCCGAGTCTGTCTCGACTATCAAAGGATTTCGACAGCAGTACGGCGTGACGCCGTGTGAGGCGCGGTTTTTCCGGACCTCTCGACGGTGGTCGAAAGCCGGCGATGTCGGCACCTCCGAGTCACAAGAACCGAGTGCTCAGGGTCGCACTGACACGCTCTCGCGTCGCAACTTCGCCACGTCCCAATGCACGAGCTCTGCTCGATCCCACGCACACAAACCGACACAGCACAGCCATAAACACCCGAAGACGACCCCACCGTGATACACCACCACGACCCACGCACCGTGAGACGCGCCGTCGGGCGACGGGCAGAAACACGGCCCCAGCCGGCGCGGCGCGGTACTCACCAGGACGTCGGCGGCGGCGCCGCGGCCGCCCGGGTCGGTGCGCACCTCGTCCGGGTGCCGCTCCAGCGAGCGCACGAAGCGGCGCGCCTCCTGACCGGTGACCATGCGCGCCAGCTCGGTGTCGGAGCCGCGCCACAGGCGGGCCGCCGCCAGCCGGGGCGCCGCGGCCGCCGCGGCCGCGGCCGCCCCGGCTCCCCGCAGGTCCTCCAGGCTGCGCACGAAGCTGCACTCGGACGACTTGCAGCTGTTGGAGTGCTGCAGCGGGTGGGCGCGCTGCTCGGGCCGCGCCGCCGGCCCGGGCGGCGGCGGCGGCGGCGGCGGTCCCATCGCGCCCGGCCCGGCCACTCGGTGGATGCGCAGCCGCTCGCGCTCCACGTCCACCACGAAGATGCGTTCAGTGGGGTGGCCGTCGTCGCGGAAGCCGATGCCCGAATCGCTGTTGCTCGAGTTGCTGCTGGTGTTGCTGTGCTGCGGCGAGGCCGGCTGCAGGTCCGGGTCGGCGGCGCCCGGCAGCACGCGGTTCCGGTACAGGCTCAGGATGGCCTGCAGGATCGGCTCAGCCGAGTCGGGGAACTCCTGGCAGCGCGGCGCGCCGCCCGCCGGCGCCGAACACTGCAGGCCGAACGTGCGCGCCCGCTTGGCGTGGTCGACGTGCGCCGCCAGCTTCGGGTCCACCATGAACACGTGGCACGAGCTGGAGAGCGGCGGCGGCGACGACTCGTCCTGGCTCTGGTCGCTCAAGGTCGTCGTGTTTGTGCACCGTCACCAGGCCGAAGAAGCGCTTGTCGTCGGCGTAGATGCCGCAGAAGGTGATGCGGTCGGCAGGGTAGGCGGCCAGCGCCCAGCCGTGCGTGTTCGATAGAGACACTCGGCTGGGGAACACCGACATCAGCACCAGCGTGTGCACCTTCTTCTCGACGCGCAGCCGGCGGATGCAGTTGCGGATCGCCTGCAGCCGCGAGCCGGCCAAGTCCTTCTCCTTGGGCATCTCGATGGTGCCCAGGTAGCCAACCACGGCGCGGAAGAGCGCCGGGTCCGCCTCTTGCTGCCGCTCCCGCTGCAGCTCCTGCAGCGTCGGGTAGATGAGCCCGCTGACCGCCTGTTCGGTGATGAGCAGCCGCTCACCGCCACCGCCACCGCCGCGCCGCCGCCGCCGCCGCCGGGACCCGGGCCAGGGCCGGGGCCAGAAGCAGGGCCAGGGCCGGGGGCGGGGACAGAGCCCGGGGCGGAGCCAGGGCCGGGGGCGGGGCCAGGCCCGGGGCCAGGGCCAGGGCCACCGCCGGGGCCGCCGCCGCCGCCGGGGCCAGGGCCGGGGCCGGGGCCGGGGCCGGGACCGGGGCGGACACGGCGGGCCGCCGCCCGGCCGCCCGGCGCCGGCGCCGTCGGCTGCAGGAAGCCCTGCGGGTCGCGCGGCGGCGGCGGCGGCACGGGCGCGCGCCGCGGCGGTTCGTCGTCGTCCCAGCTGGCGCCGGGCGAGCCGCGGCCGGCGGCGGCGCGCGGCCCGCCGTGCCGGTGCCGCGCGCGGTGCGCCAGCTTGTGCTTGCTGCGCGCCGCCACGCACGCCTCGTCCTCGGAGCTGTCCGTGTAGTAGTTCTCGGCGATCTGGAGCCGCAGCGTGCCGGCCGTGCTGCCGATCAGCTGCACCACGTCGTCGTGCAGGCTGGCGGCCACGTTCTGGCCGTTGACGGCCAGCAGGTAGTCGCCGGGGCGGAGGCCGGCCGCGTCCGCCGGGCTCGCCGCCACGATACAGCTCAGCAGGCACGGCGCCTGGCCCGAGATGGTGAAGCCGAACCCGTTGGCGCCGCGCTGCACCTCCACCGTGCGCACGCCGTAGCTGGGCCGCTTCTTGCGGCGCCGCGTCGGGTGCATCTGGCGGCGGAGGGACGGGTCAGCGGCGGAACGGCCCGGACCGCGGCCGGCCGCACAGAGCCAACGGCAGTCCCCCGAGCTCAACAGGCATTCTTCAGGCGAAACGCCCCTGCTGGATACGGAAATCATTCTGCGAATTTAGTATTATGGAATAACCTGGACTGGACGAGATTATGGTTAATGAGCCCATGCACTACCACGGTTTAATTTCCCGTACGTAAGAATCGTTCTTTTCATTAGACTAACGTACACCGTAGGCGACCGAATGAAACAAGTTTCTTGAACAATGTTAACTACACAGCGAGCTACCTATCTTCTCTCCAGCCCAACGGGTCATACATATCCCAATCTTCGTACACTAACGTTCCCATGAATTTTTCTACATCAACATTAAACGCATTTAACTCTGCTACGCGATCACAGAGATGGCCACATACGGCAATCTATTCCACTCGACATTAACCAGGTCAGACACAAGACGGACAGACCGTGTCGTCAACAATCCGACGCCGCCGCCACGACCCCGTTTCCAGCGAGCTGTCGCCGCACCCGCCGAGCAGCGACGCCCGGGTGGCGGAAATCGGGCGGCACAGCTGCGGTCCTCGTGAGTCACTGCCGGCACGCCACGGCGGCGCCGCACTGCGCTGCCGCCGAGATCCGGCCCGCCAGCGACGCGTGGGAAATGTGCCCACCCGCGAACGCCGGCCCAGGTACTCGGAAGTGGACAGCTCAACGGAAAGGCCGCGCCTCCGCCGAAATCGTGCACGCTTTCTCGTTGCTGACATGTTACCGAAACTTACACAGGCATAAGGGAACCAATGCTTGCATATCGCGCTCTTGGACCATGTTTCTGGCGACAACAGGAGAAAAGAAAGACGACATACGCATGTCCAAGGGACTGGCGGCGTTCGGGCATTTCCAAATCCCGTACTGCCAAAATGGCTCGAATATGACGAATATAAGGATGTAACCGACGACTGCTTCTCCCGGAATCGTACATATGTCGGCCTTTAAACGTAACCCTGCTCCATGAAGTTACATCATCCCTGACCTAGTCTGACCAGGGCCCAGTCAAAGACAGCACGTGACAATGGATCCCTCTACTGACTCCCAATGAATGATTCACAGGCATACTAGCCAGAGGCCACAGAGGCGACAAGCGACACGACACGACACAAGAAACGACACGACACGACACGATTGTTGTCCCATGGCTCCGCGGCAACGAGCTCGGCTCCTGCACCGTGCATGGCAGAGCACAGGCTGCACGCTAACAACGAGCCAGCTTTACATACTAACAACCAGCCAGCTTCACTGACCCAAAACCGACTACCACACGGACCACGGGGAAGTTGTGTTCCTGACATCACGCAAAAAAATCGATGTCATCTGGTTCGGTGCATGAGGCAGAACTGCACCATATTTGGATCCGTTTGACTAACCAGGTCAAGGTGACACGATAAAGTCGGGCTAGCACAGGATCTGATTGTAGCGCAGATAAGCTCATCTCGGAGATACGTCAACCCAATGAAATATAACCTGTTCCCATGTAATCTAAGCAAATCTCATCTCGCAACACGTCGCTCGGGCCCTACCAGACAACCGAAAACACTTGACAAAGAGGTTCGCACACCATTACTGTGCAAGTATGCATCTATACCAGTAACACTTCCCTCCGCAAAAGTTGGGGAAATGCGTTTTCATCCTCCGTGTGGCGGAGCCCGCGGCACGCTGTACCGTTCGGCGCAGAGGCGTAGGAATGGGGTCCGTGAGTGCCATGGCACCCCTACTTCCCGAGAATGCTGAACATTAACCCTATGGCAATATGCGGAAAGAATCGACTTCAAAATTGGCTTTGGACCCCCACTTTCTGAGACGTCCTTACGCCTTCGGTCTAGCCTGTGTTTGCAATAATATTTTTAAACTTTGCAGCCTGCACGAAACGGCCTGACCGAATCCCGGCAACCGTTAATTTGTAAGGGAGGTATCGGCTTCCGCGTCCACCTTAAGATTGGCAGGGACGGCACGCCCGGTTGTATATCCGTCAGGGTATCTCCCAGCTTTCAGTGTGGATTGTTTGGGTCCATACGGGCCAGAACGTTTTGAAAGCTGGTGGGGTCAGACCAGTGACTACGCCAAGAGAGGAACGGTTGGAGCAGCTGCCCACCCTGAAGTCCCCCAAGACCCATTTCGGGGTGCGTAGGGCTCCCAAAAAGGACACCACACGCGGAGGGCTCTTTTTGGCACAAAAGAAGGCCCAGCTAACCCACCTTCCCTCCCTGAACGGAATGGCTACGCCTGTTCAGCCTCCCATAGCCGGTTTGAGGCGACTGCCTTCCATGGAACACCATTGGGCTTATCATGCAATTATCCAAAAATAAAGTGTTTCACCCTACTTGTCCAATGGCCTGCTACACCCAAGATTGAGTGTAGCAAGTACGCTTGTGTCCTTGTGTACTTGTGACACAAGCGAAGACAAATCTGAGGCGATACATCCGGCCCGCAAAAACCCCTTACTTAGAACACATCGTCACATCCCGCATTTTGCTACAGGGTCCCAATTTCGCTGTAACCTGGATTCTTTTCAGTGTGACAAGAACGCAAATTTTTCATCGATTTCGTCGAACATGGGGCTGGGAGGCTTTAGCCCTCCAACCTTTTTTTAATTTAAAATTGACTCTATGGGAGATGACTGAAAAGAATTGACCCAAAATGCTTTTCGCCCCCCCCCCTCCAACTGAAGAGGAGTCCCCGTGTCCCTGCCTCAGGGTGTGCCCATGCACCCCATCGTACCCACTGGATTTGCTCGTGATCCAGACCCTGCCATAAAGCTGAAGATCCATGCTCTTCGGAACAAAACCCCTTCATTCAACGTGACCGCAACCTTGTCTATTTCCTTTTGGACATTAAGCATTAACAAACATTAAGCATTAACAAATGTAAAACGTATGCCTCGTCTTTCCAGCACCGCACATGCGTCGAAACCAAACTGTTTTGGAACTGTCGGCAGTGGAAACGAAATTCACTGCGGTCCGCATGAATGGTACCCGCGCATTCGCCTGCGGCATGTTGACCGTATTTCAATGGCCTTGAGCACACGGCCATTCTGTGAATCAAACTGCGGAGGTGCTACACATTACAAGGGGTGATCACAGCTTAGCAAGATTATGATCTTAAAATGGAAGAGACGATCACAACAGCAATGGCCTAATTTTCCATCTGACAAGCCCCTAGCCTTCGGCAGTTCTCATTCCTCTCCCCGACAACGTAAGCGCTGATGTATTCAAGACATCACACAAATGGAAGGACTTAAATGCAAGCACAAGAAACAAAGCATACGCATCGAAACATCATATGAACGTCTTTATAAAGGCCTGTAAAACATTTCACAGTTCACGCTAGACGGATGGTTTTGAACGTCTCCATCTTCCCTAAAGCCACGAACACACGAGACGGTCCAAATGTGGTGGCCGAACAGGCCTGCTTTTAAACAAAATCCTTACCTTGACAGGTCAATAAGAGGCGTTCCGAATTGTAGCTACATGTGGAGATGTTCACTGCTACAAAAATGGTCACGTTGGATCAGTCCTTCGCAATTAATCACGCAATTTTCTCGCGTATCGCCGTAACCTCCACCCTCACCACTCGCGCTGCGACGCTCCTATTGGACCGCTTCATATGCCCTAAGGGGTACCGCAACGCTCACAAGCGTCATTCCTTTGTTACTTGTGCTGTCATCTAGTGTAAGGCTTCGTACTATACCCTGAACCTATAGTTTTAGATTTGCCTGATAGATGTCAGTGCACAAAAATTTTGTGACACTTGCCATGTGCCCTTAAGCGTAGTGTGTTTTGTTTTCCTATGTATCCTGTCTGCAAGTACTACTTTGAAAGTTTTGCAATTCATAACCAGTGTGAATTATTTTTTTGAAAGACTGTTTGAATGACATTGTATGACTTTCACTGCGGCAGCGGCGTATAATGGCGCATGATTTGCTGTTGTAGCGCAGGGTAACGGAACTGTGGCGGCCAATTGACGTGTGTGCCGGAACACAACACTCAACTAGAGACAACGCGTGTGAAAGGTGAGCCCGAGACACTCTGCGTCCAAAATCACAAAGAAAAGTACCTTGTGGCCGCAGATTTGTAAAGTGGGGCTTGTTTTTCCCGTGAAGTGTTATGTGAATGTACTTGTTGGACGTGCAATTGGTTTTGAACTTCAATTGAGCGTTAGATGGACCGGTTTGCAGCGTTGGTAGGTATCTGATTGTATGGACCAAAAATTTATATTTATGTTGGTTTACAGCGAGAAATATAAATCCGACCTGTTAATTAAAATAAAATCCTTAAATTGCATCACATATTTGAATGTGTTCTTACTCAAATCTCTTGGCCATGTCATTGCGAACATTGGGGACACGGTGGCATTTAGCTGTTTGTGAAACTGGTTCCCCAGCCATTGCAAAATCTAGCATAGGCAGTTATTCATGAGATTTGTTGCCAAAGAATATTGTAGAGTAGTCTAAAACCCAATATGTTGCCAAAAATATCAGCTGTATTACCAGATTCAGAATTGTACTTAGAAGAGGGTGAAAATGCAATATATCTCACCAAGAAGTATTTGCTCCATCTCTCCCATGCCACCCTTGTCACTAAGGGTGCCTTGTTTGTCAAGGAATTTATCACATTTCCTATGGTACATGTGTCTACATTTGAACTTGACATTGATTGATTGTACCAAGAAGAATGAGAACCTAGAAGTGAATATAAAGATTTAAGGAAAACATTTATATGTGGTTTAAGTAAAATGTCATGTATTTACTGGCCTGGCATATATAAATCTGTATAAATTAGGACATATTAAAATGATAAATGTCTCCAATACTAAAAAATTGTAAATTATCTGAAAGAAGAATAATTGAATGCAGTAATAAAATTTACAGCTGTTCCTGCAAATAGTAGGTATCTAACTAAAGTAAGGAATCCTAGCCTGGTGTCTGCTACAGGCTGATTACTATGCCTGCTGCCAGCTGATTGCCATGCTTATGGCAAACAGACTACTTTGTTCTGGCAAAAGAGACACTGGAGCAACAGCAAACTGACCACTGTGCATATGGGAAGTCAGTTACTACACCTACAACAAATTGATTGCTGCACCTACACAAACCAGTTTTATGCTTGCAGCAAATTAACAAGGTATAGCACAAAAATGTATATACAGCAAAGTGGCTTTGTGCTGCAGAACAAGGGTCTATTCCCCACCTATATTATATTTTTATTCTCTTCTTCTGCCCCCATCCTGACCCTTTTTGTTCTTTACATTTTCATTGTGTTTTTACATATGCTAAGCCCCTAAATCCCCATTTTCAACAAAATCCATGTGATTGATTGGATTTTTGACTTATTTTGACTTTTAATGCTTAAAATATCGGTTGGACACCTAGATACTATGGAGCATTTCCATGAAACTGCATTCACATTGCACAACCATGGACTGGCCATTTTACATGCCACATGACCATGCATAGCTGCATCCCTGGCAGCAAAATTTTTGCACCAAGGAATATTGCTGCTCTGCATAGGCCAGCCTAAGCAGTGTTGTACAATGCAATTACAGTGTTCTTGTGATTTTTAGAGCAAGGAATGTGGCTTCAGGTACTTGGGGAAGTGACCCTTTTGCTCCATTGCATGCAAGCTAAGTTTTTTGGATCATGCATGAGTAAGAGAGTTATTTTATGTTACAAAAAGCCTGTATATTTTAGCCTTTATTGACAAACCTTTGCCAGTGAAGTGGAATCACCAATACTGCTGACAAGGACATGTCAGTTTGTCCCTTAATATGTGGCCCTTTAACAAGATGATGCATCTGTATCTCTCATATGCACCAGAGAAACTGAGAAGAATTGTTAGTTTATGATTGAAAAACATCAAAATGCCTGTTTTTTCAGGACTGAGGACCAACCCATTGTTGGTCACCATGGCTGAGACCACGTCCACCCCACCTCCCAGCTACCTCTGCTGCATCCGGCCGTACGAACCCCGCGACATATTGGCGGTCAAGACGCTGGTCTCGGAGGCGGCCGTCAGCACGGTGTGGTCGGTCTTCATAGCGGCGCTGTTCCGTGAGATCTTCTGGCAGATGCTGATCGCCACCGAGGCCGTGCTGTTCGTGGTGTTCGGCGTGCCCGGCGACCTCTGCCTGATGACTGTGCCCGGCTACTTCGCGTTCGTGCTGACTAGCATCTGGGCGGCGCACCAGCTCAAGATGGTGGCCTCGCAGGGCGACGTCAGCAACATCCCGGACACGTACCAGTCGACCAAGCGCACCAACTTCTGGGTGGCCGAGCTGTACGAGCCGATCACGGGGCCGTCGGGCCGCTTCCAGGTGACCTTCGTTACGCCGCGCGACGTCGAGAACTACCAAAGTGACCTGGGCGGCCTGCGCCGCGTCGTGGTCGGCACGTGCGGTGTGCGCAAGAACCGCGACGAGCCGAACGGCGCCTGGCTGACGCGCATGGCGGTCTTGAAGCCGTACCGCGGCCACGGCATCGGCGCCAAGCTACTGGACGTGGCCTGCCGGTTCTGCGGCGACGCCGGCCTCAGCAACGTGCGCCTCCAGACCACCGAGTGCCACGACGCCGCCAAGAGTCTCTTCTACAATCACGGCTTCCAGATCCTCAACTACAGCCACAAGCCGCTGTTCGCCGGCATCAAGATGGGCGTGTACCTGTTCACCAAGAACGTGAAGCCCGGCCGCCAGGCGCTCGAGGCGTAGCGGCGCCGGCCGCCGGTCGGCCGGTCTTGCGTCCGCACAACCGGCAACGCCAGAGTTTCAGACTGGCTGTGTCGACGATTGCCGGGCGGGAGCGGCGCGCGCACGTGCGGGCTCGTGTCTGACAGTGATATTGCGACGGTCGCCAGAGTTTTCAGGACGTTTGTCGTCGCTTGTTAACAGGGCTGCGCACTCTCAGATCTTGGTCGCGTGGGAACAGTCATTTAGAATCTCTCATTGGCCCGCGTGCTTTTCTGGCGGACGTAACTTTTGCATTTCGAACCAGCGTTGTGTCCGGTGCTTGTGCACATCCAGCTCTCAGTTCCGCAGCTCAGACACAGACTTTTTATACGTAGCCGTTAGAACATGTAGAATGCAAGAACGAATGGAGAGAAGCTGAGCGATGGTCTTCGTGAGCCGTGCGTTATGCGGGCAACATTGTGCCAAACGTTCCTCGCGCCGGAGAGGGCGTAGCATTTCAGAACGCACCGTGTACCAATGGACTTCCACATTTCGAGACGTCGTTGTTGGATGTACATATACCATCGCCAACGGGGTCATATTTTTATAGGAACTTTGGACGGAATATACGCGCTCTATAGCACTGCATGCGCAATGGAGTTGCATGTTGCTTGCGCTGCATTTGAGGAAAATCAGTTTGCCCATGTCATGGTTTCGACGAATGCGATTTGTTGTATAGCTTATCGGCGGTACGTTTTTGATGAGACCAGCGTCTGTTCGGACGCTGGCATTCAAAGTGGACCAATACAAATATCAGCTGCTGGTTATCGGGGTGAACATTCCGTCGGTGGTTCGATCTGATCAGGCGTTTCATGCGTCTCAAAACCCAGTGCGATTCCGGCGCTTCAGTAACCCAACCTCGGCGAACCACGGATAGCTTTGATAGCCTGATCACTGTAATCCACTGCGTGCTTCAGTCCATCGTCCGCAACGACTGCTGTCACATTGTTGACAGCCTTTCACGCTGGCTGTCTCACGGGGAGTAGTGCCGTGTATTACGTCACCGGCAGGATTCGAAACCAGGTTCGCGGCCCCGAGAGCTCGAATCCGGGCTAAAGGTAAGTTTCTGCCCGACGAAATCGCAACTAATCCTTTATACAATTGCCACCAATGTAAAGAATGTATCATCCTGTTTCTAACCATACTTTCCACTATTTGATTTTCTAAAAAATAACCACAAAATCGTAACGATAACGTATCACACAGTAACACCGTGCTGCAGTCGACTGGCGGAGAACAACATTATTCCGCGGCGGAAAATGTAGTCCCCCCAAGGTTAAGGTTATTGACATCAAGGAATTGTAGACCCTTGCATGCATCTTCAAGCGATTACTGACGTCATATATATGAAAATTCTATTCTGTTGCCACAAACTGAACTGGGAGGAACTGCTGAATTATTACGCCGTTATATTATTGTATTAGATAATTTTTGGGATATCTGAGATCAGTATTATTACATTATGACATTTAAAACTCGTTAGATTACATTAGGTTGCTAGGTTGGGTTGTGCTGGGCTAGGTTAGATAAGGTTAGGTTAGGTTAGGTTAGGTTAGGTTAGGTTACTATGTTAGGTTGGGGTAAAGTTTTATTTATTGTTTTATTTCACTTCCTAATATCTCCCAGTTTTGTTCCGTGATTTCTTTTTCAAATATTTTATTTCACTGCTTTTTACTTTTATTTTGTATTTTTCAAATTGCAACTTCACTTTTCCATCTTTGTAATATTTTTGCTTTTTTATTGTTGTTTGTTATTATTATTACTACTATTTTATTATTTTTTTTTATTATTATTATTATTATTATATGACTAACTTTTCATTTTAAAGATAAATTATATCGCATTAGTTATTTCCCCAACCTTTTTAATTACTCTTGATTGGACCCTGAGTTCGACCGACGACCAATCAGCGTCGAGATCTCACGTAAACAAACTATTTACCGCAGAAACGTCAAAAATCCCTACGCGAGCGTCTGGCGTTTAGCATACCAGTGACAACGCAATCTGTTTCGGGGAAATAATGTGTTTTAGGTTTTTCCGGCTGAAATCGTAAGTAGTACTTATCAATATTGAATTTGAAACGCCCTGCAACCACTACTACGATTGTGTTCCCTCAAAGTAAGCGCTCGGTCAAAATCTTACTGTTGACCCGAATCCGCGTGTGTCAGTTACTTTGTGGCGACCGTTACCTTATCCCAGACTGACTGACCTTTTATATGCAGACAAGCATCTGCAGCTATCCCGCAAGAGCTGGCACCCTTTCCCGTCAGCTTTGTGCCTCAATGCGCCGACTTGTCAAAAACCCGTTCATCATCAAAACGTCTGGCAAGGCGTCGATTCTCCTATGAGCCTGTTGTCCCTTACCACAGCATGGTCTGTCACCACGAGGCACGACGGAATGGGCGAATCTATTTCCTCGCTGAATCAGAAATGTACATCACAACTGCGAACTGCACCCTGCTCTCGTGGCACCTTCGATATAAAACACGACAGGCTGCCGTGCCGCATCGTGATAAGATACTGGGCAGGCTCCCAGTGTTCTTCGCGAGACACAAGCACAACAAACTGATGGAAATGGGGGGGGGGGTGATTAAGCGCAGCAAAGAAAGCGGACTGCGAAAGACTTGTCTGAGCGCCCCGTTTTTCTTGCTATTGTGTTCTTTTTCATCGCACGTTGCATGGCAACCGCGAGTAACCACCATCTGGCACCATTGTCTATATACAGTTTTTTCCACTCTCGTTTGAAACTCAACGCACATGGCCGTCTCCAACCACAGCCGCCGCCACGCGGCACAACGTTCAATGGGCGCAGGCGCGGCCACTCAGTCGCTGTCGCTGCCGCTGCCGCTCCCGGAGCCGGAGCCGGACTCGGGGCTTGACCCGGAGCCGGAGCCGGAGGCGGAGCCGGAACCGGCAGACTTGGCGGCGGCCGCGCCGTCTTCCTCGTCGCTCTCCTCGATGACCTTCTTGGCGCGCTCCAATTTGCGCGCGCGGCCCGTCTCGATGTCGGAGCCCTCCTCGTCTGACGAGTAGATGGGCGCCCGCGACTCGCCTGCAGGGCAACAGGGGTGTCAGCTGACCGATCGCGGACCATACCCCAGCATGCCGAATCACTGTTGGACTGGTAACGGGATATTAGCACCTGTTGAGTCTGTTGCGCGGCGGTATCCGAAAACGACGAAACCGAACAGCAACGCAAAACAATCGTTTCCACGCAGTCGGCAGGTGTGCGAGGAACACGATGACGATGGAAGACAATGGAGCTTGCGGAAAGACAATCGCGGTCAACTCGAAAGCAAAACCGGCATTTCATCAAAACTGATGAAAACAAGTTTAGAAATGATCCGATTGCATGTCCTAATATGCTGACACAAAAAACGACAGAAATTGAGCAGAAATCACAACGAAACGTCCACACTCACTGCCAGTCACCTCTGAAATCTGAAATCGGGATAGACAATGGAAGGTAGCGCAAGCTGACAGTGCCGTGGTATGCTGGTATCCTCAAGCAAGGTTTCAAACTATTCTACACGAACGCCGTTCAGCAAGAAGACCCCACATTACTAGTCAGCATGAATGCGTCATAACTACATTCGTAAAATGGCGCTTTTCGCCGGTTTTGTGTCTGTTCCATACCTACTTCCGGACACCTTCAACGGCTAGTCATTTCATGCACCTTGAAAGTCGAAGTGAGCAGCCTCTCACACCAACCATGGCGGACAACACATAAGCGATGCGGCATAACAGTCGCGAATACCTCGTCCCCGCCCTCGGCATCTGAAAAGGCCAGTCTGAGACCTCGGGGCTCGAAAACCGGGGTCAATGCTGCCTAACAGGGTAGACTTCGTCGTTCCTTGTAACAGCTGGTGTGAGAGGCTATGCGACGCCATTTCACTGCAGACGCGTTGCTAATACACGAAACAAAACACGAGGTGCAGAATTTGCCGTGCAATCAAAACTTATTCCTGCAACAGAAATCGGCGAGCAGAGGTTTTGGTCACGAAAAAGAAACGGGGAAAACAGTTCCTCGTCCAAAGCAGACGGAGCAAAAATTCACCACCAAACGGAAGCACACCTATACGGGAGAGGAAAACCAAGCCCTGGAGCTGCCAATGCGTGACGGGAAACGACTCATCAGCAGACACAGATGGAAACGCTGAGTCAAGTTTACTTGACCGGATCGTATTCCGTTCATCACAGGACCGCGACAGGAATAATTGGGCCCACAGAACTCACCACCAGGAGAAGGAGAAAAAACCGTCGCCCAATGGTCCCAGGATAACCGATCAGAGCCACATCAGACGAGAGCATCATTTCTCCATAAAGGTAACCTTAAGGCGCACTAAGGTAACTAGCGAAAACGCAAAAAGGTTTACTCTAACATTCTAACACTCCTACGTTCCGTGTTTCTTTGTACTAGATTCATTTTATCACTCCAGGCTGTCACGAAGTGATCACACAATGACCTATAGTCTCGGGAGCCGTAAGCGGCTGGTCTATAAGCGCCTCAAATACATCAGTCGGACCACCGTGCCACCTTGCACTCAGTCGTGCATCTGAGACGTTATTTCTTCATCTAACCTCAAAATAGCTATGCCAGACGAAACATCTCTGCTCTTGCATCAGCCTTACATCAGCCAACTCTGAGAATCGCGACGCTTGATTCTGTGACTGGCGGAGAGGTCACCGCATTACCCGCTGCCGACGGCAGCCCCTACTGCTGACGCGTCCCCGACCACAAGCACCAGCGCAGCGCGCGCCCAACACCGACCTTTGCCCTTCTTGATCTTGTTTTTGATGGCGTTGATCGAGATGCCGCCGTCGTCGTCCGACTCGGCGCCCTCGCCGTCCGGCTCCAGGTAGTTGGCGGTGAGGCCGCGCGCCGAGCGCTCCTTGATGCGCCGCCGCTGGGCGTCGCGCCGCACCGACGCTCGCAGCCGGATCTCCTCTTGCTGCCGGGAGGGAGGGGGGAGCGTCAGGTCACAATGCAGCCGGCAGGTGGGGTCACGGGCGGCTCAGGCAGCGGCTCCACAGCGCAACGTGGAGGCGAGCCAGGATCTCGCCGATCGTATCGCGTACCAAAACTGGACAGAAATGCGCATTCGACGACTGAAGTTTTCGCAACACCTCACAAAAACGATTAACGAAAGCAATAAACTTACACACTTCCAACAAACAGCAAGAACGGCGTAAATATAAAGCAATAAATGAGCGTCAATAACACCACACACAACTACAACTGAAAACAGAGCACAAAAGCCTTCAGCCGCAGAACACTGCGAATTTCCCCACTCCCAGGAGCCTCATTCCCATGTCCGCGTTTTCCCGCCGCCACCCAGCGCCCATCACTAGCAGCCACCAGCCGTCAGCCCCCCGACAACGCCACCACCCGAGCCCGGTCCAGCCGCACCTTGATCATCTGGGAGCGGTTCATCTCGGGGTTCTGGCCGACGCTGGTGAGGACCTTGACGCCGGGCGTCTTGTGCGACCGGTCGGCGATGGAGCGCGTCATCTTGCGGTGGGTGAACGAGTCGGTCGAGTGCGGCCGGAACGACAGCTTGGTGCGGAACACGGCCTGGCCCTGCAGGCCGGTCCCCTGGCGGATGAACAGGTGGTTGTGGTCGCCCTGCCGGGAGAGAAACGGACGCGTCAGTGATGTTCGCTACAGCAGGTGCCTCTGAAACGCACTGACACAGCTGGCAGCATGTTGGACAGTCAAACGTCCGAGAGAAAGATGGAAGCTGAAATCCCGCGACATCAGCATTAAAAGTGTTGACGCAAACAAATGGTATTGGTGGTATCAAAGAGCCTGAGAGAAGAAAGGGGACAAAAAGGCGGATGATGAGGAAGGAAAAAACAAATGGAGAGGGAGCATGAGGGCAGAAACGGGAAAGAGAAAAAATATAGCAAACCGAATACATGAACCAGAACAGGGATACGTGACACGGTCAGTCCCGAAAGAACTATCCGCCCATTCCCCACCTGGAGTGGCTGCTTGTAGACGTCGAATATCTCCGAGCCCAGGTAGAGCGACATGCTGCCATCCGACCAGCGCACCATCTTCGCGTTGCTCTCCTTGACGTCGTTACCCTCCTTGTCGAACACGGTGCGCCAACGCATCGTGTTCTCCACCTTCAGCTTAAGCCTGAGGAACATGGTGACCGTTCACTAGTTCTATGCATTTACGGGAGATAAAGGGTTCGAGTTCATGTGGTGTTTACCACAGCCGCCTCCGCTGCCGATCAAGGACTAGTCCTGCGACGCCACTCACGAAAAACAGCGACAAACAGGGGATTGGCAGCTGACCTGGCGCGACCCTCTTCGTCCAGGGTCTCCTCGTCGTCGATCTCGTCCTCGTACGTCTGCGGGTCGAACGGCCGAGTCTCCACGGACAGGAAATTCGGCAGCTTCACGAAGTTCAGCTCCTGTTGGTGGGAGTTATACCACAGTGACAAGATGTTCTGGTCCGTTCAGCCTCGGAGGCCAAGAACACCGTGAACAGGACAAGTCAACAATCAGCACAAAAAACGTTTCCGCTCTCTAAAAAATAAAATAAAAATAAAAATAAAAATAAAAATAAAAAATAAAAATACTGCTACGCAAAACGGAAAACAGTTCCCCCAACTTTCAAAAACCATGGAAACAGAATCGCTTTACTTTGTCTGTAATGCCGGATATGCCACATGGGCCGAGAAAAACGAATAGCCTCGCAGAAGACGGCGCTGAGACAACACACGACCGAGTCGCCACCACAGCCGGCGGCGTCGGCGCCCACGGGGACAGCCGGCGGCCCGGCGGCCGGAGCGCACCTTCCCCAGGTCGGTGGAGATTTTCGGCACGTCGACGTCGATGCGCGTCTCGGGCGGCGGCTCCTTCTCCTCCGGCGGCGGCGGCGGCTTCTCGCCCGGCTCACCCTCCTCGTCGTCGTCCTGTCGCAGACAGATGTCGATCGGTCAGAGCGACGCGCAACCGACGGACACCAGCGGGCCGTGTGGTGAACGACCACCGGCGCCCGTGAAACGCGCTAATAAACCCCGCACACGCCATCATGTTAATATGAAAAGGTGGTCTGGACCACGTGGCATCATCTGCCTCAAGGCCGTATGATTAGTCTACTTGTCGTATAATGTTTTTTTTTGGGGGGCAAACGCCAGTTTACACGAGCAGTTCTTTCCACGAGCAGTTCTGCCTGCCGCGGCGGCAGGGCGACTACGCCGTGCAACAGCTGACAGAGGTCGTCACATGTCTGCCTGCATCCTACATACGTCATACTTCGTCATTACTACAGGCCTGCCAACCTGACCAGAGTACGGTAATTCGAAACATCTGATCCGATCCGACTACGGTCAACTGAAATCTTGTATTTCGTCCAGTGTGATACGCTTGGGCGTGGTTGATCTGACGCACGACAGACCTGGTTCAAGCAATCACTGATTGGCGTGAATGCCATGAATACGTCACAAAACGCCCTAAACGTTATCAGTCGTAACCACTCGCCAGTCGCGAGGCAAGTGAGGCCGTTCGAGCGCGAGAACTGCGCGTAGACGCGCAGTTTTGCCGCTCGTGTAAACTGGACTTCCCGGCAGCGGAAGGACCGCTCTGCCGGCCGGCCACTCCGCAGGTGGCGGCCCGCGGGCGGCGGACTCGCCTGTATGACAGCGGTGCGGCGCTCCTCGTCCTCGTAGTCGCTGCCGCGGCGAACGTCGTCCTCCTCGTCGCTGACGGCCGGCTTCCTGCCTCCGGCGGCAGCGGCAGCGGAGGCGTCGGCAGCCTCGTCCTCGCTGATGTCCGAGGCGTCACCGAACAGGTCCGAGGCGCCCATCCCTGGCGGCCGTCGACGGTCAGGAGGGCCGCCAGGGCCGTGTCACGTGACGCGAACACGGAGAGTTTCTCTTTTTACACGTCACTGTGTTGGGAGGTATTTCGTCCTTTGGCGACTAAGTGTTAGGCAGTTAGCGGGCACATTACACTCAAATACTTCAAACGGAGTTCCTCGTGGTTTCCGAAATATAAAGAAGACAATATTTCACCACTATATGTAGACCCACGGCAAAGTAAACCAACGCATGCCGCCTTTTCAATCTCATCTGCGTCGTGCCACCAGAGTCTTATGCCAAATTAATAAAAAGAAAACCATTCATCCACAAACGCGTTTCATACTACCTTCAATGAAAGTACAACCAAAAGCGTTTCGATTGGAATGCGTTTCATAGCTTTTACGATATGTTTATGTGTAGATGTGTGATTTAGCGCAGAATAGCTTGTCCATCTTCTCGTGTCATCCAAACACCGCATCCCATGACGAACTGGCGGTTGACTCTTAGCGCATCAACAAAACAAATTGGCACGCACCACCTGCACCCACTTCCACATACCTTTAACCTCTTCATCGCTGTCTCCAACCTTGGCCTTCTTTTTCTCCTCGCGATTGCTGCCCACCGACTCAGAGTCGCTTTGAACGGGCCTTTTCCTTTTGCTGAACACAAAACCAGAGCGTGAATATCAATGGGACATTGTTCCTTGCAATTCATATAAATTAGTGAACTCCAAACACATGACGCACAAAAAGCGACAACACTCAAATTATACTCAAAACAAACAAGAAAAATTGCCATCGCGGCAATGACGACCAAAACATAGTGATCTGGTTTATGATAAAATGGCATACACCTGGTTTATGGCAAAATAGCAGTCTGCGTCACGCCGGAAGCCGACGGTTGCGGTTTACGCGGCGAGCGGACGGACAGTACCTGGCCGAGGTCGGCTCTGAGCCTGCCGCCGAGCGTTCGCTGTCCGAGTGAACTGCAGCACACACAGAGCGGTCACCGGGCGATCGACGCACGACCGCAGCAGAGCACGCCCTGGAGCTGACGCCCCAGTTCCGACGCACGGCTGACTTTGACACAGACAGCAAGGCGACGTAACTCAGCAAGCAGTGACAACAGCTTAGCAGCACAACATCATCAATACCATTAACCACCTGGCGACCGCCCAAAATGACATAAAGAGCAGCGTTCCTTCATGTCTCCTTGTACTCCCCTTTTGCAACCACAGAATCCATGTGCATACCACAAACTGTGCCCGCTACTCAGAACAGAAAGCACATCATCACGACGGCGCCCCGCCACACAGCGGCCACGGCGGCGGGTCGGATCCAGCCGGCGGCCGCCGCTCACCGGAGGCGCGCTCCTCGTCGGCGGCCGGCGCCGGGGAGCCGGAGCCGGACCGGGAGCCGGACCGGGACCGGGACCGGGACCGGGACCGGGACCGGGACCGGGACCGGGAGCCGGAGCCGGAGCGGCTATCGGCGCTGCGGCGCGACCGGCCGCCGCCGCCGCCCTCCGACTTGGGCGAGTCTGGCGGCGTGCCGGGGCACAGTCAGCGCATATCGAGCCAGCTCAACGGCAGACTGGCATGTCAGCAGCATTCAAATCGCCCACAGGCACAATATCCGATAGGTGTGTCAACGAATCATCACATATTACTGGGACAGCACGCTGTACTAACAAAGCAACACCACGTCACGCCAATACGGCGACGCAATGAATATCATGAGAAGTGAGGAGTGTCATGATAACTATAATTACTCGTCGCACGAAAAAAAAACTGGCAAAAAGACCTAAACAACTGCCAAAAGCGATATCTGATCTTCAGACAGAAAGCAGCACAAGCCTGACTCGTAACTGAGCTTGTTACCAGCAACTTGTCAATTACCTGCTTCTGGAGACCGGCGACTTCCTGACTTGACGCTTCCGGCCTTACTTCCTGATTTGCCGCTTTTTCCCGAGCTGCCAGATCGCTCGCTTCCAGCAGGGCTCCTTGACCGTTCGCTACCAGCTGGGCTGCCAGATCTGGCACTTCCTGCCGGACTGCCAGATCTGGCACTACCTGCTGGACTCCCCGATCTGGCACTGCCTGCAGGGCTGCCAGATCTGGCACTTCCAGAAGGGCTCCCAGACCTGGCACTATCCGCCGGACTCCCAGACCTAGCACTCCCGGCAGGGCTACCAGATCTGGCACTTCCAGCAGGGCTGCCAGACCCTCGCACTGCCAGCCGGACTTCCGGACCTTACGCTTCCGGCCGGGCTGGCCGACCTGGCACTGCCTGCAGGGCTGCCAGACCTGACGCTCCCAGCCGGGCTCCCAGATCTGGCACTACCCGCGGGGCTTCCAGATCTGGCACTGTCCGCGGGGCTTCCAGACCTCGCGCTGCCGGCGGGGCTTCCGGACCCCGCGCTGCCCGCCGGACTTCCCGACCCCGCACTGCCCTGCGCGCTTCTGGGACTCTGGGCCGGACTGGCGGACCCTGCCGGCCGGACTGGCGCTCCTCCTGTCTGCAGCGCCGCTGCCGGACGCCTCGCTGCCGGACGGGCTCGCCGGCTGGTCGCTGCCGGACTTGGCGCTGGCCGCCGGGCTGGCCGACCTGGACTTGCTCCTGCTCTGGCGGGGGGAGCCGGAGTGGGCTGGAGACCCCGACTGGCCGCTTGAGTTGCCATCACTCTCAGAGCCTGAAACCGGACCATGACCTGTCATTGATGTCATCATCATCATCATCAAAACACCATCAGCTCTATAAATGAACAGACTTTTAACCCTATTCCCGGCAGGGGGGGCGGAATCCGCCCCCCCTCGGGTTTTTTGCTTGCCAATTCCAGGCTTTTTAACGCAGCTTCACGAAACTTGGTCACTTTTCCTAGCTATTCCTTCTACGCGCCGTGACAAAATTTCAAAATTCTATTTTGCTCAGGGGCGGAGCCAGGCGACGTTTTTGGGAGGCACCTCAGGTCATTTTTGGCCATGTTGAGGGTAAAAGGAAAATGTCTGCCAAAAACAGAGTTTTTAAGATAGAGCTTAAAACTTTATATGAATGTATAGCTAAGTAGTTGGGCAATGTGCATATGTAATTTTGTTTATCTGAGGTCACTTTACAAGGTCAGGTCAAGGTCAAAAGTCAAAATTTGTTTTTTTGCAATAATTTCGGCGCTGTTTTTTCAAATGCCAAACCCGGAATATATATGACGTAGAAAGGTGCCCTCTACTTGTGTACCAGTGCGCGTACCCTATATCTCAAAAGCCAAAAAATAAATTTTTTGGAATAGAGTGAATTCAATCGATTAAAAACGTTTACAGATAATATTGAATGCACACAACATCATTCCAGGTGACCCCAAGGTCACTGGAGGTCATTTAAGGTCAAAGGTCATAAGTTGATCAGAAGAATGTGTGACCATGACAGTTTCCCCTTTTTTATGTCCCTGGCACCGCCTATGCTAACATTATACAAACATTGTAATGCGATTTGTACTTCTTTAGCATAACATGACTAGCAGGAGCTAAAAAAGTGTTTTGGCCTCTTTTGTTCATTCCGTTATTAGAAAACTAATCCCCCTATTTTTGAAACCCCGTGAACGCCCATGAATTTTCTCAAAATTTCAAATTTGCATACCCATGGTAAAAGCCCTATCCATAACCTCTCGATTCATGCCAGTTTCATCGAAATCGGTTCATAAACAACGGAGTTATAAGAAGTCAAAAAGTACCCCCCATTTTGACATTTTTGCCCCCTGTATCCACAAATTTCAGGATTTTGAAAATTTCTTTTTATAAAAATGTAGTTCACGTCACGGCAAATCGATTGCCGTTTGTTGCGATGAAATCGGATAAGTAGTTCTCGAGATCTCAGGGGGGGGCCGAATCCGCCCCCCCTGCCGGGAATCGGCCATACCGTCTAGCCCTCCGGGAATAGGGTTAAAAACACGTTCTGGAGACCTGAAGCTATGCTTGCATTTAAACTCAACGACTTCCCTGACTGACGCATGGTATCGGCTGAGGATGAAAGCAAAATTGCCCCAGATGCAATTTTCTCTCCTGAATACTAGTTTGTAGCTGTAGCAAACCACTTGGATATGGTAATGAAAGAGTCATTCTAACATCAAGCATTTACTGTATGCTTGGCAATGCATTACTAATGACTGATGGTCAATTGATGGTTATGGCTGGATCAGAACACTGAAATGGATTGGACTGCATAGTTGCAAGGGCCAACCTGCCCTGAGGCTGGACAGGCTGATGGTGAGCTGGCCCACACCTGGTGAGCAAGCAGTTGCTTCTGAATCTAATACAGTGGTGGATGCTGTGCACCTGCAACTATGCAATACAATTCCAGTTTCAAACAATGAACTTTGCAAGCACACTAATGGAGTCCTTTGGCATGAATGTGTGATAACACAAGTTGATTTGGTTGATAATCTATATGTCTATGAAATTTTATCTAGTGTTGCATGGGCCAACACTGCAACATAGGTTGATCACAGCCTAAAACAGACACCACCAGCTTACTTGTAAACCTAAAGCTTGCACAGACCCACAAGGGCCAAAACTGCAAAAAATGCTGCTTGTTGCAAAAAAACACCAGGTAAACTATGCTTGCAATCTGTGGCAAGACAATTTATGGGTTTATTTTACGGTATCCAAAAATCACATTGCCGTTTCATTCTGGAATATACACAGCGGAACTACAATAACCTGGCACAGGGTCAGAGTATTCAATATTCAACATCAAAGTCATAATGATATGAAACACAAGCTACAGCCATCATGCAATGCATAAGTACCAATACTGAAGTATGCTGCTTACTCTGCTATTTTGAGTACCAAACTAAAAGTGGACTTCAAACCAGAAAACAGGATTGTCTTTGTAGCATTACAGGCCTGTTTTCATGCTCACATCCAGCATCCTCCAACCTCATCTAAGCTCATCTGATCACTCCCATGTCTCCTTTAACTTTCTCCAAGTTCCATGAACCTCACTAAACAGTGCTTCAAACCTTCTCAAACCTCTTCCAACATAAAGCCTGGATTTTGGGAAAAGTTTGGAGGAGGTTTGGTCACTGACAACAGTGGCACAAAATTCATTCATTTTGCCCTTGCCAATTTTTAAGCAGATTTTGTACACAAAGCAAGTTTCTCATAATCTGAACTTAATTTGGCATGCCATTCAAGAGCAAATAGCTCACAACACCTCCAAACGCATCCAAGTCTTCCCATGGGGAGCTATCTAGTGCCTCATTCAACCTCCTCTACCCTCCTCTGACCATTTTTTCAGATGAGCAGAGGAACAGATGCCATTGGGACATGACCTGCAATGGTCCAAAATTCAAATTATATCACTTACACATTTTCTGAGAAAAACAGTATGCTGCACTGTTACAGTAGTTTGCAAAACATTTTTTATGTATGATAGGGGCATTAAACATCCCAGAATCAATGGCAGGTTAATATTATTTTGAGTTTGTTCTGAGACATAATTATGCTACAATGCTGCAAATAGTCATAACTACTTCATTACTTATGGCAAGAAAAATATCATCAACTCACATTCTTTCAATGCCATGAAAACCACCATTCGACCTACCCGAGTTATCTTCACTTGATGATCCGTCTCTTGTATACTTCATGATGATGAGTTTGAATGTCTATGTCGTCATTTAACGCCACCCTTACTGGCCTGGGATGATTGGTAGCACAAACCAATGACCTAGTTTGTTTATGAAATGAAATTCCATAGGTACTGTGGGGCTAAGGGATTACATACATGCAATATCGAAAACAGTCAATAACTTCTAGTACCATCAAGCATACAGAAATAGTCTTGTCACCATGTGAACGCGCCACCCGTACATTGAGGCATATATGCCACTTTCTGCAAGCGTGCCCGACAGAATTATCCTTAGAATGGCTCCAATTTCATCACTGGACAACAATAAGAATCAAAATTTTGAATCTTTGCTTCTCTGTACGTAGGAAAAAGATTTGTTATCATGCCAACAGATTAAATCGTATTTGCTGAACATCGTGAATCAAAAAAGGTGGAGTTTACGCGTCTCAGAACTGTCTGTTAGACCACAATTCTTTCACTTTTAACATGAGAATTCATCTGTCGGTGAGCGCGTTGGTCACACAGAAACGGTTCTTAAAGTTCCGTGTATGAAATTCGATAATGAAACTGATGGTTTTTACAGAAATATGCAAAAAATACACCAAAACGCAAGTCAAAGACGTCATTTGAGTAACGTAATAGACCAGGGGTATAGAGCGAAAATGGAACCTACCGACAGCTGGTCTAGATGATCTTGTGAAGGAAAATATTGCTTCGACTGCTGTGGGGTTGTGGACCGTCGCTTCTGAGAATTGTTTGCTTCGAATTAACCTGCAGACTTTGACTGAGGTGACTTAACATGGAGCTGTATTGTTTAAACATGAATTTGCATGCTGAAGATGCATGCGCCCTGCATAGTCATCAGTTTTGTACGCTCATGAGGTTACTAAGATAACGGAGAAGTTTCACCGGTCTCCCCATCGCTGGCTATGTTTGTGGGTTAGGACACAGCCGGTTGGGCTCAAGTTTCGGAAGCCTTGTGTCGAGTCGTGCGTCTCATCAGGCATGGTGTAGCTATTTGCACTGGCCCACATTTATTTTCTTGCGATGTTTATTGTTACATCCCTGCATGCAATGTCAATGATCAAGAACATATTTTCTTTAAAGAGTGGGCACTGACAAAGAAGTTTAATAGTCAGGATTGGCACTTCATGTGTCTTGTTTGCCAAGCAGAGTCAGTATTTTAAATTTCCACTTTTGTGGTAGGCATTGCCTTCCTTGTCTATGTGATATTTTGCCTAGTGATGTTTTCCAGAACAAAATGCAGTGATTGGGTTTTGGAAAATTTGTTTTGTACTGCAAGAAAAACCTACAGGCTTGGTTTTATTTATGGCTTTATGTGTGCTTTATAAGCTTAAGCTTAATTCCAGGTGAAGTAAACTGATGTTTTACATCATTGCAATTTTAATGAGCAATTTATAATCAAAATGATAATTAAAATGCTCTTTTTATAATGTCATTTATTCAAACCTTGAATAAAAGCAAAAGTGCTTAAGTCTCAATTTGCCACAGATGACATGAGACAACCATGGCATGGAACCATATTGCTTTGTGTATTTTGTTGATATTTTCATGGAAAATGTGCATAATGTTCATAAAATACTTTGTTCCAGACTAAAGAGAATGCTGCATTATTTGCAGTACCTAAGGATGTGTGTGAGCTAACTGGCCATGTAAGACTGTTACAAAGCTTTTGAAGATGGCAAATACTGACCTGAAATCACTGTTTTACACCAAAAGGTGAGTATGTTTTTTCTTACCATATCCTTTGCATTTAGCTCCCTGTATATATTGAGGTATCACAGTATCACATCCCTGTATCAGTATCCCTATATCACAGGAATAAGGTGTGAATTCAAAATTTGGGGAACATTGGGTCTGTTAGAAAAGGACAAAAATGCACATATCCCTGATCCCAAATTACCAGTGAAACTGACATTTTCTGAAAACCTGTATTAAAATGCCACAGAAGGGGCAATTTTTTTCTCAGTCATCAGATCCTAGGTCTGTGCTTAAAATGTAATCATTTGGTCATATTACCTTTGCATGGGCCTCATTTCCATAAGGCCTTGTTTTGATTTCTGTAGATTTGCATCCATGATGCAAACATGTATGGACTCATCCTTTCATATGTTGGGAATGTGCATTGCAAAATTTTCAAAATGATTTAGTGGTAGAACATGGTTTTGTGTAGATTCCTTTGTATTCAACATGCAAAAGCCCCATGTAAAAGTTGAATATTGAGGGTACAGCTGCTTGTAGTTTGCATTTCAGTTGCATTCTAGTTTCTGATATCATATATTTCCTTGGTTTTAGAAAAGACCATGCTGTGAGATATTGGAAATGCAGATTACTCATGCTAGTTTAGAGCTATTCTGCAGTTGTAAAATGCTGACTAACAGCTCCAAGGAATACTAATGGATGGTCAGCAGTTGGTGGGTTGTGAGAGGCATTTTGCCTTGCAACTGCTTTTGGCAATTTTGGTGAAGGGCAGAATATTGTCCTGGATCCTTATGCATGATTGTCAACTGATGTGCATTTTTCAGGCTCCCATCTGGTGTGCCACTGCTGCTGTGCCTTCTGTATGCACCACTTGGCATCTGCCTTCTGGTGGTTCGCTTCTTCATCAGTGTTCAGGCACTGCTGGCATTTTCTATACTGCACTCTGATGGCCCACTGCGGAGGTAGGAAGCCTCATTGGCGCTTTCTGTGGGGAAAAATGTAAAAACATGTCAGAGTGATCCACATTACATTGCTTTTTATGCAGTGCCCAGTGAGCTTTGTTATTTCTCTTCAGAGCTTACCACTGGATTTACTTGTATTGAGCATGTTTTCATCATCATGTTAAGTGCCTTTTTGTTGTCTTCTGTCCATCATATAACAATAGAAGTTTGATGAAGTCCATATAGCATCCAGCTGCATAGTCTTATTCAGAAACATGTTGTGTATTGTCACATTTCGTATTGTTCGAGATTCTTTGTCTTTGGCACCAAGACTGGCATACCGTCCTTTCGTGCAGTTTGGTGGTGCGGGTCATGTCGGCGGTGCTGGGCGTGTTCGTGAAGGTTGACCCGAAGCACGCGCCGGACGGCCGGCCTCGCCTGCTGGTGGCCAACCAGTTGTCCTGTCTGGACCCGCTGGTGGTGCAGATGGCCACCGCGTGCGACTCGGTGGGTCCGGCCCTCCCGCCCTCGGCGGTAACGGATGCCCTGTCAGCAGTGCTGTCCTTCGCACGGACGGCATGGAGCTGTCATTTATCGTTGATGAGCATGTTTCTGCTGCTTGGTTTAGCTTTAGACACTAGGTGCTTCTGTTATTTGATGACAACTGTCTTGCCAATTTCGACGGATGCATCACAGTCGCTTACCCCAAGCGCCCACGAGAGCCATAACATTCCGACTCACATCGGCGCGTCCGACGCCCGTTCGATCGCCACACTTCCGGTTCCGCATACCCCGTTCCCAGCGTGATGTTGTGCCTCTGCGCAGGCGTGTCCGGCCGGTACGTGGTCGGTGGTCCGGCACGCCCTGCGCCAGCGTCTGGTGCCGACGGCAGACGCCGCCCTCCAGTGCGTGGCGGCCGAGGGCCGGTCGCTCCTGCTGCAGCCGGAGGGCACCAACACCAACGGCCGCGTCGGACTGCTGACGTGAGCAGGCCGGAGCTCGGGGCGGACAGGGGCGCCGCCCGAGACTCGCGAACAGCGCCCGCTGGTGTCGTCGACTGTGTGAATGAGTGTTGTGGTCTGTAATGGCTGGTCATTTTCGGTATGGTTGTGTGCTTTACCCTTGGATGTTGGCAGTGCTGGCTGGCTCTTTGTTGGTAGATGGATCCTTAAGCAAAAGTCGTGTTTTCGTGTTTTCGTGGTCCTCATGAAAGTTGTTCCGGTTCCATCAGTCCGTTGTGTGAATAAGGTACATTGTACAATGCTCATCATTCTCATTACGTTTCCAGATTTTCGTCACAGTGCGTACCCGCCTCTGTGGAAGTGCAGCCAGTCGCCATCCGAGCGCAGAGGCTGCCGGTGGCCGACGTCAGAATCAGCACTCTGACGTCATCGGCCCTGTCCGATCTGCTCTACTTCCTGTTCGTGCCCGGCACGCTGTATACTGTCAGGTGGGTCAGGCTTGCTTTGTATTAAAAAAGAAGTGTGGCCTGGTTCGGCTGGTGGGACTGTCAGAAGACTGATCATTGGGTGTTAAGCGCCGTGGTCAGAAAAGTGGATTGTGGAGTGATAACACCCACCGTGGGACGAGTGGGTGTTAAATCCCCTTTGGTGCAGTAATGGTTCATATTCACTGTCTGAAGAATGCACTAGTTTTGTATTTGCTCAAAGGCTGTTTTCACGGCAACTTTCAATAGGATGCATGATCGCGCTCAAACAGTTGTCTTCATAAAGAAGATTAAACGTGAATGACTTTAATATGAACGTGACTTGTGCATTGTCACCATTATTCAGTTTCTTGGAGCCGATGAAGATGCAAGAAGGCGA
The DNA here is from genome assembly GCA_030062745.1 of Capitulum mitella. Classification (NCBI taxonomy): domain Eukaryota; kingdom Metazoa; phylum Arthropoda; class Thecostraca; order Pollicipedomorpha; family Pollicipedidae; genus Capitulum; species Capitulum mitella. The sequence goes on along the minus strand of CP099839.1, from coordinate 13,590,972 downwards.
AACGATTGCAGAGTTTTTGGAGCGTGTTCGTGTGGCGATCGCAGTACATCTGAAAATAACTCCCACGAAGTTTACCTCGGGTGACAAAGTAAGGGCCTTTTTATGTATCGTCGTTGTCCTCGAAGTACACAAAAAATGCACGCACCGCACGCACATCCGTCTTTCGTCTTTTGGAAGTGCTGCTGGATGCGCTAAGGCGAGCAGGGTGTTATGTACATGTTCTTAGTTTCTTTTTTCTCTACCTGCTGGCAAAGGATGGTCTGAATCTGACTAGTCGTGTTATGGCGCGACCGTCGCCCAGACATGCAATGGACATGATTCACTGCACGCGAGTCCTGTAATAGCATGGTGTAACCTGATGGTATCCAAAGGGCTTTCACTCGGGAATATAGGGATGTGATTGAACTGTATATCTGTACTGACTAGATGGGCTGTTTTCTGGGCTGTCACTGTGTCATGGCTTGTCACCGACTGAGTCTCCTGGCTCCCCTTACTGGACAATACCGAACTGCATTAGCCAGGTTCAAACAGCTCAGATATGGGGATGTATGCTTGTGTGCATGTTGTTTCCAAAGTGTATATGTTCCTTCGGGTTTTGGCACACCCCCTCCCCCCATAACTGGTGGTGTTATGAGTCCATAATGACATTTTTATGCAGTAGGTAATGGTTCAGTCATCGCAAAATAAACATGAGTTATAAGGTTTTGATCTCATAAGAAGCCCAAATAGTTCGTCGCGACTTGAGATCCTGTCTCAAGGCATGCCAGGTCGTGCCGAAATATTGAGGCATCTTGCAACATCAGACGCTTATGGCCGCGTGTACTGCTAAAAAGCTCAATCGACCGAAGGTTCGCTTACATCGCTGTCCGCCAGGCGAAGCCGGTAAAAACGGAGACGTTCTGACGCCCCTCAGACTGACTGTGTGTGTCCACTGCTGTCTGTGTGTGTGTTCACTGTGTGCTCACTGTTCACTGCTGTCCGTCAGGCGGAGCTGGTGAAGCGGGAGACGTTTTGCGCGGTGCCGCGGCCGCCCAGCCGGGCCGGCCCCAGTCCGGAGCTGCAGCGGATGGCCGGCCAGGTGAAGGAGGTGCTGCCGCGCGTCCCGCTGGCCACCATCATCGGCGACCTGAGTGAGTGCCACCTGGGCCCGACACGAAGAACAGCGGCTCTGTGCCGTCGGTGGGCGGGTGTCAGGCTGTTTTTACGGGTGCTGGTATTTTGCCATTGGCCATATGACGTAGCTTTCCAAAATCACTGTGCGCTGCCATACTGTTTTTTTTATTGCAGTGAGATCATCAGAGAGCTTGGTGGAGGGAAGACATTTTGTTCCATTGTTTCTCTTTTTATCCGAGTGGTCTTCGTTAACCGTTAAGATTTTTTTGCGACGTGTTAACGTGCATTTGTATTGAGCCGCGGCCTTCTTCCTCTGAGTGAATCCAATGGAAATGCGTGATGGCGAATGTTGTTCTTATACGCACCTTGCATCTTGCGCTGCATACCTTTGTCCAGTTGTCCCCGTTTGCGTGCAGCACCGTCCCTAGGCGCAGGAATGAACGCATCACGAGTTCCCGTTCGTGATTGGCTGCCTGCACGAGTTCTCGTTTGTGATTGGCTGCCATGTCTCCCCAGAGAGGACCCGCAGCGTGGACCAGACGATCGCCAACCTGCTGGAGGGCGTGGTGCGGTACGTGCCGGAGCCGGCGGCGGCGGCCGCTCCGGCGGCGGCGGCGGCGGCGGCGGCCCCGGCGGCAGCCGGCTCCCTGCGGCCGGGCGCCACCGACCTGCACACGGGCGCCGACCAGTTCGCCCGCACGTCCGCCCAGCGCCAGCTGTCGTTCGAGGAGCGCAAGCGGCGGCTGATCGAGAACGCCCGTCGCCGCTACATCGAGCAGCACCGACTGAAGGTGCCCGGCTACAACTGCTGAGCGGGCCGCGGCGCGCCTCAGGGCGACAGGCGGCCGGCGCGGCCGGAGTGGCGAGCTTCGATTCGCGCGGAATGTTTCGCCGACGTTTGCGTGCAATGGAAGGACGGGCTAGGCGGAGCCGTCCCAGTACCGTGCTGCGCCGTGGCCACCCGACGGGCGCGGATTCGGAAGACCGCGGGCCGGTGTGGCCCGGCCGTCCACCCTGCTTTGATGATGTCTAACATGTGCACTCGAACTGACCTCAGCCCGGGTGGGCGCGCGGGTCGGATTGTGTCGATTTGAGTCGAGGCTCTCCTTTCTGCCACACAGGCGCATGCGGTGTAGCTGGGCTGTTTGGTGGGAAAGGAAGTGGCGCCGCGGTCGGAGAGGACCCGGTCAAGCGCGCCGCTCGGACGTATGCGACCTTCTCTGATTGGGGTGGTCGGATTTGTGAGATGTTTAGCTGTTCTGCTTCCATGGTGGTCTCCTCGGTGGAAGGCGATTTGGTCCATACTGGTAACGGCCCGGTTCACCCATGCGACATCTGAGCCACTTTTTGGGGGTGGGTTGTCGTGTATATATGGATTTGGGCGCAGGTGTCTTTGGATCATGGAAGAAATACAACTTGAATGCGTTCATTGACCATATTTAGGTTACGAAGCTGTTGTTCAACACTGTTTGGGTGGTGACGGTGAGCATCCTGCATCCATTCTCTGCATACTGACTGGGGCGATGCAAGTGAGGATTGCTGGGCGTCCACGAGCCTTTGGTGTCTTAAAACCAGTTGTGGCTTGAATATTACATGCAAGATATGGGGCTGCCCTGGTGCGGGCATCATGGCTCGTGCAGCAGGGTAACTGTCTGTCAGAGAGAGCTATGGAGAGCAGAGATAAGATTTTAATGCAAAGTCGGAGGCGATCCTGCTCTCAACATAAAATATAAGGTGTATACAGGTAAAGCATTCTCGTTACGTGTTTGTGGCATCCGTAATGGGTATTATTGCCCGTGGATGTCAAACTGGTAAATAAACAAAACATGTAATCTAGTACGAAGCCTGTGGACTCTGACGGGAAAGGACCAACCCTAAAGAAAGACTCCTTGAATCATTTTGAAAGCCTGACTCCTGGCGCTGAGGTCCGATGTCATGTATGCCCGATCAAGTATGTATGGTTGGCCCTGCGAAGGTTTCTTCAGTCACCTTCGAGGTCAGAATCGAGGGAACTGGGAACGATCCGGTTGCTGTGGAATGTGTAAAGCTGCGGGAGAGAAGTCGTTTTGACTCGTTTTTTTCCATGCAACACCAGGGTAATATGAATTTACAAAAGTATGCGAGGAGTTTCGAAATACGGGAGCCGTGACTGATTCGACGACGCGTTTTATCGTCCAACCTTATATTGAACCCGACATTCGGCGCGCTCTTTACGGTGCGCGGGGTGGTAAAGATGTAAAGCCAAAAAACGCTATTTAGAAGAGGCAGGTTACAATATGCATCATTTTGTCCCAATTTTCGTACCTTGATGTGCGTACTTTTATTAAAGACCCCTGCGTATGGTTGCGTTCAGGGAACAAAATAAAGTGACTTGATGCGTATCACAGGCATTGTCATGTTACCAACGTTGCCTTTTATAGATCCATCGCTTTCAACATCGGAAAGGTCGCAAAGTTTTAGACCATAAGTCCTTTACGAGTACACGCGAATCATTTTCTAATGATTCCTGCCCAACGATTAGCACTAAACGCGCAATGGAGATGCGAGAACTCTTTTCAAAGAACAAGCTTTAAACAATAACAAAAAGACAAAAATGCAGTAGAGGGCTTCTCAAAATCTATTTTCATGCCATCTAAATTATTTCTTCTAGTGCCTATTGCAAAAGAAGCACGCGAAAGGAAGCAAATATGTAAACTATATTTCTTCCCACCAACCGTTGAACGCCACAGCACTAATTCAAGTTTCAGTTTGAAAACTTCGCGCTCGTGAAATGAGGCAGTCTTCGTGTTAGGCATTAGATGCCCTTATTTTACCGTAATATCTTCTCCAGTCCTTCACCTTAGTCCCCGAAAAGGTAAGCAATTTACTTTGGAATAAGTTGTTAACAATGTATAAATGCTGGATGCATTTTGTGGTTAGTTGAAGGCTTTGCATGAAATATCCTAAGTACCCTGCACATTCGTCTGAGTGCTAGGTTCGCCGTAGGTTTGAAATATCTTTCCATACCGTAATTTTTCACCGGCACTGTTGATTCTTTGCATATGTATATGGCATCCTAATGATCTTTTGGCTGACATGACCCAAAGCTCCAAAAACACTGATTCATGTGTGGCTCATGTTTGAAATACAGAGTAAATGCAGATGAGTTGGTTCTGTTCAGGACACATTTGCATTAAAAGAAACATTGCACAGTGTTGACCAAACAAGAATGGGTTGCATTCAAAAATTACATTGCAAACAGGCTGGGAAATTATTTGGTGAATGACATCAGTACAGTAAGTTGCCAGGTTACAGCAAACAGTGCCTGTCTGGATGTGTGTCCTTAATATACAATATTTGTTGCATAGCCTTTAAAATCCAGGATGCAAACTGGAAGGGTTTGACCAAAGGCTCTGGCGTACAATTGACACCAACTGTATAATGGATATGTAATGACTGGAGAAAAAATAGCAAAACTACCCAGAAATAGCTTCTGCAGCTGCCATGTGCAGTGTTGGAAAACTGTCATTTTCTGGTGCCAATGAGCACCAAAAAATTTATACTCCAAGAACAATTTTGTATTCTGAAATGATCATTTGCCTTTCCCCCTGGCCCAAAAGACTACTCAACCAGGGTTTGAAGTTGCCCAGCATCTGCCCTGGTTGGTGGTTTACCGTACATACTCAGCTGCCTAAGCACACTCCGAACCCATGGCCAGCCGCCTTTTATCCCCCTGTCAACAACTCTGCTGATCTACCATGTAGACCCAGGAAACTGGTTTGCCCCTTCCCCCCCAAACGGAGCCACTAGATCCACCCCTGCTGGCCGCATATGTTTGTAAAGCACCTAGTTAGTCCATGTTTCTCACATAAATGCATGGCATTTTGTACTCCAAAAGAGAATTTGTACTCTGACACCAGGAGGAAAAACCAGGTTTCCAACACTGGTCATGCATTAGTGCATTATTTTGGAATGATACCTATGATGGCGTCCTGATGATGGCACCTGCCTGCAATAATTTGCAGTGTGGTCAAAAGGCAGTGCTCCAGTGGCCAGAGTATGCTCCAATGCCAAGAACAAAAGAGAAATTCCTGGCTCGAGTGTGACCATGTTATGTTATACCTGGACCTTAAATGTCACCTTGACCCACCAGTTTGTGCAGAATGGCCATTAAAAACTTTTCCCTTTCAGAAAGAGGTATGACAGATGACATTTTCTTGACACAACAGTAAGATAACAAATAAGCATGCATTCTGTATTGCTCTTTGTAGCTGGAAATGGATGTTTGTTAGATGTCCTAGAAGTGCTTTGTGTAGCTGGCTTAATTTTAATTATTTTCAAATGATTGAGGACATTGTGCATTACACGTAGTTGCCTTATGGCCTTGTTATCAAAATAGAAAAATGTTCAAATTTTGTATCAAAAAGGAAAAACATGGCATAACAAAACATGAACATCAAAAAGCAAAAATTTCAAGGGTGACATTAAAATAGGCCCATTGACATTGATCAGGCATGATAAAAAGTGTTTTGATTCAGAATATTGGTTGAATTTGTGTCTGAGCCCCCAATATGAACACATTAGCAACTGAAAATCACATTGGCATGCACCCATGGAGAACCAGCTTCAAATGTTCCTTATGAAATATGTAATTCCTGGTGTGTTATGTTCAGTCCAGTCATCTGTATATTTGCAGATAGTTGTGTGCAATGAACAGTTGCAAACTAAATTATAAAAGATACAAAAATAGTGATTTATATATTATTAGAGTTATAATAATATATAAATAGTGTTGGCCTTCAAAGTTTTATCTTTGTATGTTCACTTTCCGATTACAGTGGATGTGCTTTAAACATTTTGTAAATTAGCTGTGCATCGTAAAAGATGATGCTTATCTATACATTTTTAGTTATGCCTTGACTAGCGACATCTGTCCATGGAAAACATTGTTTTAAAAAGGTGGGCTGAAGACCTTATTTGGTCTGAGCAGTTTGGAAGGCTGATCCAACGCTTTAAAATAAGTCATCGACAATGAAAACGCTCTCTGCCGTTTTGTGTCCCCATCACGGAGGTTCCGTGACTGGACTGTATCGTTGCACAGGTGCGCTGAGATGGTCTGTAATTGAAGGTCTGACTGTTACAGCATATGCCCATGGCTCACGGCTATGTGGTGGTGGTGAGGCGAAACGGATCTGAGGGATCGTCGTACCCGGTGGTGACGAACACGTGCCTGATCGGTCGCCATGCCGACTGTGACGTTCGCGTGCAGCTGCCCGAAGTTTCACGCCAGCACTGCCGGCTGGATATAAGCCCCGATGGAGAGGCAAGTCGACATGCCACGCATCCAGTTAGCCTCCGAGTTCAGGTTTAATTGCATTTTTTGTGTTGCGATGGCTTGCACTTTTGCTGATTTACCGCTCAAACTCTGGAAACAGCACGCCACCCTTCTTGTTAACAATTTGCGAATTTGCAGTCGTCGCTGACGTCGGTGTAAAACAAGCTGGTGATTGCATGTGCGTATTTCCCAATTTAATGTACAGTTTTTCGGTTGTTTAATGCGTTGCGAGGGAAAGGATCAGGGGCAGAAAAGTTGCCCTAGCATGCAGCGTTTTTGCTCGTATTCATGACCATTCATGTGTCCATTCCGGTGTAACGGACTTCTGTACGTAAATTATATCTTGGAGAATAATTATTTGGAAGTTTTTGAGATGCTGATTCCAAATATGTTAGGCATTGGTATGGTCATGCAGGCTTTGTTGCCGAAAATCCGGCTGAAACACTGATTTATGTTGCGCATTAAAACGCGTACGGCACATCATATTTTGATGTCATCCCGAGGCAGACGACCTGTAAAATAGCGAAAGTTCTGGATCTGTATCAGTCTTCAGGACTTTGTCGTCCACTCTCCTCGATGAATTTTTACCACGCCTCCGGAAGTGTGTTGGTCATAGTTTTGGTAAGCCATTGTTATAGTCTGTTGCGCCGTTATGGAAGCACAATCCGATCTTTACACCCAAACTACTCGTACTTGGAAGCATCGTATTCGTTTTTCGTTTGGGCTGCTTCATCACCTCCATCGATACGTGACGTTACTTTTGAATTCGCTCTTAGGTGGTGTTTTTTTTCGGAAAGTTAGCCTCAAGATGACATAAAACATAAAAGATGATGTTGGATACGAAACAATAGTTAGCAAGATCACGACACCGTCCTGTGTTAAGATCTGGTCGTAGCCCTTTTCACGCTAGAAGTTCAGTAACCCAAAAGCAAAGTCGCTTTGGTCTCTGAACCAGTTACAAGTCGCTGCATAAAGGTGCTGACTGGACACGTTAAGTTTTGTCATTTTTTTAGACTGTCGTGCATTTTTGTGCTCTTCCGTATTCCTATTCATTTGTTATTAGTCCGATTTCCTGGACTTTTGACTTTGTCCTTAATTTGTGATCGGTGTGTGCCGCGGCGTCTCAGCACCCGGCAGTTCTGTAATCAGATTTCCAAAACTATGTCTGCCTTGAAAACCAACCATCGAGCCTACTTGCTTCATTGAGACTTCATTTCATAACGGCTTACCGCACAGTTCCGTACGTGGCCAATTTGTGACCTGAATTCCACGGATGTGGCCTTAGACTGTAGAGCCGATGTTTGCTGCGGTGGTTTTTAGACTGAATAATGAACTTCTGGCTTGAAAATTATGATTTCGTGAAATTAACAATACCAGAAGTTCTCGACCCACTGGTTCATGATGACGACATTTTATAGAGCCCTTCGGCCACTGCCATTCTGCGCTGGTTACACGGTCTGTCTAATCAGAATTTGATATGTGTAGAAGTAAACATCTGTTTGGGGGAGTAAATGGCATCTAGTCCAGTCGTAACAAAAAATTGCGTTATGACATCAACCTCAAGCGTCAGGAAATTTTACCTATAAACGATGTCAGAGTCGTGGGGCGTCCAAAGAACGCGTGTCTTTCTGAGCTGAACAGAGTGCAGTAGACAAGGACATGCCTCACACTTAACAGGTCGCCACGCTTTTCACACGGGGACATCTATTGTGTTGCCTCAGTCGAAATTTGTGTGTGACATAGGTGTGGCCGATGCGGAGACGGGTCATAGTTATCTCTTCCTTACCAGCCTTTCGGAGAGAGGAGGCCCAGTTCCCTGTCTTAGGCTTGATAGCCTTCAACTTGTTCGTACTGCTCTGTTGATCCCACGTCCTCTGCCACTCAGCCAGCATGTAGCGTTTTGTGACAGCATAGAAGTCACTTGCGGAGGCCTGAATCGTCTCATCAGGGGGAAGCGACGTGGCGGCCTTCGTTGCTTGATCAGTGGATTTATTGTCATTGAAGCCAACGTGGCTGAGGATCCAGACCAAAGTTACCTGTTCCCCGACTGTTTTCAGGGAACTAGCCCGTTCCGTGGTCAGCTGGGTTAGCTATGTCTGTGAGGCATAGGGGTTCTGGAGGAATAAAACGGAACTAAGAGGTTCCGTAAATGTAGTCATAGGCGACAGCCCCGGTTGTGAAATGCAGTCAGGACAGCGCAGAATAGCGTACAGTTCAGCGGTGAAAACAGATGCAACCGGTGGCATTGCTTCCGGTCCGGAGCACCGCTACGATATGTAGGCGTAACCTTTTGTGTATGTGATGTGTGAGCAGAACCAGTACCGTGTGACGCTTTTGACCCGTCCGCGTAGAAGTGGGCGGATCCACTGTGAGTGCTCGATATTAGTTTCTGAGCTTCCTGTCTCAGCTCGAAAGCCGAAATAGAATTTTTTGTGATCCGGGTCAGTAAGGTGTCGCAAGCATCCAGTGCTCAGTGGGCGAGTGTGTCCGGGTGCATGTGCAGTGCATCTGTTTCATGTCCACTCCGGCATCCTCCAGCCACTCGCTCACCCGAACACAGAGTGAGGGATGCACCGGATATCCGGTCCGATCGAGTATCCGGCCGTATACTAGAGATTATCCGGTATCCGATATCCGGCCAGATATTTCCGTGATTTGGCTGTGTATTGCCGGATATTTATGCTATCGGTGTACGATCAAGACGTTGCTCAAATCTGCCTACAAAACTGTTTCAGGAGAAAGTTGCCTTGTTATATTAGATTGTCGATGTAACTGGCAGTTCGGAAGTCTGTCTGGAGCACCATTTTTCCTTCTTAGTTTGGGAGAGTTGGGACGTGTTTTGCAAGAGTGTTGCTCAAGCTCAAAGCTGTGAAACAATAGCCAACATGTGCACAGCAGCCCATTTCGTGGTGTATTATCTTTCTGTTTTTCAGGCATTTATCTTTCCCAAATGCTCTGATACAGATGCATTAAGGAACAATATACTTCAAGAGACATACCGTAGTATTCATAGAGAATACTGATCAAACCAGGCATTCTAGTTTTACCAAGGCTCTATGATGGCATTCTGCATATTCTGAAACCTTTGCCCGTGGGTGCTATCTCTGCGGGGGCTGCGGGAGGCATGTTCCACGTAGTAAGTATTAAATAGGTATTTCCCACGGGCGACACAGTTTCTTGAGCTTTGAAATCCAGCAAAAGGAATTTCAACCGTACGTTATGCAGCGACCGAAAAAAGTTATTGTAATCCTCCCCACCTGTTCTGGGAATGCACTCAGCATGTCCCCCTCCCTGTTTCTAAACTGTGGACACACATGCCTTTGCATGAAGTGAGAGATGGTGAGCTTTGCTGTGATTGTTGTGCTCCTTATTTATTTATTTATCTTTGGCAAATAAACGTATGAAGACCTCACAGGATGTGCAGGCACTAGGGTAAATTACTCACACTGTTAAAATCCTTTTATTTTTTCAGATCTTTCCGTTTTTAGTTTAGTCCTTTTCGTTACATTTTTCATAAAAAAATAGTGAATAAAAATAGGTAAGCGTAATATCTGGCATACGACCTGATATCTGGCACCCCGATCCGGTGCATCCCTAGTTGGAGGGCCTTGTTCCCTCTCCCGGCGGGTAACTGATGTCTCAGTGTTCTTCAATATTTCTTCGATGTAGTAATCGGCCGTCACACTTCGCGGCATGCTGATGTTAGGAGGCTCAGATAGCCCCGATAACTCATCATCTCCCAGGCCTTTATCTTCATGGGCTGCTTCACGGTCTCCGAAACGGAGACTTGTGAGCTGTTGCTCGCCCAGACTCGTTCGTTCCGGCGGTTTGGAGCGTGGTTGAGTTCGAAAGAGGCCCATCCGAGAACATTGTCCGCCTCAGATCCTGAGTGGTCCAGTTCCTCCTTGCTTGAGCGAATTGAAGCCTTTTTTCTTCCGAGTTCTGGTTAGCTTTGGTCGAATTTGGGGTTTGAAAGGCTTGAGATGGATATTTATTTGAATTTGAATCGGAATATCTGAAAGGCTTGAGATGGACAATCTGCTATGATACGGGATACCCCTTGACGGTCAGCCTCTAGGCGAACTTCCTGGTTGACTTCCCTTTCTTCGGTGCCGATTCGGCAATAACGATTTCTGCCATTCTGCGAATTCTGGTCGCTCTCCCCCGGAAAAGTGGTACTCCGGGGAAGTACCATCTTTCCAACGGAGACCTCACCGGTAAACTTGCGCACATCAACACCCGGTACCTCGGCTACCTGGTATAGTGGCGTTCCACCGACTACCATCCCAACTGCCGTGCAGCGAATCGTCAAATTATCATCCTTGACCATTCTGGGCCACGCTATGCTAGCTGGTCTGGTATTGGTCACCAAGTGACCTCTCCTGCCTGGGCGTGGCCGCATGGTCAGGCAGGGTGTAAGCCACGTGACACACAGGCGTGCGGTGTCCCCCGAGGGTAGGTCGCGGAGCTTCCGGCTGTCGTTTTGACTGAGTGACGACGTGTTTTCTTGCGCGGAGCTCTCGCGACTCTGGCGGAAGTACTCACGCACAGGGGACTCCGCCAATGTCCAAGGTTTTCATGCCTGGAAAGGTATCTTGGTTTCTGAGGCAGACGTTTAGAATGATTGCGCGCGCAGTTACTGGCGCTTATATGGCTGAAAATAGTTTCATTTGTGCAAGAATACCTAAGGAACACACAGTCGAGTCTGTAGGAGATGTTCGTAAGATTGTTTCGTAGCCGATGATGGATTCCTGGGCTGAGAGCAACAATGTTAGATCAGGATTTGGTTCATTGTGGTTCCCGGCTTCGGAAGAGGCTAATGAACGTTGCAGGGGTCTTTCCGAGTACTAAGAAACACGATGAGGAAGGAAATCGTCCCAGGACTGCGAAACGCCTCTTGGCCGGAGATGGTGACTTTTAGTTAATTGTACGATCATACAAAACTTAGTTTGTAGCCGGTTTCGCCCAAAATTACCGTTCCCGGCGATTTTTTTTTTTAGAAACTACCGTTCTCAGGCTTCTTGGCGAAGAAAAACCCATCCGTTAAAAAACCTACATCTTTACGTCAGCGACGGTGATTGGCGTTTCATCAGAATTTGTTTTTGGTACTCGTGGCAATGATTTTGCGTCATTGGGCGTCTCGATGTGCCAACAGCACGACGCAGAAAGATACGAGCGCGGAAATGCGTTTTTGTTCGTGTTGCTGCGTAAAATTTTCCGACTCTAAGAGCAAACCAACCCTGCCCGCCTTTGGGTGAACATAAGGCGTAGAATAGTGTTGGGCGTCTATCTTGTGATAGATGTGGGGGTCGACCAGTGTTGGAAAAACTGTGGTTTTCGGGTGTCAAAGAGCACCAAAAAATTATACAACAAAAAAAATTTGTACTCCAAAATGATCTCTGGTCCCCTTCCCCACCAAAAGACATGGGTATTCCTACACAACGAGAGTCTGAAGTTGCCCAGCCCCCCTCCCCCTCCGGTTGGTAGTTTGCCATCCATACTCGGCCGCTGGAGTACACTCCGAACACACGGCCAGCCGCCTTCCCCCCCCCGTAAACAACTCTACTGACCTACCATGTAGACTCAGGAAACTGGATTGCCCCCCCCCCCCAAACGGAGCCGCTGGACCCGTCCCTGCCGGCCACATATGCTTGCAAAGCACCTAGTTAGTCCATGTTTCTCACATAAATGCATGGCATCTTATACTCTAAAAGAGACTTTGTACTCCGACACCAGGAAGGAAAACCAGGTTTCCAACATTGGGGTCGACTCATCATCAACCGTCAAACACAGCTCACGCTCCAGGTTTCGCAGATTTACCGTGAAGCCGGAAAATAACGAATCACCTGTAGCCACGACTGTGGTACCGCACCAGTGTGGGCGCTCCGGCCGCAAGAGACACATGGCGGCTGTGTCTCGGGTGGGTCGGCTAACTGCGCTGGAACAGAACATGGTCGACATTATTCGCCGTTCAAGGGGGGAGGGGCTATCCAGACCATGCGAATTCATAAATTACCAGATGCCGTACCTGAACTAACGGAAATGGATGACTGGACTTCCGAAACACGTGAGCATAAAGCCACCGGCTCCCGGTGAGGTCACGATGCATGTGAGCTAGACCGGACGAACACAGCAAATTGCGGCGTTTGCACTATGCGTGGCGTCATTGGCAGTTGATCCAGAATTTATGGGGGAGAGGTGCAAGGCCATTTTGAAGTCATTTCTTTGTAGTCACCACTCATCGCCACATGGTTCGTGCAGAATTTTAGTGTTCGTTGGGGACGGAGCACCCCAGCACCTTAAAGATTCCACCAGCCTTGTGTTTCGGCCATCCCGAGTCCCCACTGCAAGGTTGTCATTGTCAGAGAAATGCCTTTTTAGGAATGATGATGTCAATAAAACTAAGATTCTTGAAGTAAGTTCCGCCAAGGGGGTGCGACCCCGCCTTGCTCACGGAAGTGAGGGCACAGCGCTCCAGGACCCTCAGGCTGTGGCGTTGTATGTGGGAAGACGCAGATTGAAATAAAATAGTTTTGCGACATCTGACAACCATGCAATATTTGCACTGTTTAGTGCAGCTCCATGCTTTCGTGAACGCTAATATAAACAACTCCAGGCAACCAGTTCGAGAAGCATTAATCCATACTAACGCGTTTGCTTCGAGTTAAATTCGTAATTTCCCTCTTGATCACACATGCGACCGATGACGAATTGATGACGAATTCTCCGTCATTGCTCGCCGTCCCGGTCTTGATATTCAGAATCACTTCAAAGTTTGAAACATTTACGGATTGGTGTCCATATAAAAGAATTAGGTACAGTTTGTGTGCAGCCAGAATGCGCTATTAATCATAAATCCTCATTCTTCTCCGGCATGGTTGCCATGCGCCAAACGATGTGTTAACATCCTAAGACGAAGAAAGTCCCTTAACACGCGCACTGGAAGGGAGGGGTCTTTTGTACCCTCCCACCTTTTTATTCTTGAAAATCTCGAGAACGGATCGGAGCTGGCGGCCACTATTTGATTGTGGCTTTGTGACATTTATGGCAATTGAATAACTCGTCGATTGACGCAGAAAAATAGAAAATCGGCCCGAAATTTTTGAAGTTTGAAACATCTGAAGTCAAGCAAACATAACGAAAATAACGGTTGACGCTGACAAATGGGAACTTCGTGAAAGGACTAGCGTTCTACCTAAGATTACCGCTTGAACACAATCAGGCGACGTCATTCGGGCATAAGTGATGGATGTACCAAGACCAAAGTCAGGGTCAATAAGGGTCAAGGTCGTCAAAGATCAAGGTCAACCAGCTTATGACCTGATCCAGATTTGCTTTGCAACAAGTCGGTTTGTATGAAATATGTATTCAGAGACCCTAATAGAAACACGTATGCGCTCACTGATACGCTTACATATATCAGGGTCAGTGGAGGTTAAAGTCGTCAAAGGTCAGGGTCAAATATCTTGTGACCTGGCCCAGATTTGCTTTGCGACATGTCGATTTGTATGAAATTTGCATTCAAAGACCCTAATCGAAACACGTATGCGCACGTGGATACGCTTATATATAACAGGGTCAGTGCAGGTCAAGGTCTTCAAAGGTCAGAGGTCACTGTTTTGTTACCTGATCCAGATTTGCTTTGCAATATGTCGTTTTGTGTGAAATTTGCATGCAAAAACTTTACGAAAAACACGTTTGGCACATTGATAATCATATGTATATACATATATACATACACATGCGTACATAAATATAGACACTGGAAGTGGTCAAATGTACTGATGTTGGCTACCCTCACTGAAAATACTCCAAAAGATGCGTGCGGCGTCCTCATTTACACTCAAGGTATCTCGTGTTGCTCGAAATCTGATGTGCAAAAAAATGAAAAAATGATGACATAGGTCAATAACCTGGCATGACCTCGGCGTGAAATCCTCAGTCAAGACGTCAAATGAATGGAAGTTGTCGTATGCCACGTTTCAACTCTCAAACAAACGCCCTTTTCCCGGTTCCTTTGAAAAGTTGTACGGAATGGCCTGTACGGGCAGAGAAAGTGTCCAAAGTTGACCTTTTCGACCCTCTTTGGCCTTGAAGATATTGACCTAGGGTCATGAAAATTGCACACAACGTAAATCGTTATGGTCCTTCCTCGTCCACAAAATTTCATGTCTCTAGCTTTCCGTTTCCGGGATCGTAGGGGGTCCTTTTGGACCCCCTTCCAACGCGAAAGTTAGCGCGAAATCATCTTCCACTGCGCGGGTTAAGAAAGTAGAAATACGGATGGCACAAGAAGTTAACAGAAGGCATTGGGATCAAGCACACAATAGCATTGGCATAGTTCTTGAATAGTATTGTTAGTTATATCTAAAATACCGCATATTTAGCATAGTTGGTAATAGTATAATAGTTATATTAACATGGATCTTAGGCATGCAAACAGAAAACTCTCCAGTTTGAAGTACGTCACCTGTGTTTCGGTTGCGAATTTTCGGACAGTCATTACTGCGGACGGTCTTCTGCTGACTCAGCAGAGGACAAATGCCGCCTCGTGCTAAGTTTGGTGAAAATGAAAAGTGAGATTCGTAACTGTGTTGAGTGTGATTTTATTTTGCTCTTGTGGCTGGGATATTTGGGCGAAACGGGCTACTGGTATGAGAAATCGACGAATGGCGGAGGACGCCTTAGGGGTTTACCATTCCTCCGTGTACCATCGGTGTGATAATTTCCTTGCGCACCACGGCTTGCAGCACAGTGCACGAAAATTGTCTAAAAAATACCGCAGTTTCCACTATCTGCTAAAGGTGGCCTTTGCTGAATGTGCACTGGACTCGGTTTTCCAGGCTCAGCTGATTACGCTGGCGACTGCGAATCCGACGATCCTGAACGGCGAGAAGGTGACCGCAGGACAGCCGCGGCCGCTGCGGCACGGCGACGTCTTCAAGGTGGCGGACCGCACGTTCCGCTGGGCGTACCCGGAGGGCTCGCCGCTGCAGCTGGAGTCGGCCGATGGCGACGGCACGCCGGGCCGGCGGCGCAGCGGCACGCCCGGCCGGCGCCGGTCGCCGCTGGCGGCCGCCGCCGCCGCGCGGAAGGCGGCCCGCTCGGCCAGCCCGGCCGCCGAGAAGGAGAACGACCCGGGCCAGGGCCGCGGCGACGCCGACGCCACGATCTCGCCGGGACGCTCGCCGACGGCGGCGGCCGACCCCACTGAAGGTAACCGCTGCGACGGGAGCTACTTTTGGCTGGGACTGGGCATGACGGTGGCGGTGGCCGCCCTCATTGCGGTGTGCACTAGGAAGTCGAGGGAGCCGGTCATTCGTCTGGATCGGGCCTGATGCGTTTACGCCGCTACGACCGTCGAATTACGAGTGCCTTTCCGCGACCCTCGAAACGCTGCAGATGGTTGTTTTAGCATCGAACCTCACAAGTCGCAAAGTGCTTTCCCAGCGATACCGTCGTTGCCGCTGCTTCCTCACGGATGGCTGCCCAGGGGTACTGTATTGGCCTTTAAGTGATATTATGAGTACAAATTTCATGTATTAAGTCCTTGGTATTTTTTTAATACATGTCTTACACTGTACTGGCTTTTAAGTGATATTCCTGGTACAGATTTCATGTCTAAGTTCTTGTCAGTTTCTTGAGTTAATACATGTTTAAGTCATAATTTGTTTCAATACAGTACCCCTGACGCGAGCACAGCGTCCACGAGACATCGAAACAGGAGGATAAGCCGTGGTTCTCGACGAACATAACTTGAAATCCGATATACTTTCCCCAGAATTGCAGTATTCGGTTCGCCACTTGCGTAAGCTAAAAGATGAAGGTACGCCACGAGGCCCAAGTAGCTCAGGCGGAATCAAAACGTCAGTCTCTGACAAAGCCGAGGATATTTCCTGCAGAATGACGCGTCAAGGCACCAGTGGCGTTTAGGCGTTTTTTGGAGATTCCGGATGCTCTAGGCTGCATGTGCCTTTGACTTATTTGTTTTGTCACTGAACTTAAAAAGCTGGTAAACTGCTTTGACCTTCAGGCTGCAACTCCCCAGAATGCTTCGCAGTGAAATGCGTGCGTAATTGGCCAAAAGAAATATGGGAATGTGGTTTTACAGTTAGAAGATTGCCACCGTTTCATGTGTACTAGAACATATGTATGGATTCATTTAAGTCATTCGGAACGCAACATAATTCTGTTCAAAAGAGAATTTGGTTTCCGTAGCGTGGAAAGCGAAATCACGAACTGACATTCTTCATTGTCAGGTTGCAGTGAAACGACAAAAACGGTTATTAACGTATGCTTTTACTCAGATTTCGTTTGCTTTACGCAGTGAAAAAAATATAGGGGGATGGACACTTCTCGTCGTCTCGTTGGTAACTGCACGTACACGCGACCTCGGGCCATGCCGACCCAACGGCTCAGGAGCCACGACAGCCATTGCAGCTATTGCATGCAGTAAGCGAAATGGCGTTGACTCCTGAAATAATCTCTTGAACAGCTACCTAGAAGGTTCCAGGCCCAGGCCGTGCGCGGGATTAACGTCATGGTTTTCGCCAAGCAGGACGCTTGTTGCTTGTGCGGAGGAACACTTTGAGTAGCTGGTTGCTGAGCTGATATCAAATGCCAACACTTGACCCATTCTCAGTAAAGAAGGGAATGTGCTTCAGCTCTCAGACAGATCTCCCCAGAATCTTGGCATTTATCCTGTTGTAATATGCATGCTGAAGTTTCCGTGGTTGTAAATTTTAACTGTACTGTCATAATACAATTTTTAATATTGTCTTGCATGGTCACTTAGAACATGCTCACTGACGTAAAACAACGCGGAACTGCATGGTGTCTTATACCGGTATTGATGTTGCATGTTTATAAAAGGCTCGGCTAAGCGCATGCCTACAATTTTAACGTTTGTTAGCAGGACCGCGCACTATGTGGCAGCTGTGACTTCTTTACCTGGAATCGCAGCGAAGCCTTTGTTGATAGTCACATTTGACGTCATATTTGAGGCATTTGTGGTCCATGTTCAACATCTGTTGAAGACATATGTATGTGTATGTATGTGAAGACACCGTATAATGTTGGCCCGTTGAATACTGGTGTATTCATTGGTGCCAGCAACCAGGCTCGTTAGTTTCCTGGTTCGGGTTAGCGCCCCTGAATGTCTGTCCTCGTCTATAACCACGCGCGTTCCTTTCGCGGTCTGAAATGCTGCAGTTGGGGGCCGGGGTGTCGCCGTGTTTTCATAAATCCCACCAGTCCTGTTCGATAGCGATAGGCCGTGTGGTGTACATCACCACCGAAAGATGGCGCGCGGCACGGCGCGGCCGTCCGCCGTCGCGCCGCCGACCGAATGTGACCGGCGCGTGTGCCGGCCCGCAGGTGGCCGCCGACCGAAGCGCGCCCGCTCTCACGAGGTGCTGGCCGTGCTGGCCGGCAGCGCCGCCAAGCGGAAGCGGGTGTCGTTCGGGCCCGTGCTGAGCCCGGAGCGCTTCCACCGCGAGCTGCCGCCGGCGACGCCCATCAAGAAGGGCGCCCGGCTGTCGGTGCGCACGCCGTTGGTGCAGGTCAGTCACGGCACTGCTGGGCGAGGCGGCTCAACGGACGCCGTGTTCGGCCCTCCGTCAGTCAGGACCGATATCCGCATGGTGTCCGACTGATAGACACGCTTGATGCCGGCGGTCGCTTGTGTCATATTTTGAGTTTTGCCATCGTTTTGTATTTTTTCCTTGTTTCTCTCTTTCTGTTTCGCTCGCCCCATTTTTCGTTTTCTTTTTCACTTTTCGTGTTTGTTTGGCTTGATGTTTCCGTGTTTCTCTGTTTCTGTTTATGCGTCTCTATTTATGCGTCTTTCTTTCTCTTTTTCCCTTTTTCCTCTCGCTGTGTCTGTTTGTTGATGCTTCAAACTGTATGGTTCCTTTGCAGGCCGTCATCGCGGAGGAGTCAGAAAACATGACGGACACCCCTAAGAAGGGCTTGCTGAAGCGACAGCAGAGGCACTCAAAGTCGCCCAAAACGCAGCGCTCTCCGAAGAGCTCGCCGTCTCCGCGGACCAGCCCGAAGTCGGCGGCCAAGACGGTGCCGTCGCCGGAGTCGACGCCTCAGCGCATGTCGCCCCGATCGTCTCCGAGGGGTACGCCGCCGTCCGGCACCGGAGCGGTGGCGACTCCGAAAAGCGCCCCGCAGACCCCGCAGGGCGGGAAGAAGTCGGCGCATGCAACACCGGGAAGTGCCGCCAGTGTGTTCAGCACCCCCGTCGGCAAGAGCCCGGATATGTTCGGCGGAGGTACGCCGCGCCCCGGCTCGGCACTTCTGGACAGCTCGGCAGCCGACATCCCGGAATCTGCTGCCAAAACTCCCAGGTCGAAAACGCAGAGCTCAAAGTCGGCATCGAGACGAACTCTGGTCAAAGGGTTTGCCACGAAGAGCCCGAAGAGAACTCCAGTTAAGACGCCGAAATCCGTGTCCAAGATTTCAAGGAGCCCCAAGCAAGGTTCCCTCAGAAGTCCTAAATCCGCCAGCAGAAGTGCTGGTGAAATCCTGACAGAGACCCCGAAATCTGCAAGTGTTACGAGAACCTTGGCAGTGTCCCCAAGATCTGTCTCGAAGAGCCCGAATAGAACACCTGCTGCCAAAACTCCCAACGCGAAAACACAAAGCCCAAAGTCGGCTTCGAAACGGACTCCGGTCAAAGGGTTTGCCACGAAGAGTCCGGAGAAAACTCCTGTTAAAACACCGAAATCTGTGTCCAAAATCTCAAAGAGTCTTGAGCAAGTTTCCCTCAAAAGCCCTCAGATTGTCAAGAAACGTGCGGGTGAAATCCTGATGGAGACCCCAAAATCTGCAAAGAAAGACATTGAGAGAACCTTGGCATTGTCCCCAAAGTCTGTCTCAAAGAACTTGAATAGAACAGCGGTCAAAAGCCCCAAAACTCCTAAGAGAAGTTCGAAGAAAACTGCACTCAGGACTCCAAAATCCGTCACAGCCAACAAAATCCGGGTCAAAAGCCCCAAGACTCCAGAGAAAAGCCCAAAGAAAAGTCCAACCAGAACTCCAAAATCTGTTTCAAAAACTTCAGGGCAAACCCCGGTTAAAAGTCCCAGATATACGGAGAGGGCTGAAAAAACTCCAAGGACTCCGAAGGATGTCAGAACCGCCAAGTCAGCCCTGAGTCTGCCGAGATTTTCGAGCACGACTCCGCGGTCCGTCACGAAAGGTTCCACGGTAACTCCTGCGAAAAGGAGTGCAAAAACATCGCCGCAATCTCCCAGATCTGTGACGAAAAGTATCAAGAAGTTCAAGAAAACTCCATTGAAAACCCCCAAAAGCCCGATGTCTGTCAAGAACACTTCGTTCGTGCCGAAGAGTCCCAGGACGCCCGCTAGTGATGCCAGGACGCCTGGTGCTGGCCGGTCTCCCAGGCACAGAGGCTCGCCGAACTCCTCGAGGTCGGGAAAACGAGCCCCCGTCATGCCAACGACGTCGGCCTCCAAACGAATTAAAGGTATCATTTTACAAATATTTTTTTCCATTTGACGACTTAACATGTCTTTCATGTCAACTTAAAACGTAGGAGTGAGAGGGAACGATAGGGATGTTGCGAGATGGTTCATGACTGATACGAAACGTCTGCTGATCGTTTTGACGTTTAGTCCTTACCAGTGTTGGAGAAACCGTCGTTTTCTGGTGTCAAGGAGCACCAAAAAATTTACACTCCGAGGGAAATTTTGCACTCCAAAATGGTCATTTGTCCCCCTCCCCTCCCCCCAAGAGACACGGGTTTTCCTACGCAACCAGAGTTTGGAGTTGCCCAGTGCCCCCCCCCCCCCGGTTGATGGCTTACCATCCATATTCGGCCACTGAAGTACACTCTGAACCCACGGCCAGCCGCGCCTTCCTCCCACCGTCCTCGGTCAGTGACTCCGCTGACCTATCATAGACCAAGACAACTGGTTTGATAACCCAAACGGAACCGTTGGATCCGCTCCTGTTGCCCACATATGTTTGTGAAGCACCTAGTTAGTCCATGTGTCTCACGTAAACGTATGACATTTTATACTCCAAAAGAGAATTTGTACTCCGACACCAGGAAGCAAAACCAGGTTTCCAACACTCGTCTTTCACAGTCATGATTACTGGCCGTGTGAAGTCACGTCTGACTGATGTCACGCCACGGTGTTTTTGTTCTGGATAAACCCCTTTTTGGTATTGTACTTATATCGGGACGATCATTCCAGTATCGGCAGCAGAAACTCCGGATATGATGAGCCAGCGTGGTAAAACACCAAGGAC
Source organism: Capitulum mitella (assembly GCA_030062745.1). Taxonomy (NCBI): domain Eukaryota; kingdom Metazoa; phylum Arthropoda; class Thecostraca; order Pollicipedomorpha; family Pollicipedidae; genus Capitulum; species Capitulum mitella. The sequence continues at coordinate 13,570,259 of CP099839.1, read as the reverse complement.
TACCACGAAGAGCGCTCGTGGAAAGACACCCAAATCCATCCGCAAACTAAAACCTACGTATGCTGACATGCTTAAAAAGAACTTGAAGTCAAAGTACATGAAGCTGGCGAAGAAATCTGTGAAGAAACCTGTGAAGGTCAAGAGGACAAAGGCGCTCCAGGCACCCGTCTTCGATCTGGTATGCAGGCGGAAGTGATTTATCCCGGGATTTTGCCGATTTCTCGTATTATTGCGAAAGACGTATCATTTGTTGAGAAGTGACGAGTCTGGAGCTATATGTACTTCATCGGATCTAACAAGCGGTCTGTTTTAACAGATAAAATCAGGGGAGCTAGGGGTGGAATTTTCCAGTCCTTGGTGTAGTCAGACGCCAGGATTTTCGTGCGGGAAGGGCCCAACCCACCGTAACTTTATGCAGATGGAAAATCGTCGGGTTTCGGACACTTTGTTTTCAGAGCCAAAACTTCATGTTCCTTATTGTTAATGGAAAGTCCGAACATTTCGGACTATAATGGAGCTCGGGCCTCAAGATGCGTCTTTGGCTGTATTTCTATGGTGCGTTTTCGTTTTAGTCATGTAGTGGATACCCGCTTATATTTGCGCGTCCTCTTTCTTTATACATATATGGACTCCTTTTAATGTCGTGAAACAGTCAAGGTATTGTTCATGAGGCCATTAACTTGATTTTTTTAGTTTGTGGGTGCATGTGCGCCCACAAAATGCATTAAGTTACACCCCTGATAGGAGCAAACTTGACAGTAAAATATGAAACATGGTGTGTGTTCTGATTTGAATCTTGTTTGTTCATCGTGAAAAATAGTATTAGTTTGCTCACTTGACTTTTGCCACCAGTTTTTATTGCATGTTTTGTTTCCATTTAATTGGGTTGTCAGGTATTTGACGAATCGTTTGTCTGGCAGCTTCTCGGCTTCTGACACGGCATCAGCGTCACAGACGCAGCGTTTTTGCATTAGATGTTGGGATTGGTTCATGATAATTTGTTTCTTCTACTTTGTTCTCTGTCGTTGCGCGTTGCCATCCTGCCGGGACGTTGTCCGATATTGCCTTCTGTTGACAAATGACCGTCATCAGGATCCCCTGGGGCGGTAATGTGTCACGTCGCAGGCAGCTAAAGCGCGTCCTCTTATGACGCAGGAGGTTCCCGGAAGTTTTTCGTTCGGCTCGCCGACCACGGGGCACGTGCAGTCGCCGCCGACCTACGTGCTGCACGGCAAAGCTGTGCCCAGGCGAGCACCTGCCTCTGCCGTCAAGCGCGCCCTGGCCGTACGACGAAAGTCCGCAGCAAAGCCGGCCTCGGCCGCGGCCCGGCGTAAATCGTCCACGGCTGGCGCCGGAGTGTCGATGACTTCGCCGGCGCGCAAGTCGCCGGGCAAGCGGGTTGGGAAATCCACGCCGTCGTCTGCCGCCTCCAGGAGGTCGACGCCCGCCGTCTCTGGGCGCCGATCGTCGGCCGCGTCGTCTCGCAGGTCCTCTGCGTCGGCGGGCTCCGGCGCGGCGGCGTCCGCCAAGTCGTCGCCCGGCTCCCAGACGCTGGCGGCCGCGGAGAAAACGTTCGACTTCGACTCGGTGCGCACGCCGGACATCTCGCAGGACGTGTTCGTGTCGCCGATGGGCACGCCGCGGCGCCCGCTGCTCACGCCGGGTCGGATCGGGGCCTTGCTCGGCGAGAAACGGACGCCCGGGACGCCCCAGCTGGACGGCGTCGAGCGGATGATGAAAACGCCCGGAAGTTCCGCCAAGAAGGCGGCTAGTGGGAGAGGGGCCACCTCTCCGAAGGCCGACTACACTAAGGTAGCTGGTGTTAAGAAGCTGATGAGGACTCCCAAACCCACCGCTTCGTCTCCTGAGGCGGACTACACAGATATTCGTGGCGTCAAGAAGCTCCTCACCACGCCCAAGGCGGCAGCTTCTACACCGCAAGCTGACTTTTCGAATGTGGCTGGTGTCAAGCGACTGATGAAAACTCCCAAGAACGCGTCGTCCCCACTGGCCGATTACACAAACGTAGCGGGCGTAAAGAAACTCATGACGACCCCGAAGGCTCCGGCCTCATCCCCGAAATCCGACTTCTCCAATGTTGCTGGCGTCAAGAGGTTGATGAGGACGCCGAGGGCTGCCGTTCGATCTCCAAGGGCCGATTATTCCAACGTGGCCGGTGTTAAGAAGTTGCTAAAAACACCAAAGGCACCAGTTCCATCCCCGAAGGCCGACTACACAAATGTAGCTGGCGTTAAGAAGTTGATGAAGACACCGAGGGCTACTACACAGTCCCCCAAGGCCGACTACACGAACGTGGCCGGAGTTAAGAAGTTGATGAAGACACCGAGGGCTACTACACAGTCCCCCAAGGCCGACTACACGAACGTGGCCGGAGTTGAGAAGTTGATGAAGACACCGAGGGCTACTACACAGTCCCCGAAGGCCGACTACACGAACGTGGCCGGAGTTAAGAAGTTGATGAATACACCGAGGGCTACTACACAGTCCCCCAAGGCCGACTACACGAACGTGGCCGGCGTCAAGAAGCTGCTGAGGACGCCCGCAAGGTCGGTTGGACATCGTGACGACTTGACCGACGTCGAGGGGGTGCAGCTGTTGTTCGCTTCTCCGGTCGAGATGCGAGACATTGAGGCGCCCGCAGCTGCCAAGGCCACCAAGATGACGGCCACCCCGACCAAGCGGTCTAGCCGCGGGCCGGCGCCGTCGCCGGTCGCGGAACCGCCGGTGCCGGCCGCCAGCGCCGGGCCTGGCCGGCGTCGTGCGGCGCCCCAGCAGAAATCGCAGGACGCCGGCGACGACAGCGAGCCGAGGCCGCGCCGCGGGAGGCGGCCGGCGGCTGCTGCCGTCGAGACGCCCGCGGAGGCGCCCGCGGCCGCGCCCCGGCGGGCCAGAGGCCGGGCTGCTGCCGCCCAGCCGCCCGCGGAGGCCTCTGGCGCGGTGGAGCCGAAACAGATGATTAAAGCAGAGGACGTGGAGCCGAAACGGGGACGGCCCCAGGCCGCTTCCAAGGAGATTACCCCCGAAAAGCCGAAACGTGTAAGGGGTCGTGCTGCAGCCAAGAGCGCTGACGCCCCGGCACTGTCGCCGGAGGTTACAGCGTCAAAATTAGGCAGGAGGCGTCCTGCCGCTGAAGAGGCCCCTGCTCATGAAGTTGTTGAGGCCGTCAAGCCGAAACGCGGCAGAAGAAATGTGTCCGTGGAGGACGAAGTCTTTGAGGCACAGGCAGAGACCGCAAAAGCCCGTCGAGGAAGGAGAGGGGCTGCCGCTGCGGAAGCTGCCTCCCCAGTGGTCTCAGAAGAGTCCAGAAAACCGACCCGGGGGAGAGGACGCGCCTCTGCTAAGGAGACCCCAGTGCCCGAGGTGTCGGAAGAGCCCCTGTCATCGAAACGGAGAAGGAGCCGCGCCACCGTTGAAGATGCGTCCGTTTCTAGTGCGCCGGTGGAAGTCGTCAAGCCCCGGCGAGGCAGAGGGCGCGTGGTCACTGAACAGGTAGCAGAAGATCCCAAACCCAGGGCGCGACGCGGCCGAGCCGCCACCACCGCGGCGGCCACCACGCCAGCCGAGAGCGAGACTGTCCAGCCTGCGCTGGTTTCCACGGGCAAGCCGGCGGCTGCTCCGAAGGCTGTCGCCCGGCGGGGAAGGGCCCGTGCCGCGCCCGTCGCTGAGGTCTCGCCGCCGCCGAAGCCGGCGAGGCGCAAACGCGGCGCCGCCGCCGCGGCCGAGCCTACCGAGGCGGCTCCGGCGCCGGCCGGCCGGCGCGGCAGGGCCGGCGCCGCCCCCGCCGCAGAGCCGGAGCCGGCTGCGCAGCCGCCGGCGCGCCGCGGCCGCCGGCGGCCGGCCTCGCCCGCCCCGGCCGCGACTCCGGCGGTCACGCCGGCCGCCAAACGGACGCGGCGCGCCGCCACTCCGCCGCGGCCGCCGCTGCCAGCGGAGCAGGAGGCCGGTCCGCCGAGACGCGCCGCGCGCAAACGCCCGGCCGCCGAGCCGCCGGCCGAAGCCAGCCCGCCCAAACGGTGAGGAACGCTGCGCGCGGACGTGGTCTGGTTCCGGCAGCGGCTGCGCACAGAGCCGCCGATCCGGGAAGTCGGTGGCATGGGCTTAGAGGCAGGCTTGTAAGCGTATCACGAAAATGGAAATTGGTTTGATTCTCATTCATGACCAAAAAAGGTGATTTTGATTCTGATTCTGATTCACATTGAAAAACATATCAGTTCGATTCTGATGCAAAGACCGTATTTGATTGGAAGGAATCCATTCGATTCATGAATTTATATTATGCCGCTTCACAAAAACGGTGCTAGTTAGTTTTTTGTATTGAAGGTATTTGCCAAGTCCTGGTCTCTGTGTCCGAAGGCCTGCCATAGGTTATAGGATATATTGGGGAACAGTGGTGTAAACAATGGTGAAGATAAGGTGTATCGCGTACTGCGTGACATTTTTATTCATAGGCATAAAACGCCGTGTCCAAATTTAGTTTGCATTGTCAACCTGTAAAAATCTTAATATGTAAGTACGTTGGTGTCTGTCGTCAAGGGTGAGGATAAGATTGTACACCAACAGTCATCCACAAACAGAACGACTTACTTTTATGTTCACCAGGAAGTAACGACAGAAAAGGAAATCTTTCATTTTCCAATGTATAACTGGAATTTTCATTTCCTATTGTCATTTAGTTATCCGCCTTCAGTTCTGAGTTTTATTCTTATAAAAATAGGTAATAAAATGGTAATGAATTGTCTCATGTATGAGGTAAACAAGGCATGCGTTTACATAAATCAGGGCATTGGAATCGGTTTTCTTAATCGATTCCCAGTAACCTTGTGAATCGATTCGAATCTGATTCTTGAGCCAAAGATGATTTTGATTCTGATTCTGATTCACAGTTGTTAAATAGGGAATATTCTGATTCAGATTCTGATTCACAAGAGGAGTCGGTGAATCAGTATCGGTCCTGATTCGATTCTGAATCGCTTGCAAGTTGCCTGGAGGTGATCCCATCGTTATCCTTGCTCTTCTGCCGTGATCTCGGGTTTTATCCTTTCTTCATACGGTCAAATCGGCGCGCCTACGCGCTTGTTCACAAGCAGACGTGTTGATCAGGGTTTAATGTTCGTTGCACCCAAGATGAGGTGTGTGTTGTCGAAATCTTTGGCATTTTCGACGAGGTGAAGTCATTGGAAATGACGTTAGTATTTCAACGCACGGAGTACCAGCATTTGCATTGTGTCTTATGGTGTTGCAAGCTGCCTTGCGTTATTGGTACCGCATGAACCGTTGTTTTATTCGTTGTTTCAGGGTGACCCGGAGCCGGAGGTGAGGTGGAGAGGCAGATGTGGAGGAGACAGGTGTACATATTGCGTACCTGATCTTGTGTTCTAGTATGGATGTGCTGAACGTGCTGTTTTAAAACGTGAATGTATGGGTGCGTTTTAAAGTGTGCATTGGATGTGTGCGTAATTCTAGACCATTGTGGTCCATTTCTGTCTCTGTCGCCCCCGAAGAGATCAGATTTAAATTTGATGCATTGTCCACACTGCATACGGAGTGTCAACCCGTTGACATTTGTATGCGCCGTGCCGCAGAGTGAATTCGAGAAGTAATTGGGTAGGATTTTAGCACGTCACAGGAAGCCGCACGTCGACGGAGTGCTAACTGGTGAATAGGCAAATAGCTAGCTGGCTGATACCGGTGCGTGGCCATAACACGCTATTATGACTGAGGGGCATAGAGTACAATTGGAGTGTCGATCCGGTCCGCGTGCACCGCCGCCTTCTTCCACCTTGTGCTCTCCTGTCCAGCTTTCGTCCATACCGCGATGACCTTTTCAGGTATTTAGCAACTAGCTTAATAAAACCAAAAACGTATTCGCTTGTTTGTGAGGAGGACGTGACGCCGTTCCCTCGGCACAAAATGGCGTGGTATCTGCGATGTCGGCAGCTGCTGTCAGACTGGCCGGGATGGTGGGCTGACACAAATGAACCGTCGGAACCAATTCGAAACGTCTATTGATCTCACACTGAGACTGGCAGATCCGAGCTCCTACCGCGATTCCTGCGAACTCTCCCGCACTGCGGTTCGTCGTGTAGCGCAGAGGTGGCCGTATTTTCGGCGTTTCCCTTGGCCGGCTGGAGTTTTTCGTCGTTGCTTTTGTCTAAAACCTTTCGATTGCTGGCAATGCTTCAACATCGCCTGGCCAATGAGACAGCTTGGCGTTTGCTTTCGGTCGGCGGCGAGGAAAATCAGTGACGCATTCTTTTCACACCATTTATTTTAACAAAGTTGAGGCACAATACGCATGATGGGATTGCTTAATGGAAAAATTTGTGGATGAATTAAGCCTTTCTACTTCCTTCGAACGCCCCAATGCCCAATAATCTGGCTAGCACTTGACACACGGCTGATAGATACACACGAGACACGCAGGTTAGGAGCGGGTGGTGCGGAGAAGCGGCAGGGTGGGCCGTCTCTGTACCGCGCCTCCTCCAGCCGCCTATGGCACTACCCTACTCAAACCAGCGGGTTGGAAGAGGCGCCGATCCGGTATGTATGTACGCACGGTCTGTTAATCAACTGTCGCGTAACAGCATAGGATAACTGGGTAAATTGAACTGTAACGAACTAGTCGGGCCGGTCGTCAACTGCAAACCGGCCTCGCCGACAACGAATCCAAGCGAGCGAACCGCCAGCGACAGTGCTTAAATGAACGGCATCGGTGCCTACCGTAAGAGTCGCTAACAAAACAGCGGCCGCAGCCGCGGCGCCCCCACTACAATTGAAAACACCTTAGCCAACACAACTACAGGCAAAATAGGCGCCGACGCGTGTACACGTAACATTACTGGACTTTAGAGAATATAATGGCACGCTTGACAACAAGAGATCATACGTGTGGCAACAGATAACGGGGTCGGCCGGGCCGGCGTGCGCCTCCGGATCGCCTCGGGCGGCCCCGTCCGCGCCGGCCGCGCGGCGCGCGCGCGCAGCACGCCGGCCTTTGGTTAGTGGCGGAGAAGCGACGATCACAGACAGTGCGGAGCCGGGGGAGCGGGCGCCGCCGGCCTGGCACGCCGCCGGCGCGGCCGCGGTTGGTCCCACAGAACACGACGGAAGACGGAGAGAGAGACGCGGTCCGACGGCAGCGGGGTGGGGGGGGGGGGCGCCGTCCGCAGTTTGGGCCGCGGTGGCGGCAGAGACTGCGGCTCCGGAACAGACAGGGCTACGGACGGCGCCAGCCGCCGCCGGTAGAATGATGGCCGAGTCGAATGTACGGGTCGCCGAGGACGGCAGCGGCCGCGCCAACGTGGCCAGGGAACATCGACAACCGAGGTCGATATCGATTCCGGTATCAGCAGCCAGCACAGGCACCGGCAGCCGACAATGATGTCGATAGCGGCGGCCGACACCAGCACCGACAGAGACCGGCGCCGACGAGCGGGGTCGACGCTGGCCGCCGACGCGCCCACCACCCGGATATGTCTCAGCCAATCAATACGGCCCGAGGGCGGGCCGCGTGGAAACGAGCGGCGGCAGCGGCAGCGGCCAGCGCCTCCCGACAGTACGGCGGTGTGCGGCGCCAGCCCGACAGATGGGAGAGACGGGGCGGACAGTGCGGCCAACAGAAACCCCCGAGAGCGCAGGACAATCCCGAGACCTCACAGCGCAGAACCGAAGCGACAGGACCCAAACAGAACGCCGCGCCGGAAACGACCGTATCCGAGAGGCCGCGGAGGCCAGGCGCAGGCTCTCGGAGGACCAACGGACAGGCGGGACCACCGCGTGCGGTGGCGGCTTGGCCGGCGGCGGGCCAGCCGACGCGCGCGGGCCGGCGGCGGCCGCCGGGGCACGTGCACCAGTCTATCGGCTGAATATTAACAAGGAGCTAGTGATGACCCTAACAAAACGGCACACCGAACGCGCGGTCCGCGCGGACAATCACACAAAACCACCGGCGTCTACGACTTGAGCACAACGCGGTACGACATGACAAAGCGCCTGAGTTACATGGATGTTACGTATTACATGCACACACGCGCGCGCGCACCGACGCACACACGGACGCGCGCGGGGCGGCGTGCGCCCCCTCTCTCACTGTAGGCCGTTTGTACACTTAGCGCGGGAGACGTTATTTACGCGGGCATTATGCAGTGGGCGGAGGCCGGGCCCAGCCGGGGAGGGGGGCGCGCGCGGCGCCGCCTGCCCGACCGCCCGGCACGGCGCCGCGGCCGCGCCGTCGGCGGCCGCGGGCGGCGGCGCGCGCCTGGCGCGGCCCCTCCGGCGCGGCCCACGCCGTGTTACAAAAGTGACGCGCCCAGGCGCCATTATTGCAATGTTGTTCGGTGGAATGCTACGTAGGAAGGCGGCCGGGGCGGCGGGCGGCCGGCAGCGGTGGTCCGGCGGATACGGAGGACGGGATACGGCGGCGCGGCGGCGCGGCCTGCGCGCTACGCTAGCGGACACACACGGGCAGCGGACACCGCCGGGCGGCTAGCACACACGGTGCGGAAGCAGCGGACGCGACGCCACAGCGCGCGAGGGCGCCGCGCCCTGCGCCGGCCGGGCGGGCGGCTCTAAGAGGCGGCGAAGTAGCTGGACGCATCGCCGCGGCAGATCGGGCAGGTGCGGTTCGTCTGCGGACACGACAAAGGCAGCGTTAAAACAATCATGCAGAGAAACAGCGGTCAGGTGCGGTCGCGTTGGATGGCCATATCCTCTCTGGCGATTTCGACCAGACAATCGCGACATCCAGCCATCCGCAAACGTTCCCCGAATCCGTCAGGAAAGCAACTCAACGACGGAGGAGGGACAATACGCCATACCCGTGGCGACCGGCGAGCAAATCCGACGGACACCAAGATCACCCCACACACAGCTTCGCCGTAGCCTCGCTCCTTCACTCACCTTAAGCCACTTGTCGACGCACTTGGTGTGGAACTCGTGACTGCAGGGCAACACACGCAGCGTCTGCCGGCTCTCGAAGTCGCACATGCAGACCACGCACGAGGTGAGGTCCGAGTTGTGCGTGTCGGCGTTGAAGCGGTAGCTGGGCAGCTGGTCCACCTCGGCCTTGCTGAGGCCGCGCGGCTTGGCCTCGCCCAGCCGCTCGGCCAGCGTCAGCAGCGCCTCGTAGTTCTCCGTCTCGGCGTTGCCGGTCGGCAGCTCGGCCGGGCCGTACGCCGACACGCCGCCCGGGCTGTTCAGCATGGCCAGGAACTGCAGCAGGAACGGCGTGTACGGCGTCGGGTGCGAGGCCGGCACTACCAGGCTGCGGATGTGGCGGCGCGGCAGCGGCGCGGCCGGCGGCGGCGGTGGCGGAGGCGGCGGCGGGGGCGGCGGTCGGCGGCTGGAGGTGGTCGGCCGGCGCAGACGGTGGCCGCCGTGCGCCAGCTGAGCGGCCAGGTCCAGCTGGGCCGCCCGCGAGTCGCCCGCCGTCAGCACGCTCGACGGCGCCATCTGCAGCGGCTGGTGCGCCTGGTGCTGGTGCTGAGGATGGTGCGGATGTTGGTGCTGGTGCTGGTGCTGATGCTGGTGCTGGTGCTGGTGCTGGTGTTGATGCTGGTGCGGCGGCGGCGGCGACTGGTGCTGCTGCATCGGCATCATCCGCGGCAGGTTCACCATATTGGAACGGCCCGTCAAGAAGTCGCTGTCCGGTCGCTGCAAAGCAATATCGCGTCGTCAGTTCGGCCGACGGGACGGCAGGACAAGGCCCAATCAATCGGGCACGGACAGACGTCCGCCGTTTATCCCCACGTTCGCAATCGTCTGGACGGGCGAAGGGACACCCTCTCCGTTCCCTCCCCCACGACGCAGCCGACGATGGCCGAGGACAAGAGGCCGCCATTTCTGTTGAGCGCCCGGCGGCCTGGCAACACGGTTGCCAAGGCAACGCTGGGGTCGGCAGCTGCACTGCGGTACGGCCGCCTTTTTACCTGACTTCCAGCCGCCGGGGAGGGGGCCCATTCCTCACAGTGACAGACCGCTTTCGCCTCTCAGGGCAGTTATTTACGACCGCATAACAGTCCGGTGCATGGGTTCACGTGTTCAACGACGAAGAGCTCGCTCAAGCCTCTACAGACGCGGGCCCAACCCGACGGTACACAGTGCTTTTTCGAACAGGTCTGTGCAGTGTGAAACACAAAAATTGCCGAACTCCACACAAAGCGACGTAAAAACTGACCTTCAGGAAACAAAGAGACAAAAGCTGCCAAAGTTTTTGTCCAGGCTAAATTTGGATACATAAACACTAGCCAATAAACATTTTTAAGACACCGCGCGCAGCCAGCACTTCGCAAAAAAAGTCTGAACTCCGGCCACGTTTCCCCAGCTTAAACAAGCAGCATGTACTGGATCGCACGCGTGCGAGAGGGTCAAAAGAGGCGAGGAGAACCGGTACAGTATTCTGTTGCTACTGCTATTCGTAAAACTTCTAGTGTTAACTAAGCACCCCAGATTTCCAAATTATAGAACCATAAGGAGAAAACCCATATTTTCGCCCCCCAAAAAACACCGGGCCCCCATGGACAAGCGCAAAGCACAACCCAAAGCATCCCCGAAGAAACCAGCTGACAAAAGACGGCCTAGTTAAACAGGTTGCAGTGTCCGTTACTGGCTAACGCGCCAAACGGGTACGGTCAGCAGCAGTGGCGAGCGCCGCCGCCGCTCACCTGGCCCAGGTGAGGCCGCGGCTGGAAGTGGGTCTGGCCCATGCTGTTGGCGTTCATGTGCGCCTGCGGCGGCATCTGGCCGTGGAAGGCGCCGTAGGGCGCCGGCAGGCAGGCGCCGATCTGCGGGACCTGGCGACAGGCGGCGGGTCGGCGGGTCAGACAGTCGTCGGCTGCCCGGCGACGGCGCCCCGACGTCGTCGCGACGGCGCGCCGGGCCGCCGTTAACGACGTCAACACGACGATCGAGCCGGGGAAACGGCGACACAATCACGACCGTCATTACAAACAGCCGACTACGTGCGCAAATGAGACCAGATTGGGCGACATCTCATAACAGGATGCATGCGTCCGTGCTAATGCCCCCAGCATCTTCTACACGCCAATAGTGATCATCAGCTGACACCGCGCGGCGTGGCGCCTGCGGCGGACGCTGGCAGCCGGACCAGACCGGCACGCCGGCGGGAGCGGGGCGGCCAGGCCGGCTGGCTCCTGCGCCGCCGCCGCCGCCGCCGCCGCCTCCTCCGCCGGTATAAACAGGACCGGAGGGTGGGGCGCACCAGGCGCCGGGTCCGGCCGGTCTGCCAGCACCCGCCCGATCACGAGCCGGGCTATTTGTGACTCACTACGGCTCCGAAAAATAGCAGCCGGCGCCGCCAACTGGCAGCCGGACCGGCTGGGGGCGCCCGCCGCGCCGTACGGCCGCCCGCGCCGAGCCACGACTCCGCGGCCGGCGTTCATTCAGCCGCGCGACAGCATCCACGGCCGCCGTCAGCGACCATTTAGCCGCGCGACAGTCGGACTATCCGGAGGGGCAGCTGCCAGAGATCGGGCCAGGCCAGGCTCTGGCTGGACCGCCGCTGATCGGACCGGCGCCGTACCTGGCACGTGCCGGCGAAGTGCGGCCCGCTGCAGAACATCTGGCACGGCTGCATGTGGGAGGGCGCGCCGGTGCAGAGTGGCAGATGATGGTGGCCCGAGTACAGCGGCACGTGCTGTGACGTGAAGCCCAGCGGCATCGGCACGGGCACCTGCAACACAGCAGAGCACACCGTCACCCCACCTCTTCTACGATAAAGTACCGCGCACGTCATCTTGAACGCGCTCAAACGGGTGGTGAAGTGGAAAATCTCCCTCATAGAAGGTTGCTGAGCAGTGTTCGATTTGCCTGACACGAGTTTCCCATTTGGGTAATTTTGGCTCAGGCACCGAACCAGGTGAGGATGCAGGATTTTTACGATGCAATGCAGCTCCAAGATACGACCGCTTCGTTACTGGCAGACTCGATCGGTCTCTCGCCAAATAAAACAGACCGCTGTTGTGGAGCTCCGACCGAGGGTCTGCCCCAGCCCCTCCGTTGGGGCAATAATCCGCTCAGCCCCGCTGGTGGGCCAATCCAACAGCTGTATCAGACGGTGCGCAGGCGGACAGATCGGCGGCGCCGCCCGTCGCGATCCGTCCACACTCGACAACGACAGCGGAGTCGCTCGACAGCACGCCGCCGATCCGGCGTCACCGGGCTGGCTCGGAGCGGCGGCCGGGCCGGGCCGGGCCGAGACGCCGTGAATCTCCCGGCGCAGTCAGAGCCCGCCGCGCCGCGAACGGCACCGGACGGCGTCAAAGCAGCCGCCGCCGCCGGCCGCGACGATCAACGACCGCCTGACGGCCCGACGGACCGGTCGAACGTCGGAACCGACGGCCGAGCGACGGGGCGTCCTGGAGAGCGGGCTGGACGCCGCGGTCGAGCGCTGGAGAGGGCCGGGGAGATGTTTGACACGACAGCCGACCGCCGGACGGGCCGTTCAGTCTCTCACGACTATGTACACGGTGACGCACAAAGACAGCATGGAGCAATGGACGAATCAGGAAACCGACAAACAGAACGAGCCCCAGTGAATCCAGCCACGCAGTACGACCAGGCAGCCACGTCACCACGCTGCGGTGGCCCGGGGCCGGGCCAGGGCCAGACCGGGCGCAGACCCGGCCCGGCACCGCATGAATAAACCATCAGCCGGCGGCGGCCACACACCGCGACAGACGGCACCGCCGCCGCGTCACCGTTACCGTCTCGCCGGGCTCAGCGCTGACGCGCCGACGGCGGCGGCAACGGCGGCGGCGCGCTGCTGCGCCGATTTCGCCGCGTTTCGATCGGAGCGGCGGCGGCGGCGGCGGCCGTCTGTATCGAGCCGAGCGGCCATCTCGGCCGGCGGCGGCCGCCCGGCGGCGCTGCTGGCGAGGCGAGGCGAGGCGGCGGCAGCGGGTCCGACCGAGCCGAGCCGAGGCGAGCTACGGCGCCCCACGGCGCCCCGGGCCGGACGGCACCGGCCCCACGTCACCCATCGAGGGCGAAGGGCTCACAACGCCGACACCTTCCGGTCTGACCAGCAGGAGTCAATGAGTCACGCATACCTTTCCCACGGCAATCTGACGCAGCGTTCCATGGATCCGTTGCGACTGCCTGACTCAGAGGCTCCGCAGCTCAAGTTACGGCTAGACGTGGTCATTATGGCAATGAGTCACGCTGTAGTACAATGTCCGGTGCGATACTGACTCAGTCCGCGGTTTTCAAAACCGTTCTGTCTCGAAAGTTCGGATAATCCGGGATCCCGGCATCAGAGCCGCAGGCGGCTGATGACTACTGCCTGAGTACCTGTCCGGACGGAGCCTGGCGCGTGCAGACGAAACTTGCCCCGGGGCAGCCGGCCGAGGGACATCACGAACAAGAACTGATATGGATAGTACACAGCTGTCGAGAAAACCACACTGCCCCGACAGTGCAGTAACCTACGTGGCACGTGCATTGGACAGCTGTACACACCTTCCACGATACGGGCAGCCGACGGCTGCCCAGACCCGGGCAGTCGAGGACAGCCGACAGCTGCCCAGACCCAGGCAGTCGAGGACAGCCGACCGCTGCCCAGGCCGAGGGCGGCCGACAGCTGGCCAGACCTGGCTGGCGAGTCCAGCCGATAACGGGCGGCCCGTCGGACCGGCTGGCGGATCAGCCGCCGGCCGACGCTGCGGCCGGCCGGCCGGGCTATCTGTATGCCGACTATTGATCGGCCCGTGACGTGCCGTGCGCGTGGTGGCCGGAGCCGCCCTTCCCGGAGCCAGACGTCCCGGCTCGCCGCGACCCGGAGACGGCCCATCCGCCTCAGTCTTCCGCCATTCAATATCCTGCTGCATCTCCAGCTCGTCTTTCCATTTCCCTTGTCTGTATTTGCATATTCCTATTTGGTTCAGCCATTTCGTTTTCGTTTTCCCGCTACCCTCTCTTTCCTCTGCCTCTCTATCGCTTACCTCACTAGCTCGTCAAGGTTATTTCCTCACTGCCAGCTCTACCTCCTCCCTCCCCTACCCTCTGTCTCTCTTTTTTCTCCATTCTCTCCCTCTCTGTCCTCTGCCTTGCTCTCCCTATGTCCGCTCTGTCCAGGCACGCCGTCCCGGTCGCAGCTCGGTATCAATGGGCCCCGGCAGCGGCAGCTGACGGCCGTGACGCGTCCGGCAGCCTCCTCCCTCTTCCTTCCGCCCGCGCCGGAGAGCGCTGCCCGGGCCTGCAGCGGCAGGCCGGTCAGGACGCCCTCCAGGGCAGAGGAAAGATCTCCCACAGGCGGCGAGGCGCCGCAGCGTCGTCTGATCTCATTGCAGGATCCGAACGATCTCATTGATGGCTTCGACCGATCTCACTGATTGCTACCGTCCATCTCAATGACCACTGCCACCGATCTTATTATTTTCTCGAACTGATCTCACTGACCGTTCGACTGAAATCATGTCTGCCACGGACGAACTCACTGGCGGTTGGCTGGTCGCATTATTTGCTCGGCCTCGTATCAATAACGACGGAAAAAGTCGCCCCGCATGACATCAGTGACAGCTCCCCTGATCGCGGCCGACAGACGGACGCCCGGGCTCCATCTCACCTCACCACTGTCCACTGGCCGTGGGCGCTGGTGTCCCGGCCTTATCTCAACATGACGACTCGGCCCGACTTCGCTGCTGACAGGGCCGTCAGACGGCGGCCGGCCGCCACCGCAGTGATATCTGGTTCAGCCGGAAGCTCGCCCACATGCGCCCCGGGCCGCTCCACGCGCCGACCACGAGCTGAGCACGACTGCGTCAGAGGAACTGGCGTCCCTATCTCGGAATTGAGCCCCGACGGCAGGATGTGACTTCCCGATCACGGGAGTCCTCCCGTGCCTGGGCGGTCTCGCAGAACACGCGGCACTCCCGCAGACTAGTCAAAGACTGTCGGGCCCATCAAACACCTGGTGGAACTCCTGGTGGCCTTCCGGCAGTTTCCACTAGATCCCACGAACGCTGCACTGCCCAGTTCACGAAACATTCGTCACTCTGTTCCTCTTCCGCCTCATTGTTTGCATCTCCATTCACGTTATACCCTATTGCAACAGTCGCTGGATCAAAGCTGCGAAGCTCATGGAATTGACTAATGGGTTTTCCACCCACGCCCACACCAGATACTGCAGCTTCTGCCTTTGTGATTAATTCGTTTCTTTCTGCTTGTCGGAAAGCCAACTGTTTACCTACAACTGCTTACATACTTTCGGCCAACTTTTATGCGCCAATTCGGCACCAGGTGGGACCCTAATGCCGGCCTGACAAATGACAAAACGTTGCCAATCCCCACATCGCCCACTAACAGCCACTTTACAGCGATCCAACACAGCTGCCAACCCGAAGACAGCAGGCGGTCGGGTCGGGAGGAGGGAGGACGGCGGGCGTCTGAAGTTGCGCCAGACCCCCTGGCTGTCGGCATCCAACTCAACGGCACGGGCAGCCGCTGGCAATGCCCTTCGACTCAGAGAGGCGGGCAGCCGCTGGTCAAACGCAGGCCGAAAGCGGACACCGACCGGCATTAAATGGCCGGGAGTTCTCGAAATTAACAGCGATCCGGGCAGGCTTACCCCCCCCTCCCACCCCCACCCCGAGATGTCTTTCACCGACGTCCACAGCAAGCCACGAGTCAAAAATCGGCGCAAACACGATCTCTGGGCTTCAGAGCCGACCCCAGACATCAAATGAGGCTGCAATCGTCCAGTGTCTTTTCTGTTTGCTTTACAGGTTCAACATAAACATCCGACAGTCACTCTGAGTCACGGTGAAAGATGTGACTGTTTCTGACGGCACCTGCGGACCCGTGTGCCGGCTGGACCCGCTCCAGGGGGTCGGCACACGTGACCGGCCCCAGGCCAGCCGTGATTCAGTCGATGACGAGCCGGGGCCGGCGGCTGCGCAGACGGCCGCCGGTCGGCCGTGCCCGGCTAGGCTGCGCCAACACCAGCAGCCGGCCCGTCAACAGGCGCCGCCGACGACGCAAACACGTCCAAAATAACGGGCGCGCCGGCCCGACAAAGACGGTCCGCGGCCCGGCCCGGCCCCGGCCGGACCCCCACACAGGACGACCCGGACCGGCAGTCCCTGTCCCGGCCGTCACGGACGCCCCGAGAGTCCCGCACCCCCGGAAACAGGCCGCCTGGGGACGCCAATGAACACATCACGTCTTCATTTCAAAAATGGGCCGCACGGCCTTTCAAATCCGCACGACACTTGAAATGTTGGCGACAGTTACCAATCAAGCTACCGGCTGAATTGCGACACAGCCGCTGCCCGGCGAAATGGCACGACACAGAATGCCGTTAGTTAAACGACAGCTGAGGGGAAGGAACTCCATACAAAACAAGGCAACAGGATATAAGCAGCCATGCAGTTAACGTGGGCTAACATACCACTCGGAAATAATCAACGTTCAAATAGGCAGAACTGATTAGCACGGACCACACACTCCCACGGACACAACTCATAAAGCACCTATCTACAAATCCCGCGAACATCGACAGCTCACAGAAACGGGAAGTTCCCTTAAACACACAAACCCCGACAGAACCGAACACACAGCACAGCCGATACCGCCGCACGCGGCGGCGGCAGGGGCGCCTCGGCAGCGCCGCGCCGGCCTCACCGGCACGCAGACGAGCAGGGTGTCGGCCGGCGCCCAGACGGCGAACCGGTCCGTCTCGAGCGGCGCCCGGACCATCATGGTCGGCCGCCGCCGCGCCGTCCGCCACTCACCGGCACACACAGCATCATGGCGTCGGCGGCCGGCCGTCGGCTGCGTGCGGCGGCGCCGACGGCGTGGCCCGTATTGAGCGGCGCCGACGGCCGCACCGGCCGACCGCCGCCGCCGCCGCCGCCCTGCACGCCGTACAAAGGCACAAAGGAGCCGCACGCGCGCGCGCCGCCGCCGCCAGGTCGATCGACGCACGCCCTCGGGCGCGGCGGCCGCCAGAAAAACGCAGGCGGCGGCGGCGGCAGCGCGTGGGTCACACGCTGGCGCGGCGCGGACGCGGCGCCGGGCTGACAAAGAGGACCGGGCCGGGTCGAGCCGGCGTCCTGACCTCGGACGGGCCGCCGCCGCCGCCGCCGCCTCCGCCAAGATGGCGGCCGACCGGCGCGGTTCCGCCGGCCGCTGATCAGGGACAGCTCTCCGGAGTGCCGTCCGAGCCTCTGAGCGAGGGGGTGTCGCAGGACAGGCTCGGCTCCGGCCCCAACGCTCACAACAGACGGCTAAGCCCCAACGTCAGCGGCCGAGCGCGTCGACGGCGCCCTGACGCCTCATCGAATCCGTGTTTCTACGTCAACCGGTCGATGAGGAACTGTTCGACCCATCCACGTCCTCGAAGGCGAAACCGATGAAGAGCGTCGCACACAAGAGAATGCTTCAGACCTATTCGTCGTGCCTTGCTTCTGATTGCCTGATTACCACTAGAGGTCGGCCGACCAGCCGCAGTGAACTCGCCCGGGGAACTCGGACGGAGCACGACCCGACCTTGGTGGCCCCGTCCTGCCCCATCTGAGACAGGCTCACTACGTCCGAACGGCAGGTAACGACCGGCCGCCACTAATGCCCACATTCGATGACACTCGAAAACTGCCAAAACTGCTCGTGCTGTTAATACATACAGCTTCGTATAGAGGTGCAGGAACCAGACGTGCGGTCTGATTCCGAATTATACTCCGCCACGTCACTCTTCGCCCGCCACTCCGGCAGGCCATTTCCTTTAGCAGCGGCGGATACCGGGAAGAAGTTAATGCCACGCAAGTCCTCTCATGCGAGGTTCAATGAGCCGTTTTAAATGCTATTCAGAATTATGTTTACAAGGTATCTTAATAACCCTGTCTACTACACCCCCGAAAACCGGCCGCATGAACAGAACATGAAAGAAATTTGGTCGCAGGACCTTACCTCTCTGTATCCGTGCTTGTTGGACGGGCTGTCATGTGGAAAGGTCAAGCAGCGGACTGGCATGGCGAAGCAGGATAACTCAGAATCCGGGTACATGTCTAGCAGGGACGAGGGACGTATTCGGTTGCCTCGTTCAGAGTACTGGACCAACATCGATCCTGGGAGTACACGTCCCGCCATCTGTGTTTTGGACTGAGATCTACGAGACCACCACTCACACGTAGGTGGCAGCACGCGTCACACCAGCGCATCTATGACGCAAGCAACTAGTAATTACTTCCGCCATAATTGTCCTATGCGTACGTTGTTCGCTTTCGTAACAGTCCCACAGGGCCTGGCGCAATGAGGGCGTGGGCACAGCTCCGTCCCCGTGACGAACGTCACACAAATGCACACGTCACGTGCACAGGAACACGGGCATTGATCGCAAGCAAAGGTGCACGATCACGTGGCAGCGTACAGACATACTGAACGCACCAACGCCGCCAAACGCATACCCACGACGCGTCACGGACGCACACATTCAAATGCAAACACCATTCCACGCATACGGCGATCGCTCACGCACGCCGACCGGCACGAACACACACACACACAAAGACGGCAGGTTGAAGGACGCGGCCAGCCGACTGTGACGGCCGCTCGAGCACAAGGATACGCGGGCCACGAGCGACGCCGGCGGTCGCGGCCGCGGGCGCCGCTCGTGCCGGCGGCGACGCGCCGACCGTGGCCGCCGCCGCCGCCGCGTTTCCCAATGCGCCGCGCGCCGCCGCCGGCGCCGACCAGAAAAGGTCACGGTGAAAGGTGGGCGCCGGCTCCGAGGGGCAAGGTCGGGCCCGCACGTGGCGGGGCGACCTCCGCACCGGCTGCAGGAGGCCGGCCGGCCGACCTCGGGTCCTCGCGGCGGCGGCGGCCGCTGCCGCGACGCCCGCGGCGCCCAGAAGGACGACAGGCCGGCAACGCCGCCGACCGGGCCGGCCGGCCGGTCCCGACCCCGGCTCCTCTCCGCCCCGCGCGAGGACCAGCCACCCGCCTCAGCCGCGCCCGCCTCGAGCCAGAGCTGGTCTCCACGGCCGGCCGCCGCCACCGCGGCCCGGCTCGGCGCTCAGTTCGGAGTCCGCCCGTCTCCCGCGGAGCCTCCGCCGGAGCAGTCGCACACCGTTTGCGCGACTTCGCCTCTCGAACGGTGCTAGGACAGGTCCTCGTACTGAGGTCTTCAGCGACTCCGGCGTCCACACTTGGACGGCGGCCGACCGACCGGTGGAACGGCCAGTCATTGCACCACAACCACTGATACCATGAGTGGCGAAGGCGAACACCATCTTGGTGAATGCACCAACAGTCGTGATGCAATAACAAGCCCCGTATGCTGCGTACGGCGATGCGTAATCGCACGCCCCGCACACAGCACGACGACAAAACGTCGACCACCCACGGCGCGATATTCATATATCTAAGGAATTCCTGCCTATCGGGAATCCTTTCGCCCATACACAACACAAGGCATTTCCGGAACTGTTGTTCGCAGCCCTCATGTCAGACGCTGAACACCTCCCTACACTGCAGTGCGGGTTTTGAGCCTAGCCAGATCAGCATTCACCGGTCCGATACAAGCGGGGGCACAAAACTGGGTCAGCTCGTGCTGAAATGGCACTACGATTTCCCGTCACGACATCAAGCTGTCCTTTCTTTGACCTCCATAGCTAGTAGCGTGGGACGCTGAAAGTTCAGCATCGTTTTTACGACAGTAGAACCCGTCCCGAGAACGCACCACCAAAGCGTTGCGAAAGAGGAACCACACACATACACACAAGAACGTAAAAACCATAGCGCCACTTCCGAGTCGCGCGGTACCACCCCACCGCCCACACCCAGGACGGTCCACTTCCCTTCCCCTCACACTGTTGACGAGCCGCAGAGCCGCGTTTACGTAACAAATCACCTACAAAGGTCTGCCCAAAAGCAGGTCCACCATATACAGTGAACACATCAGCAAACGAAAAACAGCAGTGCGCCCTTTTATGGGATCTGTTCGGCATGACATCAAGGCAAATGGTCTGCACACGCGGCAAATTTTTGAAAATAGGTGCATTTTACATTACACGAATGCAGAGCAGTGTGTTCGAAAAAATCTACCTGAAGTTTTACTTCTGCGGGCCTATTTTTCACAGCCCAAAATCCGCATGAATGAAAAGGCACCTACCACCCACGTTTATCGTTCATGACGGCACCATGCAATTCCGCCACTTGAAGAGGGTACGAGTTGGTGAACACGTGAGCAGCAGCGGCCGCCGAACACCCCACCCGGGCCCCGGCCGGCCGCCGGGGCCGGCACGCACCTGCAGCGAGCGGATGTGGTGCGCTGTCGCCGGGTCGCCCACCGGCTGGTAGTGAGGTAGATGAGGCGGCGGAGGCGGCGGCGGCGGCGGTGGCGGGGGCGGCGGCAGCGGCGGGCCCACCTCGGCCGGGGCGCGGCCGGCCTCGACGCCGCAGCGTGACGAGCGACGCATCGGCGGACTGCGGCACAGGACGGCGCACGACGGTCAGTACCCACACCGCCACACGGCAGCTCCGCGGCGGCAGCGGCCGGTCCACACCGACTCCGCAGCCGCCTGCAGAAACGCTCTCCTGAAACGTGCACCGGACCGCTTCTGACTTCCCCCCGCCGTCAGCCGCGGCGGGCGGGGGCGGGGGAGGAACACCCCGCTCACGCCGTCAGCAGCGTCCACCGCCGCGGCGGTCGGGCCGCCGCCTCGGGCCGACAATTAGCCGCGTCACAACAGAAACAGACCGCCCGGGCAGCGGCGCCGGCGCCGGGCCCGACAGACCAAACAGACGGTCCGGGCCGGGCTCCGGTCGGCCGGAGGCGCGGCGCCCTGCCCTCCAGTCGTCCGACCGGTCCCGCCTCAGAGGCGAGCGACGGGCCGCGCCCTGACGCTGCTGCTGCCGGCGGCGCCCCGTCAGCCCCAGACAGAACATCGCAGCCGCGCTGAACAAAGCCCAGACAGCATCGCAGCCAGGCTGAGCCTTCCTTACAGAACAAGACAACGGGTTCCTTACAGAATAACCACCACCAGAGAGGGCAGAGCAGCTGGCCTGAACATCTCAGCTGAGCACAGCAGTAGGGATCATCCATCCTTGCCGAGGACAATACACGGCAGTGGAGTCGAACCGCCCGAAGATGGTATACAAAAGTGGAGCAGAAGTATCTCCCGACAGTACAAAAAAGTGAGGCCGAAACACGCCCATATGGCATCAAGAAGTGGAGCCTAACAATCCCCGAATAGAATAAAGAAACAGAACCGAGCCACCCCCGGCTAACATACAGAAGCGGGGCCAAACCATGCCCATCTAACACACAGAAATAGCCCCAGCTTTCCTTACGCAAAATTCTGGCCCTGCTACCCCCTAAAGAGTAGGCGGCAGTCATCCCCGGAGCTGAGTAATCCCCCACAGCGCAAACAGCACCGGGAAGGAGCTATCGTCACAGAGCACACAGAGGCGGGGCGAAGCGCCACCAGACATTACACAACACATACCGGAACACTTGTCTCCCCAGGCACAGGGCGAACGAGTCCTCCCGGACTGCAGGCATACTCCACTCTCACGTGTGTACCGGCCCAAAGGCCAGGTGGCGCAGCGCCCCTACCCACATGGCGACGGCTTTGCCAGTTTTGAATAATTCAGACACTAGCCATACTGTCCTGCGTGCAAAAAATGGCCAGAAGTTAGATCCGGCCGCACCAACGTTGAAAATGGCTCCTCCACCGGTGCCCATCGTCAAACAACCCCCAAGAGCCGCGCAGAGCGGGACCAGCGGCGAGCCCCGGGGCGGGCGGCTCACCTCCTGTGGTGGCGGCCGTCGCTGGGCGGCCGCCGGCCGGACGGCAGGCGGCGCCGGTGCGCCGGCGGCGGCGAGGCGCCGCGGCTGGGCACGGGCGCGGCGGCCGCGGCGCCGGCCACCAGCGGCTCGTCCGGCGGCGGGCTCAGCTCCAGGTGCTGGCCGCTCAGCGAGATCCGGCGCCGCTTGCGGCTCGGCGACTCGCCGGCCTGCG
Organism: Capitulum mitella; assembly: GCA_030062745.1. Classification (NCBI taxonomy): domain Eukaryota; kingdom Metazoa; phylum Arthropoda; class Thecostraca; order Pollicipedomorpha; family Pollicipedidae; genus Capitulum; species Capitulum mitella. The sequence continues at coordinate 13,548,261 of CP099839.1, read as the reverse complement.
AAACAGGGCCCGCTCCGGTCAGGTCACGACACGCCGCCCGACAGGCTTCAGATACGGCCCATCGGAGCACGGTGATGAGACACGAGATATGATATAGACACGACACGATATCGCGCCTCCATGACGTAACAGACAGAGCACACACGACACGGGGGACGGCCACATCGCAGACCAGATGGAGCAAGTAGCGGTAGGTTCGCCCAAATACCCTCAGTCTTTCGTTTCAGATTTCAGTTATTTTATGCTTTTCTTATTCATATGTTCCAAATTGTCTACCACTTTCAAATATCAGCAGCCTCGACAGTGCTCCCCTTTGCTGGTTATTCACCATGTTCCGTCTCGTCCCTTTGGATTCTTCTGTCAAACCCTTTGTGGCCCGCTTCCCTCTGTACGCGTCTGGCGGCCGGGGGAAATAATGGCAGAAAATGTCTGTGTTTTTTTGCCGGCCGTTTTTCGGCGCGCCCCGCCTGGCCGCGGCGTTTTTCTCGGTTCCGTCCCCATTCGGCCGGGTTTTTGCGGCGCCGGCCGGGGTTACCGGGCTGCGTTCATCGCCCTGGCCGCCGCCGGCGCCGGCCGGCTCCTTTTTCTGGCGGCGGCGGCGGGGACACTGATTTAGCGCGCAGCCGGGCCGGGCCGGGCCGGGCCGGGCCGGCGGCGGCGGACGGAGCGCGGCCGGCCGCCCGGCAGGAGGGCCTCCTGCACGCACGACTGGCAGCCGCCGGCTGCCGGCCGGCCGCCACGCTGCACGGCCGCAGCGCGCTGGCCGCGCCGTCCAAGGACATGTGAATATCCTCCCGGCGCTGCGGCCGCCCGAGGAGAGCCGGCCGCGGCGGCCGCGGCCGAGCGCAGAGCCAGCTCACGTCCCACCTCGGCTGGGAGCGCCGAGACAACAGCGTACAGCGGCCGCAACGTTTCGGGCTCGGCGTGTCCGCAGTAGCGGGTGCCTTCTGCGCGTTTCGCGCGGGTGCTTTACGAATCAATACGCCAGAGGGGCTGGTCGCACGAGCGGGAGGCGTGAGGCCGGCCGCCGATCGCACATTGATTTCGAAACGGCAGCGGCAGCGGCGGCGGCGGCGGCGGCGGCGGCGTGAGCGGCGGCTGTAATGACACGGGGCACGTCACGGCCGGCCAATGGCGGCCGCCGGGTCCCGAGCCGGCCGAGCGCGGCGGCGGCCACCTGGCGGCCGACCGGTCAGCCCCGGCCGACCCCGACTGGGACCGGGCAGGGTCACGGTCTCACCGACCGGCAAAGGGACCGCAGGACCGGGCAGGTGCTCTCCCACCGGCCGTGTCCGGGACCAAGGTCCCGCCCACACCGCGCAGAAATAGTGCAGACCGCAGCGAACCCACACGAACCCGACCACACCAGGGCCAGCTGAACAGGTTCCCGACCGTCTGCCGCCGGGGGTGACCAGAAAATGTTCGAGCCCGAGGCGGCTGGGATCGGCCCCAGGCAGCACTCGCCAACGCCCACCGCCGACAAAGGGGCAGGGCAAGGCCCGACCGACCCCCAGGTAATAAGCTGGGCCGGATCGCGCGAAACGACCAGCGACGGGCAGGCAATGAACAATGCACGGAGTCATCAGACTTGAGGCTTTGACAAGTTCAGGTTTTGCTTTGCTGTCCCTAGAACACAGGGCAAACTGCTTTTTTCACCTCATAAGGCCACTCGACAAGCAGCCTGCGGAGTTTGGATCCCAGCTAGCCGCTGGCACGGGACATGAATCGGCTATATGCCGCCCGCACACAGACAACCAACAACGCTGAACTGCGCAACGCCTGTCCTCCTGACGGCTGATACACCTGACAGCTGCCGTGGTGCTACTGAGTAGTGCCTACACACCTGACATATCAGCCTCCGTGCCAACTACGTATCTGTCAACTTCAGACGTGCGGCACCTACATACTGGATTGTCGAAATGTGTGGCGCCCTCACACCTACCAGCTCCGGCTGTATGCCGCCCAAAATGTGGCGGCTAACACACCTGGCAGCTGTCAAAACCGACAGTTGCCACAGTGCAGCTGCACAGAACCAATAAGCAAGAGCCGGCGACACATGTGGTGACCGCCACAGCCAACACGCCAGAGCCGACGACACACCTGGTAACCGTCACAGCCAACACGCCAGAGCCGGCGACACACCTGGTGACCGTCACAGCCAACACGCCAGAGCGGCGACACACCTGGCAGCCGGCCGACACGGCGGAGCGGCGACACACCTGGTGGCCGTCACAGCCGACACGGCGGAGCGGCGACACACCTGGTGACCGTCACAGCCAACACGGCAGAGCCGGCGACACACCTGGTGACCGTCACAGCCAACACGGCAGAGCGGCGACACACCTGGCAGCCGGCCGACACGGCGGACGGCGCCGGTCGGCCCTGACACGCCTGGCGGCCACCGCCGGCCGGCCGCGCACGGCACGCCTGACCGTCGATGACCGGTGACCGGCCGGTACCGACCGCCGACGACAATCGATATCGCCGGACGACCGCCGGGGCGGCGCGAGGGCCGGGCGGAGCCAGACGGGCCGGACGGACCGGACGGAGCCGGACGGACCGGACGGAGCCGGGCGGACCGGACGGGACCGGACGGGGCCGGACGCGGCCGGACGGGCTGGACGGACCGGACGGACCGGGCGGGCCGGACAGGGCTGGCGGAGCTGACGAACGCCACCCGACTGTGCCCGACAGGCAGCGAGCCCGGCAGGTGGTCAAAGCGGTCGGCGCTGCGGGGGCGGTCGACGTCGGCACTGACTCACAGCCGCCCCCCGCCGCCGCCGCGCCGCTGCAGCCGCCGTGCAGGACGAGGCGGCGCATTTTTCGAGGCGCGCCCAGTTGTGAGGCGCCGCCAGCGCCGACCGGCGGCGGTGGCGGCGGCGGCGGCGGCGGCGGCGGCGGCGGCGGCGGCGGCGGCGGCGGCGGCGGCGGCGGCGGCGGCGGCGGCGGCGGCGGCGGCGGCGGCGGCGGCGGCGGCGGCGGCGGCGGCGGCGGCGGCGGCGGCGGCGGCGGCGGCGGCGGCGGCGGCGGCGGCGGCGGCGGCGGCGGCGGCGGCGGCGGCGGCGGCGGCGGCGGCGGCGGCGGCGGCGGCGGCGGCGGCGGCGGCGGCGGCGGCGGCGGCGGCGGCGGCGGCGGCGGCGGCGGCGGCGGCGGCGGCGGCGGCGCCCGGGCGAGCGAGCGGCGGCCCTCGGCGTCCCAGACGGAAGGCATGACGCATGCCGCCGTCAGCCGATGGATCCGTGAGATACAAGACACGTAACGGCGCCTCGGAGACCGTGGTCACGAACCGGCCCCTTAAGGACGCTGAAAAACGAGTCACAACGCAAGGAAAACCAAATTCCTCCGAATAACAAAGACCAGGAAGGAGTGGAAAGAAATTATTTTCGTGCGGGCAATGGGAAACGGGGTCCTTGAAGGACTACATGTAGTTAATGGAATAACTGTCAAATAACTAACAGAATTCCATTCAAGGCAACAAATGCGTTCCGAAACTCACGAAAAGCAGCGTAAATACGAATCACAGCCGAGGAAAATCCGGAACTGTCTGTTCCGAAATTAAAAAGTATGTTTTCAAGATGAATGCAACGTTTGTGTTAAAAAATATGGTCTCGGCATGGAATAAAGTCATGTAATTACCAAACAAAATACATCATTCCTACATGGAATCCGAATGGCACGCACATTTCACACCAACCACGAACCCCAGATAAACTCCCAACACAGAAGGTACCCCTCAAAGGAAAACAGGCGCCCCTGGCGCTCAAATTCAATGCGGGTTCCAGCCAACCCAGCTCTGGTGTCGCGCGGGCCGCTCCGGCGGGAGCTGGAATCAGCCAATCTCGCGGCGCCGGGCCGGCGGTTTCGGCCGTATTTTGAGCAGCTGGGGCCCGCCGGCCGCAGCCATCAGTGACTGATCGCACCGGCCCGACCTCGGCCGCCTCCCAATGACGTTTCCATCAGATGGCCGCGCCCGCCATCCGGCCGGTTCCCTGGCGCCGGCGGCGGTGAAGCCCCGTCCCCCGGCCGAGTGCAACGTTCTGGGTCTTCCGGCGGCGACGCCAGCGGTGAGCCCTGGTCGGTGGCGCGCCGGCGACACCCGTGACGTCACACGGCCGTCACAGCCGGGCCTGACACGGCGGACGGTGACCTCGCGTGTCACACGGCCGTCACATCGGGCTTGACCCGGCGGACGTTGGCACTGAGCGCCACACGGCCGTCACAGAGGGCCTGACCCAGCGGATGGTGACCTCCAGCGTCACACGGCCGTCACAGAGGACTTGACCCGATGGACGGTGACCTCGAGCGTCACACGGCCGTCACTGCAGACCTGACCCGACGGACGGTGACCTCGAGCGTCGCACGGCCGTCACAGAGGATCTGACCCGACGGACGGTGACCTCGAGCGTCGCACGGCCGCCGCCCGCCGTGTCCTCCAGCGGCGCCGCCAATTTTCTGCTGGCTGCCGGGCGAACAAAGCCACGTCCGCCCATCGCCCAGCGGCCCGCGGCCGAGGGGAAGCGTGTACCGGGCGGCGCCGGCGGTACCGGGGCTGGTGGATACCGGGCGGCGCCGGCGGTACCAGGGATGGGGTGTACCCGGTGCTGCCGGCGGTAACGGGACTGGCATGTACCGGGCGGCGACGGCGGTCCCGGTATGGTGTGCACCGGGCGGCGCAGGCGGTACCGGGGTTGCCGGGTACCGGGCAGCCAGGGCCATGGCCAGAGCCGGCGATGCGACACCGGACCGTCGTAACAGGGGGCGTAATCTACAAGGGAAAAAGAGAATCAGAGGAAGATGGATATAATAATACGGAGAGAAACAGGAGTGACAAAAAAAGGGACGACCGTACGAACATATGTGAAAAATGGAAGAGAAAATCAGAAACGTAAAAACGAAGTACATCACGAGGGACTAAGGAAATGCGATTGTAAAAGAGACACAAATCCAGCAGAGCGGTTCAACATAATCCAGCTGCAAAAAAACTATCACGGAAGAAAACAAGCAAAAAAAAACGAAGAACACACGACAAAACGAGGCAGAAAACAGCAAACGCCAGACGGAAGACAAAGGAAGGTGCGAAACGGCAAAGGAGACACACGGCTGCGGAAAGTGCGAAATTTTGACACCTGCCACCTGCCGGCTGTCTCTGTTCAGGCGGTCAGACCGGGGGGACAGAGCGGGGGCGGCGGCGGACGGCCGCTGGGGGGCGGCCGGCCGCCGGCAGCACACCAGGACACCGCTCTGACCGGGGTGGCCCTGGGCCGGGCCACGCCGCCAGCAGGCCCAAGGTCGGCTCCGCCTGGCGGCCCGGCTGCGGCCGGCGCGGCGCGGCGCGGCCTCGCGCCGCCCGGGCAGAGCGCCGGAGCGTGCGGCAGAGCGGCGGCGGAGGCCGGCCGCGCGGCCACTGAACTCCAAGGGGAGAGACGGGGCGGCGGCGGCGGCGGCGTGACGTCACCCGCCGGCGGCCTGGCCCCTGGAAAACGGCGCGTGATGACGCCGCCGCCGGCAACGGCTCACTCCGCGCACGGCAAACAACGTGACCGGGCCGAGCCGCGCCGGGCGTGCGGCGCTGTTGGCGGCTGTGGGTGTATGGGCGCGCCAGAGAGCGAGCGCCTCGCGGGCGCAGCAGGGCGAAGGCACCAGCCAGGCTTCATTTCAATTACATTACGTGGTTCACTCCCAACAATGTTTTGCGCTTCGAGTCGGCCGAGGCATCCCACATCATTGGTCAGACGGTGAATCTAGTCATAAAAAACATCTATGCGGACATTCATCCATAATGCAGCCTTGAGGCGCCTCCTCAAACGGTGCCGAGAGCGCTCTTTCTTGTCGACGTCCCCGCGCCGTGCCGTGCCGGGGCAGGTCTCCCGCGCTCTCCCTTGAAGTGGGCACGCCAGACGTCCAACAAAGGCGGGGGAAGGAAGAGAGCCAGCGCCGAGACCGAGACGGAGGAACGTCTGTCCCGAGACGGACCGGGAACCACGGACCAGCGCCAGCCCTGAGACCGGGAGCCGCGGACCAGTGCCAGCCCTGAGACCGGGAGCCGCGAAACAGCGTCAGTCCCGAGACCGGGAGCCGCGGACCAGCGTCAGCCCCGAGACCGGGAGGCGCGGACCAGCGCCACCCCGAGACCGGGAGCCGCGGAGCAGTGTCAGTCCTGAGACCGGGAGCCGCGGAACAGCGTCAGTCCTGAGACCGGGAGCCGCGGAACAGCGTCAGTCCCGAGACCGGGAGCCGCGGAGCAGCGTCAGTCCTGAGACCGGGAGCCGCGGACCAGCGCCAACCCTGGCTGACAGGAAGACTGAGGAGTGCCAGCACAGAGACCAGCAGCCACGAAGGACCGCCAGCGCCACCTCAGGATGCGTGGCTCCGAGCACCGATCGCCAGCGCGGAGCCAGCGTGAGGGGCCCGGCCGGCGGCGGCCGGCGCCGGCTCCGCTGGCGGCCCGTCGGCGGCCGCCGCCGACGGGCCCCTGCTCGGCTGCATTGACCGGCCGGCAGGCGGACGGGGCGCTGCCGGCTCAGGGAGTCGCCACATGCGACACCCTGGCAACGGCGCGTGGGCTTCCGGCAGCCGGTGCGCGCCGGCTGTTTGCGTACGTTCGTTCATTAGCCGGGCTCGACTTGCTGCGGCGCGACGCACCGCGCCGTCATCCACACATGGTGCGACAGCGCGCGGCGCCGGCCGGCCGCGGCGCGCCGGCGGCACGGCCGAAAAACAGCGGCGTCCGGTTCGCCGCGCCCGGGGAGGGACGGCTCCGACCAAAACACGCCGGCACGCCGGCCAAACAGCGGCCGGCGGCAGCGGCGCCGCCGCCCGAGGCGGCCGCGCTCCGTGCAGGCGCGCCCACCGGCCAGCCGGCCGGCCGACGGGACCGGTCACAGTGGTGCCCGGACAGCAGCTCACACAGGGCTGTCACAGGGGCACGCGCACAGGAGTCATAGGACCGGTCACAACGCTGCCACAGACAGCAGCCGGCACTGTGGCCGCGGTCACAGCGCTGTCAGAGAGCAGCCGACACAGCGACCGGCCACAGCGCTGTCATGGACAGCGGCCGACACAGCGATCCGGCCAGACATCGACTGCTGCACGGTGCCGTCTCACGGGGTGGACGAGGGCGGACCGCCCAAGCACTGCACATGGCTTTCAGACGTCACAGCTCAGCCAGACGCTGCAGAGAAACGGGGCGCTCCGTGCAACTGCACAGATGAAAACCAGCCGCGCCCTCAGCAATGGCGGGCACTAGGCGCTGCTATCCACGTCTTCAGCCTGGTCAGGACAAATTACGTCATGACCAGCGACGGTGACTCAAAGATGGCACTGAGCACCCACCTACGGGAGTTGATCCACCTATTACCAAGTTTCCAAGAATCAAAGAATATTCCATTGCGTTTCCTTTGCCGGCGACAATGAAATAAACCGGTACCGAAGTCTCAACGACACAGTTTCTATTTTTAAAGCGTTCACATATATATTCTGATACCAATATTCAAAAACGATTTATAATCAAAGGACAGATCCGCAGACGTTTACACCTGGAAGTGCAAGATAACAGTCAAATGTGGGAAAAAGTGAAAATGGGAAGAACACGATTCATTTTCAAACTTTTTTTTTCTACGCAAGCTTTGTTCTCTTGGTGCGATACTCAAGACGCAGATTGAGATCTTTATCCTGACACCACGCGCGCAGCAGACTGGAACGGAGATTACGGAGGGGGGGGCTACCGACCACATATGGGTACAAAACCTAGGCGTATCACATCCTGTCCTACGGTCACCGCTACACCTCAGAAAGCCGGCTTCAAAAAAAGGGAGGAGGAAAACAGGAATACGGAAATGGAAAGGAATGGTAAAGGAGACAAGGAGAAAAGGAAGAATCTGGAAAGACAACGCAGATTCGTAGAACTATGAAACATCGTCAAAACCTGGACAGACAAGAGAAAAGTAACAAGATAAGAGTGGAAACAGAAGAAAGAAAAGGGGGAATGACGTCAAAAGCGAGTGAAAGGGCGTGGCCATGCCAGGTGATCAGCAGACTTGACGGAGGTCCGCAGTCGACAGTGATCTCCCAGCCCCGTTCCCAGGCTTTGCACGGACCCTCCGGTCGCCGACCCGCATTCACGTGTGCCGGCTTTTCCTCGGCACCGTCGCCCCGCTATCTCCCCCCCCCCCACCGACTGCCGTTCTCAGCCCGGCTCCGGGGGCAGGGGCGGGGCCGGCAAAAAAAGGTCGCCGCTCCGTCACCGGCAGCCGCCTGAAAGGCAGCGGCGGCCGACATTTACCAGTATAAATCTCCGCCACAATGACACATTTATTCCGTTACACGGGACCATAGAGCGGCGGCCGGCGCCTGCAAATGTACCCCTTTCCGAACGGGCCGGTTTATTGTCGGCCGCCGGCTGAGACGCGCCGGCCGAAGGGTACGGCCGCCGTCGCCGTCATCGGTCACAATGACCGCGACGGACGGCGACAGGCAGTCAGCCGGCCGGCCGGACGCAGCTGGGTGACCCCTGCCGCCGGCGGCCGGGGCGGCGGGGCCGGCCGGCGAGCTGCACCCCGGCCGCGCCGTCACACGCCGCCCACGCCGCTGCCAGGCCGTCAGCCTCGCCGGCCGGCGGGTAGCGACGCGCGGCTCCGCTGCGGCGCGTCGCAGACAGCCCTTCCGCTCGGGCGGCGCGCTCCATCACAGTCCGGCCCACTTTGGACAGCTCGATTCAACCCCCGCCGACGAAGTTCTCCTTTTCTGAAGAGCAGCCGGATCTGCGGCGGCACAGCTCCCCGTTGGCGGACTCTCCCACAGTTCCACTCAGAGCATCTCCCTTTTCGCAGGGGTCCGGCTCAGAAGACCGGCGGCCTCCGAAAGGGGGGGGGGACCAGCCGGTCTAAATATGCGGGCAGGTGGTGCCCGGATCGTGGGAACGCCGCCGGCGAGGTGCGGCCGTTGCCACCGTTAGCCGGACGGGGACGGGGGCGGCGCCGGCCGTCTTACCTTTCTGTCGTCGCTGCGGAAGGTGGAGAAGAGCGCCTGGTTGGTCAGCGGACCGCCCGAGCCTAGCTGGGCCGCCGCGGCCGCCGCCGCCGCCTGCATGCTGTGCATGTCTGAAACGGCAGGACCACACGTCACTGAACGTCCGCAGGTACCTTCCAGCACACAACACTCCGCGCTCATACATATATGGGTGCCGCATGGGAGGCATGCACTGATGGACACGTGACTATCGACTTACTCCCATCCGTGCGGCTCAGAGAAACCAGTCCGGCTCTATCCCGACCCCGACAAAACTCAAATTTCGGGCACGCTCCGCGCCAAGCACACTCCGCAAACTCGGTAAGACTACGATTCCGAGCCCGTCCAAAATAACTCCAACCTCCGCCAAAATAACTTCAAACGTTTCCAAGACGACTCAAGCCCCAACCACCCGACTCCAGCTGTCTCTGGTCGACTCCACGTCCGAGCAGCTCCCAGGACGGAGGGCTGGCCGCCGAGCCTCGCCGCCGCTCGGCCTGCGTTCGTAATGCCAGCCGGCGCCCGCTCCCCGAGCCGTATTTTATGGAAATGAATGTTTTACCCGGGAGGGAGAAGCATCGACCCGCGCGTACCAGGGACCTACCAGGGACAGACAGGGAACGTACCAGGGACGCGCCGAGGACGTACCGGCGACGTACCGAGGACATGCCGGGAACGTACCAGGGACGCCGCGGGGACATACAGGAAACGTGCCGACAACGGACCGGACATATCATTTTTTTACTTTAAATTTTATCCGAATGGTCCGCGTTCATTGTTTTGGGCTAAGAGTACATGCTAAACAAAGCTTGTTGCTTGCACCCTGAATCTGCTGCCCAGTAGTGCCATTCCAGTCAACGGATAGTTTTGCCTCCAGCCTTTTCGCCAGACAGGACCTCGGAGGGAACTTTTTTTGTGCAGTACAACGCTACGGCACGGCCATCCAGTACCACGCTGTGATAACATACACAAAGTGCCGGGGGCTTATGACGAACATACGGACAGCCCGCCGGGGACATATCACGGAGACACATGAAGAATGTGTCGGGAACACGGCACGGCCGTACCAAGAACGTGCGGGGGACGCGCCAGAGGCGCATCAGACACATCAGAGGCGCACCGGTGACGCGTCAGGAACGCAAGCGAACGAACGAACGAGCGCAGCGATGCGTGGCAGGGGTATGACGCACACAGCAGTGTGCCTCGCAGTAGACTCCGAACAGCGCTCGCGGATTCAGCAGGGGAGGGCATGCCATCGCTGGGTTCTCACGGGCCGCTCGATCGCGCGGGGTGCGTCCTCTCAAGGCACGCCCGCCCCTGCAGTGGCGGCTGCCCGCGGCCGGCGACCGGCCGGCGGCCCGGACCCTGCGGCCCGGGCCCGACGCCGGGCCTGTTGTCGGCCGGCAGCGGCCGGCAGCGGCCGGGTCGGGCGGGCCGCCGGCACCACACCCCTGCGCCGGGTCGCGGCGGGTGCACAGCTGGCCGGCGAGCTGTGAGGGCGCCGGCGGCCGGCCGCGGGCCGCCGCCTCCCCACATTGATCCGGCCCGGCCCGGCCCGGCCCGACGCGAGCTGCCCCGCCGCTCGGCCGCCGCCGGCCCGATCGAAACCTATTTCATTCGGGCGCGCAATTCCCTTCGCGTAAGGGGACGGAACCGGCGGCGGAGCCGGAGGCCTCAGGCCGGCGGCCGGGAACCGGCGGCCGGGAGCCGGAGCCGTCGGCTCCTCATAAAAGATGCACACCAATATTCAGCGAGAGGGGATGGCGGCCGGCTGTTGAGCGCCGGGCGCGGCGGCCGGCTGCAGCCCGGCCGGCGGCCGGCGGCCGCCGAGCCTGCCGCCCCGGCCCGTAATGAAAGAAGGGAAGGGCCGAAACTCGAGTCGGCCGCCGTATTGATCCCGCTCGGCCGGCCTCAGAAGGCGCGGGGGAACAGGCGCCGCTAAAACCGGCCGCCAGACACTCCGGCGGCGAGGCCGGCCGGCGCAGCGCGCGGTCGGGACCTGCCGGCGTCGCCGCCGCGACCCGCGCCGTCGCTCCGCGCGCCCCGCGACACGCCAGCGGCGCCGTACATTTCGCGTCGGCTCCCGTTAACGAGCGGAGGGGAGCCGCCGCTCGGCTCCGCGGCGGGGGCGGCTTGGCTCGGCCCAGCTCGGCTAGGCTGGGTCGGACCCACAGCCGGCGGCCCGCACGGTATTTCCGCCGGCGCCCGGCCGCGCCGCTGCACGCTTCCCCAGCCGCCGCCGGCGCCGCAGCCGAGATTAACATTTCCGACTGCGCCGGGCCGAAATGCCGGCCGACCGCAGGCCGCTCGCTCCCTCAGGTAAAGACGGGGACGCCGCGCGCACGGGCACGCAGGTATGTTCCCGCCGGCCCGGCCGCGTCCTGTATGCACGTCGCGTCAGCGCGGCGGACGCGGCCGGGCGGCACGACTCGGCCCGACGGCGCCGGCACGCCGGGGGACGTGACGGAGCACTGCAGCGTGCACGGCGGCCGAGGCCCGGCTACAGCCGACGGCGGCCGGCCGGGCGCCGCGGCGGGTCAGCCGTCGGCCGCGCGCCGTCGGGCCGCCGGCCGGCCTTGGGCTGCAGGCCGCCAGCCGGGCCGCCACTGCAGCGCCGGCCGCCGCGAACAAAGGCGCCGGCCGATAATCGGACCGGCGAAAACGTCGCCCGCAGGCCGTCGGGGGCGCGCCGGCCGGCCGGCCAGCACGCGTCTGACGCCCGCCTGGGCGGCGGCCAGCGCTGTTGGCCGCGCGCCGGCCGCCACGCTGTCAGCCGCTGTACGCCGGCCAGAGGCTGTACCTCACAATTATTTACAAACATTAGCGGGGTCGATACACGGACACCGGCCGGGGCCGGGCGGCCATCTCAGCGGTGCCGCTCTCGGCGGCGGCGGCGGCTGATGAAGCCGCTGACCCCGTCGTAGGTCACAGGCCAACCCGTCCCGGTCGGCTGGCCGGCTGCCGGCGACGGTCAGCCTGGCGGACGAAGTCAACTGACCCGTTGACCAACCGCCAGTCAGCCACTGACCCCCGGCCGGCCAGCTGCCGGCGGCCGGCCGGCCCGCCTGCGGTCCTGCCGCTGCTCAGACCGCACATAATGTTCAGCACATCTGCAGAAGCGACGAGACCACAGCATGATAACTAAAATCCACATGTATTCTACCGCATCAGGCCGGCCATTAAGCGATGAGTCCGCCCGAGCGGTGAGGCTGGCCGGGGCGGACCGCGGTGCCCCGGGACTGGCAGGTCGGGTCACCTGACCGGCGGCACGGCTCGGCCAGTAGGTCGTCACCCGTCCACGTGGGCTTGGGCGGCCCGGCGCGGCCAGCCCGGCGGCCGGGTCAGCGCCGAGCCCGGCCGGGATTACGGCGATCCGGCGACCAGTTATGGCCACCCGCCGCCCGGCGAGCATTCCTGGCCGGCCAGGAAGCTCTCCCGCTCACGGCCGGCGCGCCGAGGGCATTGCTACCAGACAGCTCTGCACAGCCGCGCAAAGTCAGGCTTTGTGCCGCGGTGCAGGAGACTTTCAGAAACAGGTTTCGGGCGCCACCTGTGAACGGCGTGGGCAACGAGGGTATTTTACGAAACGCAAGCCCTTTTTCTTTCAAAATTTACGAAGTCTTGTCTCTGTGATGTCCGTGTGTCGCACATAACTGCATCCTCTTCTTTTCTGAAAATGCCCACAGACTAGGGCATTCCTGAGTTCCTCGTTTAGGAGCCTCACGGGAAAACAAAGCTCGCAGAAAACACTAACTGCGCGCAAATGCTTAGACAGCAGACGCACCGAGTCGGAGAGAGAGACAAAGCTGGCCCGCGAGCGGCGCAAACACATTCCGGCGACACACGGCGGCGGCCGGCCCGGCCCGGAGGCGCGCGCTGGCCCCGCGCGGGTCGCACGACGCCCAGGGCGCGCCGTTTTCAAACGGCCCGCGAGGGGAGCGCCGACCTGTTCGCTGGGAACGCGCCGCCAACGGCCGGCCGGCGCACACAGGGCGGCCTGAGAACGGGCCTTTATCGGCGGCCGCCTCAGACCAATTTATGACTGGCCGGGGCGCACGGCGCGCACGCTCCGGCGCCGGCGGCGGCGGCGGCAGTACCGGCGGCGACGCGCCGCCGCCGCCGCCGCCGCCGCTGAACTCAGCCGACACGCAGAGCTCGCAAAGATCGCGGTTAGTCACGGTGAGCACTGGTAACGCCAGGCGGGCATAACGGCGAGTCTCAGTCCAGGCGCGACGCAGCCGACGCGCAGATTTTCGCACAGTCCACGAAAGCACATCGAACAACTGTTTTTGTGGAAAACAGTTGATCAAAAACAGCACATCGAACAACTGCACGGCAGAACAACTGTTTTCAAGGAAACGGCGGACGACTCCTACGCGCAGCGACGCCAAGTTTCTGGCGGCCAGTCGGTGCACGGACGCCGCGCCGGTGGCTGGTGGCCGGCACGCAGCGCACAGTTGGGCTGCGGGCCGGCGGGGCCCGGTCCGACCAGGTGTCGGGGCGTGTCACCGACAGGCACGCGCGTGAGGCGTATCGGGCAACCGAGCGCGGCACGGCCGACGTTTGGAAATGCAACACCACCGCACGTGAGAAGTGGGTCGATTGAGCGCGGCTCTGAAGCCCCGGCCGCGCGGTTTCCAAGGCGAAGGCGCCAGGCGTGGAACAAGCCACGGATAACCAGTGTGCGGGTCGCATGTAAGCCGGGCCCGGAGGCGGGCGAGGCGGCAGAGGCCGGCGATGAGCAAGTGCGGACTCAAACGCTGCCTGCCCCAGTAAAAATACGAATCCATCCGCCACTAGAGTGCGAGTCAGTTGCGAGCGTGAGTTCAACGATTTCCAGGATGATCGTCTCGCATACCGCACGCCCGAGCAATCGGAATCCTCGGCGGCAAACAAATCAGCTGCATTCTCTTCAAAGGCCCTGAGCGGAGGGCCCGGGCAGCCAGAATCAGAGATTTCCTGTCTGGCAGGCGGGAGGGAGGGCCGGAGGGGAGAGTGAACCGCCGCCGGCCGGCAGTCCGGCTCCATCCAATGGCGCCGCTGGCACCGTGCCAGCCGGCCCGTGTCTGCTATTGTCTGCATTGCCTGCCGTCGGCCTTCTGCGCCCTGCCCACTGTCTGCGGACGGGCCGGCAGTCCGGTTCAATGCAACGGCGCCACGCGCTGGCACCGTGCCAGCCGGCCCCATGTCTGCGCACTGTCCGCCGCCAGCCTGCCGCACCCTGCCCGCTGTCTGCGCTGTCTGCCGGCAGGCCGGCGGCCGGCTGTGGGCGGACTCAGGTGCGTCCGCCGCCCGGCTACGAGGCCCGCCGCAAAAAGTGGTCCGGCGGCCACCGCACGGCCAGCCTTGAACCTTGGCTGGCGGCGCGGCCCCCTCCCCGCCAGCGCACACACAGCTCGGCGGCGGCGGCGGCGGCCGAAAGCTCCCCAGACCGCAGGCGGCTCGTCGCCCCGCTGGAAACTGGAGACCTGCTTCAGCGCCTGGCGTCCATCTGCGATCCCGGCAGGACGAGTCGGGTGGGCGAGTCGGCAGGACGAGTCAGCAGGCTTCCGGAGTGCGGTCCGGCGCGAGGGTCCACTTTGGCCAGCGCGGCCCGAGGTGCCACATGACCCGTCTCCTTCATACATTTGCAAATGGAATGCCGAGGTTTCTTACTTGCTGGGAGTAATGGACTACCCAGCATAACCAGGGGATATTTGAATGTGAAGAGACCAGCCGCCAGCGCAGGTTCTCTAGGGAGCCCGCAGGAGAGCTGAGGAGACGACCCCAGTCTGCGAGGCCTGCGTCTCCTAGGTACAGCCCGGGGCGACCGGAAGGTCGTCCACAGGACAAAGCAGTGCCAGCGTGCTAACCGTACAAGAAGACAAACAGCATCCTCTAATCGCATTTACCTAACAAATCCGGGTGCAACGCCCAAATGGGCGCGACGACTTGGTGGGTCGTTCAAAGTTCGCACCCGTCGAGGCGGAACGTATGCTTTTGCACCGTTTGAGGGGGCAACGTCTAATTTTCCGCCCATTATTCCATTTAAAGACAAACCTAGGCTGTCAGTACTGTTAAGCATCATATCTGAATAAGGCAAACTACCACGAACTTGCGACGACAGAGTCGTTGGTCCCGGCGGAACCGTAGCAGACCCGACGCAACGGACGAATTCGCCGGCGTCTCCTGTGGGATCTGTCAGGGGCGTTCACAGATAACCTGGACCCAAGGATCTGAAGGGTGACGCTCGCCAATAAACGAAGCCACTAATTTAGCACAGAAAAGGAGACTTTTCTGGCCGCCAAATACAATTAACGGCATCCCCAGAGCTTAGTATTTGTCGCGGATGGAATCATCGAGGTGGTGCGGCCAAGAGGGGACGACCAGACCACAAGCATTCTGCCCATGTCATTCTTTCGCGATAGGATTCTTGTTCTGTGCATCCCTTGGCGCTCATGCCCACCGATATCCCGAGACAGGGGTGTCGATCTGTGATCTTTTGAGAGGGCTCTGGCCCACCCAACGATGATCTGCCCCCCCCCCCCCCCAATGTTGGTTTGGGCCACCCCAATATTTTCTGCTGGTTTTGAAGGGAAATGAGGAATAATAACGAAAAGAAGGACCGCAAGAGATAAGATAGGAAGAAAGTAAAGAATTAAGTCTAAAGAGATATATTTCTCTTTCTATCTATAAACATATACATGGGGATAAATGCAATTTACTTTTGATAAAAAGCTACAAAAAACTTTAAATTTCCGTTGGTCAAAATAAAGTAGGCTACATACGTTGAGAAATCCACATTTGGGGAGGTCAGCTTGTTAGGCCTTGGCTCACCCCCCACTCCCCCCATCATTTACAGAAATCTGCACCCCTGTCCCGGGACACAGGGGACGTGCATACTTTCCAGTTTTGACGACGATAATTGGGGCTTAAGGGCGCACCGACTCTTTGGTCATATGCCGTTCACTTTTCGGTTTTAGAGACCGATAAAAGGGTATTTGCATCCCCAAATTCCCCGGGCCGCCTACCAGTATTCAGCCGCGGTGGGTGCCCGCCGCCTCAAAATCCGGCCTCTCGATCTGAAGGCTGTCGTTAAGAGACAGTCCCTCTGTCCGCCCTCCGGCGGCTGGCTGCGCGAAAGGCCATTCAGCGACTGGCTGCCGTCTCGCCCGGCTGGGAGCCGAACCGCCAGCGTGGCGGGCGCCGGCGCGATTTCAGACAAAGGGCCGCAGTGGCGCGCCGCCAGTGCCGCCCACGCGGTGTCAGACCCCGGCGACCAACGGCCTGACCCTGACCGACCGGCCCTGGCAGCGGCGGCGGAGGCGCCGCGGGGGGGGGGCATCAGCAGTGACGTGTCCCGTGACCGCCAGCCCGCAGGTCCTGATCAAGATCTAGCGAGCGGCGGAGGGCAGGGGCCACAGACCGCGGCGGAGCGCGATAGCACGGCCGACACTCGACAGGAAAGCCCGAACCGTCGGCGTCGGCGACGCGTTCACGGGCGGCGGCGCTCTCCGCAGTTCCATGCGAAGAGCGATATCTGTCACATCACAGACGGATCCAGACTGTCTCTCCCAGCAGCGCGTTCTGGTTCACCGCGCACTCAGCGCTGTAAGAAACGATGCTGCTCCGTCGAGGACATCGCGAATACGCATCTGGATCCTCCACGTAGTTGCACTGCTTCGCTGGAGCAGACAAGCGCGCAAAACCTGCAAGTTAGCCGGACAGACTGAACGCAGCTGTCACTGTTTGCAGCACGCAAAGGGCGAGCGATCAGTGTCTGTACCGATGTAGCAAGAACGCGCCCTAACGTGCAACACGCCGATACACGGCTCCACGTATCGCGGCTGGTGGCGGAGCTATCCCGACCGGGGCTAGCCGGGCGCCGTCGCTGGGATCCGCCGTCCCCGTCCGGCGTATCCGACCACAGCCCAGGCCCGTGGGACCCAACATCCTGCGTCGGGGGCAGCATGTTGGACGCGAAACCAGCCGTGTCTGTGGCGGGTCCGCGGGAGCCACTGTGTCTGCTGGGCCCGTGGGACGGTGGGACTCGCTGCATCTGCCGCGGGCCCTGGTCGCGGGACCCGCTGCGTCTGCGACGGGACCGTGGGACCGGCCCGACCGTCCATCCGCTGATGAAGTCGCCGCCGGCCGCTAATCCGGCGCGCTATCGACCCCCGGCCCCAGCCCCGTCCCCGGACCCGGCCGCGGCCCCGGCCCCGGCCCCAGCCCGGCCCGTTTTACTGCCGCGCACCGACGGAAAAACGCCGCCAACGTCAGGGCGAACGCCAAGGGAGCGCGAGCGAGGGGAGAGCGGTGCAGGAAACGCACGACGAGGCGAGGGACGGCGGGAAACGAACAGCGGCAGGCCAAGGTGTGCCGAGGAAGAACGGACGCCGACGGGACGCGGGAGCGCAGCGGATGACGTCACGGCGACGGCACGGGGACCGAACGGAAAAGGACGCCAGGCGGACCGGATAACGGACGCAGGGGCCGGCGGAGACACGCGTGACGGGGCGCCTCGGGGCGGCGCAGTAACGGCCGCGCAGGGGCGGCGACTGCCGGGCGCCGACGGCGGCGGCGCCGACCCGTCGGCCGCAGGTGGTCGCGGTGTCGCTGACACCGGCACGCCGCATTCCGACAGCGGGCGCCGCACCTGCCGCCGCCGGAGCGGGGTGTGTGTGCGCTGCCGGGAAATTGGCCGCCGCCGCTCCGCGAACGCCGCCGACGTCACCGGCGGCCGGCGCTCGGCCGGGGCGGCCGATGCGTCAGCGGCCCCGGCGGCGGCGGCGGCGGCGCTGATTCAGCCGGCGTCATCGAGCCGGGCTTTCACGGGCGGCCGTCGGAGCGCGACGGTGGCGGCCGGGCCGAGGGCGCGGCCGCGCGCGCCCGAGCGCTGCCGCCTGTCGGTCCTGACGCAACCAGCTGCAACCAGTGGCGCAACCGACCGGCGCCGGTCGGAGGCGGCGCGCCGCGACCGGTCCGACCGGCGGGCGATCCCCTCGTTCCAACCGGCGCGGCCGGAACGGACGAAAAGGAACGCAGTGTCATCCATCAAGACCCCAAATTGAAGCGGAAATCATTAAAGCCGTCTGAGCGGAAGTGGGAGGCACCGCTGCAACGGCCCAGTGGTTGCCGGAGCTGGTGGCGCCGGCGGCGCGGCTGGGTCGCGCGGTGGTGTGCTGCCCACGGCCGCCGACCGGCCACTGCGTCACCACCGGCCGGCCGATGCAGACATTCGCAGCGTCACCGTCCGTCGGCAGATTCGAACATTCCGGAATGGTGCAGCGGACAGCGGCGGCGGACGGCACAGAGCGACGAAATGCATAGCGCCCCCGGCCGGTCCGACTGACGTGGCACTCGCAATCAGCCAGATACCTGGGAGACTCTCATCAAACTTCCCCACGGCGAGAGGCCTTCGGCGACTACGCCGGGCGGCCGCGGAATCGCCCGGCCCTGCACAATCGGGGGACTCCGTGGGGGGCCGCGGGAGGCCGATTTCCATCAGCGTCTATCGCGTGCCGGCGTCGTGCGGACGAGGGCGGGGCGCGGGCGGCGGGCCGGGGCCCGCGTCCGGGCCAGGCCGCCTGCAGCGGCAGCGTGCTGCGCAGTCCGGACGGCCCCAGCGTCAGAGCCGGCCGGCGCCAGACCGGGCCGCCAGAGCCCGGTCGAGACAGCCCCAATCTCGCTCCGCCGCCGGCTGACGTCAGTCGACGCACGGAACGGCCCGTCGACGCCCACCGCGCGACGTCGCGGGCGGCGGTCGCGCCGAGACGACGGCCGGGCGGGTCGGCGCGTCCCGACCCCTCTCTGCAGGAGGCGCCCTCGAGCCGCGGCCCCGGGCTGTCCTGGGGGCGGCCGCCGCCCCGGCCCGAGTCGGGGCCCGGCGGCGGCTGCGGCCGATCGGGTGTCGTCGCCCCGGCGTCATTCAATCCGGCGCCGCTCCCCGTTCGACCCCCGGCCCGGGCCCAGACGGCTTGGAATGCCGGCCAGCCGCGCCGGGCCGCCCCTCGCCGCCGCTCCGTCCCAGCATACGGAGCGCGGACGGAGGAGCAGCGCCTGTCAGCCGCAGCCGCAGCCGCAGCCGCCACCGACCGGCCCGCGGGGCGGGGGAGCGCAGGCCAATCCCCGCTGCGCCGCTGGCCCTTTGTATAATTCACAAAATGTCTCTCCACCCCCTTCTTAGACCTCATCAGAGATCCTACCTTATGGGGACGTTTTTACGAACAAACACCCTCTAGCACTTGTTACGTGTTATTGCCGCACGAAGGATCAAACTCCCACTCCCTGCCCTACGAGGAGCGACCTTCTGGCCACCGATTGGAGCCCCGGCGTCAATAAGGGTCAGAATTGTGCAGGTAATTGCGAAAATATCGTATTTATGCGCAGGGGAAGAGGTGGCTCAGGCATTCATTTATTTGGTTCAAAAGCCCCGTCCGGCGAGGGATTACAGGGCACCTGATGAGGCTGCCCAGTGGCTGCGGCCCGCGAAATTCCATAACAGGGTCATGCGTCTGGTTCGGCCGGCCGGCCGGCCGGCCAGCTCGCCGACGCCAGGCGTCTCGGCGGGGGAGGCGGCGGCGGCGGCGGAGACAAGACGCAGACGACGCTCTTGCATGGGCCGTCGTCGAATACAGGCGATTCGCGGCTCTTGGGGATAACAGCCGACGGGCGACCACGTCCTCTGATAAGGTGTCAGGCTCGCCCGCAATTATGTAAGAAGCTTTTGCCGGACAGCGTCCCAATGGGCCGAACCGGCCCGTCGCAAGGTCGCTCGCCGGTGTAGAGACCATCAGTATGGAGTCCGATATGGTCCGCACAGTGGAGGGGCCGTGTTTCATTGCACAAACCTAACATGGAAAAAGCATATTAATGCATACGTATCAACGCGACGTCGGACCATCAAACCATTATAAAACATACGCAGTAAATGAACTACCACGTGTGAAAACGCTGCACGCACAACACTAGCCCTTAGTTCGGTTTCTTTTCGTCCGCTCCGCGACCTGTTTATTTATAAATCCAAATGACCTGAGCTTGCAGCTGGTTGCAAAACTCTGATTAAAACCTACGGCCACCATGAGAAAATCAGAATCACGAAGAGCTTCTCCCCGACGACGCTGCCTTTCACGAGACGTCGACAGCGGTCTCCACTGGCGCGGCGAGCCCGCCATCATCACAGGAATGCCGTCCGCCATCCCGGCACCGGCGCGGCCGCCGAGGAATGCTGGAAACGTTCCCTACCGGTGTATGAAGTAAACCCGGCCCGGGGAGGTTGGTGTTACCGACCGGGCCATTCCGGGCGCGTCTAGGCCACGCCGGTCTCCCGGAACGGTCACAACGGCACCTGCGCCGGCAGACACAGCCGCAACGCTGCGTGCTACAGCGACTCGGGACCGCCGGCGCTGCCTCCTGTCCGGCGGCGTCACGAACTGTACGCGTCCCAGCGGACGGGCTCACGCACTACGCGTTGAGCCGGCTGAAATAACCCACGCAGATGCCGGTCTGACGTGGCATTTCAGTCCTGCCGGCCGACGCCGGGGCCGCCGCCGGCTCCTCGGCAGTAAGCGGATAACGCATCCGCTGCACGCCGACGACTAACCGGCACAGCATTCGCCTGCCCGGCGCCAGCCACTACAGCCGGGCGGCAACATCACAACAGCATCCACCCGGGATAAACCCTCAGTTCACCGTCTTCCTCATCCGATTCCTCCAGGCTTCCACTAAGATGTCTTCGCCCGTAAGCGCCGGTATCAAGCCAAGCCCTGCGCCTGTCACGGAGGCAAGATTCTTCGCGCTGCACGTACGCATTCGAGGCCTCAACCCGTTCCTCTCTTTTGAGTGTTGACGGCAGACAGAAAATTTCAGCTTCAGAAAAGTGATATGGATGACACAAAGAAGTGGGAAGAGTTATAAGGCATTCCTTGTATTTCAAAGGGCAGCGCAGCACAAACAAAGCACGAAGTGCTTTGAATCTTATTAAAACTCTGCGACGGGCTGTAAATTCCTCCTGGTGTTTGCGAGGTCCTCAGACAATTGGCGGAATGCCGAGAATTTTCACATTGGAAATCCTGCAAGAAGGGTACAAAAACTGCGATGTGAAGGATGAGGAAACAAAGACATCTTGACGCATGGACACGGCGGCAGTACACTGCTAAAAGAAATGGCCATCGATGGGTACAAACACAATGTCTTTAATGCATGCTAAGACATGTGAGACTAAAATGTAAAGCCATATGGAAATCACGACGCCAGAACGGCGGTGAACGTTTTACTTTCTTCGAAGGGCGCGCCTTTGTTTAAGTCGGCAGATTTAAAGTCGGTAAATGTTCCGTCAATGATTGAATGAGTTTCAAGCCCACCTGGCAGCATCAGCTAGGTTCGGATACCGCAGTTCCGACAGCAAAGGCGGCTGCCAGTCGCAAATTTGCTACATCAGTATGTTTCACATCCAGCAAGCACTCCAGAAAGAGTACACGGCCTCAACTGGAACTATGAAGCCAGACGCCACACTCGGACATGGTCCCACGTCCACAAAACATGCCCGCAAACGAAGGCAGCATACCCGGTCCAAAACAGGGCTCTCCGCCGTGTATCCGGCCCCGGTCAGGGCTCCCGAGGGCGGAGCCAGGCCCAGTTCGGACTCGCGGCAGTGCACCCGGCCCGGGCCGGTCGGCACCTGCCGCGGCCGCCGGGGCGCCGGCCCGCCACCTGCGCCGCCGCCGCCGCCTTATCGGAGCCCGGCGCTGGCCGCCGGCACACTTGAGGGCGCGGCAACGCGGCGCCGGGGCCGGGGCGTCGGGCATGGCCGCCGACGCCGTGCAGGCGCGCCGACCGCCCGGCCAGCAGCAGCGGCGGCGGCGGCGGCGGCGCTCCGAGCTGGCGCCGTGCCAGGTGCCTCTCACGAGGCGCGGCGCCGCCGCCGCCAGCGAGACCAGGCCCGCAGGCTCGCGGTCGCCCTCATCACGCAGTGCCGTCGTCAGGCCGACGAGGAAATAACAGAAGTCCGGGTGGCCGCAGACGCGAGCCGGCGGAGACACTGGCCACTGGCCGCCGTCTTTGTTCGACGCGGCGGCGCCCACCGAAAAACGCCGCCGGCCTGCCGTGGCCGGGCGGCGCACGGCCGCCCCCTAGCCCCGCCCTCCCCTCTCCGCCCCGCCCCAAACAGGAGGGCGGCCAAGACCGGCGCGCCGGACAAGCCGCCGCCGAGGTCGGTCACAGAACCCGGCGCTGGGGTGACCATGACGTCACCCGCGGAACCGAGGCATCATAAAGCGGAACGTCGCAAACCAATCTGACTTCCTTCCCCGAGATGGCAAAGAGCTCAGTCCTGTGCTGTCGTGCTCAGCGCTGACTCCAGCCTGGCGCCGGAAAAGCTGCAGCGCCAGTCCCGCTCGGTGTCCGCCCGGCTACAGCGCGGTCTAACGTAGCGCGGCGGCCGGGCCGCGTGTGCGTGCGGACGCCGTGGGAGCCGCGGCCGGCGGCCGCTGGCGCCGCGCCCGGTCACATCGACCGGCCGACCGGCCGGCCGGCCAGCCGGCCAGGCCGCGCAACCCAGCCGACCGGCCGTGCACCAGCCGGCCGGCCCGGCCCGGCCGCCAAGGACAGCCGGGGGCCACGAGCAGGCGGGCCTCCGCCACCGGCGCCGCTGCACGGCCGGCAGCCGGCGCCGGCCGGCCGGCACGCACCGCAGCCACCGCCGCGCGTCGCTTCGCCAAGAAAGCTGCCCTCGCCGCAGCTCACGACGTGCTCTGGCGTCGGGACGGCGCGACAAACGGCTATTTCATGTATTCCGGCCATCAGCGAGCGTGAGGCGCGGCGTTTCGCAGCGCCCGTCGGACAGCCGACCGGCCACAACGCAACGCCATCGCAAGGGGCGCACTCACCATCATTGATGACGTCATAGGTGGGTGACATTCGCTGGTGGGCGTCCATGGTGACGGGGTTCAGGCCCGGAGACAGGTTCAGCACGGGAGGCGAGTGCGCCCCGAACAGAGAGGAGTCCTGACGGCAGAAAAGAAACGATTGCTTCACCTGGATGGGCAGCGCGAACAAAATCGGCAGTCATGGCAGGCCCAGGACGCCGGCAATTTATCGGTTTCCAGCTTAACTTAGTTCGGGGCGTACACCACAGCTAGCAATGATATTTAAGACCATGCAATCAAGACAAAATCATGGCAATTAGAAAACCGCAACGTCATGATCTTCGTCTGAGAAATTATTACACAACAGACACCATCAAATAGATGAAACTGACACCCGTATCCAAAAATTAACGAACAAGTCAGGGCACTTACTAACTGAAGAGTCGCTGACAAATCCGGTCATAAACGACAAGGTCTGCTAACTTCCTATTTCTTGACTACTGCGCAATATATTCCCATGATGAAACTGCCACGAGTATCGCTAGTTCGCTCACGCCATGGATCTGGACAACTTGTGCGCCTACACAACTAACATATTCGCCAGTTCCACCATTGCACAGCTGAAAAAACAACCATGACGTACAACGTCACTGCAGACACATCCGACCAGTCCATTACTGCCTAGACACAGTCCAATCCAGCGAGACCAATGGGCGTGCTGCAGCCGGAAAGGGTCAGGCGGGGTCAGACAAGGTCAGACAGGGCCGTTCCGACTAGACCAGGGTGACCCGAGTCGACAGGAAAAGGCTGGACGGACGGCACAGGGCCGGACAGGATCTGTCAGGGTTGGACAGGGTTGGACAGGGCTGAGCAGGGTCAGACAGGGCCAGGCCGGGTTGGATGTGGTCGGATGAGGTCGGAGGGGGTCGGACAAGGTCACACGGGATAAAAAAAGTGTAGATAAGGGTCGCTTAGGACCAGAACGGGCTAGGCAGGATCGGGCAGGACTGGACAGGGTCAGAAAGGGTCAGACAGGAACGGAGGGGGGAGGGCTCACCACGGACGGGGTGAAGTCAGCGTACCTGGTGCAGGACGTTGATGTTGAGCGGCGGCGAGCCCTGGGTCCGGCTGGCCCGCGCCGCCACGCCCGTGCCGCAGTCGGTGCCGAAAAGCGAGGCCGAGGAGGACGGCATGGGCATCACCGGCTTGTTACCATGGTGTCGGCCCTGGTCCGAGGTGGCCACTGGCATCACTAGGCGCGCCGCCTGCCGGTGCAGAGGGGGAGGGCGTCCGTCACGACGCGGCGGCCGGAGAGAGCGGCGGAGACGGTCACGGCGCCGGGCAGCCGGCCGGAGCGCCGCGCCAGTGCACGCGGAGCCCGCGAGGACTCGTCCGCGCTGGCCGCGAGGTGTAGGCAGAGACATAGTATGAGGGTGGGACTGAGGATAAGAGGCAAAGCAAGGGCCAGACACACAGCGAGAGGTAGACCCAAATGCAGAGTCTGAGACACACATTAAGGGAGAGTGCAAGACAAAAGAAACCAGGAGAACAGAAGACAAGAAAGAGAAAGAGGAGAGCAAGAGACAGTGCAAGAGGAAAAAAGAATGAAGAGGGAAGGGGGGTGATGAGAGAGAGAGAGAGAGAGAGAGAGAGAGAGAGAGAGAGAGAGAGAGAGAGAGAGAGAGAGAGAGAGAGAGAGAGAGAGAGAGAGAGAGAGAGAGAGAGAGAGAGAGAGAGAGAGAGAGAGAGAGGGGGGTTCTATACTGCAATCAAATTAGTACAAATATTTACACATGTTTAAGGTTTACATACATTTCTTGCAGGAATGATACTGAGCCAAATCCAGCATGCTAGCAAAAAGCAGCCTATCAGTCATATGAAAAGGAATGTAACAGTGTTCATTTATAAAATTAGCCATCCTCTTGGAAACACTTATAAACAAATGTGCTAATCAAGGATTAATATCTATATCTGGTTATATGTTCTCAGTTCTCATTGTAAAATGTAAAAGTTCTGGGATGTGATCCTTGTGCACATCATGTCAGCTGGGATGAACACAATGTCCCAAAAATGAATAAAATGCACCCTGGCTTACACAAATGCACAAAATATAACCAGCACCCATCCAGACTCCAAAATATGGCTTCAGACCCCTAAAATTTTTAATATTTCCTGGTAATACTTGAACACACCAGCTTTCAGTACCACACCTGACAGGTTTATGGCAATGGTGCAGTTACTGCATGCTGCATGCTTCACAGTAAAAAACATGTGAGGTTGCACTGCTCTTTTGACTGGGCACAGTGTTGAGGTTTTCTAGAGCTGCATGCCATGGATTTCCATCAAGAGGCCATGAATCACAAAAATTCCTTCAAAAGTGCAGACAACTTGCCTCCCTGCCACAACACTTATGGTGGAATGATGAAAAAATGCTCTTAAGTTCCAGAAATATAAATTAATTCAACTAATCCTACTAAGTTCCATCTGACCATGCTTATAGTAACCTCAATTTTTACACATATATGCTCCACATACATGCACCTCCAACAGGGCCCATAAAGGTTCTAAGGCTGTGTTCCAATAACCAAGAGTTTGTTACTGGAAAGAAATTGCCAAACAGTATGTTGGGCCCATATGCCTTAACACAACTAGTAATCTTTTACATACACTATCCAACTTTGACGCAAAAAATACAATGCTACACAACACACGTCTGCGTTCAGAACGCTCGGGTAACACGAGGCAAACAGTCGAACAGGGATAAGTGAAATTACAATAAAGATCTAGACCACAGCGTCCAACAAACCTTCAGATGGCCAAGATGTCTTCGAAAATTCACAACTACTCGAAGGAAGAGAAGCACAAGGTTTTCAGCGTGAGAGTTTCAGCGAGCCTAGCACAAAAGGCTTTGGAGTCCGCTTATTTGACGCCCGGAAACCCCGCGGCAGGCGCTTGCCACCTCACCACCCTGGCGGCCCACCACCGACGACTGCGCCACTGCTCGGCCCGCTGATCATTCAGCTGATTGTAAACAATATTCGTAGCCACGCCTTCCAGGGCAGTTTTCAGTTTCTTAACATACTGTTAAAGTAAAATTTATTTTTTGCCCATAAAAATATGTTTTTAATCTCGGATACTGCATAGCATCTTGATAGCTCTCAACATTTGCAGTTATTAGCCAGAAAGAAATGAAAATATACGTCTGACAGAAATCTAGTACCAGTTCTAGTAACCAATTGGCGGAAAAACCCTGACGTCATCATGACGCAAAATAGCTCACAGCCTTAGCCAATCACCTTTCGAGTTTCGACGAAACGCTTTCAAGGATCTACTTCCGTCAGACGGAAAATGACGGCGGAGCAGGAGTGATGTGGACGCAGTTAGCGTAAAGCCACGGTTTTGGTGTGATATTGTGATAAATCAGAGTGTGCAGGGAAGCTGGATTGCGTGTGAGTATACGAAAACGCTTCATGTTGCTTGTGACGTCGTAGTTGATGGTATTTCCTTTGTCGATGACGCTTCAAAACCATGGTTCCAGACGCGTCTAGTTTCTTTGTTCTCGGATCGAGCCTCGGGCAACATGGTGATCAGTAAATCTAGTTTTCGTAACTCCATGGCGTTTCGATGCGTTTTCGGGTGGAGGTGTTCATGCAAACTGTTAATTTTGCGCTAAGCTAGTACGGGAAATGCTTAGATGATACTTTCATGTAGGAAACAAACATTTTAAAATGGAAAGATGCTGAATGTGAATTAGTGGAATTCATGTTTTTCGCTTAGAAGCACTGAAATCTGTTAGTTGAAGTGGGCACGTACGTAATATCTAGCCATGGTTTTACCTGTGGTTTTGCATACATGTTAACTACACCTTGCACACTGTGGGACTGAGTCACTGAAGCATAGATTTTTTGATGGGGTGATCTCATGCAACACTATTAGTTTCTTGGCTAGAGATTGTTGAGCATGCTGACTTGCATGTGTTCCCTCTTTGAAAGGTCTTAAGATTGCTTGTTGTAATAGAAAGCCCATAAACCTTTGCATCAACTGGTATGCCTGTGTTGGTAGATTCATTGCAGTGTAGGAAGTGGATAGACCTGTTGATATTACCAATCCACATGGTGTGTTGCTGTCATGTGAAGCCAAAAAATGCATGGCTAAATTCATTAGTTTGGAATGCACTTAATGAGTGAAAATACAGATACTTAGTCTCAGGGTTAAAGATTGTGTCATGGGCTTTTAGTTAAGCATTACTGTTGGTTAGGATTGAAGAATATTGCTTCATATGTTTACAAAGATGTTTATATATTGAAGTAAGACTAATAAATTCATCTGTAACACTGCACAGTGAGACTAAGCAGATGTGGCTACATATTGATGTCAGGTATCAAGAAGTCAAAGTGGCTCATGGCTAACTTTGTTAGTGGCCCTGTGCCTGCTTGATTGTCATTTGGTACCACAAAATGAAATATTTGTTGTTCTGTATGCTAGAAAGGCATTTATTAATATATTCACTGCAAGTCTTTTACCCATTAAAACACTCTTCATTGTTGCTAATGACTTGAGGGTCTCAGGCTTGTAATAAGGGTGTGGACTGCTCCTTAATGTTAAGATATAAGACATTCTGTATGTCAGGACAATCTTTTTTGTGCATTTGTCACTGGAAACAATTTTCTGAAGTGTTAAGGAGACTCCATTGTTTTGTGGGATCCCCAGCCATACCCAGCTCACAGGAGAAATCAGCCACCCTGGGTAAAAGCTCCTTATTTGGACAATGATTCATTAGTGGGAAGGGGTAGACATTACATTGATTCATTAGTGGGAAGGGGGTAGACATAAGTAAGCTAGGTTGGCATGTACTCAGATTTCAGTGCTGCATGTTTCAACATGCTCAGGGTAATAGAAAAATAGAAATATGAAGTAAGAAAAAATCACCTGAGAAATCCATCCAGTGTAACAGAAAGTTGGGGAAACTGGTGATTTAAATTGGATGTGTATGTTATTGATAGAAATATTTTTGAGGTTTTGTATGTGTTTCATTTACATACATTGACACTAAAATATATTTTATGGTATTTTGTTGGCTTCTTTATTTTTTCCTTGATGCTAATGACTAGTATTAAATCCAAGGAGTTAGGTAGAGTGGAAGATGCAAAGTTAGAATCTTGGTTTTGTGACCTGACCTGAAGCTGATGACAATGAAATAAAAAAAATGAGAACAGAATTGTAGTTAAGTGCACCTTTGTCTGTGACCATTGTGGTAGGTTTACATGGGCCAGTATTGGTGGCAATGTTCACAGGGTGCATGTTCATATTTCTCTGTGCAGTTATGTGAACCAAGGGAATTGACATTTAGATATTCTTGAATGGGTGATAGCTTGATAAACCTGGGAGGTGAGGAAAAATGAGAGCCATTTAAAAATGTTGAAATTATGTGATGGTATGGGTGTTCAGGATGAACTTTTTTGTTTAGCTGGGAGCAACGTAACTGATTTTATTCATTCCAAACAGTTTGGGAACAAAATGAATCATTGAATGGAAGTGTTGAAAATTATCTGAAATTTTGACCTTGGTGAAAGGTATTACTTGGGAAACATTCCTTGCAACAAATGGTAGTCTATTCTTACATATAAAGTAGCACTAGGCAGGAGTCATTTTAACACATCCTGTGACATGTCCAATGCCTAATTGCAGAGAAATGGTCACTAAGTCCAAACAAATGATTACTTGCAGTATTACTGGTGTTCACATTAAAGCATGGATAGCATGTACACAAGGGCACTTTGTGGTGACTCCTAGAGCCATGTGAACCATGTGACAGTGAGTTGTGAGCAGATGAGTGCCTTGGTTATTAAATATGTGTCAGAGTAATCATCTACCAGGAAGAGCTCATAATATGACATGAATGCCTGCTAGTCAGAACCTGTGAAACTAAGGCACATCTTGGATTTCCTGACATGGTTCTGAGTCAAGTGGCACAACCCTAGATACAATGGATTAATCAGGTGCCCAAGAGGAAAGGTTGCATGGAAGCCCAAGCCAGCTCATGGGTTTGACCAGCTTTGGCATTTTTGGCTGGTTGGTCACTATCAAAACATGTTCATCTTTCATGGCAAGAAATGATTGGGGTTGGTATTAGGTAAGGGAGAAGACTCCATTACAAAATGGTTACCATATGACTGGGATTGTAGTGTGTGCCATCCAGATAAACTCCAATGTAGCAGTGATATGGATGTACAGAGTTTTTCATTTTCAACCTTCCATAGCCAGATTAATGGGAACTTGGCCACTGATATTCAAACTGACATCCTTTCCAGGTTGGCACGGTTGAACTGTTAAAGTACAAATAGAGCTTTATCATGGTTCAAACGTGGGGAAGAAGTTCGGTGGTACGCAGTCAGCCCAGAGCTGCGCAGCCTTCGCTGAAGAGGCCCAGCCCGTTGCTGCAGGCGTTCGTGACGCCGCCGCGCCCCAAGGCCCGGTCGCGCCGCTCGCCGCCGGGCTCGTCATCCTGCCCGGAGCTGGCGTTCCAGCCGATCGCGCCGGCGCGCTCGGCCTCGCTGCCGGCCAGCCCCGTGCGGCCGGACAGCGGGCGCGAGTCGCCGTTCGCTGGCGCCAAGTTCAGCGAGCCGCCCGAGCCGCAACACCTGCCGCGGCCGCCCGTGCACTGGACACCGATCTCACCAGCCGTCGGCGACGGCGCGCACGACATATCAAGCCTGAAGGTGCTGCTGCAGGTCTGCGCCTGAGACCAGAGCCCGCCAGGCGGCAGTCGGCTGCTGCGCGAACTCAGAGAGGATCGTGACTGGAGCGAGGACTCGGAAGGTTTCGTCTTGTTTCCACTCGTCTGGAAAGCTGGGATTCTGTATGATTGACGGATGATTGCGCGTGCGTGTGGACTTGACAGGTGCAGATGTCAAGGCTTTCTGTGATCTGTGTTAATGGATGCTCAAAATAATCGATTCATTTGGCAATATTTTCCCTTGATTTTGGCCGTAGGTTCTTCGATCAGGAAACTAGTTATTTCCCCCGTCGCCGTTAAAAGCGTCACCGACAAAATTCAGTTGAAAGGTACCCAAAAATGACCCTCGCTCGTGTGACAGTTTCATTGCTGGCCAAACCGTAGGTTTAGAGTATGTGCTTGCTTCTACAGTTAGTGATACCAGTGATATATACCCATTGATCTTAACGCACTCGACAGCAGCAGTATGAGACCAAATTCGTGAGACCTTCGTATCCGGCGTTTTGTTCAGGCCGTGTTGCAGTTGTGTTACGTGGTTATATTTAAATGTGTGGCCGTCCTAAAGTCCTATCCGAGCGGGACTGGCTCTCCCGTTCCCGGGAGGGACGCCGTGCGCGCTGCGTTTTACTAGGCGACCGTGGGACGATACTGCGCGTGCTAGTCAGTGGCGCGTCCAGCTGGTCTGGTGCGTCCCAGCCTCGATGTACGAGTCCTCACGCCGCTCAGTAAGTCCCCGTAAGGCGACCTCCCTCTCGGCTCAGCCCCAGTCTCCCCCTCCCAGGTATCTGTTGTCGAGTGTGTCGATAGAATCCCCACGGTATCTGCTGGTTGAACGGAGGCGTTGACGGAAGTGGCGAGTTTCTGGTTCTTGTGCCCCACAAGGTCTAGTCACGAAACTTCGCTACCATGTGCGCCTTTTTACCTTGTACATATTGCGTCTGTGAAGATTTATTTTTATTATCCTAGGTGGGTTTTAATCGCTTCGATGAGCTGTCGACGGGTGGGGCCGCGCCGCGAATCCCCAAAGTTCCCTGTCTGGCGGCTTTGTGTGGTGGGGAGAGTGCACGAGCGGACGTGAGGTGCCCGTGCCCGGTAGTACCTGGCCGTGCTGTCGCCCGTTCGTGTTGTTACGTCCAGCCATTGTGGGTCAGATCATCCAAGGTCAAATTGTCTCGCACGGGATGCAAGGCACTCTCGTGGTTAAATTTCGGCAGGCAAGTGGGAGGAGATGCCCGCAGTCTTTCGCGTGCCAAGTACAAAGATGTCGCGGGCCAGGTACTACAGCCCCCGTCGCTGCAATACTAGGTGTTGGATTTGCTTCAGTACTGGGTTTGGACGGAAGACCGGTGCCTCGGCCGGAGGTACACAATTGAATCGCCTCTGTGCCCTGGCCTGGTGCGGGTTGTTTGTGCGGGAATAAGCGTCTGGCTAGTATGACGGGGGTGGCAACGGTTCGCCAAGCTGTTCAGTACAAACCACATTCCAAACAGCTTGAATCTGGGCGCACAGGGCACTAGCGTCGCGCCGCCTCTGCCCCGATGACGCGGGGGTCATGGCTGTGAAACGTTGGGCTTCCCTCGCCTTGCGGCCCCGCAGCTGTCGACAGCTCACCGAAGACGTTACCAAAACGATGGATACCATTGTTGATGTGGAAAGTCCGCGCGTCCGTCGTGACGGCTAGCCGTGTGCTCCCAGGCCGAGAGCAACAGCTAAATCCGATTCTTGTGTCTCCAGGATGTTCGTTCGGTATGCTCTTGTCGCGAAGTCGAATTTTGTACCGTTTTGATGTATCCGTTGGCTCGAAATTGACTCTTGTTTGTTAGGAAATTTCATAGTCCGTTCGTGCGACGATTTTCTTGCAAGCTTTCGTGTTCTGTCTTGTGTCTGCGGGATCAAACCGTCGTGATCGTCGAAGCTGGGCAGAAGAAGCGGCCCTGACGTCCGGCGCAGGCATCGTACAATCATGTCTCCTCTTACCGGACCACGTGCCAACGACCGGCCTCTCTTGGCTGCAGGTGTTTCCTCACCCAAATTCGCTTCGATCCTTCCTTGTGGCATGTCTTTCCTGTCTCCTTTCTGTGGCTGTATCCTGTCCTTACTTCTTCCTTTCGTTTTCTCCTTCGGGCCCCCTCGCGGGGCCCACAGCTTGTCTGTTGAGTCAGACACAGATGTACACACAATGGCGAAGCCTTCTCGAGGGGCTACCAGTTCTCTGTGCTGTGAGACGGTGGTCGTAGGCACAGAGCTTAGTTGGGTGTTATATTTATGGTTTTCGGACAAAGGTTATGGTAGTGAACGCACAGAACTTCCCATATCAAAACATGCATGTTTCGAATCTGGTTGCAATGCCATTCAGCTTGGAACTTTTCACTTGTGGAGGGACGACTTCCTGGCGGGATTCATTTTGCTCGAGGAAAAGCCCTTGCACTAGATTGCCTATTTGCTCGATCGTAACTGTTCATGCTGCTTATGATCTGTAGCATAACTACTTATATGTTTCCCGACTGTCATATAAAATAGAGCGCACGCGCTTTTCAGAGTACTCCGTATACACTGCGAACCATTCTGTGATTGTACTAAGTAAGTTGCACCAAACATTCTTAAAAATCAGTTACACGTGAGTGCTGGTAAGCTTGGTATTCAATCTGCATTTGCTGCATTAGGATTACTCAATGGATTGTCTGCCATGAAGAAATCCCGTTGAGGGTCTCATGTTGGAACACATTGATACCATTAAGCGACATGCGGGGGATCGGGGATTCTTGAAAATCACTGACCTGGGCCCAGTTGGGGTTTTATGTAGTCCCCTTCCAGCATTCCCAGGTCTCTGTGACAGTTTTCGCAGAAGCTGGGGGTAAGAATGGATTTCTGGGATTTCCACCTTGCACGGTGCGGAACGACCTGTGAGGATGTGGAATTTGTTGAGGACTCTGGGCTGTGGCAACAGCGGTGTCGATTTCTGTAAATAATTGGGGGGAGCCAAATACCCGACAACTTAATCTCCCACCTAATGCGGGTTTCTCAACCGATTTAACCCACTTTATTTTGACCAACAGAAATGTATACGTTTTTTATCCTTTTTATAAAACGAAAAACTGCATTTATCTCGACGTATACAGGTGCATTTATATATATATATATATATATGAGAGATAGATACATCACTTCAAACTTTATTCTTTACTTTCTGCCTGTCTTATATATTGCAGCCGATGTTATTGATATTACCTCCCATTTCCCTTTAAAACTGTAAGAAAATATTGGAGGCCCAAACTAACAATGCGTGGGCCCAAATCAACATTGGGTGGACCAGGGCCCCCTGAAAAGAATACAAATCGGCACCCCAGGTGGTTAATAGTGCAACTTTGTGTGCACTCATATTTTTCGTATATTATGTATATTATGTGGGATATGTATATTATGTATAGTATGTAGATTTGCCTATCACCATAATTTTGTGTATAAAAGTGTACTTCAAGCTTTCAGCTCTGCCTCTTCAGCGATGTCGGGGAGTTGAAATCGCCTCGGTGTGGGCAATACGAGCGCCATACCGCCGACGTGGAGTCAGCTTGACACTGACGGGGCGTTAGAAGTCCATTAATCGGATCTCGTCAGAACCGGCAGAATCTCGCGGTTGTGTAGCCCGTTCCCATTCGTGGCCGTGTGACTCGTGTAGCAAAGAGCGCGGTGCAGTGAACTGTTCTTTCAGGCTGCTCCTGAGCTACCTCGGGACTTCCTGGAACCGCAACGGCCTTGGCGTCTGGGTCTGGACACTCTGGGCAGTCTCGCCACTTCTGCTCACTCCGCTGTGGTCTGTAATCCAGCGACTTCCTGGCTCATGGCCGCCCGCCAAAAATGGCGACTGGCTTATTCATCCGTCGGTTTTTAGGACGGGCTGCGGCGCATCCGTTCCCATGCGGGCGTCACGGTTTTTGGAACGTCTGACGGTGCGCTTACTTGTCGTACGAACTGGCTCGGTTTTTGTTTTTATTCTCACGTCTTGGCAAAGCCTGTGAGCGTGACGCTAGCGACTCGAGAGTTCCGCCTCGGACTGCGCTGCGGCTGCTGACAGGAAGATGAGGCAACTTCCTCCTGTTTCAGGAAGGAGTCAGTCGGAGATGGCGCGCGCGTTGCAGAGCTATCTGCGCGTTACGGTGTTACCTGTCGTCTGCACGAGGCGTACAGGAGCAACGACGTACATACTGGCAGACCAAGAGAGACCATTGGCGCCATGCCCCTCTCGCCCTTTCGTTGCCAAAAGCGAAACCATCATGCATTTCAGCCCGTGTTGATCGATGGAATTTAAACAATGTTAATTTTTTTAATAAAAATATGGTCATATAACCGTTGATTTTCAAAGGTGGCGAAGGGAATGTGGTAAATCCCAGGAGAAATTGACGTTTCGTAATGGGTAGGTTACATCGAAGGAGACTAGGCTTCCTTGTCACGTGATCTGCATTCGCCAGTGACGACGCACTAGTCGACTGTCCTTTTGCCCGAAGCTGTCTTGCGAATGGGTTGCTAAGCTGGCGTCTGATGGCTGTTAAGATGTGGTGGGGTCCAAGACTCGCCAGAGCAGAAGAGGCTGGTGTTTACTGTTAGTTGCTACCAGGTGACGTGGCCAACGGCACGGGTCAAGAGTCAGGGGGAGGAATATTGAGATATGGATGCGTTTGTTTTCCACGAACCCCAATAAGCGGAAATGTTAAGTTGCGCACAAATTGGGGGGGGGGAGAGTTCCGTTTCTCAGTAGCCGATGAGGACCGACTGTGATTTCAAACATTTGCAGTGGCTGACTCGACTCAACATCTTCCGTGTCTTTTCCATCGAAGGAAGACTGTTCTTTTCGGTTATCTTCACGGTCGTGTCGAGTATCTTTGAGCCTAGGAGCATAGCATATCTACCACTTCAGCGCCGAACCATGGAGCGAAAAACGTCGCAACGACTGCTGTTGAAACCCTGGTTTGCTGGGTGCCAGTTTCACAACGTGATCGACCCTGCGCCGGACGGCAGGTCCAGGCGGCGAGGGCTCGATTGGGCCGCTCGGCCGACCGGCCGCCGCCGCGCCAGCAGCGGTGGGGCGTCCCGTCCCGGACCGCAGCGGCCCTGGGTCCTACTTTCACGAGCAGCCAGACCGACCGGGCGGCCGCCGCACCGGCCCTGTCCGCCGCATCGGCCGCCGGCTCTGGCTTGGCGCCAGCCGACGGCCGGCCGCGCCTCGCCGCGACGGCCGATCGATAAGTCAGCCGGTCGATGGCGGCTGAGGACGAGCTGTTTTGCCGGCCCAGGTCCCCTGCGCTCCGCATTTTCCGTGCTGCGCCGCCCTGCTTTCAGGCGATGCGTACCCGCGGTCCCCGGGCGCGCGCGCGGCCGTATTTTCGCGCGGTGAAGGTCACCTTGGTAGCTGGTGCCCCGAGGCCGACGGAGCCCCAGCTATCGGCTCGATGTTGTGAAATCTGGCCCTGAGCTGGCGGCCGGCGGCCGGCTCTGACGTCACCGGCCACGGCCCGGCGGTCGTCCCAGGCCGCCGCCAGCCGTACCCATGTGGAACTCCTATGCGCGGCCGCGGGGGCTCATGGAACCATGACTGGCGATTTCGGAGGGGATGTGTTCCCCCCCCCCCAATATTCAGGTATTTTGACTTGAAGTCCATTGCAATGACCGGGACGAAACGGTCTGGAACTCTTTGTGGGCCCTCAGTAATTTTCGGAAATCCCCGTCTATAAATGGAGCAGAAGCGACTGTTACTTTCTGGCCGTTCCGAAATCCGACTACCCAAGCCGATTAATGGGGCTGCACAAGGCCGATTTCATCCGGGCCTGTTAGGAAGGACCGGAAAGGACCGCTTCGGGAGTGATACTGGGAACTTTTTAACCCAGGCATACAAATCCTGCAATATCGCGTCTACTGTCTTACATTATGAAATAACTTCCTGTTGCACAAATCTGAATATCCAACTCTCTCTCGGAAAACTAATGTTTTATCGAACTCATTCGTCATCGCGGGGTGGGACGGCCACATCGGCTTCCTGGAATCCGGTCCCGATTTAGCGTGAGCTGTCTGATGATACCTTTTGCGCCGTTACCTGATACGACGCATCATATCTTTCCATTTCCTGGCGCCTGATATGACCATTTGACTGATACCGTTGTTTGAAGTACAGGATGAGCTCGACCAGGCGAGAATGACCTTACTGCTCTTCGCTGGCGTTTGAACTGACTGGCATTTGGCTTTTAAAGGGGTCCCTGAAGTTTTAAAGGGACTTAGCTTTGCTGGAAAGGCCCTGAGCTCTTAACGGATGTCCTGGGCTTTCAAAAGGGTCCCTGGGGCTTCCAAGAGAGTTCTGAGCTTGCATCAGCGTCCCTGACCTCTCAGAAGTTCCTTTAGACTTTTAAAAAGTCTCAGGGTGTGTTTTCTGAAGGGTGGGTGAGCCCTGGAAAAGGTTCAAGAGGCATCGAGCAGACTCCCGAACCTTCTATAAGCTAACAATCCTTCAAAAATGCCCATAGACTATCCGAAAGACCCAAAGGGCGTGAATACGATAACTAAAAATGGTCCTCATCTATGCTTTGAAAAGGGAACACGGGCTTTCAAAATAGCCGTTGAGCGTCTCCTAGAGGCCCTGATGCTTCGAAAAGGGCCCTGAGCTTACAGCAGAGCCCATGGGTGTAGAATTCGGACACATTTTGGTATGGAAAAACAAATTTATCGGACTCTGAGATGTGACACTGATAACGTTTTCACAGAACTTTATTTTATAAAAAAAAAAACACATGAATGGCTCAAAATCATGGCTGGAGGTGTCCGACGCTGGCTGACGATCCCCTCGGATCGTCAGCCAGCGTCAAAATAATGGCATGGAATTCCGTTTCAATAATTTCTTTTGGTATGGGAAGCTCCATGTCATTTGCGCCCCTGCACAGGGTCCTCGGGCTTTCAGAAGAGCGCCGGTCTGAGATTCACTGGCGGAGCGGCCACCGGCCCCCATTCTGGGCGGTGAACGCTGGCCTCAGGGTCACTGCGTAGCGGTCACCAGCACACATCCTGAGCCACGGACCGGCGCCCATCCAGGACTTCGGTACATTAAAGCGACGTACCGTCAGCCCCAGAACCGTCAGAAGCATACCGTCAAGGCCGGAAAACGAGTGGGACGCTGATACAGTTCATAATGCAGGCTGACGCTGATTTTCTGTTCTGCCTACTTGCGCGCATAAATTTTCTTGGGCGCCAAGCAGGGCTTTTTTAACAAGTTAACTGGGAGGGGTCCCCGCCAGTGGCCGCTAAATCTCCCCTCCCAGGTTACAACGAAATCTACTCCCCCCCTCCCCTTCCTCCCCGTGAAAACGTTGTTTTGCCACAGGCGCACGCCCGACCAAGTCTTTGGCGCATTTCAGGTAGAGACCGTGAATAGCATATATCTGTGGTGAAGTAGCTCTCGTAAATAAAAAAAGAATACGTAAAATGAATGCACAGATACTTTGTTCTTTAAACGTTACACAGGTTTCAAATTCCGTCAGCTAGAGTATGACTGGCCTAGATGAGTGCAAGGATTAGGGCAAGGATGTCACAAGTAAGTGCTTTTCATGCTTGTGACGATTCTGCTGGATTCAGTTCTGATTGGTTCACCCTCATGAAGTGCTGCGATCGCAAACGAGATAAACAGATCGTGCAAAAATACAGCGAATCCGGCTAGCGGGCCCATAGCCATAAAAGCCGGAGCAGACGGCCTTTGGCCGGTTTGCCCCCGCCCATGTAACCCTCAAAACGCGACCTCCTAGGTCCCTAGGACGCCACAAGGCGCATGCGTTCCTCGAACGCACCGGCCGCTTTTTTGGCCGCTTGCCACGCTGCGCATCTCAAGTCCTTTGCGCCTACGAATTTTGCATTCGTATCAAGTTTCGGTCGAAGAACTGATCACACTGCCCCCGGGACCGTCCCAGGATCGCACCGTACGCCTCATTGCCAAGAAACTGCTTCTGTTTGTTGAACCAAACGTCGGCAGTCTGTTCTCCGCAAAATTCTCACGTCGGCACGCGAAGTTTTACGATCACGCTGCGCACTTCAGTATGGGTCCTGTCGAATGGTTGATCAAGCTGTCAACAGTACTGTTTTGCAATCGCGCTGCGAACTTCTATGGAAAAAAAGGCCTTCGACCGGTTGGTCTGCCCATTCGCCCTCGCACTTCGCGCTCGGACGCACGCTCGCTTTGAGCACGGTGCATCACTGTTTCAAATGTCACGTGAAAGAGCGCAGTGCACTTCAATCAGAATCTTTTCCATAGTTATTAAGAACCAATTTCCCTTCTTGCAGCGCCTTGGGGTATGACGCAGCACTGCGTCATTCCTGTTACGTTTTCACTTTCCCTGGTTCGTAAGTTGGAAAGGTGCAAAACATTTTTTTTATATGCCATCTCTGTCAGTTTTCACAGTCTCAGTCTCCGCAAAGATCGCTCGTACTCTGTTCCGTTGGTGTCAGCAAATGTTCGTCAATGCCTCTGGGCCTCCATCCGCTTAGGTTGGTCTCTTTCGATCTAGCTCGATCTCCATTAGTCTCTGTTGTCTCCTTTGGTCTCCATCAGTCTATCAGTCTTCGGTCTCTTTGGTACTCGTTAAATGTCCATAGGTCTTTGTCGGAATCAACTGATCTCCGTCGGTTTCTTTTGGTTTAAACCAGTCCCCACAGCTATCCACCGCTTTCCGTCGATCTCCATCGGTCCGTCGATCTCTGTCAATATCTGTCGGTCTGCTCGGTGCCCCTCAGTCTCCTCCATCTACTCAGTCTGTCTTTGTTCCCCCACATTCAATCCCGTTTATGTCTGCCTCTATTTTTTCTGCTTTCGTCCCATTCCCTGTATCTGTATCTGTCTACCAATATCTGTCCGTCTCTGTGCAAACCTGTTCGTGTTTCTCTATCTGTATCTATATCTGACCGAACCTGTATGTCTATTATAGCGACATTTTTTAGCATCGTAGCCTATCTGAAATCCAGAAATTGGAGGTCGCGTCAAGGTCAAACCGAAGAAGATGAAATAATAAGATAAGTTAAGTTAATGAAATAATAATAAGTTAAGTTAAGAGCAAGAGAAACCGGTTTTCGATCGTGATCCGGCCAAAAGAAAACATGCAAAATGCTACATGCAAACCCTTTTTTGTACACTTTCATTTGCATCTCGTCGCAAAACGAGACACACGAGATGGATTAGACTGACGTGTTCACTATTGATTGAGGAACATAGCGGTAATATTTTTGACCGTATGCTCCCAATGATGTCACCGCAACCTTCAGTCGAACAAAATTACCTCGAAACATTTCGATTTTCCGCAAAATCATAACTTGCGCCGGTTTACCTAATGCGTCATAGAAGTTAAAGTTGGTGAATTATTATAATTTTATGGCAGCGTCAAAACGACGAAAATCCAGTCGTTTCACTCCTGTTAATTTTGCCAATAATTTCACCCTCCATGCCATTAAAATCAAAAAGTAAACAAAAAGGACCCGAAACCGAAAATGCCTGCACTTTGAGCGCCAGCCGCGACTGCCCTGTTTGGCGGACGAGGTCAGCCTTTCAGAATGGAATGCTTTCGGTGCCTTGTAACGTGGGGCTACATAGTCGTCGATTCGTTATAACTGAAGATTGAATTTAGCCTTACTCTTTTTTGTAAAGCTTTCAAAACGGCCTTTTTAGTGTTCCCTTGCCTAGCACGTGTCACGTGCTGGTTCCCGGACGCGGCGTTTTACATGATACTGTTCTCCAATTCGATTTTGTGTCGAACGGGCCAGGTTTCGTCTCGCTGAGACCCACGTTGGTTGGCGAGATTAGGTGCTGTGAAGTACGCCGTGTCTGCGGTTGGCAATGGTCTAGAGCTCATTCGAAAATGGGAGAAATCGCTTCCTGCATCGGTTCACGTGGCGCTGCTTGGCTGGAACGGTCGCGGCACACCTGCCGCGTGTTTCGCATCATCGGAACGGCAAAAGAACGGGCCTTTCGTCGGTACCAGTTTCGTGTTAGACATTGACGCCTTTGCATCCGAAATCCCTGTGTAAACCATTCTGAGCACGCGCCAAGGCTATCCCGTGCGGCAGATCAGGTCGACTCCACTGAACGATTTCCTGCCGGTACCATCCTATGGCTGGCCATCGTGTTCTCGAGTTTTTATATTTAACGGTTGCCGAGAACATGACCCGATTCTGAAACCCTGCAAAACGGGCATTTTTCTTGCCCGCGGCCAGCATGCGCCATGTGACGGTTCCGGCTCGGCCTCTTCCATGCGTTGCAATGCGCAATCGATTCGTTGTCGAACGCACCTGGTTTTGGTCGTGTCGGTGCACCTGGTTTTGTGTCCGTGCGACACGCAGTTTCCGAGATCGAGCGCCCGGAAGTGGCGCGCGTCTGTGTTTTTTGGAAATGTGTCGGATTTCGCCAAAAATACATGCAAACTCTATGGGGGTCTCGAGCGCGTTTGGCGCGCAGCCCCGTCGCCCCAAAACCCGAAAATCTAAGCATAATGCATTGTGCCACCACACTCCTGAGAATGCCATGTTTTAGCCACGTGCGACCGCTAGTCTCGCCACACCAACCCGTCAAAACCGAACTCCGACGAGATCAGACAAAACAAGGTTGGCGAAATACCCAGATTTCATCCTGATGCTACCCACAGTTCGACTTGCGGAGATCCCCCCTCCCCATCCACTGATTAGTTTTTAAAATGGGCCTTGTGCATCAGTAGTGCTGCGTAAGGGAATTTACAAAACAAACAAAATGTACAAACAGAGGCGCAGCCAAGATTTTCTTAGAAAGGGGGGGGGACGGAGCTCAGTGTGAACTGAAATCATAAGAAAACCGCCTGCTGGGAAAACGATGTGCCTGCTGGGGAAACGATATGTTAAAAAACGGACCTAAGGGGCCCCCCTTTGGCTGCGCCGATGGGTGCAAAGAAACCCAGCTGCCTGTGCTGCCCTCCCCGCAAATGCCACGGAGATCGTTGCGACACCGTAAAACGTCTTGTTGCGAAGCGTCATGCGTCATGTTGCCTTCATGTTGCTGGGCCGATGAGTGAAGTTGGAGTGCAAGTGAAATTTAATCCCGGACATGACTAAGCACTGTAAATACTGACGCAACACTAAGATACCACGCCTGCCCACAGCTCAAGGCTGATGTTTGTTCCAAGAAAAAGGTGGTATACACTGTGGCCATCCATCTACATTTTGTGGTCGGCCCCTGGTCCCGAAAAGCATGTGTTTACAAATATAAGTACATACATATTCATATATATACTCTAGATAATCAAACTATATATATGTATGTGTATGTATGCATGTATCTATGTCCCGCAAAATGCTCGGAACCTGGAAGGGCCAGAGGTCGGCAACAACAAAAAAGCCGATCCCGTTTACGCCCCTGCACCGTTTGCTTCTGGGCCTTGGGACCTTTGTTTCAATCCCTGTTGGCGACGTACAAGCCTAGCGTGACAGCTGGTGTTCCGGATACGGACGCTAGACAGCCGTGAGATAACAGTTGAATCTGTCAGTAAATAGGCCAGTGAAGACCACAGCAGATCCTCTCCAGAGGCCCACCTTCCTTCGGCAGATTATTGTTAGATACCGGATGTGCTCAACCGCGGAACTCTTCTTATATTAGATCCTAATTCCCAGCACGATGAAATGGTCCACCGGCGAGCTTCGTGAGCCGTCGCAGATCACCGTCACGGTGATGTGCTTTGCATGAAATTGTCCTTCAGCGGCTTTTCAACCTGTAACACTCGGAAACGGCAAGCATGCCATCATTTTTCAGTTCTGCGCAGATTTGTGGGGCAGGAGTGTCTTTTTTGTTCTCATCATTTAACACCACCATTGCCGCGGATTCCGTCTGCCTCCTGATGTCTGCAGATTATCTCTAGAAGTTTTTATTTCTACCTAATTGAAGCGTTTTTGCACTTGTAGTATTGCACTCACCGGCGATGTCTGTTTTCACTTCCGGTCAGGTCATGGGTATAACACTGGGACAAAACTGGTTACGGAAAAATAAATTCATCGGACCCTAAAATGTGGGACTGATAACGTTTTTACGAACTTTGTTTTAGAAAGGAAGAAAACACATGAATGTGTAAAAATATTGGCATAGAATTTCCTACCAACAGTTTCCTATTGGTAGGAATTCTATGGTATGGAAAGTTCCGTACCAAAGGAAATGAAAGAAAAATCCGACTGAGTATGGATAGTAGGTCAGCGACTCAACCACGAGGGGAAGGGCGGGGGAGGGTGGAAGACGCTGGCCATGAGTT
The DNA here is from genome assembly GCA_030062745.1 of Capitulum mitella. Lineage (NCBI taxonomy): Eukaryota > Metazoa > Arthropoda > Thecostraca > Pollicipedomorpha > Pollicipedidae > Capitulum > Capitulum mitella. Next base: position 13,506,394 of record CP099839.1, on the reverse strand, counting down.
GGGTTCGAAATGTCTAGCGATTTCAAACTCTGGCTGTGAAGGAATAACCATTTCTTGGAAGGGGGCAAATGGCTACTTGCACCCCCCCCACTGATGGCGGTTGGGGGCCCGTGGCCAACATGGTCCCCCTGGATCCGCCAGAGAGCAACATTATCAAGTCTGTATCATTGGTCAAGCTTATGACCTTTGACTTTGCGAGCGACAATCGAAGAAAAAAAACGCTCATCACGAAAACATCATTTTGAAGACTGAGGTCGTTTTCCCGCCTCAGGAATTCTGCAAAACCCAGGGTAATACGTCTAACGTTATTGCTCGAATTCGCTTGAATTTTCTACGTCACTAAAGCTGGCGGTGAAAAGTCAATTTGCTTCTCTTTTGTTCGAGCGCTGACTCAAATCCGCTGCCACCATCGGATTGATTCCACCTCACCACATGCTTTCCACATCCTGGTAATGCCCTAGTACTGTGTTTCCAGCCGTGTGTCGTGGCCTTTTTGAAGAATCTAGCATGCTTCAAATGTTGCTGAATGAAATTATTTGGTGAACCAAAACACAGGCGACGTATTGACTTTTTCGGTCAGTTTAAAACAAGACTTATCCGAATATTTTGACGTGACACATGAAGACAGCCTGCCTCGTTATTGTTAACTGTATTTGGAATGAGGATGCTCGTCATAGCAGAATGTTACTTGAACCTCTTCATGGTTTAATTGACGTTTTCGTGTTCTTGATCCTTGAAGAAAAAAATGCCTCGGGATATACCTGCCTGCGCAATGATTTGTTTATCCTTCCTGCCCACCGAGGCAACGACGTCCGCTGAAAGACGACGCTGAGAGGTGCAAACACTCTGAAGGTCATGCACGTGTTGGTGGCCGGTCACAACAATGATAACAAGAGATCCCAAGGTAAGGTTCGCTGGGACAATTTTTTCCAAGAAAACCAAAACCAAATTTGAAGTTGAACCGGCTTATGAATTAGGGACGAACGTCCGAACGTTCATAACCGTAACCATACCATACACTTCTTCTAAGAGGGAGCGCTTGTATCTTTACAATAACAAACACCAACACTGCGATCAAAACAACGTATAGAAATAACTGTAAAGACGTCGTATAGTAAATAACATCGGCAATGCATTAGGTTTTCTTTGCATACACCAGCACTGGGGATAACTATATAGATGCGTATGAAAGAAAGGCGACAATGATGTGCGCGAATACCAGGGAGATTAGCCGCGACAAAAATAATAATAGTGCATAACTTTATATACCTTTGATATGGAGGTTCCATATGCAAGAAAAAGTGGACTGTGGGAAAAATGAAAAGAAAAAGAAAAATGAAAAATTGATATGGAATCCCATGCCAGTATCTTGAACCGTTCATGTGTTTTCTTGCAGTATTAAGGTTTTGTAAATGCGTTATCATTGTCACATTTTAGGGCTCTATGAACTTGCTTTCCATTCCAAAATCTGTCCCAATTCCACGTCCAGGAATAAAAATATATTCGTAAATTAAATGGGCAAAGCAATGCATTCAATTTGTTTTACGTACATACATCTAAATGATAAGCATGTGTACGTACAAAATAGGCAATCGTGCCTAGGTTACGATACACCCAGAACCGAACCAGTGAACATCACTACCTGAGTTGCCGTGGATTTACCCTGCCACACATTCAATTTGCTTTGAATATTTACAGATGGGGGATAACTTGAACTTGCAGAGTTAAACTGAACCCATGGTTTAAACTGAAGTCAAATTTTTCAAAATATATATGATCACTATTACGTATTCCAGCGAAATCGCCGTATATCTAGTGCAGATCGCTTGGCTCAGGGGGGGGGCATGGCCCCCATGGCCCCCCTTGGCTACGTCCCTGATCACAGGACTGCACTCTTGATGTCACAGAGACGTCTTTTGAACGGCAGGGTGTACATGTACTACAATATGGATGCTTTTATCACTGTCACCAGGGTCCGTTTCAAACAATATGGCACCATGATGAATCATGGGGCGTCTCTGAATGCACGACATCGAAGGGGCACCTTTCGAATGTTGTGCCATCGAAGGGGCGCCTCCGTGCCACACGGACGTCACACTAACGAAAAGATTATCCATGTACTATGACGTGGGCGACTCCTCGATGTCTGCTGGGTGCCCATTTGTGGGCGCTATGCCCCATCATAGAAACTCCGTCTTTATGTCACATGGGCGCCTTCTCAACGCCAAAGCACCCATACACCATCGCGAGGACGTCTCTGTGTTTTCTGTGACCCAGGCACGCAGCGAGTATTTTCCTGGGGGGAAGGCAAATGTCAAATTTTGCCATCTGCCACTGGCATATGACAAAATTTGCCAGGAAAAGGAACGTTCGTATGTAATTGGCCTTATAATCGACACATGGGAAAAGATAATTTTTGTTTCTGTAATACACATATGATCGCTTTTCCGTATTTCTGCCAAATCGCTAAATATCTAGTGTAGACCGCTCGGGTCGGTGGCCGTGGTCCCCATGCACCCCTCCCCTGGTTACGTCCCTGCTGTGACCTGCCTGCCCCATGGCTCTGTGTTACCGGCACTCTTTAAAGATGGGGCATACATGAACAATAGTGTGACCATTTCCTCGATGTTACAGGAGCTTCTTTTTAATATGAGGGCGCCCAAGTCCTATCACAAGTCGCATGTGCGCTCGTTACAGGATGCCTTTGCATCCACGGACCACATTCGTCCGTGAATGGCTTCATTGCTTTTACCCGCCTTAGGTGGCTAAGGGTTTCGTATTTGGCGCCCTTACGGACACCAAAATGCCACGGGGTATGCGGAAGGCCACGCGACCGTGTCGTTCCTCTCGTCAGATTAAAATTTCGCTACCAAATTACGTCGTTGACCCGGCAATGCGCGATCGGGTGTTGAGATAAGAGTCCATGCAACAAGCACTGCTTAGCGCAGGCTCTGATCCCAAAGCACGCTAGCTAACTATTCCGATAAAAATTACAAAAAAATGAAGGGTCGTTTTCCACAGACATTTCTACTTTTCTCTACTCGAAACGGCATTGACATCAGTCGAGGCTCAGAAGTGTTTCCGGGCTAAAAGAACAAATTGAGACTTTCGTATGGTTTCCAGTATGTATTTAGGTATCAGTAAATCATAGTTAGTCCCGCTAACTATATGTTTGAGTCTTGTGCCCGCAATTTTTTGCCCTTTCCCTTGCTAATACTAACTTTGTCAATGCCCTTTTGTTTTTGACCGCTGTGTCTGGCTAGACGAGTCGTCTTCCCTCGTCGTCCCTCGTCCGCTTTAGCTTTCTTTTATTTGTTATTCGTTGATCTTGTCTTGTGGGGCTGTACCTCCCTTTCCTCGTGGTGCTCAGGCTGTCGTGGTTGCAATGGTACCAGCCATTGCCAGCGCTGCGGCGTCATGCAAACGCGAACCGGCGCAAGAGACCATATTGGTTGCGTCAATGTGCCATCCGATGTGAAATTGCGGTCGGTCGTGTCGGAAGCTCAGTTAGTAAATCTTCTGTCACCATGCCAACCTCTCACCCTGGGCAGGCACGTAGCCAGGATTTCCCTGATGAGGGGGCCAAATGTCAAATTTTGTCACAGTATATGACAAAATTTGTAGGAAAAAGCCAGGATTTGGCGTAATTAACTTCATATTTAATGCACAAGAAAAACAATTAATGTTTGCCTTTATAGCACATATATGACCACTGTTTCTTATTCCTGTGAAATCGCTAAATATCTAGGGTAGACCGCTTGGTTCGGGGGCGTGCCATGGCCCCCTGCCCCCCCCCCCCTTGGGTGCATGCCTGACCCTGGGTTGGTGTTACCTCGGCGCTCTCTAATTCTCCCGTGGGTCGCTTGAAAAGTAATCTTCAAAGGAACAAACTGGTTACAGTGTGACCGTGACGTTGCTGGCAGGTGGAACTTTCGCCTCAAAACCAAGGAATTGCATAACCGAGTGTAGGTATCGTAGTTCCTGCAGTAGGCTCTGTTCAGCGCGAAGTCTGGTTCCAAAGCACCCTAACACAGCATAGTACCGAATTTATTACAAAGAAACAGATGAACACATGGAACATAGATCTAATATGTGGGTTTATGACCTGATGACTATTAAAATGCTATGTGTAAAGCCAGGAGAGCTTAGAAAACTAAATCCCGTACAATGCATTTGCGTATTTTCAGTCATTCGTTGTTAAACCGCGTGTTAAAAATTGTTACATTCTGCCGTGCTCGGCGTTTTTCCTGTGTCACGTGCGGTGCGGCGTTCAGTGGATGTGGTCAGGCGCGTGATGTCACATCCGACCGGCCAATGGGTGAAAACCATACGTTTGCCAGTTAGTCGATGCGTAACAATGCTCGACGGTTGGTCGTGCGGGGCTGGGAGCTGTCCAGAGATTGCCAGAATGCTCCAGAAGCCGAGCTTCTTTGGAAGACGCGAGCGGCCAGGGCAATCAGTTCAGTTAGTTTCAATTACAAGCAGAAGCTAAGTCTGGCTTGCTGATCGCGAGGCGACGGGACTGCAGCACCTGTATACACATCGCAGGGGACTGATTCCAAGCGTGTCGTTTATTTCGTGTCGAGCGGACGGCAGTGCATACTGATGGCGGGAGTTACTTAGGAGCAAACGGAGATTTTTTACCCAGGTTTAGCATCGACAGTTTTCTGGTCGCTTTGGGCCAAGTCGTCAAACTTCGCATGCATTTTGACATGAGCGAACGCCAGGAATATACCTCGTACGCCAATGTACGCAGCTAGTTAGTAAGTGCGAAGGAGCGTTAAGTTGGTAAAGGGCAAGAGCCATTTGGAGGTCATTTCTTTCCATTCAACACCGCACGGGTTAATGTTTCCAAAGTTGGCGAGGCAGCTACCCTATCTATCCTTCGGGCTCCTGCATCCCTCTTCCACATTGTTACGACAACGTAAAAGGCATTGCAGTTGGTACACAGGTACGCAACTGGTTCATTATTAAATAACTATGACGTCGAGACCAAAGAATAGCGGAAGAGACCAAAGCAGATCACTTGCGCCTGGAAAAACTATTCTTCTGAGCAGAGACATACCGCATCAAGGGCGGATCCGGGCCGTGTGCTAAGGGGAAGGGGTGAAATCTCTACCCGTATAACCTAATCTACCCTCAAATGTTCATTTTTGCCCGGATTTCGGCTAATTTCTTCCACCGTCTTCGAAACCGAAGTTGCGTTTTAAGAAATGGACAGCAGAAAAGCACGCTTTTCCGTCCAAAAAGGGGCCAAATGGCATGACCCTTTTCGGACGAAAGGGTGACCATGGCCCCGACGGCTCCCTCGACCCGCCAGCAAACTGCATTCCGCGAACTACGCGAATATAAAACGAGCTTAAACAAATGAAGACCTCCGCCAGGTCAGGAGTGGTCTCTCCTCAGAGGGACCTAGGGCGAAAAAAATGCGTTCCTTTGGGCAAGTCCTGATACCGTCCTGTCCATATGCGACTTTTCGTACTTCTGTTCAGGTGATGTGCAGAAGTCCTTGATAGAAATTCGTGACAACAAGACGTGCAGTATGAAAATATTGCGCTATTAAACCTCAGTTTTCACGGTTTTCAAAAAAGTTGAGACGGAACACGAAATGGAGCAAAGGCCTCGCAATGCATAGCTGCGAACCTAAGCATGAACAGCGCCTTGGTTTCCCAGCGTAAGCCTCTTGCCAGTAACAATATGATGCACATTGCATTTTAGAGCTTTATAATTCCGCGTAAGCGATGCTTACAGCTACAAAATGTTACCGTCAGTGAGGCGTATAATAATTAGTGATTATTTAGTAAAAACACTATACCTATTGGGGTTTTCAACAAAGAATTTTAGAACTTTGTCCAAACTTGGAAAACGGCTGCAGTGCGCAGACAAATAAAGTTATAAGAGTCAGCCTATGTGTTCAGCCGCTCTCGATACTTTGTTAAACACAGTCATCTACCACACAAAAAGCATGGATCCGCTATTGGTGAATGGCACGAAACTACGCAATTATGACTTCCAATACAGCACAAGCTCTTTCGTTCGTGTGGTCGGCTATCACCGGCGTCGTGCTCGTGAGAGCCCCATGGGCCAGTGACGCCGGCAGACGCCGCTCTGCCGATTTCGCCGCCGCTGGCCGCCCGTCTTCACAGGCGAGCTCCTGGCCGGCTGTCGGCCGGTCTTCAGGAAGAGCTGGCTCCGAGGCAGCACCGTTCGGGATTCCGCGGCAGCGAACGCCTCGAGCGGCCGCCAAACGGGGTCGCCAACTCCAAGACCGGTTCTGCCGGTCTCGCGCGCTGTGTCTGGACTCCCAGCCATGGGTGGCGGGCGCTGGGTGATGACGCGATTGTGTTCATCCGCTCTCGATATTGTGTGCATCCGCTCTGGACACGAGGACTCATGTGCTGGTCCTGTAGTGTGCTCGTGCCGTTGTTTTTTTATGCTTCTTTTGTACTGACGTGATGCGATGTGGTGTCGAGTATATTGTCCAAAAATCAGTTCTGAACAGACGTCTCGAAAATAAAAACGGACACGCAGAATATGGATGCGAAACAGCACGCCAAGAGACATGGGTCACCGCAAAACAACAGTGCGTCATCACGACGTCATATACACAGGTAGCTCCGCAGAGACAACCAGAAAGTCAGCAAGGTACCTACACTTCCAGAAAACCTGGACTAAAGCAGTAATATGGATTTAAAAGCTCCCTTTGGCACCACGTCTGTAATCAGCTCGGGTAGACCGCTCCACACTGCATTTGCCCTCTCCCGTAGAACGTCTAGCCAGTTCTGTCCTGACCGACGACGAGTCCAGGGCGTCGCGCTTAGCTCTGGTTCGCTTCTGGCTCACCTCCGTCCTAGGTTTAAATAATAATCATGAGCACGTGGGAGTGTATGACGAATACATAACGCAATGCACTAGCACGGCGTCCTTATGTCTAAACGTGTCCTCAGTTGACTTCCAGCCAAGCTGATTTAGCACGGGGGCGATATGCGCACTGCATTGTGTTTTGGTGACCGTGCGTGCGGCTCCATTCAGAGCTTTTTGGAGACGCTGGTGTTGGTTGGCATACAGACCGCCTCAGATAGGTGCTGAAGATGATAAGTGGGGAGTAACGAGGGTTTGCATCAGTTTCGCCAGTACAGATTCAGATAGTGATTTACCATGGTTAGCCAAAGGAAATACAATTTTGTTACACTTCTGTGCTGTCTCACACACATGCTGAGCCCAGGTAAGATTGCGGTCCATGGTGGTCCCCAAAATTTTCAGGGAGGGAGTGGGAATTACCTCTGCGTCGCCGAGCGCCAGGGAAACGGTGGGGAGCTGCCGCCGCATTTGCCAGAAATGACATATTGAGTTTTGGATGCGTTTGTCCGTTACTTGTCCGTTATCCGTTAAAAGCAATTTGTCCGTTACCATGTCTCGAGGCGTGACGTGTTGAGTTCCAGACGGGCTGCCATGAGAGAGATGTCAGAAGTTTTGTGGGGAACCGGAATTTGACTGTCGTCAGCATAGCTGACGATCTTACAGTCCGGATGGGAAGGAATGTCGTTCATGTAAGGTAAGACCAGAACTGGCGCAGTGAGTCTCCCCTGCGCCACACTTGCAGCGACATGTCGCACGGATTTATAGCCTCGCACTCGCCTGTTGGACAAATAGTTCCTGAACCAGGTGGAGTCAGTAACATACCACCCAAGCTTGAGGTACTTTGTGGTGGCTTACGCAATCGAACGCGCTAGTGAGGTCAACCGGGGCTTGTGACACAACCTGATTTGCATCAATATGGCTCGTGATATACGCCACTGCTGTTGCTAGTGGTGTCTCGGTAGAGTGACGGAGCAAGTAGATGTGCTCAGTCTCATTCAAAAGTCGGTTTGGTAGCGTTTATGAGATGAGCTGTGACACGACAATTTTCTCACAGAGTTTGTACACGTTGCTTAAAAGCGAAATGGACCTGAGGTTCCTCGGATCATCGGTAGCCCCTTTTTATGCAGCTATGCAATAACTGACATTTTACTTCGCGTCAAGTGTACTTTGCACCACCCGTGGTTTTGTGCTTGCATAACGATAGTTATGCGTGGGATGGGTGGATGGTTTGATGTGGGTGGAGATATCTAAAGATTATTGGAGTGATGGTCTCATTTCGAAGTTAAGATGGTTTCTTTCCAATCGCTGCCGTCGACCTAGTGTTTAAACAAGAAAAGTGGGGTCCTAGACCTTCGCCCTCCTCCCACCCCCCCACATCTCCAGCCATGCCGATGATACTGCAATCAACCTCAGACGGAGCATGTAAATTCAAGTCAGTTTCATGAGGGCAGGTGGAGAAGCAAATTGGCGGCGAGGAAGTGCGGAAGCCGAATATCATTGTGGTTAGCACGACCGCACGAGCGCAGTAACAATCGCTGGTTTGTGCACTGAGCACGGCGGGGACTTTTCCTGTTTCTCGTTTTTGGTGTATATCTTCGCACAGTCCGATACGATGGAGTTTGGTATATTTTCATTACATATTGAGTCCTGAACTTAGACTGAAATTTCCCAATATTCCGGGCCCTCAAGACAAGCTTTGTCCCCCCTGAAATCCCCAGTCCCGTCGTGACCGGCGTCACGCTTTAAAAGGAAAAAGTTATAAGGAACGTCCCACTTTGGTCAATTTTTTTATAAATGGACTTGGCTGGTTTGAAAATGTGTCTGGAGGCTTCACAAAATGTAACGAATCAAAACCTCCATTTCATATTCATCATTCGACACGACGCAAAACACCTGCGCCGACCAATAACCTCAAGCATTCGCTGGCCGGCGCCCGCCCGCTGTCGCAGTGCGGCGTCTCGCAGCAGCTGTAAACAGAACACGGCCGAATAGGACACAAAGAAAAATGTGCGAAATTGCTGTTAACCGCAAGTGTAACGTTTTGAGAAGTAAGGTATATGCTACAGACTGGCTTCTGAGATTGCAGGCTCTAATTTAGCTTTATCGGTTCAAACATGTGCTGTAACATTCCTTTTTAGAGACGGACACATCAGTACATCTGAAAAATCCGTTTAAAACGGGAAGTAAAATGTTGTGAAAGCGACGCGTAATTCTTGGAATAATTCAAAGAACCTCTGGTGCCATACATCAGCATGATGCATGTTACTTATTGTGTTATTATAATTGCCTATATTTTGATCCCCTTGTTAACGAATACCAACATCGTGCTTTTTGTACACATATGCCCGATCTAAAAGACGCCACCAGACGGCCATTAACTCACGTTCTCAGCCACCTAGTGGGGAAAAATTAACTACATTTTTTCATCTTGAGAACTAACATATAGCGCAAATACATCATTTTGTGTGTTTTGCAATGTTCGTGCAGTCACCAAACGCTCATGAATGTCTACTGACGAAAACTCATTTAGGCATGTTGAAAGTAAAAATGTTAAGTGTGTTATTACAGCTGGGGCATTCCACGTCCCATCGCTCAAGAAATGGTTCGACACCTTTCCATTTTGATGAAATTTGGTAAGGTCATAGCGCCTATCGACAAATTGCTAGACATAAATTTTTGACTCAGGGTGATCCCACCAAGGCGTTCACGAAAATGCAGCATGTTCCCAAATATCTACAATAAACGTGGCAAAAAAGCTTTATGAGCAAATTAAAACTATTTCAGTTATTCTGAACTCAGTTTTTCCACGGCACTTGAGAAACATAGCCTAAGGCTATTTGAAAAATACTGGTTGATTTCGTGCCTTTCGTTTTTACGATTGCTCCACAATTTGCTGTGCACAATGTCCTACGTGCTTGCTATACATGAGCTTAGTTTTAAAATGATTTTTGCAAAAGGTCAAAGGTATGACATCCCGCCACCAATCGAGCCCTGCCATCTATATCTGACATACCCGTTCTTGACATATCCATGGAAGTGAGTCTATCAGGTGTCCTCAAGCTTTTTAGCCATCTGAGACAATCGTAGTGGAGCATTCGGACCTTTTAAATGTCAAAAGAGGGCTTCAGTTGGTCTTAAATAACCTGCTAGCCTCAGACCATTTGTAGCCTTTTATGGTACTGATTCCAAATTTGACATATAATGCCCACGTATCTGAGTTTGCAAGCATGAAAGATTCTACGGGTGTTGACTTGTTTCGTCTTGATGTCGTACCCTGGATGTTGGAATAGTTACAAAGGAAATGACAACTTGGTAGAGAAGCAAATGGAAGTGATGGTTGAGATCTGTGCCAGAAAAAAATCAGAGAACTGACTTTTATCGAGGATATTAAATGAACGTATATGACTAGATGCGTGAAAAATGGATGTGAAATTCGAAACCAGGAACCCAAAAGTCCACAAATGATCCGAGGCCAAAAAAGACAATCCAGGGTCAACCGATGTCATTGACCTCCTTTACTTTCCGAAGGTCCTGATGCACAACTAGGATTATCTCAGTTTGGTTTAGGTCCTAAAACACTGGACAGACTCACGTTCGTGCAGATTTGAAGACCGGGCAAGTCAGATTTAGATCGCCGGGGTCGACTGGTCGTGGGTGTCATGACCTTAGAAGATTCTGACCGAGCAATGGACACTAAGATGATGTGCAGCAGGCGCGTAGGACATTGTGCTCACCAAATTGTAGGACAATCCGAGAAACGAAAGGCACAAAATCAATCAGCATTCGTCAAATAGCCTCAGGGTATATTTGTCAAGAGACACTTGGTAACACTTAAATCGAAAGTCTGAAAAAGCTTCAATTTGTCCATAAATGGTTTTTCCTTACTTATTGCAGATCCTTGGGAACACACTGGGCCACATTTTTTGCGAAGATCACAGTGAGCAAGCATGATTAAAACCGAAAATATTTCATGTGACCTAGTTAGGTCAAAGGACATCCCAAGCTCACCAAAAATGAGCTTATGTATAAAAGCTGGAACATTTCTCTTTCAAATGGCGCTAATTGCACCTTTCTGTGGCGATCTAACACTGAGTTATACGCATTTAAATCATATAATGTCTGCATAACTCGGTGACCTTTCAAGACCTGCAACTTTGACCTCAAAGGTCATCCGAGGCTGAAAATTTATGGCTGATCATTTTTCGGTAGGTGCTATGAGCGTAACAGATTTCATCAAAATCGAAAGGGATCGGGTCAATTCTTGTGTGCGATTTGGCGTGGAAATAACCCAGCTGCTAAACTGATTTCACCGAATGACATATGGCAATATACAACCTACGCAACACGTTTGTTTCACTACAAATCAAACTTTCAAATCACGTTTGATTAAGAAATATTTAGGCTTCACGGGTGTCAACTGCTATGCCTTGAAGGCGGCGGGCGAGCCCTTCCATTCTCCGTATGATCATTGCCTGGGAAGAAACCCAACAAAAAACAATTCGCCGTCAGCGTTTTGTTGGGCCACGGAGATACACGACGCAGATCGGCCATGCAACTGATCAACAACCAGCCTGCGCCTATAGGGACGACGGAAACGCTTAGTACTACGGGAGTACTACGGGACTACGGGAGTAGCTGCCCGTCTGTCCCATCAATACGCTGATACACACCCTCTATACATTCATGGTATGCTAATGGGGACCAGTTGACAATGTTTCCGCATATATGTTAAGAAATACCACACCTTGGAGTCGCAATTATGTATTGAAACAAAGTTTCAAGCCACCTCGTTATTTTAGTTTTACATACACACAGCTTCGAATCCATTACACATATTCGCCGACAATGCTGTTCTCGTTGCAGGCACATGACACAATTCAATCGAAGCTTTCACTGCAGTATTCCGCTTTTGTTATGCCCGTTACCGCTGAACTGAAAGATAACTAACTCGGTGACATGCCTATATTTTCGGTCGTGCTGACCAATGCCGACTCCACAATGGGCCGTTTGATATGGTCATCCGAAATGAACACTGTTTTGCCTGGCCAAAATCTAGCGAATGGTGAAAATCTTTAACGTGACATAAATGGCACTTTTTCGTTGCCAGCTCGCATGATTCTCCGGTGTCGTATATTCTTTTTGTTAAATCCATCCTTCTCTCCCCTGCACTGGTGTTCGGGTACAAGAAACATGGGTGTAACCTGATATGTATATATATATATATATATATATATATATATATATATATATATATATATGGATATGCGTGTGCATCCCCAGCCGCAAAATGTGCATCACCACCCATCACCGTGCATCACAAACTTCTTTGACATCACCATAGTCAAGCCATTACTTGACAACACATGCAATCCTGTCCCTACATATCCACAAAGTCAAGAGGGTAAGTGGTTCTGTACTATATTCTAGGGTATTTGATGTATGATAATGAAATACACTGTTGTTTTCCAAGACAATGTTAACATTTTTGAAACCGGTATTCAGTTGGGCTGCATTTCATTTTGTAACTCACGCGAAACATTGTTGGTTTCATCTACCTTGTCATCTATGGCATTCTATGAGCATTTGCCCTCCATGCATCCCCGTATCCATGGCTATGATACACGATGCATCAAGGCACTGAAACCATTGATAATTGTCATAGAACATGAAATGACATCTGACAAACTGAAAAATTAAAAAAGGCTATGGCTTCTGTAAAACATACTGTCGTGTCGTTCCATACTGAGACAAGTTTGACGTCAACAGTCTGTGGCAGTGCCCTGAGACGATGCGTACATTTCATACATGAAAAATGTCATGTAACAGTACAAGCCTTGATCAGTCAGATTGGGACTCAATTCTCTGTGTATGACAAATGCTGTAACTAACACATCACATTGCTGGTCCTAGTACTGTCGAGTTTTAGGGCAAACGAACTTTACAACATTGCAACAGCCCAATTTGAACTGAAAACTTGCGATTACAAAACTTTGCACAAAGTGAAAAATGTCGTCAAGCAATGTCTGAAATTCTCCAAATTACTGGAAACTTCCGTGGCTTGAGTTTGGTCTGGTTCAAAAGACGGAGGCCTGCTTCAATATCCTCAGGCAGGTAGCAAAACTCGAATACGTAGGAAGTCACTCATGTTGTTACGCGTTGCCCTGCACTCTTACAGTGCTATCAGATGCCGTTCATGTAGCCAAGGCCCTATATAATTAAGGGTGATTAGAAAAACTTGCACATCGCCAGGGTATGAGCGCTTGGCCTCTGGTCCATAAGAAAATGATATTAAGAAAATTAAAGTTATAGTAAATTAAAATTATATGAATAAAATTATAAAAGTAAAATTGTATAAAGTAAAATTAAAAAATTATACATTAGAAAATCACCATAAAGCAGTGAAAATATAAATTTTTAGTCGGTCCTTTAGAACATGCGCGCTTGCAATGCTGAAACGCAAACGCGCCGATGCCCGTCGTTGCAATCTCCATTGGCCGCACAGCGTCTGTCGTCACAGCGAACACCAGACGGCGGACGGCGGGCGGGCGGAAAAAACACGACATTTAACATGTATCGGGAAATAATGCTTCCGAATGTTTTATAAAGTCGATTTGTGTGGGTCTGGGATAGCCTGGGGCATTTGTTTCACCTGAGCCGTTTTCCGGTTGATCCTCCAAACGGATTTGCGGTTGCATCAGCACGAACAACCGAGATTCCACCAATGCGTCAATGCTCATTGGTGGCGATGCCGTAAAATATAAATAAAAAATGCATATCGTTTTGTATAAATGCAACAAGTGGCATCTCCTCCGTCTAGTGTTTTTGAAGTCAACAGCTTTCAGGCGTAAAACAGTACCAACTAGGAAAGGAATAAAATTAATGGGAAGCGTCGTTCCTATAACAGTCTAGGCTATAATCATCCTGGAATAATGGATGCTGACTTCGGCAAGCGGGATCAGTCACCATGACTGCTAGGAACGTCGTTCATGATTCCGAAGCTAGCTGGGTATGTCGCCTGAAATAATTTGGTGTTACAACACCGCAAACTCTCTTGGTTTTCACATTTCCCGTCAATGAGGCAGTGCCAAACGAAATCTGGACTCTTCGTGGTGCCGCAACTGCTAATCCGTTCGGAGTATTGACCTGAAAACTGCACAGATGATATCTAAGGCCAAGACTCCAGAACCGCATGAATAAATTTCATCCAGCGTTTGGAAGTCCATATACTCCGATACATGGTCGTTTTCGTCCGCCCGTTTGCCGCCGTCCGGTGTTAGCTGCGGCGGCCGGCGCCGTTCGGCCGCTGAAGACTGCAACGCCGGGTGTCGGTGTTTTTTTCCTTAAGATTGCGAGCGCGCATGCTCAAAAGTACTTTACATAGCCTTTTTACTGTCAGTTCTGGGAGAGGATGAACGTCCCCAGACAAACATGGGTGGGCATGACAACTAAAAATTTTAACTTCCGGTACAAACCACCCTGCTGTGTATACCGCCAACTGTACTGGCTAGTTAGAGACTGATAGACTAGATAGAGGGGAGACTGATAGACCTGTTACTCCACAAAACCAGTTTCCCATATTTGCCACCATTTTGTTGCATTGTGGTGCTGAGGTAATTATGTGCATTGCAGGTAAAGGGTGTAGAGTTTGTGTACCATAGGTAATGAATTTCGTTTGATTTTAATTTTACTAATAATCTTACTAATCTTACTAATCTGTTTTTTCCAGAACAGGCTGCAAGAAGGCAACTTTTCGAGAGACAGCCAGTCAACTTCTCTGGATACAAACACTGGATAAGTGTAGTAAGTTACCCATGGCTCTGAGCATCGGTAAAATGGTATTGTATGAGAACTTAGTTTGACGTAGGATGGAGACTGTTTTACCTACAAACGCTTTATTGTCTTCGCTGCGCATTGAACTTCCCACATGAAAAGACCGAGGAGGGGGACAACGTGGGGGTTGCGTGACTGTCTTGGACAGCCATAGACCTGCCACACACGCTGTTGGGGACCCTGCGTTCCTCGCGGGTGACGCAGAGCTCCGTCGCGGTTGGCCCGCCAATACCGGAGTAGCTGGTGTGGGACTGCGGCAGCAGCAGTTGGGGTATTCCACGACAAATCGACACGGCAAATGGGTGATTGTCTACCTTCTTGTCTCAGATTTTGACCAAACTTAAGGTATAGGGTGTTCGTATGCCCCGAAGCTAACTGCGCAAATTTTAGTTCCATCTGGTCAACGGTTCAGGAGTTATGGCTTACGGCATTTCGGCGAGGTCACGCTGCAGAAGTTTGCGCGGCTGCTGATAACTGTGTGAAAGGATTTTTCGAAATCCAAATATTGCTGACATTTTTGGATTTGCAAATTTTCAACAAAAAGGTTACGGGTCAGACTTTTTAGATATCATATAATAAAAAAGTTACGATATGACCTCAGCTGACGTGACTTTTGATGACCTTGATGCCCCTAAAAATGTTAAGTTTTGTTTAGCCAGAATGGAACGCCCATATGTTGGCTTCATATATAGCAAATAGAAGAAATAACGTTTTTGTTTTAAATGCTTATTTTGAGAGCGCAAATTTTACCATATTCGAAGTTTCTCAAGACCCGTCCATGGGTCTCGAGAACTAAGAGAGCCAAGCAGATAAAGAGTTACAATAATAAAAAGGTGGTGTAATTCCATGAAGGATGAACGCATATTTATTGACTTTGAGTTAATATTGTAGGGTCAGGAGCCCAAACAAGGTCATGTCATGACGTCTAAAATCTGTTGGCAATTCAAGCAAAAATGACGGTCCTATGAATTCAACTTGAGTGCCGAGCAGTCAAAAAGGGCCAGAAACGATTTCCTGTCGTCAAAAAGATACTTTCTACTTCTCAGGTCATGTCAGGCCATGTCAGGCCAGGTTAACGGCCATTGGAACACGACTCTGATTTGTGTCAAAACAGGCACTCAAGTAAAGTCACTTCCAGCATTCATTTTGGAATCATCATTGCTAAGGTTTGGTCACGAATGAAAAAAAAACTATCAGAAGAAACATTGTTGCAGGTCATCTAAGGCCATATCACGTCAGCTTAAGGTGGATATTACAACATTCGTACCTCGAGATTGAGTAAAAGTGCGAATGTCAAACAAACGCCATTTGATCTCTGTTATCATACTGATATGTTTTTGAATGACATGGAAATCGTCAAAGGTACGTCAGGTCAGGTCAGATTAAGGACGACAGCGGGCAAAATGTCTCTGTCTCGTTCGAAATTGAATATCGCGGCACCGTGATTTTCAAACGGAACAGCCATAGCTTGCCTATTATCATCCTTGACCAGACCTGACTTGACCTGTCCTAGACTTCCGCGCCATTCGAGAACATAGTAGCATGATTCTGGAGATCACGTGGCGTCTGTACTGTTGTCATATTCGACCTTGGTTTGACCTGGATATGATCTAAGATGACCTGCATTGATCATTTTCCGAGTTTTCCATTTGTGACCAAACATACGCAATGATCATTCCGAAACGTATGTTTGAAGTAGATTTACTTGAGTGCCAGTTTCGACATCAATCAGTACCGTGTTCCCATAGCTGTTAACCCGACTTGGCATGACCTGAGGAACAGCAAAGTTCTTTTTGACAAGGAAAAAAAACGTTTCTAGTCCTTTTCGGAATGCCCAGTACTCAAGATGAATTTAGAGAGCCGTCATATTTGCTTTAATAGTTCACAGATTTTGGACGACATAACATGACCTTGTTTGACCTTCTTACTCCACAATATTTACTCATAGTCAATACGTATGCATTCATTTTTCATTGAATTTGACGACGTTTCGACTGGTGTCACTCTGATCCCCGTAACTCTCTTAGTTCTCGAGATCCTGGCGCGGAATCTCGAAAACCTTTAAATATTGGACAATTTGCGCTCTGAAAATGGGCTTTTGTAACAAAAAACCCATTTCTTTTATTTGCAATATATGATGCCGAAATGCGGGCCTTCCATTCTTGCTAAACAGAATGTAACATTTTTACAGGCATCAAGGTCACCGAAGATTACGTGGCCTGCGGTGATACCTCAGGCTCAGGCTAAGGCTAACTACCTCAGGCTGACTGTTTTATTACTTATCATATGCAAAAAGTCTGACGTGTTACAGTTTCCATGAACCTTTGTGATTTGAAAAACGTTCGGACGTTTAGATTCCGAATAATGTTTCACATAATTATCGGCCACCAAGCAAAGCCATGTAGCGTGTTCTCGCCGAAATGCCGGAGGCTATAACTCTTAAACCGATGACCTGATCGAACTCCACTTTGCACAGGTGGAATCAGGGCACACGAAAAACTTTATGCACCAATTTTGGTCTTCATCTGAGACATAAGGGTGTCACCACTTGTCGATTTGTCGTGGAATGCCCCAACCGGCTCTTTGCTTCGGTCCGGTACTACACAACCTGCCACACAGTCTTCCGGTCCTGGTCCACTCGCTGTCAGCGTCTTCTCGGCGGCCTAAAAGTGCCGTGTGTTCCGGTGGGGTGTTGGCGCTGGGTCACTGGCAACCAGGCACGTAGCCAGGATTTTCCTCAGGGGGGGGGCAAATGTCAAATTTTGTCATATGCCACAGGCCACCTGATTAAAGTCATATGCCACTTGATTAAAGTCGAGGAAACGTTGCACAAACTTCGGAGAAATGTAAGTACAACTTAGAAGACACGTTATAGAAACGTCAAGGAAACGTATCAACAACGTTGTGGGGACGTTGTGCAGGCATTGAGAGCACGTTGTTTGAATGCCAAGGGGGACGTTTCACCGACGTTTGGGGAACGTTGCGTGAACGTCAAAGAAACGTTTCAGCAACGTTATGGGAACGTTCTGCAGACGTCGTGGTCGAACGCTGTGGCGACGTTTCTGGTTGTCTACAAAATTGCGTTATGGGGATGTTGTTGCACAACGTTTTGAGAGCCAAAGTGTAACCTGGGAATAACGTTGTAACAAGGTAAAAATGTTAGCGGAGAAGGGCC